>OU862922.1:33776011-34976011 GCA_917880885.1 Limnephilus marmoratus | reverse complement strand
ATCTCTTTTTTCGTAAGTTTTTTTCCACATTTTAATTCAAAAAGTTACAAGAAAACATAATATTCATAAATCGAACAATAATAATTTTTATTTTTTACCTATATGTATGTAATAACTAATAAAATAATTTGGTATGATAGTCCTCAAAGCAATCAGGGACGTTCAGGGTCACTACCAAAAGCCTACAACCACTCGCAATTTTCAAGAAATTAAATGGCGGCTGGCAGCATACAAAACTTGGAACACAAATATCAGGAAAAAAACATAAGAAACATATTATTGCCAATTCTATGAAATTAATGATTAATTACCTACAGAGCGTTCAGCATTTAAAATTTTATTCAAAAATGTCACAGTCGTGCTTGTTTTCCGTTTTTTGGCGGACCTACTCTAGCCCGTCAGTGTGCCGGGGTTTGTGGTTAAGTACCTGAGTTGGACACCCGACAGGCTGCCGGGGTTTGTGGCCAATGGGTTAAAAAAAAAAAAAAAAATCCATCCCTCCCACTGGAGTGCAAGGCGATGGGTCGAGAGAGTCCAGAGAGTCTCGAGAGGTCTAGGCTAGGTCTCCCTCCATCAGCCTTTCCAGTATTCAGAGTTCAAATGCTTTATATACGACGGTCGGCATATTCAAGCGGTAAGGATTTTGATCACAATCCGAAGGTCGTGGAATCGAATCCCGGCGTGTGCAAATAAATTTTATTTGATTAATTTGTGTTATTTCACAATTAATTCATTTAAAATAATATATAGTATATTTGCGGCACGTTCCAGAGTGGAAGACACTCTCAGTATCGCCCTGGTGTAAGACCACCATTCAGAATTGAAACCTTGCTTGAAATGGCTTTAGCCGTGTTTGGTGGCCAGATCTGAATAGCTAGGTCCAGAGATAATGTGAACTCTAGCAACACTCCTGGATTCATGGTAGGTCCAACTAACTCCCTAAAATCTAATTTTTTTTTAATGATTTATTTTTTTAATTTCAGCACTGACAATCTAGGAAACATCATCAATGACTGTGGAGTACAAGTTCTGCAAGCAGAGCTAGAAGATCTACGGCCCTGGAAATGCATTATGAGCCTGGGAATAGACAACAGAGAAGTGGGGACTTACATTAATGTCCTGCAATGGGATGACCCATTATTGGCAGGTAAACAATCCTTACTAAATTTGTTACTAAATCTTTAGATTACAGTGAACCAGGGCTACTTGCTTATGTTTATGCTTATATTAATTATTTTGTTTATGCACTGGAGCGATTATGGTAAAAAAAGGACCACTTTTATTTTTCTGTGGTTGATAGTGGTCCAAAATTGACCACATTTTCCTACCAATCGTAAAACATTTATTGTAATTATTTAAAACATTTCCATGGCCAGCCATTTATTTTAAAACGAAGCTATTGAAATGCTTTATCTATTATGACCATAGATGTCGCAAATCCTAACTTCGTATACTATTTTAGGACGATGTTAAAAATAAAAAATAAATTAAATTTTTTCATGCCGATTTTTGATAAGCTGTTTACGGTTAAAATTAAGTCCTTTTTCCATAGATATGCACCTTTCATTCTCAAGTATAGATACCACAGACAACATACATAAATCAAAAATATTCTATGTTGACTCGAATAAGTACCCCTCACGGCAGTTTCAAAGTAACAAACACGCTGGATTCGCGCGGTTATAAACTTTATAATTATTATTTTATTTTTTTATAAATCCTACAAATATGAGATAAACGGAAAAATACAGGTTAATTCATTGGCTATATAGCACTAGTTTTCATCGGCTATGTAGCAAGTTTTTAATGTTTCTATGTTAAAATTCGACGGTATGATTTTTTAAAGTAGGCAAAAAAAATTTAAAATGATCTGGGAATTCTCGAGCAATCGAGGCAAATTTATTTATTACATTGCATCAATTTTCAGTATCCAGTGAGATAATGAGTGACGCAAAGTCGCCCCCTCTTATTAATAATGGGCCCTTGAAAACAAACTGGTTTATTATGAAATTACATAATTACAATCACATAATTACAAGTCACACAACCTGTCTGTACTAGCGGCTAATTGAATTTGAGCGGTAGGCTGGCCCGAACCCAAAGTTGTTCCAAAAAAGCAAAAAGTTAGCCTGAGGGGTTAAACTATTTTTTTTATCCATCGAATAGTACACCACTACACAAGCATGGGTCTCTTTAAAATGATTGACTTTTTGGGTGTGTTTCAAAAGCTAGGTATATTTTTACTTTCCATTTTGACTTTAGATAAAAAAAACATCTATAACTCATTTCAGACTCCTCAAATAATACAGACGTAGACCTGGAGAAACAAGATACTGTGGTGCAAATGCAGGGCAAAAGCTTTGAAGTGAAGTGTTCACTGCCCAGACCACTAGATTACTGCTGGTTCCGCGCTCCCAACACTAAACAACTCGCTCCTATCCCTGGTAAGTCATTCCACTGATCCATATTATATAATCTATAAGCTATGTAATTTATATGCACTTCCTCTGGCCATTAGACAAAATACAACTTATTTATATATGTAAAAATGAATCCATGTTTCCCTTGGTCATGCCATACTTTTTACCTATTTTATTCATCTTTTTTTTAAAGTTTTCTAATACTTTGTAGAAGGTTCTTACGGAAAGAAAAATTAAGAAAATTGGATAATTTTAGGAAACTTAATGACTATTTTAACTTCGCACGTTTGACAGTTTCGCCCGTTGTTAAGGGGGGTTGGCGGGACGGTGGAGCGGGAGAGGGGATAGAGAAAGCGGGGAAGGTGGAAGGGGAACTTGGGAGGGGAAGGGGACGCGGGAGGGTAACGGGGATACAATTTATTTCTTCTAATATGAATAAATCGGACAGAAAGTCTTTAATCATCAGCCAAGACAGTTATCAAAGTTATCAAAGTCATCAAAGATTTTATCAAAACTAATTTATAAGTATGCATTTCCAATGGTAAAATGCCGATTGTCTTTTATTTTAAACATAACAATATTTATTTATTTGTATTTTTGTTATACAGGGTGTCCGGGGGTAAAGTGCATTAACTTCGGGAGGTGATTCTACATGATGGTAGGAGTAAAAAAATTAACAACTTTTTCCGAAATTCCAACATTTTTTTTCCCGAAAGAGACGTACCTACTAAAAATTCTTAGTGTGAGGTACAATCGTACTTGCTGAGAGCTCGCCGGGCGCCCAACTCGATTGTGATTGGCCCATATCGTAACAGCGGAAAATAATAAAACTGGCCGCACACAAACGCAAAAATGCCCCTAAAAGTTGGAATTTCGAAAAAAGTTATTTATCTTTTTTACTTGTACTATCATGTAGAATCACCTCCCGAAGTTAATGCGCTTTACCCCCGGACACCCTGTATATTGATTATATAATAAACTGTGCCTCCACTTATAAGTGTGCGTTTTCAATAGTACAATGCTGATTGTCTTTTATTTTAATTGTTTTTTTGTTAAAAACTGCTTGTGTTATAAACTGTGCCTGCTCTCAACACAGCAGTTCCTAGTGAAACAGGCAAAGCACATCAACAATTGTATAAGAATGAATAAAGATGAATAATAAAAAAATTGAAATTAGATTTTTCCACATCATAATTACTAATAATAGTCATTTATTACATAGTCTCGGAAAAATACTTCTATGGCTGGAAAATGAAAGCGAGCTCAACAAAAACAGTTGCAGCTACCTTCCACCTAAGCAACGCTCGTGCAAATATGAGGTACATACTATTATTTGTGATAGAAGACCTCGGTATCTTGGTGCAACCCAAGACAGAAGCCTGAATTGTAGTTCCCACCTGGAAAACATAGCAACAATAACAAGACTCATAATGAGAAGGAAACTTACAAGATCTAAGCGGGGTTGTGATGCACACAATAGGCCACTTGCATGGATTTTGTAACGACTTGGAAAAAATCGTGCGGATAGATTTTTTTACTAAGATTTTAATTTAATTTTTAGAAATGTACAGTTTTTTTTTTTAAATAAATAAATCCATTATTTGGGCTTGTGAGGTCACTACATGAAAATGTCCCGTCTCCAAAAATGTTCCTATTAATTTTGTAAAATTCCACATTGATTTATTTTTTTTATAAGGCAACACAACATTTCAGGTGAATTTTTGAATTTGACATTTAACGTTCACTAGATTTATTGTTTTTTCTCTGCGAACTTATCATTTGGTTTGACTTTTTGACAAATGTTATGAAGAGAACCCCGTACATTTTATGCTGTCTGTACGTGTTTTAGAGGTATAATGGTAATGGTGCTGATTTTAACAAAATCAATTTTTATTATATTCTTATTATTATTATAATTTACAAGTACAAGTATATTACATTGGATTTAATAATATGGACGTGTAACATTATAATGATTTATGATCAATAAGATGGATCAAGGAAAAATTATTTACGATATGTAATATTTTTGGTATGCCTCATTATTCTCCTGTGCCATTCTTTTGGAAAACATTATCTTTTTTTTAAATGATTTTCGGCTATGTAATCATCGTTTTTTCGCACCTATAAAATTATGTCCCGTCTTTCCGGTTTATAAAAAATGGTCTGATTTTTCGGATTGAAATTTTCAAAAAATCGCCAGGGTTTCAAAAATACAATTAAAAAAAAAATACAGAATGTCTGAGAATATTTGCCTAAACCGGAATTTTTTTTTTTAAATGTAAAACAAGTGGCCTATTGCTTTGGTCTGATCGGTAGTTGAATTTTTTAATTTTTTATATTAGCTCCACACAGGAGGCCCTGAGGAAAATAATTCCCCTCAGGGCCTATGTCATCTTTGGGGATGCTGTGTAGAGGGTCTTTTAAGCGGAAGGAATGAGAGGAAGTCGTGGGAAGGAAAAAGGTATGAGGGGTGGGTAGAAATCTGGGGGTCAGTGTGCCCAGGAGTTACAGACGTATGAATCCATCCCTCCAACTGCGGTGCAAGGCGATGGGTTAAGAGAGTCCGGCTGGAAAGGTCAAAAGATCTCCCTCAACCAGTCTCTCTCAATCCGGCCCGCCACGCAGCAGGTGGGCAGACACATCCACCATCAAGACCTGGACAATCCTCACTCCATGAACCCGGGCATCCCTGCTAAGTCACCAAACGTAGCGAACCACTTGGGGTGACTTATGGCAGAGGTATTCATTTATTTGTCTTCCGCATCCCAACAATAATAATTTTTATTTCATTGCAATATTGTGAAATATTCCAACTGGATATTATACCTCCGTAGTACAGAGGTAAAACTCTCGACTAGTAATCCAGAGGTCGAGGGTTAAAATCCTGGCAAGCGCAAGTAAATTTTCCATTCATAATTAATTAATTTAAATTAAATAATTTGCGACACGTTCAAGAGTAAATGATACTCTTCAAAATTGACACATTTGGTGACCAGACACATCAGGTATATATAGATATGCAAACAACCCACCACTCGCTACTCCGTTTCTACTGGTTCGACCCACTCGTTGTTGTATGGAATGACTTTTGACGTTTGGCGTCTAAGTATGTACATGTACCTTCGACGAGTCTCAAGAATAACCAAGTCGACCAAAGTGCATACTTTCGACGGCGATTGTCGGGGCCCCTAGGCAATGCATGTCTCGGGGGCCCTAGCTGAAGAAGGGCCCTTAGGCAGTTGCCTACATTGCCTTATGAATAATACAGCCCTGCGTACTTTCACCCCTTCCTCTTCAACACCTACTTCCCCTCCCCACTGCCTTTAGCCTCAGAACATACCCAAATTGGGAATTACATACCCAAGTCTCACTGGCTACAGAGGGATGGGAGAAGTTGGGACTCTTTTCTTCTCTAAAGTTCTGTTAATCTTCATTTTAGGTGCAATCAATTCCGCTTATGAATATGTTGGAAGCGGTCTAGGACTCGGTGAATGTGGAATCAGAATAAAGAATGCAACCGGTGCAGACACAGGAACATGGTCCTGCAACATGGGCTCCTACGCCGACCAAGATTTGAAGCAAACTACGCGTGTTGTCATCTACAGTGAGCATCATTCACTTATTTATATCAATCAATCTTTTCATCACCCAGTTGATTAGTCAGAAATCTCCAAATACAGCTTTGAGATAATGAGGAAAAGAATATTGGAATGCCCACCATAAGGCGATCTGCTCATGGAGAAACTGAAAAAAAACCAGTTGGCGACTCAATCGCTATCCACAGGAAACGAACTTGTGAATTTCGTTGGCGGTCTGCACACAGGCAACTTGTTAAAGACCAGTTGTCGAGTAATTTGCGATTTTGTTCAGGAGGTTGATAAATTGAGCTGTGCCGTGAATAGAGTTGTCAACCAGTTTTCGGTTTCTCCATAAGGCCCTTAATTAAATATTATTTACACATGTCCAATACAATTAGTATGACATTTCGAAATATTCTACTAAGTAGTGACCCAGAAAATATAAACATTTTGTAATTCACTAGAAGTTTTTCTGCGTTATAATTGATTTAGTGGTATTTATGAGTAATCTGAGTATTTTTCCATATAGAGGGTACACTTTAACACATATCTGCATACCCAACTCAAATTTCGATTATTCGAAAATGTTGATTAATCAACTGGTGATACTACATCTCCAAAATACTTTTTAAAATTTTATATGTTTTTTCAGGATCTGGAGTGCGTGGTTCTTTCCAATTTCAGTCCCCAAATGCAGTATTTCTCACATGCTCTACATTAGAATACTCTGCAGTGGATTACTGTCGATTTGTAAGACCCGATGGCTTAGGTAATAATCATAAAAAAATTACTATTTGAAACATGTATAATGTACTTAGGGGGCGTTCAAGTATTACGTAAAGCACTTGCGGGGGGGGAGGTTCTTGGGAAACGTGTCGTGTGTCCCGGGCGGGGGCACTTACATTCTGCTCAAGGCCAGCTCAGTATGCTCGGCAGAACTGGTGGAAACTCTCTACACCAGGGTCGTAGGTGGCTAAAAAGGGGGGGGGGGGTGTACATGGTAAAAAGGGCCAACACTCGTCCACGTGGTTCATCAAATAAAAGAGGCTTCTACGAGGGAACAACACTGTATTGACTGAAATACACAATTACATCAATGGGTGGTAACATTCACATAAATTAATAATCACAAGTAAACAATTATGCCTAGCTGAATAAAACATCCTAAGCAAATCTCTCTTCGTCCTCCCTGGGGGTGTTTACGGTTCGTGAGGTAAGAGGGGACACATACAAAAGGGGTTTCGTTACTCACGGCCGTGTGGCGGTGGGGCGTCCAGGAGGTGGCCTGCACGGTAGCTGAGGCAGTCCATGCTCAGCAGGAAGCCACAGTAGTCCATCGCCAGCAGGTAGCAACAGCAGTGCATTGCCAGCAAGGTCGCGGCCACAAAGGCAGGAGGGACGCGGCCTTTCCGTTTGCTCCGAAAACTATCAAACCCGAACCGACGCGCAGAATTCCACGGGAACAATTTGGAAGAGCCCGATGCGGGCTATCGAGTCGGGAGCTGGGACGGTTCTGGAGAGCTGCCGCCTAGGCGGCCAAGCGCGTACGGCGAGGGGAAAGAAGCGGTACTATTTGCCAAGGGAACGCGGTGTGCAACTCTAGTAGGGTGGGCCGACAAAAAAGTGTGTGCGACTTGGGTGCCGTAGAGTGGCAACGTAACAAACGTTACTGTGCGTTACGAAGGGGGGGAGGGGAGGTTCGAACAACGCTTTACGTAACATGTTTTTCTTTATTTAGATAAAAAAACTAGTGAATTAAAATCTTCCAAGTTGGCAATCCTTTTCGTTTCGAAATTTCTTGTTTAATTTATTGCCGCAAATGCGATTAAAACAAGAAAAAAGGTATTTAAGCGACTTTCCAGTACTTTGCGCAACTGAATTGTGACTTTAAGGTAAAAATTACCACTTGGGCGTTACGTAACGTTTAGGGGGGGGGGGGGGGGGGAGTGATACGGAAAAACGTTACGGCGCGTTACATGGGGGGGAGAGGGGGTCAAAAATCTTCAAAAATTGCATTACGTAATACTTGAACGCCCCCTTACTACAAATCTATCATCCTAAGTTGACTTCATCACAAGACTTACATTACTATTTTTTTACATTAACTCCACACAGGGGACCCTGAGGAAAATAATTTCCCTCGGGGCCTATGTCATTTGAGGGGCCGTTCAAGTATTACGTAACGCAATTGGGGGGGGAGGGGGGGTCTGGTGAAACGTTACGGCGCGTTACGGGGGGGGGGGGGGTTCGAAGGACGCGTTACGTAACATGTTTTTCTTTATTATTTAAATAAAAAACTAAGGAATTGAAATCTTCCAAGTTGGTAAGCCTTTTAGTTTATGTTGTACGGGGAATTCCTCGACTGTATTGTGCGTCATTTTTATTTTATTTTCGTTGTCAGTATTCGTTTGTGTTTTATTAAACACGAAATACGCATAAACACAATTTGCTGTAGTCAGTGTTGTTAATGTGAGTTTTAAGGAATTATAATGTCCTCCAAACCGGGAGATTTACATCATAAGCTGTTATTGGCCTATAAAGGCTCTCATGCTGACTTGCCAGCGCAGCGCAACCAAAAAATGCCAACCGAATTCGGAAGACTGCAAAAGAAAAATTTAAAAAAATGAAAAATTTATGCAACATATGAATGATGTATAATAATATGTATAATGTTTATACGAGAGTTTTTAGTAAGAACAACGATTTTAGTTATTACACACAAGTTAGTTTACTGATAAAATATAATAATATTACCTAAAGCTAGGTTTCGTAGTACATGCATAGTTACACTCAGAACATGAAAAAGGTTTTCTTCACTTTAAATCGTTCTGTGGATTTTTTGATCTCCCTTTTGAGAACTTGAAAAACCACGCTGGGACAAAAAAAATAGTTTTTTCTGCTGAAGGTAAACATGTGATTTTTTGTGCCTCTTTGTAGAACACGAATAGTTGCAGTAGAAACATGTAAGTGGTTTTGTAGCGCTGTGAGTCAGCAAATGATTTCTAAGAAGTTCCTTTGTACAAATGTATAATTGCAGTCGGGACACGAAAAAGGTTTTGGTCCAGTGTGGATAAACATGTGAATTTTTAGATACCGTTTTGTAGCGCCTTAATAGTCGCACTCGGGACAAGTAAAAGGTTTTTCATCACTGTGAATCAGCAAGTGCCGTGTTAGTTTTTTTTTCGAGAAGAAGAATAGTTGCAGTCAGGGCATGAAATGGGTTTTTCACCACTGTCAGTAAACATGTGATTTTTTTGATTTCTCTGAATAGTTACAGTCGGAACATGAAAAATGCTTTTCTCCACAATGAGTAGAGTCAGCAAGTGAATTCTTGGATATCCCTTTTAAGCACACAAATAGTTGCAGTCAGGACATGTAAAAGGCTTTCTCTTCTGTAAATCGCACGGTGGATTTATAAGTTGTCCTTTTGAGAACTTGTATAACTGCATTCTGAACAGGAAAGTGGTTTTTGTCCACTGTGCGTTAACATGTGATTTTTGGTGACTCTTTGTAGAACATGAATAGTGCAGTAGAAACATGTAAAAGGTTTTATATCACTTTGAGTTAGCAAATGATTTCCTAAAAGTTCCTTTGCACTACATGAATAATTGCAGTCGGGACATGAAAAGGTTTTTGTCCAGTATGGTTCAACACGTGAACTTTTGGATACCGTTGTGTAGCGCATGAATAGTCGCAATCGGGACAAGAAAAAGGTTTTTCGTCACTGTGAGTTAGCAAGTGCCGTTTTCGTTATTTTTTTTCGAGAAGTAGAATAGTTGCAGTCAGGACATGAAATGGATTTTTCTCCACTGGGTAAACATGGGTAATTTTTAGATTTCTCTTCGTAGTACATGAATAGTTGTAGTCGGAACATGAAAACTGTTTTTCTACACTGTGAGTCAGCAAGTGACTTCTTAGATATCTCTTTAGAGGACACGAATAGTTGCAGTCAGGACATGAAAATGGTTTTTATCTTCTGTGAATCATACTGTTGAATTTTAAATCATCCCTTTGAGAACTTGTATAACTGCATTCGGGACGTGGAAAAGGTTTAACTCCACTATGAGTCAGCTTGTGAATCATAGTGGAGTTAAGTGTTGCTCCACAGGGAAAACTTAGGGAAATTACTTTCCTCAGGGCCTCGTCACTAAAGCTAATGTAAAAGAAAGTATGTGTTGTAAAACCATGTAGGTTAATTCTAGGTAAGACAGTGTTTTATTGTGGAGATTTGGAAGGAATACAAGGCCGATAAAAATAATAATATTCTCAATTTTTTTTTATAAATGACAATATAAATAAATAAAATGTATATAATGTATCGCGAGTTAGAAATCTCTTGTTTTTTTATTACCGCAAAAGCGATAAAATCAAGAAAAAGGGTATTTAAGCGACATTTCAGTCCGTTGCGCAACTTAATTGTGACTTTCAGGTAAAAATTGTTTCTTGGGCGTTACGTAACGCTTAGGGGGGGAGGGGGGGGGGGTTAAACAAGAAAACGTTACGGCGCATTACATGGGGGGGAGGGGGGGGTCTAAAATCTTCAAAAATTTAGTTACGTAATACTTGAACGCTCCCTGAGATGCTGTGTCGAGGATCTTTTTGAGGAGAGAATCTATCAAATGGACCGCCCGTTTATGCACAGAGTCGAGGGTGTTTTTCAGGTATTTTGGAGCTCCAGACCAGGGGTGGCTGCCAAATTCAACCGTGGGGTGCACTTGTGATTAGCAGTTAACAGTTGGGTACTATTAAAGTATCTGCGGGCCCTGTACAGTACGCCGCTTGCAGGAAAGCTGACACAAATCAATCACAATACACTCCAAGAGATTTTATTTTCAGTGAGTTTTACCATGTTTTAAAGATTGTCTTTCGACGTTTACTTATCAGGTATTAACCCCTTGCACACAAATGGTTCATCTTACAATGGAAATCAAACACGGCTTTCCTCGGGTATTTGCAAGCTCCATATTCCTGACATGGCGTATGAAGACTTTGGAACTTGGACTTGCGCTGGGAAGCCCACCAACATTGCCGAAGAGTATCGAGAAACCATGCACCTTTACAAATATGTGTATTTTGGTGAGTCATTCATAAGTTTTTATGTAATCTGATCCACGCGGCTATCGCATATTATCCATGAAGTTTCTCTAAACACATACACTGGGTCAAAATGCTTATGCAACTATGAATGATAGAGAAATTAGCTAGAAAAAGATTCAACCCGCGGCTCCTGGGTGAGAACTCGAAGCTTTGGACTACTCAGCCAAAGGTCACTGACTCACAGGTCAAAATATTTTCTTTGGACTTTTTTTTAAACTTGTTTGAGACTTTCATAATTTTATCTGTTACTAGCAGTTTGCCACTTAATAAAGTAATTGTTTCTCCCTGCGTGTCCTTTCCCATTCGTCCCTTGTCCCCATTCTGCCTCCCCTTCCTCTCCGGCTTCCCCTTCCCCTCACTCGTTCCCGCTCCGCCTTCTCCACCTTCCCTCTAACACTCCGCTCTCCCGCTTCCCCCGTCCCACGAACCCCTCTCCCCCCTCCTGAGTTCCATACATTCAGACCCGGTAATTCAGTTTTCAAACAGCTCGCGTACCACCTATTACAATTTTTTTACATTTCATAATGCCTAACAATTGGTTGGCCTAATGGTTAGCAACTCATAATTTCAAGATGTCAGAACTCACTATTATACATAGAAACTGTGATGACCGTGGCCGGTTATCTCATGATATTCTGGACTCCATTAGATGATGGATCCAGATTCCTCTGATTATGATCTCAATACAGGGTGTTTAACAGTAATAAGTCGTAGTTACGTTTATTCTGAGATTGTACAGTCTATAGGTAAAGAGGACGAATGGACAACACTCACAACCTTTTATAGGTTACTCATGCTGTCTCACTCATACACGCAAGTCTCTTTCATACCGCAAGACATACATTCACCACAGAAACGCGGGCATGCGCACATCAAACCTTTATTTCGGATTATAATCAAAATATTTGTTTTTGGCAAAATATTTTTTTTTGTAAATTGTACTGTCTTACCAGATAATGTATTTATACATTTATAAAGACAGTATATTATCTACCAAAGGTGGTTTCCCCAGAATAGCTCAGATAAATTTTTTTTTTATCGTGCCAATTGGAAATGGCTGCTTTCAGAAGGTTAAGCTATTTTAACTACGTTGACCAGATCTGAATATCCAGGTTTTTCACAATCTTCAACTTCCTATCTCCCTTCACTCCCCAATTTCTCCTACACCCTCATTCGGAGACTCTTATCAGGAAACAAATAAGAAAATATTTAGACCGGTAAGGGATTGAGTAGTCCAAAGTGTCGGGTTCTCACCCAGGAGTCCCTAGTTCAATCCTTTGCTAGCTAAGACCTCTATCACTCATCGAGGCGTAAGTAATTTTTCCCCTTAGAATAATGGTAATAGTAGGAACTAAAATATCGTTAAGCGGTACCTCAGAATGTTCTTATTTCAAAAAATTTATATTGTGGGATTAGCAAGTCGCCAAGTTGATTTATGTTAGAGTGAGAGGACAATAGATGAGCCTTTAGCCTTTACATACAGTAATTCTCACTCTGCCTCTTTCTACCCAGATCATCGTCGAAGCAAGATTTCTTAATCATTGTTATCAATAGTTAAACTACTTTAACAGAATAACAAAAGTGTTCTAAGCAACCTACTTCACAACAAACGGTTCAATGACAGTTGATCCCCTGGCTGTTGGCTCCCTGGCATACTTACGCGCAATATGCTGTCGGTTTAGGGAAAACACAGTATACTTACTTACAAAAAACATAATTAAGTGTCCCGGGTGTGCAGAGATGATGTACCACTGAACACGGGCGTAGCCAGGTTTTGATTTAGAGTGGCGCAAAAAAAAAATTTTTGAGTATGTACTGAAAAAAAATAGGCTTCTGCAATATATTCTTGCTTTAGAGCCTATCTATGACGAAAATATTCAAATACAAAAGAGATATGCTATGGTGTCCGCGCACTGTCGGCGGACTACGACCTAATTAGAGTAGTTTGCATACGAAAATAATTTGTTCATTTAGTTGATTTTTTGAAGGTGTGCATTAGTATTGGTTAACAATAAAGTTTGAATATGTAAAGATTCGTTCATTTAGTTTAAAGTTCGTTTAGTTTACTCATTAATTATTTGTTCATTTAGTTTATTTGTTAATTGGTAAACAATATCAGCGACACCCGGAAGCGCAGTCCCACCTAGTAAAAACTGCAGATAGCACATCTAATTATATTTTAATATCTTTGCTCTATGAATACAAAGAAAATGAACGGAAGAAGGAAAAACCATCCTATGAACTACTGTAAATTTGAAAACCGAACTCGGTCGACAATCCAGAGGTCATGCGGCATAGGGCAAACGCCCTATCTTGCCCCACCATGCCCACGTCCATGCCGCCGAATAACAAAAGAATAAAACATATCTTCATTGAAATGTATCAAAGAAAAAACTACTTGTCTATCGACACTGTAAACAAATTCGTGTGATATCCCTACCAACTTGTATTTTTAGATTTGACATTAGTAAATAATCCACAAAAATTTATAATAATTATAGCAACTGTCGGGGAATCAACTGTCGGGTCACCCATTAAACACCTAAGTAATATTGGCACAACCTTTAGCGTATGTGATAATCATGAAAACTAGTAGATAATATATTCTGAACTTGTTGTAGAACCAGGAGATATTTCGTTACTTACTGGAATAACAAATTTTTTTGCAATTTCAGGATCAAGAAGTTCTACTTGGTTCCCATGGACGCTGTACTTCATCTTCACGTTGGGGATGGCCCTCATAATGGTGTCCATAGTGCAAAGGACCAAGATGGGCGTCCTCGTAAAGCAGCGCACTCGCAAATTCCGACAGTCTTTCCGAAACAGGGAAAACCAAGATCTAAACGAAATCAAATCCGCTAAGCAAATTGAAGCCGAGAGCCAAATATAATTTTTGATTGCCAGTAAAATAATTGAGAAATTTAATTTAATATTCTTCTTCTTGAGTCTTCTGCTGTCTTCCTAAAATTTCTCCAGATTTGCCAACTCAAGGCAGATCTTACTCATTCGTAGCATGCAGTTCTCTTTAAATCGTTAGTTTATTTTATCTGTGAGCGACCTCTGCTTCTCTTTCTCAACCAAGGACACCATCCGATGATATTCTGACTAGAAAGTCAATGGTTAAAGGCCACTACAGACACGGGCGTAGGCACGGTGGGGCAAGGTGGGGCGTTTGCCCCACCCTGGCTGGCCGATGCATGACCTCTGGTTTTTCCTTCTTCCGTTCATATTCTTTGTATTTATAGAGCCAAGTATGCATATCTTGTAGAAGCCTACTTTCTTCGGTACCTACTCTAGATTTTTATTTTTTGCCCCACCCTAAATCAAAACCTGGCTATGCCCATGATTAGAGATAATAGTTTGTTTTTCCAATAGTTTGTCTATGGTTTTTAAGAAAATTCCTAGGGAAGGGATCGAACAACGGCTTGACATATGAAAAGGATGGTAGGATTGCCAAACCTTTCGAAGCAGTGGCTTCAGTTATGGAGGATGACCAGCCGTCTGTAGACGCCTTTAGTCGTGCCATGTACTACGCTGTGCTAGATCATTTGTTCTATTTGTTGCCGTATGGAAGTCGTTGTGACAACTACGGTTGAAGTTTTCAGGAATATATAATCTAATAAACATAGTTGTACCTAACACAAAATTTAAATAAACCTACATTTACAAAATTTTCCATTTCTGTTTGTTTATTATTTTTCTCCAAATAAATTTATTTAAGAGCGTTTAACCAGCCAGCGGACGAAAATCTACATTTCGTCGAAAGTTGTTCTTCCGATCGTGCAGGGCGGTTACAATGAGAAAGATGAATTATTCTCCGTACCAGCTTTTTTAAATTATAACTCAATATCGAATTTATTTCAATCCAAATTAGCTTTAATTTATACCTTCATCCAAAAATGCTGAAAGGCGTGATGATAAAACTATTAAAATAGTGTACTTTTTGTAGTTATTTTTTGATTATAAGTATTTATCATTTTTTAATAATGTCTAAATTTAATAAGAATGTTAAAAAAATCTGAAATATATTAGTTTGTAAGTGCGCAAATAAATACACAAATTGACCAATTTTCGTCAAGAAACACATGTACGTACATATTTTTTAATGATTTTATTGAAACTAAAATTAAAATTCTAATACATAACTCTGCTAGATAATGTATTGATTTATTTTACTGCATGATTACATTATTTGAAATGGGTGTGGTATAATACAAAAACTTTTTTGAAAATTTAACAAATCTGCCAACGACCTATGGAATAACCTTATTATACTAAAAATTAAAAAAAAATCTAAAAATTTATTACATAACTTCACAAGATAAAAGAACAATCTTTCGAAATCCATTTACAATTTTTTTGTGGAAAAGAGTCAATACGTCTAAAAACTTTTTTTAAAATGACGTATTTCCGGCTTTCTCTGGTAATGCCCTCTTAAATAAGATATCTAAAGAATCAAGAAATATTAAGTAACTAGCTGGTACCCGGCATGCGTTGCAATGTCGTTCAAAGAAATAAATTGATTCTCCCTGCATGTTCTTTCCCATGCGACCCCGTTCATTTCTCGAGTCCCCTTCCCCTCCCGCGTTCCCCTTCTACCTTCCCCGCCTACCCCATCCCTCCAATTTTCTTAATTTTTCTTTCCATTAGAACTTTCTACAAAGTATTAGAAAACTTTAACAAAACTTTCAATTCCTTCCCCTCCCTCCAATTTTCCTAAATTTTCTTTCCGTAAGAATCTTCTACAAAGTATAAGAAAACTTAAAAAAAAAGGATGAATGAAATAGGTAAAGTCATTCTAAAGTTATGGTGTGACCAAGGGAAACAGGGATTCATTTTTATATACAGGGTGTCCGGGGGTAAAGTGCATTAACTTCGGGAGGTGATTCTTCACGATAGTACAAGTAAAAAAGATAAATAACTTTTTTCGAAATTCCAACTTTTAGGGGTAGTTTTGAGGTAAAAAGATAAAATTAGTCCCGCATGTGCGGCCAGATTTATTATTTTTCGCTGTTACGATACGGGCCAATTACAATCGAGTCGGGCGCCCAGCAGGCTCTCAGCAAGTAAGATCGTACCCTATCGTACCTCACACTAAGGATTTTTAGTAGGTATGTCTTTTTGTATGGGAAAAAATGTTGGAATTTCAGAAAAAATTGTTAATCTTTTTTACTCCTACCATTACGTAGAATCACCTCCCGATGTTAATGCACTTTACCCCCGGACACCGGAAATCATCCTCTCCATCGGAAATTTTCCTCTAGTAAATAAACTTTCAACCCTAATAGCAACCTCCATTAGGATTGAGAAGTTTAGAGAAGTAGTTTTTCCGCACAGTTTTAATTTTTCTTTTTGTTGTTTTTCACCTTATCAGCTTACAATTGCATCTTTTATAAATATCATTCCAGTAATTAAAAAAATATATATGTATAATAGTATATAATATTTTACTTGCCAGAGTGGTACCCCCGAGGTCTAGGGAAATTTCGCCTTGAAATCTAGGGAAATAATTTTTTTGGACAACCCTGCAGCAGAGCCAAGTAGAGCTACAGAGTTGCCAATTCGCGGTGAATTTTTAAGATTTTTCAAGAATTGGGTATTTTGCAGGGAAAATAAGGGGATTTTGGACATTTTTTTGATAATCCCACTATAATGAAAAAAAAAAAATTCTATGGAAAATTTCGTAATTTATTTCCTGGCAGCACTGTAGTATTTATTTATAATAATGCCTGGATCACGCATACCAAGTAGATGGACGAGACAGCAAAAGAGCAAAATGATACTAGGCCGAGAGAGTTTGGTGTACGAGTAGGTCTTTAGAATTTTTTTTATAAATTTAGCACCGCATCATTCAATCAGTTTAATTGCGATGCTGCAGACTAGCGAGACAATGGATCGAAAAAAGATAATTTAATTAAGTGCTGCGAGTACGCACCGAGTGCATACCTGCCGAGTGGGCAAGCAAGTCAGTGAGAGGAAGCGCGGGGGTGGGCACTCGGTCTAGTAAATAGAACAGGGTCCGAGTGAGTGTCTCTCCCTTTAACTCGGCCGAGCACTTGGTGATGTTTTTACACGTACCGAGCACTCGGCCGAGAGCACTGTCTCGCCCATCTACTCGGTACGTGTGATCCAGGCATAACGGTAGGGGGATTCCTGAAGATCGGTATGAAATTCAGTGTGCTTAAAAATTTGAAAACAGAAAATAGAAATCGCCTTTGTACAGATACTGTGGTAGCATTGAGCTATTGGCTACTCGAAAAAAGATTAAGAAAGAAGGAGGAAGTTTAGTGTTAAAACCCGTCTGCTTGTTTAGGAATAAATACATTCCAAAACACATAATCACGTTATACTTTCATAAGACCAAAAACGTCCCGAGCGACCTTACATTTTAAAAGCTATATATCTCTCTTCCTCTCATGCAACCATGTGTATTTTTTCTTTTAATCAGAAAGAAAACAAAATAATGCTTCTTATTGTCTTTGAAATATGAAAGCTATCTTGCATAGATATTTTACAATCTCGATCCAAAGTGACGGTTTCAGAATATTCGCCCAAAACTGAGGCTTCCAGATTGTGAGGTGCAAATATATTGAACCAAGCAGACAGGTTAACCAAAAAAATTACATGATGCAGTAATTGCTTATTAAAAGTAGATAATTATTTTACACAATATGTGTGCACATGGGCGTAGCCAGGGGGGGGTTTAGGGGGTTCAAACCCCCCCCCCCCCCCGAAAAGTTAAGATATCAACACCAATAATATTAAAATAAGGAGAGTTAAGAGTATGTTATTTTTAACACTAACATCTCAAAATGATAATATGTATAAAAAGATAAATGGGGTCCTCTGAAAGAAAAAAAAAATTAACTTGCAAATTCCATTTTTCGGTGATTGCGGTTGCAACGTGATTTTTATTTGGAATTCCGTTTCTAATTTCCGTTTCTAATCAGTGGTAAGTGTATACATACTTTGAAATTATTATTTCACTTAGCAAAAAGTGTTTAATAAACATATAACAGGATTAGTGATACAGTCAGGTGAATACGTACTTGCATAAATGTGATTATTTGACTAATTTGACTGCTTAAAATGTTATAACATGTACAACTAACGTTTATTTTGTTTTGAAAAGTCTTATTTTCTATATACATTTGTTACTTTCATTTTATTAAATGTTTCAATTTCAATTATATACTATTTTATCTTCTTTAATTCAACTAAGAATTTTTTGTCTCTTTTAAATTACTTGACTTTTCGGTTATTTTTTTTCTCCTGGCCATATAACATACTTTATGTGTGAGTATATTACCATAGTTTTGTTTCATTTTTTTCTGTTAGCTATAAAATTTCCTGCACACCGTATTGAATTTTTTAGTCATTTTTTTTTTCATTACTTATTTGCATCATGTGAACATTGGTTATTGAGTTGTAACCAATTTTTTAATCTTATATTATGTATGTAATAATGATTTTTAATCCTGATAATGTTCCAAATAAATAAAATATATTAATTTTAAAAAAATGCTAGTTTCTGTAGAATTTGGTTTTACTTTGGAGCCAGAATTTTAAAAGAAGTGGAGAAATTGCGGGGAATTTGCTAATTCCCCAAATTGCGGGGAATTTTTAAGATTTTTGCGGGGAACACCGTTTTGCAGGGAAAATGTAGGGATTCTGGGCATTTTTTTATTATACAACAATACAACCTTTTTGAAAAATATTTATATTTGGGGGAATAATATTAATCAAGATTTCGTAGTTTATTTTATGGCGGCATTGTAACATTAATTTCTATACAATAATAGTCGGGGTCATTAATTTCTAAACAATAATAGTTTCTAACAACAATAGAAGTTCGGGACCCTGACTCGAAGACATATGCAAATTTTCGCAGAATTTGCTAGTCATGGAACTTCTACGATGGAAGGATCCCGCTCGCTATTCTTGATTTCTCCCAACATGGTCTGAAAGTAGATAACGATGCTGAAAGTTACTGGGCTAAAGTGTTTGGCCCAAAAAATAATACAGGACGATACTTCTTGTTCCCAAATTTAAAAATTGTAATAAGTTTATTGCTAGTGTTGCCGTTTTCCAACGCTTCCGTTGAGAAGGAATTCAGTGTTCTTAAAAATTTGAAAACAGAAAATAGAAATCGCCTTCTTACATATACTTTGGTAGCATTACCTGGCACACCGTATGTATGATTACATTACTATTTATTTTCACATCCAGCAAACACTTTGTGAGAATACATAATTATAATGAACACATTAATGTAATTTTCTTTCAAAGTTATATAATTTTGTTTATTATATTTTTTTATGTTTCCTTTTTTCCTACTAAACAATTTATCGGCACACCGTACTGAATTTTTTGTTTTAAATGTCATTATTTTTGTTTCAATATTGGTTATTGGGTTGTAACCTATTTTTAATCTTGTATTATGTATGTAATAATATATTTAATCAATTTTAACAAATAAAAATGCTATTTTCAATTGAATTTTATTTTATTTTGGGGGCAGAATTATGAAGAAACTTGTGGGGAATTTGTGGGGAATTTGATATTTTGCTCTTCCAAATTTGGGGATTTTGAACATTTATTGCGGGATTTGCGGGTATTTTAGAACATAAGCATTGGCAACCCTGCCTGCGGCCTGCAGAGCTGTCAAAAGTGTCAAGGGGGTTAGGGGTTAGTATATTTATGGGGGTTAGTATATTTATGGTGTCAAGTTTGAACGTTCGTGTGGCAAATATTTTTAGTAATTTAGTAAGCTACAGTTATATTATTTAATAGTATTTTACCTTATATCTTTTGCGTCAGATATTCAATAGTCTCTCACTAAATTAATAAATCTTTTTTGTTGATTTATTGGAAGTACTAAGTTGCTATCAAATCTGTATTGTTGATTTTTCGGAAGTATTGCACCATTTTGTGAAATAAAAGATAACAAAATTTGGGAATACTTTTGTTGAATACTATCAAATATGGAGCTACCCAGGATATCTAGGGCTTTGAGAGCTCATCTTCCTTTGGCTCCTGTCAGGCAGTTAAAACCCCCAAAAGATGTCTTGAAACAGAGGTTGAGTAGATCAAAACTTGACAACAAGTAAGTCGATTAGTTTTTTAATATTTTTTTTCTATTATAACCAGGTTCTCTCGTATGTCATCTTATCGTTCATGGTAGGCAAATAGAAAACACCGTTTTTTAAAAGTGCTTGTACGTTTTTTAGACAACTGCCAACTTTAGGGAGGAAGAAAAGGAACGGGAGGAATGCAGATCCGGGCACAGCTTGTTTTTGGCAAAAAACCATGTTTTCACCGCGTTTTAAGTTGAGAACTTATTAATTTTATACAAAACCGGGACCAGCTCATTTTACACTAAAAAAAATAAATTTTTACCCCAGTAGATAGGTAATAATTAGATGTAATCAATTCCGTGAGCGGAAATTGAAAAAAAATTATATTATCGTTAATTTCTTAGATTTAAAAATACGAAAATGTCATTTTTCAAAGTGCAAAAGCGGTAATATGCACTTTTTCACGAAAAAACACTTTGCAGAAGTTGAATAATTGTTAGAATTACGTATTTCGGAAACTTTTTGCATTGGGGGAGGCGGAAAATGATGCAATTTCAATTGCGTAAAATCAAAATTCACTTCGCGTCTTCGAAACTGACATGGCGCGGCCGATCTGTCACACAAGCCCGCTAGACAAACCCTGCGTAGCCAGTCAAACCATTTAAAAACGTAGGCTGTTTTTTAAAGTTAAGATAATATTCACAAGCCTGCTAGACAAACCCAGACAAACCAGACAGCCAGACAAACCATTTAAAAACGTAGGCTGTTTTTTAAAGTAAAGATAACAACATGGAAGTCACTGAAAAATGACATTTTCGTATTTTTAAATTTAAGAAATTGACGATAATATACATTATTTTCAATTTCCGCTCACGGAATTAATTACATCTAATTATTACCTATCTACTGGGGTATATATTTATTTATTTTTGTCCAAAATGAGCTGGTCCCGGCTTTGTATAAATTTACCGAGAACTTTAATCTGGAAGGTGAAAAAAAGTGCGGAAAGCAATAAAAAAAAATTGAATAAGTAATTAATTTTCGGTAAATTTTGGGGATCGCTGGCAACGGTTAATACGCACTTTTTTTTGAAAAAATCTTTTGATTCACCTTAATTACATTAAAAGACAACTATTTGCATTGGGTGAAGTGGAAAATATTTTTGTGTAACATGGTTTGTGATACAAAAGAAAGTGCCCCTTTATAACGCCTACTCGCGTCAAGGCAAGAAAAACATCCCAGTTTTCAAGTAGTTTAGCGGCTACGCTAGGTTTGTGTAACATGGTTTGTGATTCTGGCGTACAATCTCATAAGACGAAAGCTAATTTTAATTTTACGTAATCGAAATTTAGAATGAAATATTTTCCACTTCTCCCAATGCAAATAGTTGCCTTAATGTAATTAAGGTGAATCAACATAACAGTGACAAAATTGCGTAGTATCGGTTCACGAAGTGAAATTTTATTTTTACTTTAAACGGCTGTATCTCCCTCAATTTTGCCGAGCGCGCCTTAATTTTTTTTTATTAAGCTTCTCCACACTTTTCTCATCTAGGAAGTGCAATTTTATTAAATTTCCAAACTTTGGCAGAATCTGCATTTCACCCAATATATTTCTCATAATGCAAAACCTTTTTTAATTTAAAACTTTTATAAAGGTTTTTTTACATACCTGAATTATTTATATACTAATACGAATCGGCGAATCGGCGAGTGCGATTGTGATGATGACAAACAAAACTTTCCACTCGCTCAGTAGCGAACTTGCTAGAGAGTTGAAACCGAAATAATTCTGTCAACATTTTGTAGAAAACTGAGATAGTCGCAGCTAGCTCACTAGCAACTATGATGACACTATATTAGTTTAATAGCTAACAAACCCACACGCTAGCGAGCAGCGAGCAAAGTAGCCCCCTTTCAACCTTTTTCAGAGACTTGTAATTTCGCTCAATGTAATCGAGGCTTTACCGATTTATAATTTTTTTATTTCTTTATTGTATATTCAATAATATTATTATTTAATTTATAACAATGTTTATTTATAAATAAGTTCTGCTATGTAATTATTATTATGCGTGACAGCTATTTCGACTTCTGAAGGCATAATCAAACTGTGGTTGAGCCGCTTACAGACGATATATTTATATTATTTCTAGATAGGTACTTATGATCAAAAACTAAAATATGTCATGCGTAAAAATAATTTCACAGCAGAACTTGTGGAAAAAATTCGGTTTAGGGGTGATAGTCCTAGATAATTTTTTTTTTTTATACTAATTATGGGCCGCAAAATCCGAATCTGAAAGAATTAGGCGTCGGCAAGCAATATTAACTGAATTACACGACTTTAAAATTTTCTATAAACAAACCGGAAAACAAGCCATTTTGAACGCATTCTGACACTACAAGTCATAGAAAAACACCAAAGATATTACACCACATAAAATTAAGTGTTGCCATTAAGCAATAATATCAATAACGTAAAACTTTCCGACACGATACTTCCTCACATGATAATTCATCACATAACACATTAACCTGATGAATTATGACTATCTCAACGGCCGTATTCTTAGACCAAAAGTGTGAAAATTCGTAGTCTTAAAAAGTTGTGACGTACACCGGTCACCAATATCAATGTACATGGTTTGTGATAGAAAAGAAAGTGCCCCCTTCGTAGCGCCTACTCGCGTCACGGCAAAAAAACATCCCAGTTTTCAAGTAGTTTAGCGGCTACGCTAGGTTTGTGTAACATGGTTTGTGATAGAAAAGAAAGTGCCCCCTTCGTAGCGCCTACTCGCGTCACGGCAAAAAAACATCCCAGTTTTCAAATAGTTTAGCGGCTACGCTAGGTTTGTGTAACATGGTTTGTGCCCCTTTATACCGCCTGCTCGCGTCAAGGCAAGAAAACATCCCAGTTTTCAAGTAGTTTAGCGGCTACGCTGGGTTTGTGTAACATGCTTTGTGATAGAAAAGAAAGTGCCCCCTTCATAGCGCCTACTCGCGTCAAGGCAAGAAAACATCCCAGTTTTCAAGTAGTTTAGCGGCTACGCTAGGTTTATGTAACATGGTTTGTGATACAAAAGTGAGTAAAATTTATAAAAAATAATTACTTAAATTAGTTATTGATATTATTGCTTAATGGCAACACTTAATTTTATGTGGTGTAACATCTTTCTTGTTTTTCTATGACTTGTAATGTCAATGCGTTCAAAATGGCTTGTTTTCCTGTGTGTGTATAGAAAATTTTAAAGTCGTGTAATTCAGTTAATATTGCTTGCCGACGCCTAATTCTTTCAGATTCGGATTTTCCGGCCCATAGTTAGTATAAAAATAACTAGTTTTATTATCTAGGAATGCCGCCCCTAAACCGAACTTTACCCGAACTTGTTTATAAATAAACTGATTTTATTAAATAATAATATTATTGAATATACGAAAAAAATTAAAATTAAAATGGATTTCTACAAATTAAAGTTAATAACAATAAAAAAAAAAGATTTATTAAATTCTCGTTTTATATAATGGACTCCATTTTGAAGCTGTGTACTGACACAGCTATAAATCGCGAGCAGATATCTGTTGAACCACGAGCGCTTATGTTTTGTACCATTTACACGTCGCTATCAAATATTTCTTCATATGGTAGGAGGGGGGGGGTCAGATGAATTAGGGAGCGGCAACGGAATGCACATTTTTTGTACTGAATCTTGTTAACTTGACATCTGTCATCCACCGGTCTAGGCAGCTCCGTAATTAAAATGACCCCCTCTCCTGTTTTCTCCTCTTTTGGAGAGGGGGGCGCTTAACTTTTCGCATATTGCATTGGGAGCGGTTACGGCATAAGATCTGTATTGTCTGTGGTTGATCTGCGCATAAACCGCTTGGGTGTGAACGGTCTGAAGGGATTGTATGGAGAGCGTTATTTGGCGTGCGATCATCTTTTATATTTGATAGCTGTGTGTGTACACAGCTTTAACCTTTTATTAATACACACATATTTATTATATGCATTTTAAAAAATATTTCTTTTCCAGTATCTTATCATGGAAGGATTTACTATCCCACGTTTCCCACGATGTAGAGTGCAGAAGAGAAGTAGTAAAAAAATTGCAGAATTTGAGAAAACTGACAGAAAATATAACTGGGAATGAGCAGTCACCAGAAATAGTTGACGATACCTGTATATTTCTCTTGAGGCTTTTCCTGAACCAACAAATTGTGCTCCTGAAACATATTGTACAGATGAAACAAATGTTTGGACCTTTCCCCACCTCAGTGGCTAATGAAATATGTGAGGTATGTACATGAATGTCTTTACAATAATACTGGAAAAAATTCGGTTTAGGGGCGAGAGTCCTAGATAATTTTTTTTTTTTTTAATACTAATTATGGGCCGGAAAATCCGAATCTGAAAGAATTAGGCGTCGGCAAGCAATATTAACTGAATTACACGACTTTAAAATTTTCAATAAACACTTAATTTTATGTGGTGTAACATCTTTCTTGTTTTTCTATGACTTGCTATGTCAATACATTCAAAATGACGTTTTTTCCTTAGTGTTAATAGAAAATTTTAAAGTCGTGTAATTCAGTTAATATTGCTTGCCGACGCCAGATTCAGATTCGGATTTTCCGACCCATAATTAGTATAAAAAAAGATTTTTTTTTTATCTAGGACCATCTCCCGTAAACCGAATTTTTTCCATTTAATTTAATAAGGTGTTGATAATGTTAATAATATTTCTCCTCAAGGAGACGAAAAAAGAGAAGGTTACATTTGTATCCTTATTTACACATATTTTAATATTTTTTAAATTTTTATTTTTATGTTTTTCTTTACCTTAATCCAATATCTAAACAAATTTAATTAAATTAATTCATTTGAATATACGGTTCAAAAGTAACAATAGATTTAGTACACCAATGCAGGTTTTCAATTTTTGGTACAAGATTAATTCAGTGGTGAAGGCCAATTTTTTAGCTCAATTCTGTGGCCAATGGGTTAAAGGAATGAGAGGAAATGGGAGATAGCAAAATGGGCCCATGGCCTGAGTGCTCACGGGAACTATCAGTAAACCGTCTTCGCTTTAAATAAAATTAAATGAATACTAAAGAAAATAATCACAACAAAAATATTGCGCAATATATTAAATTATTATGCAAGTCAGACATTTTTACCATACAAAGAAAAAGTTATTCTACACAAAAAAATAGAAGAAATATAGTTTAAAAAAACAGTATTAGGCTAATGTTCGGTTTAGGGGCGAGAGTCCTAGATAATTTTTTTTTTTTTTAATACTAATTATGGGCCGGAAAATCCGAATCTGAAAGAATTAGGCGTCGGCAAGCAATATTAACTGAATTACACGACTTTAAAATTTTCTATAAACACAAAGGAAAACTAGCCATTTTGAATGCATTGACATTACAAGTCATAGAAAAACAAGAAAGATGTTACACCACATAAAATTAAGTGTTGCCATTAAGCAATAATATCAATAACGTAAAACTTTCCGACACGATACTTCCTCACATGATAATTCATCACATAACACATTAAACTGATAAATTATGACTATCTCAACGGCCATATTCTTAGACCAAAAGTATGAAAATTCGTAGTCTTAAAAATGCGTAACCTAACCTAACGCTAGGTTTGTGTAACATGGTTTGTGCCCCTTTATACCGCCTGCTCGCATTAAGGCAAGAAAACATCCCAGTTTTCAAGTAGTTTAGCGGCTACGCTGGGTTTGTGTAACATGGTTTGTGATACAAAAGTTAGTAAAATTTATAAAAAATAATTACTTAAATTAGTTAGTTGTGATTATTTTCTTTAGTATTCATTTAATTTTATTTAAAGCGAAGACGGTTTACTGATAGTTCCCGTGAGCACTCAGGCCATGGGCCCATTTTGCTATCTCCCATTTCCTCTCATTCCTTTAACCCATTGGCCACAGAATTGAGCTAAAAAATTGGCCTTCACCACTGAATTAATCTTGTACCAAAAATTGAAAACCTGCATTGGTGTACTAAATCTATTGTTACTTTTGAACTGTATATTCAAATGAATTAAATTAATTTAATTAAATTTGTTTAGATATTGGATTAAGGTAAAGAAAAACATAAAAATAAAAATTTAAAAAATATTAAAATATGTGTAAATAAGGATACAAATGTAACCTTCTCTTTTTTCGTCTCCTTGAGGAGAAATATTATTAACATTATCAACACCTTATTAAATTAAATGGAAAAAATTCAGTTTACGGGAGATGGTCCTAGATAAAAAAATTTTCTTTTTTTATACTAATTATGGGTCGGAAAATCCGAATCTGAATCTGGCGTCGGCAAGCAATATTAACTGAATTACACGACTTTAAAATTTTCTATTAACACTAAGGAAAAAATGTCATTTTGAATGTATTGACATAACAAGTCATAGAAAAACAAGAAAGATGTTACACCACATAAAATTAAGTGTTGCCATTAAGCAATAATATAAGCAGTACACCGGTCACCAATATCAATATACATGGTTTGTGATAGAAAAGAAAGTGCCCCCTTCGTAGTGCCTACTCGCGTCACGGCAAAAAAACATCCCAGTTTTCAAGCAGTTTAGCGGCTATGCTAGGTTTGTGTAACATGGTTTGTGATAGAAAAGAAAGTGTTATTGATATTATTGCTTAATGGCAACACTTAATTTTATGTGGTGTAACATCTTTCTTGTTTTTCTATGACTTGTTATGTCAGTGCATTAAAAATGACGTATTTTCCTTAGTGTTTATAGAAAATTTTAAAGTCGTGTAATTCATTTAATATTGCTTGCCAACGCCTAATTCTTTCAGATTCGGATTTTCCGACCCATAATTAGTACAAAAAAAGAAAAAAAAATTATCTAGGACCATCTCCCGTAAACCGAACTTTAGCCAATTAAATGAAGGTGTAGAATACTCTATTGTAAATTTATGATTCCTCAGGCTGTCAAAGATATATCATCAGATCTCTCCGACCGGTGCAAGGAAATGCTGGAGCGGAATGCCAAAGAACCGCGGCAGTTCTCGAAGGAATGGGGAGAGCACATAAAGGTTAATCTTCCATCCAGCACTCCGTATACTCGTCCCACTTCGCATCTCTCCGACATGAAGCCAAAGACCTCGGCCCTTCTGAAGGCCATGGATTCATTCAGCATGAAATACGATGATAGCTCTCACCAAGTTCGAAGGACAGAAGTCAAACCTACAAGTTCAAGATCTACGCCAGGATTTTCGGGAATGACGAATAGCGAAATTCCGGTATGTTATGAATGTTTTACAACTTTTTTCTTGTGTCTTTTTATCAGTAGACAATTTTTTATATCGCTGTTCAGGAATTAAATTATATGAAGGGTGCTTTCCATAGTTATTGCTGTAGAAAGTTTAACTTTAAGGGCCAGTTTTATAACCATCCCTTCATTACGCTTGATACTATTTTTAACAAATATTTCTTTCTACCGCCAAACGAATTTGTTTAAAATGATATCAAGCGTAAAGAACGAATGGTTATAAAACCGGCACTTAGTTTTCTGAAAATTGTCCTCAGCTACGTTGGTGATACTGATATTCTGTGTTTTAGCTAAGCTTTAAATTAGCGATAGCTCAGTTTGAATGATGAAAGAACAGTCATTGTATACATATTTATATGTTTTACCATAAAGAGTTCTGTGCCTGGCAGATGCAATATTTTCGACATGTGGAAAGATCAAGCGACCTAATAAAATTACTGAAAGTTTTTTTTTTCCAGTGGGACAGAACATGGCTGGAGAACGAGTTGCAAAAATACTACTCTAGTGGCAATCCATCCGGAGTCTCCAGCACCGAGTTTTTCAACTCCATTCTCAAAATGCTGCAGTCCACTAAAACAAATGATGAATTACAAAATGAACTGTTTGACCTACTCGGCTTCGATCGGTTTGAACTCATCCAAAATCTTTTGACTCACAGGAGTGAGATTGTTAGGCCTCCTGTGGAAGGTTTGTACATATATATATATTAGAGTATTTTATGTGCGCACCCCACAATAGTTACATGAGTTAGAACAAGGTTTCCCAGTTGAGGTGAGTGTGTCAGTAGAATTCAAATCAAAACTAAATATGTAGAGGCCTTAAATTATTGATTTTTTTTATCTTCTTGAATGTGTGTGGTTTATTTACAGTGAACAAGTCCCAGCCGAACTACCTATGCCAGGTGACGGTGCAGTCCGAACAACAGAAGCTTCAGCAGAAGCAGATGAGGAAGGACGGAAAGAAGTCCAGCAAGAACAAGAATAATGAGGATGATGATGATGACGACTTCAATCCTGTTGCAATGAGATTGAAAAGGTACATAAAAATACACTTCATTCTGTTTTTACACCAGAGATACTAGGGTGGGCTGAAAAGTAATGCACACATGCTTGTAGAACACAAACCAAAACAAATAGCAAGATTGGGCAAAAGGTACATTAACCCCTCCGCAACGTAAGCAGATATATGCGTTAAAAATACGACAGCAGTCAAGTACAATAAGCGTGTTTACACGTCAGCGCGTGTGTCTCCATAGAAACCGTTATAACTCTGTTATTGTTTTAGTTACATCTGTAAAATAAAAAGTGAAAGGTCGATAGTGAATCATGCTGCACATCACTATTCAAGTTGTCCATAGAAATACATAAAAAGAACATTCTGTCAGGCGCGCAGTCTGACACATAATTTATCCCGCCAAATTTCCTACGGGCACCCGACATTGTTAATTTTTATTAAATATTTTTATATGAAATGATAAAAAAGTGAGGCGACAAAAGTGTTTTTTAAACATTTATACAATAGAATAAGTATTGTTGTTTACATAATCTGTGATTTTAGTACCGTTTTCACATAAAAACATCACGTGAGTCATTTTCACATTTTTTTAATGTTTGCATTCTATATTTTACAAATATTAATATTTATTTGTAATATAATAATTCGAAAGCTTATTTTGTAACCTGTCTAAAACAGTTTTTACTATTCGGCTACGTTCAGAAATGTTTCATTTATAGAGCTTTAATTGTGAATCGGTAATAATACAAAGTTTTCGTAAAATGTCATTTCGTTAAAGACATTAAAAGTGCATATTGGCGATTTTCTGAGGGGTTAAAGTATAATTCTTAAGCTTCAAAATCACATTTATTTTTTAACATATTGACATCATTGACTCGCCAGCCTTGTTAGAAAGGATTGCATTTCGTTGCCCTGAACGCAATACCAGATCGAACACCTTATTTCATATACAACATTTTAAATCGAAATACGCACAAAACTCCTTGCTCGGGCATATCTGCCAAACTTATAATGCCCTAAGAGATATTGACATTTTCCATTGTACCCTTAAATCGTTTAAAATCAAACTAACCATACAATGTACTTAATTGGATAACCTTATTGGATAACCAACACCTCTGCCATAGGTCACCCCAAGTGGTTCGCTACGTTTGGTGATTTAGCAGGGGTGCCCGGGTTCATGGGGTAAGGTTTGTCTAGGTCTTGGAGGCGGATGACCAGGACATACTGAACCCCAGATTCCTACCCACCCCTTAAACCCTTTTCCTTCCCAGAACTCTCCTCTCCTTCCCTTCCTTAAAAAAAACCCTCCACACAGCATCCCCAAAGATGACATAGGCCCTGAGGGAAGTTATTTTCCTCAGGGCCTCCTGTGTGGAGCTCATGTAAAAAAAAAAAAAAAAAATGAAAACTATTATTTCTTGTTTATTATTTTCTTTTTAATAACTTTTTACTTAACACTATGTACAAACAACTACTGGAAACTATTATTTCTGTGTTGATTATTATCACCTTTTTGATAATTTTTTACAAATTACTCAAACTATATACCTACTATAATTGTTTAATTACCACTTGATTCATAATCACATAATCATTAACCATTAACAACTAAATATTATAAACGGAACTTAACTGGTTTAAATTATGTTCACTATTTTATGTACAACTACTTTATACACAACTGTATGCTTCCTAAATAAACATATGTAAATAAAAAAAAAATTAAAAAAATAGTCACCATTAAGATTAACTCATTTCTAACAATGTGTAACAAGTTTTTTCAATGCGTCACTGAAAAATTTGACAGCTGAAACACGAAGACTTGCAGCTGCCTTCACCTAATCGTCCGAGGTGTAATGATAACCTTGAAGTCTCTCTTGAGTGGAGGAAAAAAATAAAAATCGCGAGGCGCAAATCGGGGGAGTAAGGAAGGTGTGGAATCAGGTTTTACAGAACCTCTGCAGTCGTGCGCGAGGTGTGCTGTGAGACGACATCGTACCCATTGTGCACAGATTTTACGGTATCCCAATTGTTTAATAATGAAGCCGACAAGTTCCTTGGATATTCCAATATGGTTTGTGATATGCTTTTGAGTGATTCGCCGTTCATTTTGAATCAAATCATCAATGAGTTTTGCGACGTTTGGGGTTTTGATGTCTGGGGCGGTGATCGGATGACCGCTGCGTGTTTCAACCACAATTATGACTTTTCCAGGCTCGAAATTCTATTACCCATCGATTTACAATAGACCTATCAACAGTCTCATCACCATAAACTTCCCTAACTAATGAATGAATCTCATTAAGAGCCACTTTTTCAGCAGTTAAAAATTCGATAACAGCACGCTCTTTATCTCGCGTTGACATAGCACTAGAACATGTCTCCATACTTCCGCTTCTCAAAATACCCCGGATGTATTTATCGACCTTAAACCTGCGGATGCATTTAGAGGGGGAGTGTCACTTCCAAATTCCACCTTGCGCTCTTCTTCATTTTGTTCGCGCTGTACAAGCATGTGTACTTTTCAGCTTACTTTTCAGCCTACCCTTGTACTTTCTACAGAAAATTGTGAAAACAAAAAACAAAACAGTGAGAGATAGGTTCCATTGTATAAAAATCATTCCGGGGATGTCAAAAAAACAATGTTTATTCCTAATATTTTCCCTCATATCCCTCCAAGCGCTGATTAGTGTTTGCACAAAAGTGTGGCAATTCTAAAAAACCATTACGTTTTCTTGACCGTGTTATATTAAAATTGTTTAAAATCAGAATTGACTCTCTTATATTTCTTGATTTATTTGCCAAGCCAGATGTAGAGATTTTTTAATTGAGTCTATAATAGTATTCGTAGCATTTGGAATGGCAGTAGCAAACTTTTCCTAGTGCTTTTAACCGGTCTGCTTATTTGGGAATAATTCCATCCCAAAACATGTAATCGCGTTATACTTTCATAAGACCAAAAACGTCCCAAGCGACCTTACATTTTAAAAGCTATATATCTCTCTTCCTCTCATGCAAACATATGTATTTTTCTTTTAACCAGAAAGGGAGCAAAATAATGCTTCTTTGAAATATGAAAGCTATCTTATATAGATATTTTACAATCTCGATCCAAAGTGACGGTTTCAGAATTTACGCGCAAATCCAAGGCTTCCGGATTGTGAGGTGCGAATATATTAAACCAAGCAGAAGGGTTTACATAATATATATTTATAATATATGTTTATATATTTATAATATACGAATGTATATTTATCCCCACATCACATCTAGAATTTATTTATGTTGAATTGTTATCATATAATATTGTCCGCAGGCAACAGGCGCTCACCACTCCTGTGACCAATTTACTAATGATGCCCAGCAGCAGCCAGAGACTTGAGAGACAGAGGGCCTTGCCCACTAGAGTCCGCTACCCAAATGTCTACGATTCACAAATTGAAGCTAAGCACATGGCAGGTACGGTTTAACTAATATTTTACTTTCAACTATTCTTACTAGCATAACGATCTCCGTGATTTTCACAGGTTGTGATTTGATTTTGATGAATATTGTGTAATTAACATGTGTTATCTTATATATAAAAATGAATCGCTAAATGTGTTGCTAAGCGCAAATCTCAAGAGCAGTTGAACCGATTTCGCTAATTCTTTTTTTTAGAATATTCCTTGAAGTACGAGGATGGTTCTTACGGAGAGAAAAATTAAGAAAATTGCGCAGAAAATTGGATAATTTCAGAAAACCTAACGACTATCGCACGTTTGACAGTTCGCGTGTTTGAGAATGACATTGTTAAATAAAGATTCTATTTTTGAAAATCTTTAAGTTGATAATTTTATTTAAAGTAGGTACTCCCCTAATAGTTTGAATGGAATCAAGAATTTTAGATATTTTATCTAGGTACCTATGTTAGGTACCAAATTTAATATACACGAAAACTGGAAATTTAAAGGGGGTGGGAGTAGGGAGGGGGGAAGGGGGGTGTGGGGGGAGGGGGAGGGGGAACGGTGAGTGGGGGGGAGGTGGAGGAGGCGGAGTGGGAACCCCCCTTACACCATGCGAGCGAAGCCGCAGGAAAAAGCTAGTTTCACATATAATTTAAATAAAATAATATATAGCAAATTTGCTGTAGGTTCCAGATTGATAGATTCTATCGCCCTGGTGAATGACCACCATTCAGAATGGAATGGTTTGTTGAATTGGCTCTAGCCATGTTTGGTAACCAGATCTAAACATCCAGGTACTTCCCAACCTTCATCTTCAAATCTCCTTTCCCTCTGCATTTTTCTTCGTCGATTTTATTCATGGCGTGGATATTATGATTGTCGGCCGATCACATATTATTCAAAAGATGAAGTGGGTTTAGAATTTGCTTTTAACCCTTAACCACTTGGACCCATTAGCTTGAAAACAAGCTACCTGCAACACGGCCAGACATATGTAATGACGTATGAGGCCAGAGGCGGCTCTAGGGGTCTAGAAGTGGAAGGTAAAATCGATTTTTTTTTTATCAGAGTTAATATTTTTAATGCGTAGGGAATATTATAAAAACGCCAATACCTACATGTAATTAATTTGCCGGTACTCACCTATTCTGAAGCCGTTAGCATAATATGGTTTTATTTGAATTATTCGCTATGTCTTTCAATATATTATCTGCAGAATTCGACATTTTAATTTATTCAACGCAAATCACGTCAACAGTGAAACGTGCTTTCTGCTGACTAATGATATCCAAGATGGCCTTGCCCTTTAAGTATGCAATAAATCACACAAAAACTTTCGGCTGATATTTTTTGATGTCTTTCTCTAACATCTTAATAAACGTATTTCTGTCTCGCCTCGGGCATGTCCCAAAGTTCTTTAAAAAATATTTGGTATGATTCTAAGCACACATCAGACATGATCGTGTTTACCTCTTTTGTCTGTATTGCAAAGAAAGAGACAGTAGACCGTTCTGGGACAAATTTTGAACTGACCCCACGGTAGGTACATACAATTGCTTCTCATTTGGGCGCAAGAGGGCGCTGAAACGCTGTATTATTTTTTATGAACCTGCAAAAAATAAAATAGCTTCTCATTTGGATACTAGATGGCAGTGATACATGATAGTGCTTGCTTACATACGAAGTATTGTTTTCCGAAAGTCTAAATTTAAATTTTACGGCGCATTAAAATTGATAATTGCGTAGTTTTTTCAATCCAAATTTTTAGGAGGAATGGAGTTGAAAAACTGCCTTTAACCTGTCAAGGGCCAGGGTTTTTTACCTTACCTTTTTTAAATTACCTTAAGAACAAGAATGGAGGAAGCTATTTTAAGCTTTATTTTATGTTATATATTAATGGAATAAAATTTAAAATCGCATCCAAATTATTTGAATTAATATTCTTTTTTGAAATTCGTATCTCGCGCGCCGGCGCGTTCCTGGCAAATGACAGGTTAAGAATTTAATGTATGTTGAATGCATTCATTTCACAGGACATTGCATTGAAAAAAATATGTTTTTTAATTTCAAATCTGGTTTTTATATTTAAAAATACAATTTCTGATTCCACTACGAACAATCCAAAAATCCTTATTTTTCAAATTCCAGATTATGTATATAGATAGCAATCCAATAATTAATTGTTCATTAAAGAAGAAGATAACGCTAATAATCTAAATGAAAATATAAAAGGAGAACAAGACATGGGAAAAAAAAACATTCGCAACTGGAACTCGAACCCAGAACCTCTCGTCTTACCGATTCGGCCATTGTTCTAATAAAAATTTAATTAATTGTTCTCTTAGGTTTTATATCGGGGACGAAGATGATGCTTCCTGAAGGTGTGGAGAGGCATGATGATAAGATGTGTGAAGAAGTAGTCATTCCCTTGAGTGAAGCTCCGCCATTGGAAGTGGGAAAGAATCTGGTGCCGGTTGCGTCCCTGGACCAAGTATGTTACTATGTATCCAATGTTGTTATTCGTGTGATGAAAATAATAATGCATTTTCTTTTATTATATTTATTACAACATTTCTAAATCACAATCACTTCTAATCCTAAACCCTACTGTTTCTCTTATGTCTCTCAAAAATGTTTCAGCTCGATCGGATGTCAGGAAGTGGGTTAATTTCCACTTTCAAGATTTGCATGCATTCATTCATTTAAGAAAACAAAATCGTATTGTTAAAACTGTAATCTTAATTCGTTATCTGCTTGTAGATTGGTCAGATGGCTTTTGAGGGAACGAAGAACCTGAATAGAATCCAGTCAGTAGTGTACCAGACAGCCTATAATACCAATGAGAACCTGCTCATCTGCGCTCCCACCGGTGCCGGTAAAACGAACATCGCTATGTTGGCAGTCGTCCACCAAATTCGCCAGCACATTGAAAATGATGTTATCATGAGGAACAAGTTTAAGGTATACAACCAACATAAATCTGTACAAAAACACTCAGCTTTTATACCTTTCAGAAAAGACTACTGTTCATTCGAAACATAAATGATTTTTGCCGTGTTTGGTAACCAGATCTGAATAGAATGTACTTTCTAACCTTCCACTTTTCCGTCTCTTTCCCTTTCCACTCCCTTCAGCCTCACAACATACCTCTTTTGGGGATGCCGTAATTCCACTGTCTTCGGACAGCTGGGAGCAGTTGGGACTCTTGTGCGGTATTGCCTTTGGCCTCCGTTATATAAAAAGATATTCCGAATAATGATTTTGGATTATCTGAAACGTCAGACAGCAACTTAAAGACTTTTTTTTATTTTGTAGTTGTTCAACAGCAATGTTATTTCTAGATCTTCCCTCTTCTAATGCCCATATTTTCAGTCCCTTCCACAATTATACCTGTCTGATATGATGTACATACTTATCAGCATATATTATCACATTTTTTAGATTGTTTACATTGCGCCTATGAAAGCTCTTGCAGCTGAGATGACAGCGAACTTTGGGAAAAAACTCAGCCCCTTGGGAATCGTAGTCAAGGAACTGACAGGAGACATGCAACTGACCAAAGCTGAAATATTGCAGACGCAAATGCTCGTTACTACTCCGGAGAAATGGGATGTTGTTACGAGGAAAGGCACAGGTATGTATTGATAAGGATTCACATCCTACGAGTACAAGAGTTGACTTACAACATTTATTCTTCTTCATACGGTGCAGGTCAATAGTTGTTCTAAGAGTGTTACGTGTTTAAAGTAGATACACAGTTCATTTAACATAATTTTTATATTTACCATGGTCGCTCTTTTCGTGTGACTCGCCCGCTCATTTGGAATAAACTCATTTGGAATGAACTTCCTTCAGCTCTTACTAATATCCAGAATTTGGTTGAATTTAAACGGGCTTTACAAACAGAATTGTTTTAAATTCCTACAGCTTATGAATCTTAATTTAATAAGCCATATTCTCAAACCTCAGGTAATTTTTGGTTTTCCTCCTTGTTGTACTTTTTATGTATAATGAATTTGGATATCAGAATGTTCTTATTGATGAAAATAAACCAATGACCCCTGTTTTATTTTATTTTTTAATGCTATTATTTTGTCCTGTGCTATAGCACTATTATTGTTAACTTGTTATCTTATTAGGCTGGCTTTACATAAGTATCTTTTTCCCCTAAGTCGCTTGCGTAAGTGATTTATGGCCAAATTATCAATATAAACGACACCAAGTCACTTATCGTAATTTATAGCAAGTTACAGAAATTATTCTTACATAAGTTTTTTGACAGATCTAATCCTGTCCACGCGAACTTCCAGCCTTCTTACAGCTTATCAAATCGGTTTGATAAGTTGAAACGCTTACCGTAAGAAATGGTACTGAAATGCACAGAAACGAGATGTCAAAAATTAAACGACAATCGTTTTCGTATAATTTTTTTCTGAACTAAAATCTGATTAGGTTAAGTGGATAATTACCCATCTTATTATCTCCCGAAAACAATATAAAAATAACGCTAGATAAAACTCAAATAAACACTATCCACGAAAACTAATGTAATCAGGAAATAAACTTTTCTAATTCCAAAAACTGAAGAGATATCATTTATTTTTCAGATGGGAAAAAGCTTTCTGAAAATGGGCTTCCTTCTATTTAATTATCGGTCCAATACTCTCTAATCTTAGTGTTTCTGTTTATAACAGAAACATTGAATTTGAATTCGAAATTCGCTGTTATGTAACTATCATTAGGATGAAATTAAAGAACACCGTTAATTTCCACCGTAAATGGAACGAAAGTGTGTGGGGAATTGTTTCTCTCAAGGCAACTTCTGTTCCAACACTTTATTAGGGCCCTTTCTTCTTTATTGACGAAATCGCCTGAATTTGACAGCAGCAAATCGTTATTGATAGGGAGCAGTCTTACCGCTATTAAAATTACGTGTGTAGCGGTCGCCATCAGTGGCGGCTCGTGACTTTTGGGTGTGCTAGGGTGCTAATATTAAAAAAAAATGGATGTTGTCGTATGCGAAAAATATTTTTTTTTTTTCAGGAAATTGTGCGGCACACCGCCAAACTGCAAAAATTCAAAAATCCAAACTCCAAATTTTTCATACAAAAACTGATTTTCAAAAAAAAAAATTTTTTTTTCGGCTACAACAACATCAATAATGCCATTAATGCACTCTAGCACACCCAAAAGTCACAAGCCACCACTGGTCGCCATAAGCACTTACATAACTTCCGTGAACATTAATTATCATAAGTAAATTATTAAAAGACGGCTATTATATGTTTTAATTGGTTATTTAATTTTAACAATTATTATAAGCAATAATTATCAGCCTGAAACACTCATCCACATTGAAAAATCTTCCGAGAAAAGATACATGACGCCAACGGGACTTGAACCCGTGTCCTCTCGATTGCCGGTCGATTGCTCTGACCACTGAGCTATGGCGGCTTATCTCGTACCCGCCAAATGATTCAATATATGCTAGTGTTTCATTCAACAATTACTGCTTATTATATTTTTTTTTCCACCTGAAAACAACCAACTTTATTTTTTGCGAGAGAAACATTGTAAGTGTTAAATCCCTCGCTAGGTGGCGTCGAGACAAATTATGTCTTCATTTATTGGGGAAATACTTAAACTTGTCAAATATTAATTATTATTTTTAATTGTAAAACTAATGTTTTTAAGACAAGATTTTTTATGCATAGCACAAAGGGTAACAATTATTATAAGCAATAATTATCAGCCTGAAACACTCATCCACATTGAAAAATCTTCCGAGAAAAGATACATGACGCCAACGGGACTTGAACCCGTGTCCTCTCGATTGCCGGTCGATTGCTCTGACCACTGAGCTATGGCGGCTTATCTCGTACCCGCCAAATGATTCAATATATGCTAGTGTTTCATTCAACAATTACTGCTTATTATATTTTTTTCCACCTGAAAACAACCAACTTTATTTTTTGCGAGAGAAACATTGTAAGTGTTAAATCCCTCGCTAGGTGGCGTCGAGACAAATTATGTCTTCATTTATTGGGGAAATACTTAAACTTGTCAAATATTAATTATTATTTTTAATTGTAAAACTAATGTTTTTAAGACAAGATTTTTTATGCATAGCACAAAGGGTAACAATTATTATAAGCAATAATTATCAGCCTGAAACACTCATCCACATTGAAAAATCTTCCGAGAAAAGATACATGACGCCAACGGGACTTGAACCCGTGTCCTCTCGATTGCCGGTCGATTGCTCTGACCACTGAGCTATGGCGGCTTATCTCGTACCCGCCAAATGATTCAATATATGCTAGTGTTTCATTCAACAATTATCTCGTACCCGCCAAATTGAATCAACAATTGAATCATTTGGCGGGTACGAGATAAGCCGCCATAGCTCAGTGGTCAGAGCAATCGACCGGCAATCGAGAGGACACGGGTTCAAGTCCCGTTGGCGTCATGTATCTTTTCTCGGAAGATTTTTCAATGTGGATGAGTGTTTCAGGCTGATAATTATTGCTTATAATAATTGTTACCCTTTGTGCTATGCATAAAAAATCTTGTCTTAAAAACATTAGTTTTACAATTAAAAATAATAATTAATATTTGACAAGTTTAAGTATTTCCCCAATAAATGAAGACATAATTTGTCTCGACGCCACCTAGCGAGGGATTTAACACTTACAATGTTTCTCTCGCAAAAAATAAAGTTGGTTGTTTTCAGGTGGAAAAAAATATAATAAGCAGTAATTGTTGAATGAAACACTAGCATATATTGAATCATTTGGCGGGTACGAGATAAGCCGCCATAGCTCAGTGGTCAGAGCAATCGACCGGCAATCGAGAGGACACGGGTTCAAGTCCCGTTGGCGTCATGTATCTTTTCTCGGAAGATTTTTCAATGTGGATGAGTGTTTCAGGCTGATAATTATTGCTTATAATAATTGTTACCCTTTGTGCTATGCATAAAAAATCTTGTCTTAAAAACATTAGTTTTACAATTAAAAATAATAATATTTAATTTTAATTTTATTCTTTCTCTTCTCATTTTCTTTCTTTTTTTTCTACAACACATGTATGTAGGACTATAATATGCAATGCATACAAAAGTTACCTAAATGTTTTAACCCTCTCAATTTCTATTAGTTACATACATGTACCTATTTACCTTTTCTTTTTTAAATTTATATTATTTTAATAACTATGCTAAACAAATAACAGTTACTAGGTTTTAACCTTTTTTATTTTATTTTATATTCTTTTTGTTCTTTTTATTTCATCAATTTTCTTTCTTTTTTGTACAAATACAAATCATGTTCCATCTTACCCATAATAATTCGACTGTCCTAAAACGGGAATACTCCTAGTTGGGCAGTCAAAAAAAATTAATGAATTATGTATATTCATGTATAATCTTGTACTAAATAAACAAACAAATAAATAAATAAAATGCTCCTCTGAGTAACTTATCAACATCTGTAATTCATAAATTTAACATGAGTGTAAAGGAAGCCTTGTGGCTTTGTTATGTAGGGAGCATACATTAATCACGTGAGCAGTTTTTCTTCCAATCTAAACCCCCCCCCCCCCCTTTGTGAGATAAATTTGGGCCACTTCGTATATTCTTTTCAAGTAATGTGAGATTTTGCTGCCCCCCCCCCCCCTTTTTGAGCTCACTTAATTAATGTATGCCCCCTAATGAGCACTGTAGGAGTAATTTTAAGAACCTGACCCACTGTCCACTGAATACTAAATCATTGTGTATTTTGAAGTTTATTATAGTAAAGCTCACTTGAAGTGAAATAGCACAAAACTGCGCTCTCCATAACTGCTTTATTATATTTTATTTCCCTTCTTATCATCTCTTCTGTTTATTATTCTCAAATAACATCATTTTCAAACCTTATTTTCTTCTAACCTTAACCATTCTCAATCACCTCTCTAACCTCTAACCGTACTATTTAACTGTGTTTACCCTCCAATAAACAATCTATCAAAGATTGATATTTTCTTGCTTTGCTTTAGTCTCTGACACTTTAAACTGAACAAATTCACCCCAATAATTTATTTGACACTCATATTTCCAGGTGACATTGCCCTAACATCCTTAGTAAGGCTCCTGATTATTGACGAAGTCCACCTTCTTCACGGGGAACGTGGGCCGGCCGTCGAAGCTCTGGTCGCAAGAACCCTCCGACTTGTTGAATCTTCACAGAGTATGATCCGAATCGTTGGACTGTCAGCTACCCTGCCAAACTACGTTGACGTTGCAAGGTAAAAAATATTAGTTTTGTGAAAATAAGTACATATCGTTGGTGTAAGTCCAATACCGTGGAAGAAAAATTTGTAAAAATGTTCAGGAGGGACAAAACCTATCTAGGGAAACACGCACTCTTCCTTGCCTATGTACTGTGGATGGTTCATTTGGAGTATCGACTTTAACCCGGTACAAGCAAATCTATTGGACAATTTCAAAATTTGAATATACCAATCAATGCGGCTTGTGCTATACAACTGAAAACACCAAAAAACCTATTTTTAAATTATTGGCTCATATGCGGTATTGAACTTACATAGACAATATGTAGATTTAAAAATCCTTATTATCATCTGTGGTAAATCCACATGGACATTTTTCATTAGTGCACTTCTTGCAGCATTATCTGTTTTTATGGCTACAAAGTGTGTATTATAATGCATTATTTATAAGCTATTTTATTAACTTGTCTTTTCTTCATCAGATTTTTAAGGGTCAATCCCCACATTGGGCTGTTTTACTTTGACTCTCGTTTCCGCCCAGTGCCATTATCACAAACCTTCATTGGAGTCAAAGCCACCAAACCTCTTCAACAGGTAATTATTACGTTGTGCAAAAGTATCATATTTTATTAATGTTCATGTTTTTATTTTTAAATTAATGTTTTTTTATTATCATTTATTTTTTACTAAACTTATTTCACAATTTGGGAGGAATGCAGATCCCGCCAATGTCTGGAAATTAAATAAAAAGGCACTTTCTAGATGAGAAAAGTGTGGAAAAGCTGAATAAAACAAAAATTAAGGCGCGCTCGGCAAAATTGAGGGAGATACAACCGTTCAAAGTATTTAAAATTTCACTTCGCGAGATGATATTGACAGTCCGCCCGCCATTTTGTCATAACCTAATACGCTAAACATGGTTTGTGATACAAAAAAGTGCCCCTTTATAACGCCTACTCACATCAAGGCAAGAAAAACATCCCAGTTTTCAAGTGGTTTAGCGGCTACGCTAGGTTTGAGTAACATGGTTTGTGATTCTGGCATACTATTAATTCTGTATTAGGTCTGGGATCCAACATAAGCAATGAAATAATGGCGGGCGGACTGTCAATATCATCTCGCGAAGTGAAATTTTAAATACTTTGAACGGTTTTATCTCCCTCAATTTTGCCGAGCGCGCCTTAATTTTTGTTTTATTCAGCTTTTCCACACTTTTCTCATCTAGAAAGTGCCTTTTTATTTAATTTCCTGACATTGGCGGGATCTGCATTTCACCCCACAATTTTACTGGGGTCTTCTGACCGGTTAGTTGATTCCTGAAAAGAAAGCATTCAGAAATTAAGTTCATGTAAATATACTGTACTTCAAATTTTCTAACCCTTTGGATTTGTTTACACAGATGGCCGACATGGACATAATTTGCTACGACAAAGTGTACGACATGGTCTCCAAGGGTCATCAAGTGATGGTGTTCGTCCACGCCAGAAATGCCACCGCCAGAACGGCTTTGGTGCTGAAAGAGATGGCCCAGACCAAAGGGCACATGAAGATGTTCGAGGCTGAAGACAGCGTTGGACTGCTGAGCGCCAGACGCGCAGTAGCTGGCGGCAAAAATAGACAATTGGCAGATCTATTTCCATATGGGTTCAGTTGTCATCATGCAGGAATGTTGAGATCTGACAGGTATGTAATTAATCTAATTTGTGTATTGTATTGATTAATACAGAACTTACGAGCATACCTTTGCAATTATGGTACCCTCTTAAATCTTGACCGCATGCGGCATCCGCATAACTAACGTGACCATTTATTTTTTCCCCAAAACCGGGACACTGAAAAAAATGTAGGTACTCAATAATAATAATAAATTTGGGCAACTTATATAGCGCTGTTTTCGCGAAAAATCGCCTCAAGAGCGCTGTAAAAAAGAGGGTAAATTACAACTCATCTTGCAGCTACCAAATCGCACGGACAATTGAAATTCTAAACCCTTTTCAAAATTTAAAGAGGTTTTTTTTCTAATAAATGTAATTTACTGTAAACTTTTTAAACATCAGATCAAAGAGTATGTTTTCTCATCAGATATCTTTTATCTATGGTCAAATGTATTATGAGATTTTATGTGCAAGCGCAAAAATATTTTGTATTATTTTACTGTGCACGCCCACATCTTCTACATTCTACCACCAGGATTCTTATTTACGTGATTTTTTTGTTTTTTTAATTCTGCTGCCAATTTTTCTGTTTTCGAAAACGGGACATTTCGGCGTCCCGAAGCTGTGTTCGGGGACACCGGGACACGCTGTCTGAAAACGAGACTGTCCCAGTGAAAATGGGACGTCTGGTCACGTTAGGCATAACTGTACTATAAAAGGGTTTTAATGGTGACCGGACAACTCAGAATAAACTCAACTCAACACCTCCTTTGAAAAGTCATTAAAAGTAATGAAAAAATATATTTAAAAAATTGGTTAAATAGGTTTCGTTAGGTTAGGCCAGTGATGGGCAAAGTACGGCCCGCGGGCCAGCTCCGGCCCGCAAAAGTATTTAATCCTGCCCGCCGACGATCTTTCAAAATTATAAGTATACCTATCATGTAATATAAATTTCGAAGGATCGTCAGCGTCAAAATATAATTATCGCGGGCTATTATAGCCAGCTGTATAAAGTAAATTATTTGAATTTGAAAAAGAAGCCAGTTCTAGACTAGCCACGTAGTTCATGTGTTGCATTGCGATGCGAATTTGAAACTAGGTTTCAAGATTTCAAGAATGTTCAGTCATCGCTTGATGTTTTTTCAATGCCCTTTACGGCCCCACCCGGAGAATGTCCCTGCTGAATTGCAGTTAGAAATTGTTGAAATGCAGTGCAGCTCCCATTTAAAACTATTGTTCTTATTCCTAAAAATTAGATTTTTATAGAAAACTGCCAAAAACTGAATATCCAAAGATAATTGATCACTAGAAACAAAGAAAAAAACTCAGTCAGAAATCGGTTAACTGATGGGCACCTTTTCTCGCTGCTAAAGGTTACTTCATCGCAGCTCAAACCTGCATTTGAAGACATTATGGCCAATCAAAAACAATTTCAGATGTCTCACACACCAACCATAGCAGGGCCTTCAAATAAAAGTTAAATAATTGTAATCTGTAACTTATATTAGCGTTTGTGTGTAAAGTTTTATAAATTAAATATAGATTTTAAAACAAAATGCATTTTGGCTATAAATCTGGCCCTCCTGAAATTTTTTTTAACTTTCTGGCCCGCCATGAAGAAAGTTTGCCCACCACTGGGTTAGGCTATGGGCTACTCTTAAATTATTTTTTTTCATAGCTTTTAATGAATTTTCAGACAGGTGTTGAGTTGAGTTGTTTCTAAGCTGGCATTGAACCGGTTCAAATATATAGTGTTATTTTATATATTAATTTTTAGAAATATGGTAGAAAAATACTTTTCACAAGGCTATGTAAAAGTATTGGTTTGCACATCTACATTAGCATGGGGAGTGAATCTACCTGCTCACGCTGTTATCATCAAGGTACCTACTCAACTATTATTGAAATATTTTATGAAAATGTTATAAAGTTCTTATCTATGAATGAATTTCAAGCGACTGTGTGCTGTTCTATTTTAGAATGAAATTGAATGCCAAATTAACAATGGAGAACTGTCAGATGGGAAAAAGGGGGGAAATTATATGAAATCTTGAAAATGTATTTTATGTTTTATTTTAAAATAATGTCCATTAATAATTCTCCTTTTACAATTTTTTTATTTTTGTTTTCAGGGTACGGAAATTTATGATGCCAAACAGGGATCATTCGTCAACTTAGGTATATTAGACGTATTGCAAATCTTCGGAAGAGCCGGTCGTCCACAGTTTGACAAGTCCGGAACCGGAATAATCATAACCGGACATGACAAACTTTCTCACTATCTTTCCCTGTTGACAAATCAGTTCCCTATTGAAAGCAACTTTATTAATTGTTTGGCTGACAATCTCAACGCCGAGGTAAGCAAAATTAAAAAATTGGTGTAAGATTACATTACGGTGTCCATCATCAAGGCAGATGTGTTTGATGCACACACATCTGACCTGATGATGGACACTGTAACGCTGTCCGAAACGTTAGCTAAAAAAGGAGGTAGCACAACACGGCATAACACCTCAAAATAAATTACGAAAAAAATATGAATTCCTGTTTGAACTCGGCTAATAATACTGCAGTGGATTGTATTGTTACAGTAATTTTCTAGTGAGGCACCAGAGTACATTGAACGTTTCAGTGGTGTCAAACAGTTTTAAGAAAATCAGTTGTGTTTACGAATTATTACATTTGATTTTAGGTTGCACTCGGAACAATCACAAATGTGGAAGAGGCAATTGAATGGCTCAGTTACACCTACTTGTTTGTCAGGATGAAGATCAACCCTCAGGTAATTTAATATTGAACTATTTTGTTGGGTGCTGTACGAAATTTTAATAATTACAACACCTGTTCCAATTTTTTATTTGGAATACGGTGAAACAAAATGTCTGACGTTTTTGTAAAGTCGGGTGTTCTGTGCACAATTATTTTTTTTTCTTTACATTTATTTACATTTTCTTTTCCACTGGCAATATTTTTTTTATTTTTTATTTCTTGTGTTGCTAATGTCCTTTTTATGGTTCTTAGGTGTACGGAATGAATTATGGAGATGTTCAGGAAGATCCAACGCTGGAGAAGAAGAGAAGAGACCTTATAAGAGCCGCTGCTTTGGCTTTAGACAAAGCTGCCATGATACGTTACAATGAAAGAACTGGAGATCTTAGTGTTACTGGTAACATTTATTTATTCCTTAAAGTAGCTGAATTGGTTTAAGTAGTGTTAGAATGAGACAGCAATATATGATCCTTTATATATATGGTAGTGCATTCTCACTCACCTTCTTTCCTATCCAGATAATCGTCCTAAGCTAGACGTTGGTTCGCTATCCTATTTAAAACGTGTTATCATTAAACTAAAGAAATTTTTTAAAAATCCAAAAACAGTTCTTTTATTTGTGAAATTTGCAAGAAAAGTGTCACTTTACTTTTACCTCTTTCGAAGTTCGTTTTAATTCTCAAAAAATAGTCTAAAAATAAACGGACATTTCGAACGCTTGCATATCTAAGAACATTTATTTCTTTGATACGTTTACGGACACATGTATTCGACATTTATGTTATAAAAAACATCACTTTCAAGGAATACTTATTAAAAATTAAGATCATAAAATTCAATTTGATTATTGATATAATGGTATATGCCAATTTTCTGACAACACGAAAGTTCAATTTACAGCACGCAATTACTGAATTAAAAACTGACGAAAAATAACAAAAAAGTTGTAAATATATTAAATTATATAAATTTAATAATAAATTGACCGTTTTATTAAACATCCACTCCACTGTTAATCATGTGGAGTTTGCAAACATAAATATCTACAACCCAATCCTGCCAAAGGCACCTGGCGCATGCCGTTGCGCGCTAAAGATAATCACAATTGCACACTCACGATTCGGTTTTTCCCGATTTTAATAATATGGTTGGAGATTTTTTTTATTTTTAATCACATCAAATATATAATTACGCAGTACAATGTGTAACAAAAACACTGATTAACATTTGGGAAGTGATTTTTATCAGTAAAACTGCTAGTAGTTATCGTATTGTCAAACATTACTATATTTTTCTAGATCTGGGAAGGACGGCCAGCCATTATTACATCAAGTACGACACAGTCGAGGTGTTTAATGAAATGATGATGCCTCAGATGGGAGAGTCAGAAATCATGTCAATGGTCTCACACGCCCAAGAATTTCAACAACTGAAGGTTTGTTTCAATATAATCTTAACTATAAAACAGAACATCTTTTGTCCCGGTAAAAACTCTCAAAACAGTGAACTCTGGCACGAAACTTTTAACTTAAATATTTTTAACTCTTAATGGTGTACAATTAGGCGCGGCTGACCCTAACGTTCACTTGTGTGCCGAACCGCCAACAAAATTGAACATTTTACAGCTCATCGTATTTATATTTTTTAATTTAAATTACGCACAATGTTAAAAATAAAAATTGATTACGCATTTAAAAGCATGAATTTTGCAAGTGATTACTGCTGGCTGCTTCTTCTTCTTTCACGCGCGCTGAGAACCAGGGACTTATGTATAGGTAGATATACCATTCTGTCTCAGTATATAAATATGCCTCAGGCCACGCTCCGTCCGGTGTGTACCAGATACGAAGCGCATCGAAAAGGGCTTCAGCGAAATAACTACTATTCATGCAGGTTTGAACAGGACAGTAATACTTAGCTTGCCATGAGTCAACGGGTTTTGTTATGCTTGGGATTTAGAGAACGTATTTGACAATGATATTAGTTTTTCAAGTGACATTTTATGTGTGTGCGTTTTAAATGCGCTATACCGGGTACTGGGAAGAAGCTTACCGAAAACGATGTCTTCGCTCGGCAAATAACTTTGTGATTATCCATTATAGATAAATGAAACAATTTAACTTTGTTTGAACCACTTTTATATTTGAGTTAACAAAAATATAATATATATTACAAAAATATATTATATTTGAGTTACAAAACCGGTCAGATTTACTCAAATATAAAAGTGGTTCAAACAAAGTTAAATTGTTTCATTTTTCTAAGTTTATTTATTTTTTCTCTATAAATATGATAGCTACCTACCCCAATTAAATTATATATTACGTGTTTGGTTTATTGCTCGGTGAACCACCAAAAATTTTATGCACGAGCCAAGCCTGCGTATAATGGCAGGTAATCTGGAATGCGGGAATCAGCCGTTGGCGGTAGTGAGCTGGCGTTCATGCCAGCTATCAATCTTTGTTTATTCTTATGCAGTGGTGAAAGTTGTAATTAAAATGCCTCAATGTTGTATTGCGGCTTTTCTCATTGAGAATGTCTGTACATAGGTTTACAACTGATGGAACAGTTGGGAAAAAAGTGGATTGTGCTATAAAAAGAGATAAACACGCCCATCTCATAGAAAAGAGTTGTTAGTCAAAATTTTCTATTTTAAATTTTATCTCTGAATAGTAAAGTGGTTGTGATTATCTATGCCCCGCTAAAACCGTATTTAAGTTAGATCACTCCATCTCCTCGAGATGTCGCTAGTGTCTCTTTTCGACGGGACCGCATGTTCATCATTAATCATTTGTTTTCGCTCTCCTGCAAAATTTACATTTTTTGAATTACGACACTTTTCTATGGGATGTGTGAAATATAAAACAATAATGGAGGAATGCCATTGTCTCACTGGATCCAGACATTTGGATCAGTTGGAACTGTTGTGCAGTATTCACATTGGCATTACATTATAATGTATTGTTTTCTCCAGGTTCGTGATGATGAGTTAACTGAGCTGGATGAATTAACTTCAGAAAACTGTGAGCTGAATGTGATTGGTGGAACGGAGAACCTGCATGGAAAAGTCAATGTCCTGATGCAGACCTATTTATCCAGGGGACAAGTCAAGTCCTTCTCCTTAATATCTGATCTCTCATACATTACACAGGTAATTATTTATTTGTCATTATTTTTTATTGTGATAAAGGCCGGCAAATCGTTCCACAGCCGAGCTGTTGAACACAAGAACGAGTCGAAGAAGCGACCCGTTCTCATGTGACAAATGTCAACTGTCTGCATAGGTTGGGCATGCGTTTGACGTGTTTCCCGACTCTGCACCAGTGCCGAAGGAATCAATGACACTAGTTCCTCGGAGCATCTTCCATTGAAATACCGATAGAACAAGGATAGCATTCCCACCCGACGTCTGTGCTCTAAAGTTTGCAATCTGTTTGTTAAGTTAGGAGAATCTATCAAACGGACCGCCCGTTTCTGCAAAGAGTCGAGGATATTTTTCAAATTCAACCGTGGGGTGAACTTGTGATTTGTACAAGGTTAGCAGTTGTGTACTATTAAAAGTATCTGCGAGCACATACATATATACAGTACGCTCAGTTTTTGAGAGGCTAACTTAACTCTGGCTTCGATGGTTAATAAAGTATCTTTAAAATTGTTTTTATTTATTGTCCTTATTATTCTCAGAATGCTGTCAGAATCACCAGGGCCTTATTCGAAATCGTCCTACGAAAAAATAACCCTATAATGGCGGGAAGGTTTTTGATCCTGTCCAAAATGTTGGAGCTGCAGCAGTGGGCGTCTGAGAGCCCCATGAGGCAGTTTCGCTGCCTCCCCAGCAATATTATTGACAAACTGGAGCACAGAAAACTCAGCGTGGAATCCATACGAGACATGGATGCTAGAGAAATAGGTAAAATCTTTAAAAATTAAGTGTGATTTTTCTGGTTGATGGATGATTTTTTTTGATATTATTTTTACACCTGGCATAATTTATAAAAGTACTTAATGCGGAATTACATTTGTCTGTCGTGTCGTGTCATGACGCGTCGAAACGGTATCGGTTTCATACATTTAGTGATTTTCATCACGACACGACACAGACTAATATAAACGTCACCATACTAAATGTATGAAACCTATACTGTTCTGACGAGTTACGACACGACACGACAGACAAGTGTAATTCCGCCTTAAGATACCACAGCACGGTACAAAAAAAATAAATTATTTTCTTTTTCTGAAAGATGCTTTTGTTAAGATTGCTCTCAAATTTTTTTAAAGAAATTCGTAAAATTGACATAGATACAGCAAAAATAGACAAATAATAAAATTGTTTGTAAGTTGAATTATCATTCAGCAAAACGAACGCGTTTTTTTCGAAACTATGTTTTTCAACCTGGTTGACAACATATTAAAAAAAGTATACATCCGATTTGCATGCACCAAGTCTTAAACTGTTCGAAAATCAAGTATCTATGGCACCACGTTTTTTTATAAAGGGCCCCTTCTATTTTTTTTTATGAATGATGAAAATTTTCCATAAAACTGAAAATAAATTTCGCTGGTCCGCCATTATACAGGGTGTCCGGGGGTAAAGTGCATTAACTTCGGGAGGTGATTCTTCATGATATTATAAGTAAAAAAGATTAATAACTTTTTCGAAATTCCAACTTTTAGGGGTCGTTTTGTGGTATAAAGATAAAATTAGACCGGCGTGTGCGGTCAGCTTTATTACTTTCCACTGTTACAATACGGGCCAATCACAGCCATGCAATGTTGCCACAATCGTGCCCGGCAGGCTCTCAGCAGGTAAGATTGTACCTCACACTAAGGATTTTTAGTAGATACGTCTTTTTGTATGGGAAAAAAAATGTTGGAAGTTCGGAAAAAATTGTTAATCTTTTTTATTCCTACCATCTTGTAGAATCGTCACCCGAAGTTAATGCACTTTTTAGCGTAGGGAGTGTGGCGAACCCATCGCTCAGGGAGTGGAAAACACAAACCTGCAATAGCCATCCCAAGCCAAGGTGTGAGCTACCGTGCTCAGGCTGAATGTCCTGGGGAACAGCGTCACGAACGGTGCCTCCGAGAAACAAGGTCGCATCTCGGAGTATTTAGACCTCACTCCAGCACTCAGGGCTCTGCTGGAGTGGACCTTCTATTTCCCTGGTAACTCGTGGACAAAAAAAATTGGACCATTCTAAAGCTAGGGGCCTTTTGGAAACCTAGGAGTGCTGAGGCCACCTCTGTGGATTTCCTTCCTGGGGCCGTAAGAGGAACTAAGAGGATAAACCGTGGAGAGGTGAGCTGAAGCCACCTCCATGAACTCTTCCCTTGTGGGGCCTTCAAGGAACCAAGAGGAAGGGCACCCTTCCAGCGCGGGGCCTTTGTGGAACCAAGGAGGAGTGAAGTGGAGAGATGATGTCCTCTTCCCATGTGGGGCCTTCGAGGAACCATGTAGGAGTGAAGAGGAGAAATGAGGCCATCTTGGTGAACTCTTCCTCTGTGGGGCCTTAAAGGAACCAAGGAGGAGAGATGAAGTTCTCTTTCCTCCTGGGGCCCTCGGGGAACCAAGGTGGAGTGGACTATTCCCCTGTGGGGCCTTTAGGGAACCAAGGGGAGGTGGACTCTCCGTCGTGGAGCCTTCGGGGAACTAAGGAGTGGAGAGGAGAGATGAAGCCCTCTTCCGTCGTGGGGCCTTCAGGGAACCAAGGAGGAGTGAAGAGGGGAAAAGAGACCTGGGAAGACACATTGTCGGAACAGAAGATACAGCTTCATTTCGAATGACAATCCTGGTAAACTTTACAAAAGGGACTGGATTACTGTCAAAGGAATGAGGTAAAATGGGAGAAAGTACAATGGGTCTATGGCCTAAGTGCTCTCGGGAACTATATATATATGTAAACCGTCTCCGATTATTTAAAAAAAAAAAATAAAAAAATAATGCACTTTACTATCACTACATAGTTTTTTCCAGTTATCATATCACGCCGGGCAATTTTATCACCGCTACATTACGCGGCGAGTGATCCGCCACATCTCTTGCCGCTATTAGGCAACCACACGGAGCTACTGGAACTACAATGAACTGCTAACAAGGTCACATAACAACCAAATTCGCGCATTTCTGGCTACTAGAATTGGAGATGTTAGTGGACAAGTAGTAGCGGCTAAATCGAATCATGTGATGCAGAATTTATATTTATTTTTTAATCACTTCAGGTGAGTTTCTTCGGCATCCAAAGATGGGCGTGGTAGTGAAGCAATGTGCTGAACAATTCCCGTTGGTTGACATGGAAGCCAGTCTTCATCCTATTACCAGGACTATACTGAAGATTAAGCTGCAAATAAGCGCCAATTTTGTGTAAGTATTTATTTTAACATGTCTCTCATCAGGTGACAGAAAGTATTTATTTTAACATGTCTCTCCTCAGGTGACAGAAAGTATTTATTTTAACATGTCTCTCATGAGGTGACAGAAAGTATTTATTTTAACATGTCTCTCCTCGGGTGACAGAAAGTATTTATTTTAACATGTCTCTCCCCAGGTGACAGAAAGTATTTATTTTAACATATCTCTCCTCGGGTGACAGAAAGTATTTATTTTAACATGTCTCTCCTCAGGTGACAGAAAGTATTTATTTTAACATGTCTCTCCTCAGGTGACAGAAAGTATTTATTTTAACATGTCTCTCCTCGGGTGACAGAAAGTATTTATTTTAACATGTCTCTCCTCAGGTGACAGAAAGTATTTATTTTAACATATCTCTCCTCGGGTGACAGAAAGTATTTATTTTAACATGTCTCTCCTCAGGTGACAGAAAGTATTTATTTTAACATGTCTCTCCTCAGGTGACAGAAAGTATTTATTTTAACATGTCTCTCCTCAGGTGACAGAAAGTATTTATTTTAACATGTCTCTCCTCAGGTGACAGAAAGTATTTATTTTAACATGTCTCTCCTCAGGTGACAGAAAGTATTTATTTTAACATGTCTCTCCTCAGGTGACAGAAAGTATTTATTTTAACATGTCTCTCATCAGGTGACAGAAAGTATCTTCCATTCTAGATTGTTATCTTACATACTTATATAATATTTAACCACTCTGACCCGTAAGCGTGTTTACACAACAATATAACAATAGTAGTCGAGTAAAATAAGCGTGTTTTATATGTGTTTTGTATCCCACATAAATCGTTACAACTCTGTTATTGTTGTAGTGACAACTCAACAAAAAGTAGATGATCCATATTGAATCAAGCTTCACAGCTCTATTCAAAGTTGTCTGTAGAAGTACATAAAAAAGACTTATTTTGTAGAAAAGTTTTCAATCGCCTACGCGCCGTTAGACATTGTTAATTTTTTATTAAATATTATTGTATGAAATGGTAAAAAAGTGAGGTTATAAAATTGTTTATTATACATTCATACAGTGTTTTTTTTTTACATAATCCGTGATTTTAGTACCGTTTTAACATAAAAACATCACATTGATTTTTACAATTTTTTTATGTTTGTATTCAAAATTTTTATATTTACGAATGTCAATATTTATTTGTAATATAACAATTTGAAAGCTTATTTCATAATAAACCTTTCAAAAACAGTTTTTAGTATTCGGCTACGTTTAGAAATGTTTCATTTTTAGAGTTTTAATTGCGAAGCATAAATAACACAATATTTATAAATCTGACAGTTCATTTAGACAAAAAAACTTACACAATCGCAAAATACCTGAGTGGTTAAATTATAAATGTGAAAATTCAAATAAATTAAATTTATCAGGGATTCATTCCGCAGATCTTGAGAGATGATAGAAACGATGAAGATGGTGAATTGAATATGCGTGTCGCTAACATTGTTCATCGTTCTACTTCAAATGGCATTTACGCACGGCGGTGCCCCACCTTTATTTCTATCTATACATCAAACGTTTAACTTTCATTGCATAACCGTTTTGAAAATTTGTGCAGTTTGGTCGTAGCTTAATGACAGTGTGCAAGCTTCCTTGTCATTTCTCTCTTTCTTTCTATTGTCTATGACTTTGCCATGGCAATAGCCTGCAGCTAGTTTTTATTAGTTTTCTGATAAAGAATGTATTTTACATGTTTTTCTGAGGCCGCTATTTTTTTCTTTAGATGGAATGATAAAATTCATGGAAAGACTGCGGAAGCATTTTGGATTTGGGTTGAAGATCCTGAAAGTAATTTCATGTACCATTCAGAATACTTTCTTCTAACCAGAAAACAAGTAAGTGATTATTAAAATAATATATGGTTTTAATCATGTTTACAATAATGCCTCTCATAAATCTATAAAACATCTTGCGTAGTTTTATTAACCTTCAACCTGCCAATATGCAAAATAAAACTTATGTTACCATGGGGGGTCACTTAGATACCCCATGCATTTTTCTTTATTAGGCTGTTTGTATGCTTACAAAAATACCATATGTACTATAAATTCACTATTTACCTGTTGTCGAACTATTTGCAGTTGCTTAGTACATAAAAATTTCCAAGTATTAGTAACATAAAGTTAAATATTAAATTTTATTATGTTAATTTGTAGGTTCTTACTCATGAAACCCAAGAGCTGGTCATCACAATTCCTCTGGTGGAGCCACTACCTCCACAGTATTATGTTAGAGCTACCTCAGACAGGTAATATTTTATAGTATTTAGTTATGTCACTGTAGATAAATAATGTACCTACATTTACTTGCAATTTATTAAATAAACTTTGCCTAAATTTCAACAATCTTTCCTAAATTTTTGTTATTGAACAATTGAAAAATTTGGTGTCTTGTTTTATTCTTTAAAGTAAAATGGATATTTCAATGCTCAAGCTCATCATGGACATGATGATAGTCAAAAATAGCTGCATTAATGTAGAAAGTCTAGATAGAAAAAGCTGCGCAAATTTTTTGACTACTTGAGTTTTGGTATATTTTAGATAATGATTTTGTTTTCAGATGGTTAGGTGCTCAAACATATCTCCCATTGAGTTTCCAGCATCTCATTCTACCTGAAAGTCATCCTCCACACACAGGTAAATAGATATTTGGTCTAACAAAGCTGACAAACAGGTTATATAACTGCTGTATAAAGGAATAAACAGCAACGGGAAGGGTGAGATAACTTTTTGTTTTATTTTAGATCTTTTGGAGCTACAGCCCCTCCCCGTGACCGCCCTGGGGGAAGCCAAGTTCGAGATGCTGTACAACTTCACGCACTTCAACCCCATACAGACGCAGATATTCCACTGTCTCTACCACACGGACAACAACGTGCTACTAGGGGCACCCACCGGTTCCGGAAAGACTATAGCCGCTGAGATTGCAATGTTCAGGGTCTTCAAACAGTATCCTAAAGCAAAGGTTTGTCTATATATAATATATCAATCCATCTAAATAATGTTAGCCGAGCTTCCTGCGTACCATGCTATCGACCACCTCAGTGCTAATTTTATTGTTTTTGTAGGTTGTCTACATTGCTCCTCTCAAAGCCCTTGTTCGAGAGAGAATGAATGACTGGAGGATAAGATTGGAAAAGAAGCTTGGAAAGAAGGTGGTGGAATTAACTGGTAAGAACCTCTTCATTACTTATTACTCTAAATTACAAGCATTGGCTAACTTTCGATAAAGCCTTAACCAATCTAGTAATTAAAATAAATCAAAAATTTTGTGTATTTGATTGAATGTGGTGAAATTTTTATTCTTCAGGTGACGTCTCTCCCGATATCCGCTCCATCAAAGAGTCCCACGTGATAGTCACGACTCCTGAAAAGTGGGACGGTATCAGCAGGTCCTGGCAGACAAGGAACTATGTGAAAGATGTGGCGCTGATCATCATTGATGAGATACATCTTCTTGGGGAAGACAGGGGCCCAGTTTTAGAAGTCATTGTGTCCAGGCAAGTTTAAAAATGAATGTTTTACAATGCATTATAAATTATTAGAATTAATAGTTAAATAGTTAAGAGAATTAAATAGTTCTTCCCGTGAAATCACCGATTGCACTTTTAAAAATGACCTGTAAAAGTAAGCCATGTAGATAGGTATATAGGATTTGAAAAGATTTTTTAAATATTTTTCTCAATACACCCATCAGTTTTAATTTTTAAAAGTTCACGATCGTGCATGCTTACTCATCTGTTTAATTTTTAATGTTGCAATATATTTGTATGTTTTCAGAACAAATTTCATTGCGTCTCATACATCGCGGACCTTGCGTATAGTGGGTCTCTCTACCGCACTGGCCAATGCAAAGGATTTGGCCAACTGGCTGGGCATCGGAGCTATGGGACTTTATAACTTCAGGCCTTCTGTTAGGCCAGTTCCTTTGGAGGTCTGTACTCTCACATGTAACATATAATAATTAGATTTCTCGGTCCCTATTGTGTTAGGATGAAATAGGTATGGTTTTAATTTGATCTGATTCTGGGCCAGTAAGAGCTAGTTAACAAAAAGCCATTTTTTTATCACTTGCTGGCTGTGTACATATTTTTTGTGACTCTTTACATGAAGCGGCTACAAGTTTTTTCCCGCCGCGGGGGATCACGGTAAGATTATTTTTATTGAATTTACCATACGTTCAAAAAATTGCACCGCGGAAACCGGCTCTAATATTGATTAAAATTAGTTCATTTTTTATAGTGCCCATAGTAAGGGAACGTACCCGTACTACGTGACCTGTTCGGGGGGGTGGTCTTCAAAATACCACGCTTGGTACAAATGAGCGGCGGCAGCCTTAGGTTTTTGGTCACCGGGTGGGAAGGGGGGTTAAAAATTGCAAAAAGTAACTAAAGTAACGTTCCCTAACACTGTTACCTCAAGAGTGCTCAACTCTCCCGTAACCATGGTGAGTAATAATTATTGAAAACCTACTATATTCCTGACAGCAGCTATTCCTTTTTTTTATGTGAATACCGCAAAAGAGTCCCAACTGCTCCCAACCGCCTGGAGCCAGTGAGACTATGGCATCCGCAATTGGGATATGTCGAGGTTGAAAGTGAGTGGGGAGGGGAAGGAGATAGGCAGAGGAAGTTGGGGAAGTACCTGGCTATTCAGACCTGGTCACCAAACACGGCTAAAGCCATTTTCAAGCAGCATTTCAATTCTGAATGGCGGTCTTACACCAGGGCGATACTGAAAGTATCTGCCACTCTATATAATAACAGCCAAAAATATAAATATTGTTTTAAAATTTCAATATTTTATGGATGAAATGCATTAGGGGTATGCCAGTTACCCCACACAGGAATACATTATTTATGTGCTATCTTGACTTTTTGAAGGTTGTCATCGGATAGATTTATTAAAATGGTAAGTTTATTTTATTTTCTTTTAGGTGCATATATCAGGACATGCAGGCAGACATTACTGTCCTCGTATGATGTCAATGAACAAACCAACATTCCAAGCCATTCGTCAACACTCTCCAGCCTCACCGGCTTTAGTATTCGTATCCAGTAGGAGACAAACAAGGTAAAATATTTCTCATTTATAAAAAATATTCCAATAAGTGTTTCCTATACTATGTACTAAAAATATTGGTACAAATGAATAAGTCCGCTTCACAGATAATTCCTTGCGGAATATTCCTTGTGGAAGTTCGATACACAGATAATACGGGATAGAATATTCCTTTTTTTAATTAATAGACAATCAAATATGACATTTGTCGGAAGTACCAACTTTATAAAATAAAAACAAAAATACCTAATTCGAATTATTCCTGGGACTGCTATTACTGGGTTGAGGTTCAAGCTGCGAAAGTTGCGTGTCATCATCATTTAGATATACATCCCAGGTTTTGAATGGTTTATATGGCAAGCAGGGTTTGTATAACGGGTATGTGTAATTATAACACCTTTTTTTCCATGTTCTTCTGTTTAAAAACAGATTCAAACTTATCAATAATGCATTCACTTCATAACATAAATAAATTATTGTAATATTTAATTAAATGAAGGAAATATTAGCGAAATTCAATCAAATATCTGGAAGCAGAAAAATCAGAAAAAAATATTGGCACCTCTGGGACTCGAACCCTGGACCTTCTGCTTTCCCAGAGATGCCAATATCTTTTTCCGATTTTTCTGCTTCCAGATTTTCGATGGAGAAATAAAAATAAATAAATTATTGTTTTATATGGCAATCATTTTTCTATGATTGGCAGCGTTGATTATCTATGAAATGTAATATAAATATGAATATGGCATAATACAATTCATATATCGCATAAGTGAATTAATTTTAACAAAATTAAAATGTAAAATGCATATTTTTGCACATTTTTCATCGCCACCGACATAAATACTCACTTTTTGTAAATAAAGCTAAATCTACTGTTTGATTGAGAAATATTCTGTAGCAACTTAGAAATAAAGTAAGACAAGTTTAATAAAATATGTTAACAGTATTCAATAAATAAGGAACTCCAGTGAAAAATATTATGGCTTTAAAAAAATATGTTCATATAGACCAATAAACGCTGATTCTGAATATATAACTTTTATTTCATAATATTAAACGCAGAGTTTTTAAAAAATTATTAAAAAGTGCATTTTTAAACCTCTCCTCGAAACACAGTGTCAAGTTGGCATTACTGAAATGGTGAATGGTGACGTCACGCGTCACACTCACCCACTGTCACCTGGTGATCGCGTGTATTGTATTGACATTTGAAATGATATACATTTGCGTGTATTGTGCACATATGCAATTCAATATTTCGTGTTTTTGGTTTATTTTCATACTGTTTATAGAGATTTAGATAAATAATAGTTATTGTGTTTATTGAAACACAATTTAGGCCCTCAACAATTTACGAAAAGAGCTATATTTGCGGACAATCTGCAATAAATTTTGCATTTGAGGTTAAAGTCGTGTCGACCATATTTGACATTTAGTTTGTATTTTCAAATTATTTTTAGTAAAGGGTTTTTTATACAAGTTAATGCAACACAATCGTCATGATCAGTGTATTATAAATTCTATTCTGTATGTGTTATACATAAAACACGATGTTATATGTATTTGCAATGATTGCAAATATTTACGATGATTGATTGTTTTTATATTGCACTTTGACTAAAAACAATAACAGTAGCGGTGAAATGTGGACATTTTACCAATGTTTTTCTATATTAAAAGCAGTTAATCTTGAATAAAAAACGACTTCTAACACCTAAATGTCATAGTATTAATCGGCCATCTTCTGCCTTCTGCCATTTTAAAACAGGGATGTTCTGCCCAAAAAAATTATTTCCCTAGATTTCGAAGTGAAATTTCCCTAGAATTTCACATTTACGCAATTACCTAGGTAGCCACCTGATTGTGTAACACTAATCCTGTTATATGTTAATTAATATGATTAATTAATTGGAAAGATATCGGAACTTGGTAAATATACTTATAATACGGTGCTTTTCCAAATAAACCACTTTTTGCTACGTGAAGTAATAATTTAAAAGTACGAATACACTCACCACTGAATTAGAAACTGAATTCCAAATTTAAAAAAAACACTTTGTGAAATAAAAATCAACCGCAATCACCGAAAAAACGGAACTTAAAACATAAATAATTTTTTTTTTCAGAGGTCCCATTTATCTTTTTAGATACCTACATAGGGAACGTACCCATACTACGTGACAAACTTTTTGCACTTTTTAACCCCCCCCCCCCCCCCCCCCCCCACCGTGACCAAAAACTTAAGCAACCCGCCGCTCATTTGTACCAAGCGTGGTATTTTGAAGACCCCCCCCCCCGAACGTGTCACGTAGTATGGGTACGTTCCCTAATCTCATTTTGAGTTTTCAGTGTTAAAAATAACATTGCATGTAAGTACATGAACAATAATTAAGATTCATAGGAATCCCAACAAATATATATACGTATATATATATATATAAATATAACATCAGTAATATTGTCATATGTAATAAAAAATTTGCCATAGTTCGAAATTTCCCTAGATTTTGTCCTGATTTCCCTTATCCCTAAAAAATATTTTTCTCCCCTAGATCTAGGGAAATTTCCCTCGACATAACATCACTGATTCAAAAAGACAACTTGAAAAAAATAAACTATAGGTGGGTGAAGAGATCACATAAACCACCATAGATACGGTGCGTTTTTAGGAGTCTTGAAAAATTAAAACTTTGACAATTATTTTAACTATTAAAACTAACTATAAAAATAAAAATGCAGTTATTTAAGTTTGAAGGTCTTTATTCATAAAAAAAAATAAAAAAATTGGACTGGAGTTCTCTATTGAATTTTAACCAAATGTTTTTTTAGGTTGACAGCACTGGATTTGATAGCCTACCTAGCTGCTGAAGATGATCCCAAACAGTTCCTGCATATGAGTGAAGAAGAAATGGAGCAAATCATCTTGAATATCAAAGAAAGCAACTTGAAGCTTACGCTAGCTTTTGGAATCGGAATCCACCATGCCGGTCTTCAAGAAAGAGATAGAAAAACTGTAGAGGAATTGTTTGTGAATCAAAAAATTCAGGTTTGCACCTTTGTAACTAACTAACCAACCATTACACCGTTTCTCCGCAGTAGTAGGCAGAGAGGACGGACCGCCAAACAACTCGGTCTTGGCATACACTCCTTGCCTCATTCACATGCAAACATCATCTCATTCATGCTCTTTTACTGTTCTGACTCTCGACATGACCCGACTCAATTGATCACTTGATCTGATCAATCTGATTCACTTGGTCGTGCCATGTCTTCCTCAGTTTTCCTCGACTTCTTTCCCGAATTCACATTTGCGTCAAATGTTCTCTTCATGCCCAAACCATCTGAGTGTCCCTTTCTTAATCTTACTCATTACGCTTATCATCAGCCTTGTAATCTTTGCGGATCTCCACGTTTCTCACATGATCATACATGGTTTTACCACAAGTGTACCTCAGGGATGTCATTTCTACAGCATTCAGTCTACTTTCATCCTTCCTCTGTTAGTTCCATGCCTCACTTCCATACATCAGCACTTCATTGTTGACGGCTGGCTTCTCTTCTTTGGACAGTTTTTTGCCCTTACCCTTCTTTCAATAAACCTACTTCCCAAATACACAAACTCATCCACCTGCTCCAAGCTCCAAGTATTGCACCATTATTCTAAATTTAAAAAGTAAGAACTTCTGCTAACCACTGCCTGGAAGAAAAGAAAAATAGCATCGATAATTTTGGGGGTGAATTATTATTATTTTTAGGTAAGTAAGTACTTAATTAATATTTTCATTGTTTTCAGATATTGATCTGTACGGCAACACTGGCCTGGGGAGTTAATTTCCCCGCCCATTTAGTTGTCATCAAGGGGACAGAATACTTTGATGGAAAACAGAAAAGATATGTCGATATGCCGATCACTGATGTTTTGCAGATGATGGGCAGAGCTGGAAGACCTCAGGTATGATTTTTTTTACTCCTAAACTCCACACGAGAGACCCTGAGGAAAATAATTTCCCTCAGGGCCTATTCATCTTAGGATATGCCGTGTAGAGGATCTTTTTAAGGAAAGTGAGGAGAGGAAATTCTGGATAAATGGTTCCCGGGGCGGCGGTACCCATATCCACATCCAAAATTGGGTTGAAATCTTATGGTTGTTAGGTAGGGCACCATGAATGAAGTATTTATTTTTCTAATATGTTTGTGATAATTTTTTAGTGTAATGTATGAAATTTTTCAGTTTGACAACGAAGGAGTTGCAGTTGTGCTGGTACATGATGTCAAGAAGAACTTCTACAAGAAATTCCTTTATGAACCATTCCCTGTCGAATCAAGCATATTAGATGTACTTCCCGATCATCTCAATGCTGAGATTGTAGCAGGTAAAACCAAATGCCATTCATAATGTATCCTAAAACCATTTATAGGTCGCAAGAAAAACTCTGGCGCTTTGGAATTTGCACAGCTACTTTTGTCTGCAATTTCTAGGTTAATGCAACTATCTTCAGCTTTCATTTCCATCTTCATCTATGGTTTTAGAACATCCATTTATGTGTTATAAAATACGATGCCATATTTTTCAGTTGTTCATTAACAAAAAAAAGTCAAGTGTGCAGTTCACAAGCGGAAGAAGTGAAACCTTCAGAAAACTAAACTTCGAGAGAATGAGACGAATGTAGTGTATCAGAAGTAGGATAATTGTAGGGTGTATTTATTATAATATTGTTACCAAGCTTAAAAATTATTTTACATTTTATTCTACGAAGCACTGCACAAAGAGGAGGCCAATAGGCTACGAAACACCGCACAAAGAGGACACCGATTAGTCTATCTCATTTTCTCGCAGACTAAAACCTATATATGCATGTGTTTGTCTCCTTTTAACAACACTTTTAACAAACTTTATAATATTAGTAGGATGGTAGGATGTTTGTTCATAAAAAAATATTTGACAGCCTTTCCAGGCACTCAGGTAGGACTGGCGTAAAAAGTAAAACTACCATTCCCGCTTCCCGCCTAAAGTGTGTTAATAATTGTTGATAAAGTGTTAAAGTTGTAGCTAAAGTTCTGTTTTGTGTAAATGATGTAATAATTTCAGGAACTGTCCAAACAAAGCAAGATTTACTAGACTATTTAACATGGACATATTACTTCAGAAGACTCCTCCAGAATCCTTCCTACTACAAATTGGAATCTTTGGAAGCCGGTGACGTTAACAAATATTTGTCTAATTTGATCCAGACATCTTTAGACACCTTGGCGTCCGCAAACTGTGTTGAAATTCAAGAGGTAATTTTATTTGACATTACTTATGTACGTTAATTTATAATTACAGATTTACAATTCATAAAATATTCTTAATCTTTATGATTTAGTTTCGAATGTTGCACAATTTCAGCACAGGTTGTAACCTGTGCTGAAATTGTGCAACATTCGAAACATGGCATCCTACACACAAATTTCTTCCACTTCACGGACGACTGTTATGACTAGGGCCCGGATTAATATGTAAATACATATTTTCATTTTTCACGATTTTCGGTCTCGTATGTGTTCTCTACCTAAATTATCATTCATAGATTGTGAAAAACTAATTTTTATTTTCCATATTTTTCCATATTTCATGGTTAAGTCCATATTTTACAAAAAATATCACAATCATCCATATTTTCGTTTTTTATATCATAAAACATGAGTTTGTTCACAAAAATTGATGTAATTTTACGTGTTTACATTCTCGCCACCATACGATCGCGCGCGTTTCATTTTTCTCGCGTTTCATTTCTCTCGCGTATTATTCGTCGTAATTTGATTTTTGATTCTCTTCCTCTCCGCGCGGCGGCGATCACCGACGACGAGCGACGTTCCTGCCGTGTTGCTTGCGCATCTTTTTATTTTTACGTACTCAAGTCACCTACTACTACTGTTTAGGTACATATCAGTTTAATTTCAAAATGCCCAAGGATAAACAACCTTTGCGTTTCAAATTGGAAAAATATATCGAAGATTTCCCAAGCCAAAAAAGTATATTTTAGACAAAAATAAAATATTTGATACCTTAAAAACAATTAATAAAGTTCTGAGTGGAAGCTTTGAGGGTACTGCAGACGTGCCTTACAAAATTTCGGAACTAGGCATCTTTAAGTACGCTCCCGTTACATCAAGTGACCGTGGAAAGATCTTTCAGCCAATAGAAGGCTATATTTAGACCAAATCGACAAAGTTTTAATTTCGATAATTTAAAAAAGCATGTGATTGTGTACTGCAATCAATTTAATAAGACATTTAGATGAAGATGAATAAAACTTCATTTTTTTATTTGAATTACCTGAACATTTCGCTTTTTTTTTATAATTTTTTTAATGTAACTGTTACTGCATAGTAATTTTTCACAATAAACAATGTTTTATATTAAAGATATTCTTATTTCATACTCCATATTTTATCCATATTTTACATTTTTTAGTTCATATTATAAGTACATATTTTGAATTTTTTAATACATATTTATCCGAGCCCTAGTTATGACGAACCAAGTCAGGATAGTTTCTTTTACCATAAAAAGGTATAATAATGTTAGCTACCTTCTTAACCACGCCAACCCGTAAGCGTGTTTACACAACAATATAACAATAGCAGTCAAGTACAAAAAGCGTGTTTTCCCACAGAAATCGTACTAATTCTGTTATTGTTCTGGTGACAACTTTAAATCAAAAAGTAAAAGATCCATATTGAATCAAGCTTCATATCTCTATTCAAAGTTGTCCATAGAAGTACATTAAAAATACTTATTTTATAGAAACAGTTTTCACCCGCCAAATCGCCTACGTGCCGTTAGACATTGTTAATTTTCATATTAATATTATTGCATGAAATGGTAAAAAAGTGAGGTGACAAAATTGTTTAATATACATTTATACAATAGAATAAGTGGGTTTTTTTTACATAAATCGTGATTTTAGTACCGTTTTCTCAAAAAAAAATATCGCATGAGTCATTTTTACAATTTTTTTTATGTTTGTAATATAACAGTTTCAAAGCTTATTTCATAACCTTTCAAAAACAGTTTTTAGTATTCTGCTACATACAGAAATGTTTCATTTAAAGAGCTTTAATTGCGAAGCGGAAATAACACAAAGTTTTTATAAATCTGACAGTTCGTTTAAGACAAAAAACTTGCATAATCGCTAAATACGTGAGTGGTTGATGACATGGACCTTTGATTAGCTGTTAAATGGTTCAGGCTTCGTAAATGTGAAACTCAACTCATCGCTAGACCCAATTATTATAATATTTTTGGTTAGTTTAAGGCCGGTTTCCTCCGACAAAAAACACTTAAATGTTTTGTGGATCATGGGGCCACAACATTTTTACTTTCGTGTGGCCGATAGAAAACAAAAATGTTGTGGCCCTACCCATTCAATTGTAATGTTTGAGGTATTATTTGTAGAAACGGTCGCAGAAGATTAGGTTAACAAATTAGGCCCAGTTGTTTCACGAAAATTCAAATGTAACATTGTCATCAAATGGTCATTCATCACCTTTTTGTTTTTTTGACATTTAAAAGATCCCTGTTAAATGCCGATTCTATTTGTGTTTCAGCTTTCTATCAAATTGTAATCTATTGCTGACAACATGATAGTTGTCCTCTTCTGCTGATAGATAAGATAATAGCTGCTCTAGAACACCAGACTATCGTAAGGAGGCGAAACAACTAAATACAACATCAATTCAAAATAATAAATCAATGTTGCCACAAATTAAAAACAATAAATCAATGTTGCCACAAATTAAGAAATTAAGAACAATAATTAATGTTGCCACGAAACAAGAATCCCGTAGGTTTATCCTAATTTTTTTCAGTGTTGCCATTATGTGTACATGTAAACAATTTTCCCCAGGATGAACGCAGCATAAGCAGTACCTGGGTAGGTCGCATCTCTTCCTTCTACTACCTTTCCCACCAGACAATGCGCCACTTCTGTGATAAGCTCTCTGCGGACATCAGCCTGGAGGGCATGCTGAGGGTGTTGTGCGATGCCCACGAGTATAGCACACTGCCCGTAAGGCATAATGAAGATGGACTTAATGGGTGAGCAAATATTATCTTGTTTTTTTTTTTTTTTACATTAACTCCACACAAGATTCCCTCAGGGCCTATGTCATCTAAGATGCTGTGTGGAGGGTCTTTTTTTCTTTTTAGGAGAGGAAGGAATGAACATTGGTCTTGAAGAGACCCATGTTGTAGGATGGGGGAAACACAGAGGCCGGAAAATCGTTCCACAGCCGAGCTGTTCAACTTAAGAACGAGTCGAAGAAGCGACCCGTTCTCACGTGACAAATGTCTATTGTGTACATATATTGGGCGTGCATTTGGCGTTTTTCTGACTGTGCACCGGTGGCGAGGGGATCAATGACGCTAGTTCCTCGGAGCATTGAAATATCAGTAGAACAAGGAAACATTTCCACACGATGCCTGTGCTCTAAAGATTGCAATCCGTTTATTAAGATGGGAGAATCTATCAAATGGACCGCTCTTTTCGGCACGGGGTCGAGGATTTTTTTTGAGTATTTTGGAGCTCCAGACCAAAGGTGTCTGCCAAATTCAACCGTGGAACGCACTTGTGATTTGTACAGGGTTAGCAATTGTGTACTATTAAAGTATCTGCGGGCCCTGCACGGTACGCTAATTTAACTCTGACTTCGATGGAGCCCCCGTACCTAAACGTATAGTAATACCAAGCATATCATCGAAGGGCCTGTTCGGAAGATTGCTTTCGGAAAAATGCTATCTCAATTAGCATTTTAGAGACGAAACGATAAGCTAGAATAATAATAAAATATTTACTTGCCAAGGTAATGTAATATATTTTAGGATGCTAAGAGCATTTCTTAAGGTTCAAAATATATACTATAAAATCGAGGCAAGTGCGGTGAGTTACTAGCAAATCTGGATTCGCTGGCACATGAGTTCAATCGCCAGCTAGCGTAATCATAACAAAAGGTTTTAAAAGTTTATTTTCCTTCATCTAGTGAACTGGCCAAGCTATGCCGGTGGGATGTAGACCCCCTGACGCTTGACTCCTCGCACACTAAGGCCTTCCTCTTGCTGCAGGCGCACTTCGCCCACCTACACCTGCCCTCCACAGACTACCTAACTGACTTGAAGTCCGTGCTGGACCAGGCCATTAGGATACTGCAGGTTGGTTTTGTCAGAACTCCACTTATTTCAAAATGAATGTATCCTTCAACCATCACGCTGTTTCTCCGCAGGGTAGGCAAAGAAAATGTACCGCCACATATCTCTTTCTTGACACACACTCCTTTCTTCATTCACATTCATACATCGTCTCGTACTCATGCTCTTCTGTCATTCTGATTCTTGACATGGCCTAACTCAAGTATTTGATTCACTTGAATGTGCCATCTCTCCCTAAGACGACGTCCCTTTTCTTTCATTCTTATACTATTGATTTTCATACATTCTCCTTATACTCCTTTCTTTCTTCATCAGCTCTACATACGCAAACCATCTAAGCATCCCTTTCTTAATCTTATTTGTTATGCTTGCATCGGACTTGCATTCTTGGAATCCAGATGTTTAATAATATGGTCATACTTAATTTTACAACACAGGGATCTCATTTTTTAAGCATTCAGTCTACACTTTCATCCTTCCTCTGCCTGTTCCAACATTAACCTCTGGAACCTAACCTCCTTTAAACCTCCACCAACAATTTATTTCAATTTTTTTTAGTATTTGGGCATAACTATGTAACAATTTCTGGACATTTTGTTTAGAAGAGTTTTAATCAAATTTTAACTGAATGTTTACTTAAATTTTAATTTTTCTGCTACCGGGTTTCGACACATTTGTATCATTTACTAGCAAACTTAAAAATTTATTCAAGTACAAAAAATGATCAGATTTTATTAGGTGGGGGTAGTGGGAGAAGTGTTTTGGAGGGGGAGAATGGTGGGGAGAGTCAACATAACATGGAAACATTGTTAATAAGGGTGATTTATAGGGTGCTATTATTTTGTTAACTAAATTAATTTTTAGATTTCATTTTTTTGTTTATTCCTAAGGTTTCTAAAGCGCCCAAATTAAAATTAGTATTTATATTTTAATGTTTTAAAATGATAGAATATTTTATTCAATTTCAAACCAATTTTCAATATTTTCTGCTGAGTGCATTGCAATAATTGAATCTCTCAAATATATATGTAATCAAAAATAATTGTGAACATTCCCTTGTTCTCTCTGACTCTCTCAGTTCCCTCCAAAAACTTAAATCCTGTCCTCTTCTTCATCCTGATGATCACTTTGTATGCCTTAGGGAACGTACCCATACTACGTGACCTGTTCGGGGGGGGGGTCTTCAAAATACCACGCTTGGTACAAATGAGCGGCGGGGGCCTTAGGTTTTTGGTCACCGGGGGGGGGGTTAAAAATTGCAAAAAGTTGGTCAAAACTCTTCAAAACAAAATTTATTTCCACATTTCCAGGCGATCATTGACACGTGCGCCGAACGCGGCTGGCTCTCCGCCACCCTGACGGCCCAGCAGGTCCTGCAGATGGTGATCCAGGCGCGCTGGGTGCAGGAGTCTCCGCTGGCCACCCTGCCGCACGTGGAGGCGCATCACCTGTACGTGTTCAAGGCCATGGCGCAGAGCACCGGCAAGTGTTGCACCGTGCCCGCCGGCCTCAAGATGGCTTGTCAGCACAACTACGAGGCGCTGGCCGCTCCTCTGCGCTCCGAGTTTGACGACCACCAGATTGAACAGATTCATAAGGTAAAAAATCTGTCTATCATTGTTGTCACTATCGACTAAAATAAAATTCCCTCAGGGCCTACATCATCTTTGGGAATGTTGTGTGGAGGGTCTTTTTAGGAAAAAGGAAGGAGAGGACAGTTCCGGGAAGGAAAAAGATTTGAAGTGTGGGTAGAAATCTAGGGTTCAGTGTGTTTGTTCACCTGTCACCAAGACCTAGACGAACCTCACCCCATGAACCCGGGCACCCCTGCTAAATCACAAAATGCAGCGTACCACTTGGGGTAACCTACGGCAGAAGTGTTGGTTATCCAATAAATTTTTCCCGATGCGGCGGTACCCATTCGCGCCTCTCAAATTGAAAATGCGTTCAGGAGTGACGAATGTATGAATCCATCCCTCTCGTGTAAGGTGTAAGGCATGGGTCGAGAGAGTCCAGCTGAAGAGGTCAAAAGGTCACCCTCAATCGGTCTCTCCCGATCAGGCCCGCCATGCATTAGGTGGGCAAAAGCATCCGCCGCCGAGACCTAGACAAATCTCGCCATATGAACCCGGCTACCCCTGCTAAGTCACCAGAGCGAACCAGAGGTGACCTACGGCAGGGGTGTTGGTTATCCAATAAATGATTCTGAAAATAAATATTTTTTTTAATATTCATTATTTAATACACTAATGTCTGCCGTACACACTCGCTCCACATGCTAACTACGAACAGAAGTGCTGCCATCTATAAATGTATAATTCATTAATATTGTAGGTTATATGCGACTGGCCGATGGTCCGCGTTAGACTGAGCATCCGGGGGATGTGGAGCGACAGCCCCATGGAGCAGAGCAAGCCGGTTGTGCAGCCGCAGAACAGGAACCAGTGGCTGAGTGTACACAGTGAACAGGTAAAAACCACAGCTGTAATGGCTTTAGCTACAATTTGTGACCGATTTGCTTCCGAACCTTTCAGTTTCCCCCAAAGCTATAAAAAAAAATTGCATGCTGGGATTTTCGAAATTTGTTTATTACTTGCTATCTCCATGATTCCACAACGTTCTCGACAAGTGAATTTTGAAGGGAAACCAGTGGAATTGTGTGCGGTACTTAGAGATGCAGTCAAATTTGCGAATTTCAATAATAAACCTTGTGCAGCAGAATTTTTTTTTATATTTCTACAAAATTTCAGGAAACTGTTAACTCTGGCATCATGAATTTTACTATGCTTTTTGTCTGGATTTTATAGGTCAATGCAACTATTTTCAGCTTAACCGGTCACCAACTTAAGCAGATATATGCGTTAGAAATACGACAGCAGTCAAGTACAATAAGCGTGTTTATACGTCAACGCGTGTGTCTCCATAGAAATTGTTGTAACTCCGTTATTCTTTTAGTGACATCCCTAAAACAAAAAGTAAAAGGTCGATAGTGGAACAAGCTGTACAACCCTATTCAAGTTGTCCATAGAAATACATAACAAGAATATTCTGTCATTCGCACAATCTGACACATAATTTTTCCCGCCAAATTTCGGACCGGCCGCGGCGGCTCGAACCCGCTCGACATTTTTAATTTTTATTAAATATTTTTATATGAAATGATATAAAAGTTAGGAGACAAAAGTGTTTATTATACATTAATACAATAGAATAAATATTGTTATTTACATAATCTGTGATTTTAGTACCGTTTTCATACAAAAATATCACGTGAGTCATATTTACATTTTTTTAATGTTTGCATTCTAAATTTTAATATTTACAAACGTTAATATTTATTTGTAATACAATAATTGGAAAACTTATTTTGTAACTTTTCTAAAACAGTTTTTACTATTCGGCTACGTTCAGAAATGTTTCATTTATAGAGCTTTAACTTTTTCCATGCGATCGTAATAACAGTTGATACGGCAAAAAGCCATGCCTCACACGCGCCCGTATCAGCCCTTGTTACGCTAACTTCGGCTGCCGATATCACAGCGCTCCTATGTCACAGTTTTTTTTCCCGCTCGCTAGGACATTCGTGTAACTATCACGATGCTGACATCTTCAGGCATATTTCGAAACTGAAATTGTATTTCGTAAGGAACATCTATAATCAAGTGAATGTGTCCTCGTGCCTTTGAGTGCCATAGTTCACAATTTACTCGACAGATTGCGCTAGTAGCAATTCGCAGTATTGGACAAGCGTCGAAAACATTTATTGTCGAGATCGCGCGTATTCTAGACATTTGTTTGTGTTGTGAAACTGTGATTTTGATAATTAAAACAATATTTATTATATGACAAAATCTATTAGTTTCGTGTTATTTTTAAGTGTTGAGTTTTAGAACTTGTTTATACGAATTAATAATAAGTGATTGAGGTACCACTTGTGTCTACCGACGCAGTGTCCTGAGTACAAGCACGCTGATAAATGGTGCCGCCTTTAAGATAACATGGGTAAGTTTTTGTATGGAATTTAATGTTTTTGTTTTTATAAACATCTAGGAGTGTTTACAGACGACAATTTGGTTTCAAATTGTAGATAATAATCTCATCTGTTTATATAGTATGATAAATCATGCCATAATATGCTGTAATTTGACATAAAATTGGATGGATAGGTATTTGAAAACATGTACCGCGTATGGGTATTGAAAAAACGGAGTAGTTCAACGCGGGGAAAAGGTTAATTGTGAAGCGGTAATAAAACAAGGTTTCGTAAAATGTCATTTCGCTTGAGACATCTCAAGCGAATATTCGCGAAAATTCGGAGGGGTTAAAATGACTTCTATTATGATAAGACACAATGCCATTTTGTTTTTTTTTTATGTTTTTCTATCGCTCAATAAGTAAAAGAGTTTTGAAACTCAGGAAAATATAAATTATATAAGGCGAGGTCGGGCAAATATATAAATTATATAAGGCGAGGTCGGGCAAATATATAAATTAAAATATGGTTGGTAGAAAACATTTTTTAGTGCAATCTGCCTTTTCAGAGTGATATTATAATATTGGGAGTATTTTATGCTCTAAAAGCAAGAATGTCTGATTATCAGAACACGCCAATGATGCTGCGTCGACTGTTGACATTTTCAATTTAATTTTTTTTTTTTAAATAACTCCACACAGGAGGCCCTGAGGAAAATAATTTCCCTCATGGCCTATGTCATCTGAGATGCTATGTGGAGGGTCTTTTTGAGGAGAGGAAGGAATGAAAATTGGTCTTGAAGAGGCCCATGTTGTAGGAAGGAGAAAACACAGAGGCCGGCAAATCGTTCCACAACCGAGCTGTTGAACACAAGAACGAATCGAAGAAACGACCTGTTCTCATATGACAAATGTCAACCATGTACATATGTTGGGCATGCGTTTAGCGGTTTCCCGACTATGCACCGGTGCCGAAGGGATCAATGACGCTAGTTCCTCGAAGCATCTTCCATTGTAATACCGGGAGAACAAAAATAGCATTCCCACCCGACGCCTGTGCTCTAAAGATTGCAATCCGTCGGTTAAGATGGGAGAATCTATCAAACGGACCGCCCGTTTCTGCACGGAGTCGACAGTTTAGTAACTGCCTTTTAACGCATGTCAAAAAATATGTAGTTGTAAAACTATCCCCATGACTTGTGTACATATTTCTGCTTTGTTGCATTTTCCACAATAATATATAATAACATATCTTTGAGAAAATGTAATTCTTTTTTTTTTATTATTTATTTGTCACAAAAAGGTACATAAATTAAAACAAAATTTTATACAGTAATTAATTACATAATAGATGTATTTGATCAACTCTGGCAGCGGCCACTTGGCCGATATCATTTTCTCGACTTGATGGAATAAATTCTAATGGATTAAATAACAAATTTCACAAGCAGAACCAAAGTTTTTCATTAAAAAAAAATTACAGCAAAAGAACATCGGGTGATTACTTTTGCCCCACCTTGTATTATAAATTAAAATCCTCAGATGCGTCTGTCGGTTCGCGATAAACTCAAAAACTATTGGAAGGATTTTCATGCGGTTTTCACCAATAGATTATTTTCATCAATTATCAAGAGTGATTCATGAGGAAGGTTTAGGTATATAATTTGTCAAGGTTTTGTGTAAATTGATTGAAATATATATTATATAAAGGGAGCGGGCTGGCAAGTGGGCGGTGTGGATTTGGTTTGTATGCAAATTAACAGATGGTGTTGTTTATAAAGGTTGGGTAACCAACCAGTAGATGGCGTTGCGTTTTGTTAGCCACGCATGGCCGGGTCAGCTAGTAAATAAATAAATACTTACATGTACAAATAACTAAAAGAAAATGAATTTGTACATAAATAAATAAATAATATATATTCAGATTATCGTGTTTGATATTTTTGTTAATCATTAATACCGTAGGTACCTGCATGTTTAATTCTACTATTTATTTGTTTATGCATTTTTTTTTAATTTTCTTCTATTGTACCTTTTTTTTTCTGCACATCTTCAGGACTACACGCTGATAGTGGAGATGAATCGCAGCGGAGGGAAGCCGTCTGCAGTCCACTGTCCCAAGTTCCCCCGAGGTAAAGATGAGGGCTGGTTCCTGACTCTCGGCTCGTTGGAGTACAAGGAGGTGCTGGCCCTGAAGAGGGCTGCCAGTCGAGGAGCGCAGTCCAAGCAACACATCAGCTTCTTCACGCCTTTCAAGCAAGGTGAGCTTGTTGATTGATACAACAATCATAAATTATAGAAACAAAGGAAATGGGCAATGAATCTTTATTAGTTAGAAACCACTCGTATAAAAGTATCGCCAACATTGTTCACCCATTAACCTCTTATTTGCCGGAGACGCGCGGATGTGCACGGTTTGTGCGCATGCGCGCAATAAATATTTCGAAAAAAATATGTTTGTCTGCGATTTTGACCCTTCTATGTACAGAATTTGTATGAAAGACAAGGTCAGAATCGCTTGCGCCAACATTTACCCATGTTGTAGGCAAAAATTTCATTCACCTGGCAACCCCAGAATATTTTTAAATGATTTTATCTGTGGCATCAAAATTTCAAATATGCCGCGATTCTTTCTGTCAAAGCGATGCGTGTTACTTAAAAACCTATCAATTTACGTAATTAACGCAAGTAATATTGTTTTGGTACATAATTTATTGTTCTAGAAATGTGTTTCGGTCAATAAAATATACGAAAGCTCAAAATTAATAGCACAAAACATTCAATTCAAAATTCAAAGTGGTGCTTTGTTAGGAAATTTCCATGTTTTTTATGGCCTTTGACGGGTTATACTGAAAATCACATCCAGGTACAGCGGCATTCCGCCTTCATCGGCTCCACCGCTTTAAAACTCCGTGCAGGGCAGTTTGGTCGTAGCTTGGCGTCAGTTGGCACGCTTCCATGCTTTCATTTTTGCCTTTTATATATTTTAACTAAAATCGGCGTTTAAAAGCTTAGCTACGTCGGCAAGGAACATGGGATTGGTCATCAACGAGGGGAAGACAAAATATATGCCCGTACATGGACGCCAGAAACCACCAAGTATACAGATAGATAATTATACATTTGAAACTGTCAACGAGTTTGTATATCTCGGTACTATGGTGACAAATGACAACAATGTATCCAGCGAAATCAAAAGAAGAATAGTAGCTGCAAATCGATACTACTTTGGGCTACAGAAGCTTATGAAATCTCGCCACCTTACCAGAAGAACTAAAGTCCTGCTTTACAAGACCCTTATACGACCTGTTCTTATGTATGGTTCGGAATGCTGGACAATCAGTAAGGGTGATGAAGGAGCCCTAGAAAGTTTTGAAAGGAAGGTGCTGCGAAGGATTTACGGCCCAGTCTGTGATAATGGAGAATGGCGTATCAGATACAACCAGGAGCTATACGATCTTTACGAGGACCCTAATATCTCCAAGGAAATCAAAACTGGAAGACTCAGGTGGGCTGGACATATCCAGAGAATGAGCGAAGGAGATATCCCAAAGCGAATTATGGATGGTGCACCTGGGGGTCGGAGAAGAGTTGGAAGACCAAAGCTTCGATGGCTGGATGGAGTGGTGAAGGATGCAAGCACCATCGGCATCCGAAACTGGCGCAACGCAGCACAACACCGACAGTCATGGAGGCAGGCTCTGCTGGACACCAAGACCCGACCTGGGTTGTAGAGCCACAGATGATGATGATGATGATGATATATTTTAAAAGTACATACATTGAAAGACAGACGTAAAATAAACGATTATCCTTTTTATTCTAAATAAACTCTAAATTCGACTGTTGCGAACTCCTGCGACTCATAAACTTACGAATACACAGTAACAACACAACAAAATACACTTTTCTACTGCAGCATTCATAAGCATAACTACATTGCCCACTCTCCGATACAACGATTTTACACTATGGGAAATCAATACTTAGGTGATCAATAGTCTTGGCAAAGCATAGCATGACAAGGGGAGTGGTGTTATTAAATGAAATTGCAAACCATTCGGATGTAAGTGACTGATCTTTATATGCCTTAAAAATATTATTGAAGAGTCACTTGCCTAAATGCTGATAGGGTAACTAAATTGTACTGTAATTGGAATTATTCTGTTGTACAATAATAATAAAAAATGTTAACATGTTAAGATATTTAATATCAACTTGGGGAGTTTTGTGGATCATCACTACATATTATAAATTAAAGTCCTATCTGTCTATCTGTCTGACTGTTCACGATAAACTCAATAACTAATGAACGGATTTTCATGCGGTTTTCACCAATAGATAGAGTGATTCATGAGGAAGGTTTAGATAATTTGTCAAAGTTTTTGTAAATTGGTTGAAATATAATAATATATAAAGCGGGCTGGAAAGCGGGCGGTGTGGATTTGATTTGTATGCAAATTAAGAGATAGCGTTGATTATAAAGGTTGGGTAACCAATCAGTAGATCGTATAGCGTTTCGTTAGCAACAGCAACGCGTGGCCGGGTCAGCTAGTGTAAAATATTTATCCCAGCACTATTCAAACACATTTTGTATTTTTGTAGACCTACCCAATCGCTGTATTTTTCGTTTTTTGTTTCTTGTATTTTTGTGACTTGTGTTTATTTTTTGTCAAATGTAATTTTATTTTTATTATTTCTTTCTTAATTTTCAAAATTATCTGTCATGTTAAAATCGTGCTACCAACATGTAAAAGCCCTCTGGTCATTAAATAAATAAATATCTCTGTTTCTATTGTTATTAAACTATGTAAATGTTCATGCTTTCCATGTGCTAAACTATTATTATTATTAATAATAAATAAATAATCTATGTTACACAACTTTCCTACACTTTGTAATTTTTTAGATACAAGTTGATTTTCACGGTAAATGTTTTTTTCCAGGTCGCACAACTTTAACCTTGTACATGATGAGTGATTGCTATCTCGGATTCGACCAGCAGTACAACATCCAGCTGGATGTTGTGGAACCGCTTCCGGGCGAAGGCACTTTCGACAGCATGGTCTTGCCAGCAGAAAAATAATTCCCAACTTAACGCCATTATTATCTCATGTTTATTAGAAGCCATGGTTGTGTTTGTGGTTTACACAAAATAATTTATTTTATACGGGGAAAAAAAATTTACACACATTTACGTATTATTACTTCAAATTTATCTTAGTATTTATACTTTCAAATTTAGTGAACACATTATAATGTAATGTAAAAAAAATATAAAAATTATCTTATAGGATAATTTCTTGGAAATATTAACTGTTATTCCTAAACAGAACAGAAACAAATTGGTTAAATTGTTTGATAAGACTAGGAATAAATAGAAATACAATTTTTTGTTTAACAGATTGTGCAAGATGGGCGCAAATATATGGCATTAAATGGCAAATGAAGTATATATTTTTTATGTTTGATAATACATAAAAGTATACACATTCAGCCAAATAGAAAAAAAAACTTTCTACATATATTATGTAACATACTAAATAAACAGTTGTATGTAATAATGTCAAGCACTTTTTTTAAAACTTTCCTAATCTTCCTCTTACTTCTTTTTATGACTAATACGGGAGGTCAGACACCAGAGGGCCCCCTCTCATTTTCATGTGGATATATTGAAAAGAGAAAAATTTCTCTAGAATATATCGCCTTGGCTGAGCACTGAGTTTAGGGGCCCTGCACTAAGTTTGGGGGCCCTTTTTGAAAGCCAAAAATACACAGCGGAAACACAGTTCGGGGGAGGGCCTGGGTTCGTGGGCTTGTCCTTAGGGTAAAGATGGAACTGGTTCTACTACAATTGCACCAATCTCAGAAGTTACTTCATTTTACCATTCGCTGCAACATTTCACTACCGCAGTTGAGAAGTCTCTTTTACACAATATTGGCCACATTTCTAAGAAGAAGCACCTAATGCGGAATTTACCCTATCGCACTCCTGGTCACACTGTCTGTTACATGTGAATAGTTCCATTTTGTTTAACCCCTAATGTCCTGAATATTTTATTCAAAGTGAAAACCTTACTAATTAGAAACTCACAAAAATAGTTCATGGGAAGATATATACATTGCTTATACAGCCAAAGGGTATTGTTTATCTGTTGTACGAGTATATACTTGTTTTATTAATAATATCTCAATGAATTTCGGAATTTTCCCAAGGTATTTTAAATATCCTATATATTTCTTATTTTTAAAGATATCGTAAAAACAAATAGGTACCATTTTAGAAACTAGATAAAATTACCTTTTAGATTTTTGTGTTTAAAAATTGCAATATTTTAAGCTTCAAACATGAAAAAAGTTTATCTCAAACATTTTCTATTGAATCGTCGAAAAATTTCAGAAAATTTAAAAAACATATGTAATCCTTTTATTTAAAGAATTTTTATCTTAGAAAAATGAAACAATACAACTTTGTATAAACCACTTATATAATGCGTAAATCCTACCGGTTTCGGAACAAACGTTCCTTCTTCTTTTTATCTTGTTCATTTTTATTCTGACGAATGTTGGATGGTATTTTGAAAATTCAAATTTCTTAGAAAATTATTTGAAAATAATTCAGAGTAGCTACAATAATCAAATAGTACCTAGGTCCTAGATTGATATTGACGCAAGCGATTCTGACCTTGTCCTTCATACATTTTCTTTATACATAAGGGTTAAAATCGCATTTAAAATAAGCAAAGATTTTTTTGGGCCCGCCACACTGTAGTTCCCTTGAGGAAACTAGCTAGACAAAAGATTTCAATGATGTTTTTATTTATACACAAAAATATACTCGCAGCATAGAAAACAGTCCATTGTATTATGTTTGTATCGATAAAAAAATTAAAACAATATGCGCGATACGTGGCAACCTGTAAACACGACACTTTAATTGTGCCAGTCGGCCACCCTACAACCCATCTCTTTTGGGTGTACACGCTGTTCGGTCGTAAGTGGTGTTATTTGAAATCGGAGCGAAATTACACTGAGAGGAAAATTGAAGTCCATGATATGTTCTTTCAAATTTATTTAAGTATTTAATAATTTGCCTATTTTATATTACTTTTTTTATTAACACTGTATTTGCCAAAGTTTGATTAAACTTTCAAAGTCGTATACCAAATTGTACCTCTAAACTAAACAATTTTCATATAAAACCATTCTTTATCTATATTTTCTTATAGAATTCGTCTGCTCTTACATGCCATTTTGACTTTTACAGAGCCTGTACTCTATCTATATTTTTGATATTTTGGAAATGTTAGAAGAAAAAGGCGCACCAAAGTCGAGTTATGCTGCAACAAGGCAAATTTTGGTTAAGAAAAACAATTTCATAGGTCTCGAGAAAATTTACTAAAGAAAAATTTCGCTTCATTTCTATTAATATTTCATAGAAAATAGAAAAGGAAAATATCGCTTCATTTCTATTAATATTTCATAGAAAATGGTCGAAGAAATACTCTAAAATTCATGTAAAAAACGGAAATGGCTTAATACAGTGTTTGTTCTTCTGGTAGTGATCCATCTGACGAGGGTCTACGCGGTAAGCCAAAAAAAAAAATATATTTAATTAAACGAAGACAATATAAGCGAAAGTCAGTCGAAAATCTGAGAACAGAAAAATCAGAAAAAGATATTGACACCGCTGGTCCCAGCGGTGTCAATATCTTTTTCTGATTTTTCTGTTCTCAGATTTTCGACTGACTTTCGCTTATATTGTCTTCGTTTAATTAAATTTTACAATTTGAGGTTTGCTCATAAAGTTAAAACAAAAATAAAAAAAAAAAATATATATATATTTTTTTTTTTTTATTAGCGACTATTTAATTACAGGTTTGATGAGAATTACAAGATATGATAATGTATATAAATATAAATATTTCATCTGTTTGTTCTTAGTTCTCCTCACTAGGTGGTCCTGTGCTGAGGCGGACTGGTAGATTTCTTTGATTTTCCGTTATTTAGTTTCTATGATGATTTAAATTTGGTTTGTGCTTGACAAAAAGTAAAACAAGAAAAATTAAACGTCTGAATTCTCAAAGCGTACAAGAACTCTCTCATGCTGCTCAAGCCAGCTTGAGGTCACACATGGAAAGCGGGAAGCTGTAATATCCGAAATAACCACAATATCAGAAAACATCCCAATGTCTTACCTGGTGACGTCTTAAAATTATTGTCGATTTCGGAAGTACCAGCGAAGAAACTGCAGAGGTCTGTTGACAGTGCCACTTAGGAACATTATCACTTAACCCCTTGTTTGCCGGGGTAACTGGGGTTGGTTGTCCACCAATTAGCGTTCGCAAAAAACGGCAGCCATGACACCCAATGACATTTCGTGTCCAGCGATTCTGACAGTGTCCTTGAGAAATTTAGAACAATAGAAAGGTCAAAATCGTAATTAAAGGAATTTTTCCCACGCATGCGCAAGATTTCAGCACATTCCCGCGCTCCGGTAAATTATTAATATAAATTATTTGGAGTGACCTGGCGCATTGCGGTTTTCTCTATGGTAAAGGGCGATAATAAAGTAAGCCATTCTGACCGTGTTCTTCATACACTTTCTTTATACATAAGGGTCAAAATCGCGTGTAAAGTCTCACGACACGCCGGCGCACGAGCGGCAAATAAGAGGTTAACAATAGTTACGATAGTGACTCGACTATAGACAAATGTCATTCGGTTTTATTCTTATATTATGTTACATATAATTTTTTAACTAATTGAGCCCTTGCCCGGAATAACGCTGTATCCAACAGAACTATCAATGTTGATTTATTGATGGAATAATGTTGGGCATATTAATACGCATCTTTTAAGGTAAGAATTATTATAATGAATATTTTTTAGGCCTGTGGCAGCCTTTTAAAGTTTGTTTTATGGAAGAATGTTGTATAACGCCATTTATAAAAATCACAGCGCGTGGTTTAATTTATGAACGTCTTATGGCTTCAATTAGAAGCCAAGAAGCTGAAGTATGCAGAAAAGTAGAATTTGCTCAGAAAAAATAATATTATTAAGCCTGATTTTTAGCCGTTGAAACAGTTTTGTGGAATAATGTTGTATGTTGATCTCAAGACAAAATCTAGAACGTAAATGGTTTCATTTATTCATATCGTTTTTTTGCTTTTTAAGCTCAAAAACATCAATGACATGTGTACATTTATGTTAGAAGATCATGTTGCTTTTTGTAAGGTACGTAGAGTAAAAAAAAAACTGTTTTGTGGAATAACGTTGTATGTGAAAGTGTTCATATACAACATTATTCCAAAAATTTAGCATAAATTCTAGTAATAAACTCTAATTTAATTTATTTTCTTGACGACTTTTCAATTAAAACTCTTAAGAATTGTATGTTTTATGTATTTTAAATATAAAATGTTATAAAACATAACTGTTTTTGTTTTTTCAATTTTTCTCAGAACTAGAATATTGTTGGATACAACATTCTTCCGGGCAAGGGCTTAATTACTTAAAATAAGTCCTGGGTCGATCACGACACACTGGCGTCACGAGCGAGTCGCGAAGACCCTTTCTTTTTGCGACACAAAATATGAAACTCGATTACGCTTCACCCAGCTACTTTCTACTACCTGAGTCGAGAGAGCGGGTGGCGAAACCCGGGTGTTGACAAACCGTTCGCTCTCTCATACAACTATCTATCGTCGCTCGCCCCGCCACATCCGCACCCGGAACCCAGGTAGCAGTAGTAGAGCCAGCGCCGGATCTGCCATACGTTCAAAAACGTGCAAAAACCTGGCGCCAACTCTGAAGGGGCGCCGTGAGAAAATAAATATTGTATTAAAATTTAGTTATAATATTCCCTGAATCGTTTCAAAATTACCCATAGCACGAAATAATTATTACGCTCTAGCAACACTTTCCAAAGAAACAGAATGCGTACGCATCGGGTTGGTTTACGGATTTTTGGATTTCTTTTTACAAATTCCATATATTTAGTTTAAACGTAAGATCTATTTTTCCATATATCTTTTACCATCTTTTACGACGAATGGGTGCGATCCTAATTCAATAACCAATCACAGCGCGGTATTTTTGTTCAAGAGAATAAACAAACCGACCGCCTTTCAATATGCTGACAATTTTAGTTAGCGTACGCTCGCTATTTTTTTTATTTTGTACGATTTAAGTCTCTAGGAGAAGGTAGTTAAAGACCATTTTCTTATGAAATCTTTAGTAAATTCAATTAAAAAAAAATAAAAAAATGGGGGGGAACAAATTTTTAATCAAAATAAAAATGTAGGGGGGGGGGGGGGGGCGCCATCGGTACCTACTGCACAGGGCGCCAGATTTCGTAGATCCGGCCCTGAGTAGAGCGGTTGCAAGAAGTGGGTCGCGAGGACCCGGGTGCTGACGAAAAAATGACCCGCTCGCTCTTTGGTGGTCCGTGAGCGGGTTATTCACGACCGACCCAGGACTACTTAAAATAGCAGGTTGAGTTGGTTTTGAGTTGTACAGTCGCCAAAATCATCATTGTTTCTTTGGACGAATTCAGAAAATGAAAATAATTATATTTAGAAAAATTTATTATATACAGATGGCATGAATAACAAACTTAAGAAATAATTCTTATATTTTATAAACAACAAACTCCTTAAAAGCAAAATGCGGCAATAAATACACAAAAATTGACACTCAAAAAACTTATACATAAATATGGGTAGGTTATTTCTGACCACAATCAGAATGTTTATAACAAAAACAACATAACAATTTTTAGGGCAGTCAGTGGCGATTCGTGGTCTAAATCCTTGGTTCAACATTAAAGCGATTTAGAAAAATCAACCCATAATAAAAACAAAGTTTTTTTACTATAATAAATCAATTTTCAGGTCATCTCTTGGGGTGGCTAGAAGCCAATTTCAGAGAAATGCGTGTGTGTGAATGCATTTTCATTGATCACGAGGCGAACTGCCGAGTTTCAGCTCGATCGGATGTCGGGAAGTGGGTTAATTTCCACTTCCATGATTTGCATTCGTTCATTTATTCACGAAAACAAAATCGAAATTAAATTCAAAGAAATGTAAATTAAAAAGGGACAAATTTCAGTGAGCACCTTTTCTTCATGTCATTTCAAAAGTTGGTGTGGAGAGGTATGCATTACATATAACACAATGCCGACGAATCCTTAAGGATACATTTAAAACATCATTTCTCTGAATGTCCCAATATATTCTGAGGAAACTATATGAGTCATTCAATTTCTATATCCGCTATATCAACTTTCACTGATTCGGAGAAAACCTCAAAAAACTGTATCGTAAATAAAAAATTGCATTTTATTTTTTTATATAATGAATTGGAGTAATATATATTCGAAAAGTGTTCATTTTTCAATGTATGTCTAGAAATATTTATGTAATTTGGATAAATAAAATGGATGTAGCAGATTTTGATACTCACTTCGTGATTTGTGTGGAATATAGAGGCTTTTGAAGGTCGGCTTCCTCAGCTGACCTGAGGGGCATATTTCTACATCCGCCATCTTGGCAAAATAACTGCTCTTGATTGGTTGAATTCCGATATAGCAGGTTTTGATAGTAACTTCTTGAATGATATAGCGGGTTTTGTTTCTCACTCGCAGTTTCATGGTTTTTGGTTGTGAAAAAGGAGGTTTTGAAACTCAATTTTAGATTAGTCTTGTTCCTCGCAAAAATGTGAACAATATGTCATACTCAGATCATTTTGTCAAAAAAACAGATAAAGCGGGTATTAAAATTATAGGACTCATATATTGTAGAGTATATACTACTTTTATAAATAAATATAATACAATTTACAAAAACATAATTTTGCAAAAAGACAAGAAGTTATGATGTAAATAGAATCAGATGACGAAAATTTTTGGTCGGCACACCAAGAGTTAAAACAGCCACAAGTATTGTGTAATATAAGATGAAGCATAATTTCATATTTGTGACAGGATTTATTTTGACTAAAAAGGTGGTTAACAAATAATATATTTCTCATAATGCAAAACCTTTTTTAATTTAAAACTTTTATAAAGGTTTTTTTACATACCTGAATTATTTATATACTAATACAATAAATAATAATACACAAAAAACTAATACCCCACAAAAAACACACACAACAAGCAAAATTTATACAATGGAAGTTGTAAAGTGAATATTTTTTATTTATAAAAAACATAAATTCACTATGATTTCACTGAAAATCTAGCAAATGCGATGGGAGGAATGCAGATCCCGCCAATGTGGGGGATTTTAATAAAAATGCACTTTCTAGATGAGAAAAGTGTGGAAAAGTTAGAAAAAATTGAGGGAGATACAGCCGTTTAAAGTATGAATAAAATGACACTTCGTGAACCGATACTGTCAGCCATTTTGAAAACTAAATATTACCTTAAAGTTGGTAGCACTCGTAATCGTCCTCTAAATCTGTTACAATGTAACATGGTTTGTGCCCCTTTATAACGCCTACTCGCGTCAACGCAAGAAAAACATCCCAGTTTTCAAGTAGTTTAGCAGCTACGCCAGGTTTGTGTAACATGGGTTGTGACCATTATTAATTCTGTTTTTCATAATTACGTGTATATCACATGAAGTTAGCTACAATCGTATCAACCTTCGTAAAGCAAGTCTGAGATACCAACATAATAGTAACAAAATGGCGTAGTATAAGTTCACGAAGTGTCATTTTATTCATTCTTTAAACGGCTGAATCTCCCTCAATTTTGCCAAGCGCGCCTTAATTTCTTTTTTATTCAACTTTTCCACACTTTTCTCATCTAGAAAGTGCATTTTTATTAAAATCCCCCACATTGGCGGGATCTGCATTTCACCCAATGCGATTTTCATTACAAAAAAATATTTTTTACTGATCAAAAAAATTTACCGACTACAAAAATTAAAAGAAATGTCTGCATACAAGGTATTTATAATTTTTTTTAGCAATCTTCGAATCTTTCTACATAAGATTTAGTCAAATGGAACAACACTAGAAAGAATTATTTTATTAGCTAATTTTGTAGAAATTTGGTAATCACAATAATCTTTAGTCAACAAACAGTGCCTGGCGCTAGTAAAAACCTCAAGGGCGCTATGTCAGGTATTATTAGCGCCTTGGCTTCTTGGCTCCCGGAGCGGACTGCTCCAACTGCGCCTGCACAGGACTGCCCGTCAACAAGTCTAATATCCCCATTAGTCAAATGATTTAAATCCAAAGATGACTTAATTTGAACTACTATATATTTGTATGGAAGATGGTATACTTATCAATCTTATCATGAAACAGACTTGACAATATTGTAAATTTACAATCATTAGGAATATTCTTAAATGTACTATAAATAAACAATTTATCTTCTGAAAACATATAATATACTCTATAAACAAAATCATTGGCATGACCTGAATGATCTTTTGATGCTTGTTGTAACCTTTACAAGGCTGGCCTTTTTCAATGCAATCTATCCCTTGAAGCGGCAAGTCTGGACACAATGCATGTATTTTTATGAAACTTCATGGACCACAGGCTGCCGATGGATCACGCCTGCAACAGCTGCGTAGATAAGGTTAATCAAATAGAGATATGTTTACGAGTATTTCAATTAATAAAACTGGAAAGAAATGCAATGAAAAATATGCATATTTTAAAAAAGAGAAATATTAATAAATAATTATTCAGCTAAGTTATGATCTATCTTATTATTGGTCCTGTTTTGAGGAATCTGGTGCTGTAAGAAACATTGTGTTTGGGAAAAAGGAGACATCAGAATATTATTTTTAAAAGACTATGTACTTGTACCTTCAGGTGAATTTGCAGTCTGAGAAATTAAAATCAATTTCATCACCATTTCTCAGTTATAAAAATATAATTTAAATTTATAATAATATTCATGTTGTAAAAGTAAATATTAGTGTTAAAAATGTTAAAAAAGCACACTGGGAAAAAATATCAACATTTGGCATTTGTAGATACAATATTTAAAAAGACAAACCAGTACAGTAAGTTATGGAATTGAGTTATTGTATAAAGCATTACGATTGAAAAGCTGCTGACGTATTGAAGTGTTCAAGTGTTTTTTGGTTTCGCATTATTTGATTTTGTTATCCATCTTCTGCACTGGAAAAATTCACTTTCTATTCTAGTTGGTGTTATTTACATTTAAATTAAATTCAAGATGTGTAAAAGAGTATGGTTAAAATTATTGGTTCTTTGTTTCCTTCTTTCCGAGTTTGGCGGCGGACAAACACTGCTGCTGTCGCTTGAGGATACCGTCCAGCTGTTCCGTGAAAGCGTCAAAAGAGAACTTCATTTCAAATCTCTTTCTGCCTGCCTCTCCCATTCGCTCCCGGAGATCAGCATCGGAGACGAGCTTCTTGATGGCATTGGCAAAGATAACCGGCTCCGCTTCACACAGGAATCCCGTCACTTGCTGCACCACAGTCTCCGTGGGGCCTCCTGAGTTCACGGCCACCACCGGCTTGGCAAAGTACATAGCTTCTAAAGGCACTATTCCAAAATGCTCATTTGATGGAGTGTAAATTAGCATATTGCAGTAATGAAGCAGTGACATTTTGTCTGTATCTGAAGGCGATTTTAAAAAGGTAACCTTTTCATTTAATTCTAGCTCGCAAGCTAAATTGTACAATTCCTCAAAGTGCTCCAGGTTTTCATTGTTAATGGGGTCATATCCACCGGCCATGATCAGATGCACTCTATTCCACTCATCTTCCGAAACCACTTCTTTCAGGGAATGCAAGGAATGCAGCGCAAGAGCGAGGTTCTTCTTGCGTTCGTATCGGTTAATCGAAAGCAGCAAGATAGCATTAGGTTGAACATCTACGACTTCTTCAATTTTTTTCAAAGTAGAAAAATTTTGACTGAAGAATTCTGTATTAATAGAGGGGTAGCAGATATCCGGAACTTCGGCAATCTGCTTGAAGGCCTCGCTGTACACCCGGGCTGTGTATTTGCTATTCACAAGCACCTTGTCGGCTTTAGAAGTACTCAGTTCCTCCAACCAATTCAGGGGCATCCTATAGAGTTGCTTCAAGTATCCGCCTTTTGACGTTAGAAGCTTGTCAGGATGGTGACAGTAAAACACAACTCTAAAATTGCCTTTTGCCCACTTTAATAAAGGTATACATAAAGATATTAGATCGCAGAATATCAAGGTGGGTTCTTCAATTGGAATAACGTACCAAGCTAAATAAATTGCGGCGTATACCATCCTGGTGTAGGCGCACACGGCCTGAAACCTTCCCAATATGGATCTGGGAAGCCAATCTCCGACTACCGTGATGGGAAATGTACCATCCCTAGTTTCAGCAAAACAGTGACCACTGTCGTGGTGATTGGTATAAAAGCTGACTTCGTGCCCCTTCTTCTTAAAGGCGAGTGCCGCGTCTACCACCAGCCTTTCTGCTCCTCCTATCCCAAGATCGGGATGGAGAAATATTATCTTTACCATTATAAGATTTCACAAACACAACACCAGCACAAAAATGCGCTCTTATTTCATATCCTTAAGGAATTACAATTGGAGAACTTCACTAAATGCCGTTTTCAAGTAATTAACACCTTATTAACGTAGGTGGTGATGATGTAAATTTTGATACTTAAAACTCGTATCGTCAGCATCACATCCTTGTTTTGAAAAATATTTAGAAACGTCAGGAAAGGAGGAAGTAAACGTCAAAGGTAATTTTTATAATGTTGCTTGATGAAAAAATATTACGACAACAACAGCTAGTCTATGGACCACCGACCATTAGCATCTCCCACACGCACACTTCGGAGCGACCGAGTACCGCGCCACTTCAGGCCGCCGCGCGTCGGCCAGAAAAGTAATAAGACTGAAAGATTTACAGCGCAGTTCATTGTGAGACTTTTCTGCGCGGAGACCTGAAGTGGCGCGGGACTCGGTCGCTCCGGAGTGTGCGTGTGGGAGATACTATCACCGTTAACAATGGAACATGACACGCAGAATCCTAAATAAACCAATCATTGTAAAATTATTATCCACATCAGAATCATTGCATAATTGAACTAGGGCACAATACGAGGTTTGTAGCAAATGTATTTAACAAGGTCATAACACGGAAAGGACAAGGGAAAACACTGTTGGGTGTTTTTAGTTCTAATCCGAAAAATCTAATTTTGTGGCCTTTTGTCTGTTAAGCCGGGTACAGACTTACGAAATGTAACACTCAATGAAAGAATTTGCCGTCCACATTTTCGCAATGTATCATGCAATGTAACAGAATTCCCATAGTGTGAACGCCTTGCGCGCACGAACCGTGCATACTACGCGCACGAACCGTGCATACTACGCGCACGAACAGAGCATTTCAACTCGTGCGCGCCGCAATCCGCCAAGTGTCGATTTTTTCGCCGAACACAAAGGGGCGCGCAGTGTGCACGGAGCGTCAGTGTGGGCGGGTTGTTTGTGTCTATACTGCAGAACGCGCGCGAACAATAGACTTGTTCTCGGCAGACTGAGCTATGCTCACCGCGCGCATGCCGGAAACAGATGCGAGTAGGTACATGCTCAGTTCGTGCGCGCGCTGCGTCCACACTTATGAAATGTTCCTTTCATGTTACATTGCATGTTACGTTACAGCAATCTGTACCCGGCTTTAAAGTTATAGTTTTTTGTCCTCTTGGAGTACCTTTGCCTCTAAATCTGATAACTGTTATTTTCTTTTTAACTTATTTCCTTTTACCCCAACTGCCTTTGCCATGGGGGAGAAGCTGCCTATTCCCCCTCTCCTGATCCTTCAAATTTTGACAATGGTAGTGAGGTTAAGATTTCAGACCTTCAAATGCCATCTTCTATTTCAAAAAAGAATGTTTGTGACCTCCCTAAAGTCAATTATTCATCGGTCTCAGTTCCTGCGGAGACAGTCGCTCGCCCACTTTCCTTACACCCGACTTCAGCAAAAGCTCCCTTCATCATACATGTGCCAAACATCACACCTGGCCACCCTCTGCATCCCCTTGAATTTTGTAAATTCATAGGAAAAAACCACTTGCCATTTCCCCAGGTGGTATCCGATCTGAGGACAGAAATGACGGTATTAGTTTGATGTACCCATAGGTATTTTTAATCCCTTGAATTCACAGAATTAAAAGAGATGTTCACAATCTTTTTTACAATGACTTCGCCAGCAGGCATGTGTCGGTAGACGCAAAGTTAGTCAAAGGACCGGAAGCAACGAAGGATGAGATGAAATCATTTTTTCGAACGAACGCAGCGGACAGGATAATAAAATAATAAAATTTGTACCTAGCTGCAAACACAGAACGGCGAAAGCAAAGCGGGAGCGTGATAAAAATTAAGATCCTTAAGGCCATTTTTATCGGCAGGGACACACAAGCTAATAAAACGTAAACCCAAACCATTGAAGCCGGAAAAAGCGAACGAAGCCATAAATCTTTTTGCTTTGACACACAGCGCGGCGCTGTTACGATCTATACCAGGGCAAAGAAGGAAGACACGAGGGAGAATTCTCACCACGACAGTCATTTGGAGTCAAGCAGGCGCTATCTGGTTCCACCACCGGAGTGCGACCCGAACCGACCGGGAACCGCGCGAACCGAATCCCAACTAGGGATCAAAAACAGTAGCGATTTGCAACCCGACCCCGTATTTACAAAACCTATACCGATTCAGTCGCGGTAACGACAATTTACATTTTAAATATACCTCTATATTGGTTATTTTTTATCACATTGCAAAAAAAAAATGTTCTAAAATCTAGATAAAATAATCTTTCTGAAGTGTATATTAGAAATTAATAATTTTATTTCTAAATATTAAAATTTTAATATTATTCCCATATATTGTAAATACACCTCTATATTGATAATTTTTATCACTTTGCAAAAACAAAAAATGTTCTAAAATCTAGATAAAATAATCTTTCCAATGTGTATATTAGAAATTAATAATTTTATTTCTAAATATTTAAATTTTGATATTGAAAATTTAAAGCGACTCAAACGCGTTAGGGATTGTAAATACGCAACCCGACCAGGGGTCCTAGCATGGTCGATCGATATAGGTTTTATCGAAAATGTCAGTAACTTGTCATCGCTCCCGAACACGACTGCAGGTCGCTAATGAACAAACAACAGTTGACAACGACTAAGGGTTCCTAATTTATTTGACGTGAACTGTTGTTTGTTCGTTTGCGGCCTGTAGTCGTGCTCGGGAGCGATGACAAGTTACCGACATTTTCGATAAAACTTATATCGATGGACCATGCTAGGGGGCCTGGGCTTTGCAAACGCTCTCCGAACCGCACGCGAATCCGCCACATCCTTCCACCAGGAAGTTTCACAGTAGTGATCGCAACTTTCCACCCATAAATTTGCGCAATGTTAAATCTGCACAATTTTTCAACAACCAATAAATTTGCAAATTGCCGACTCGTTAAATTTGTGCAATTGCCGAATAACTAAAGTGAAAAAAAATAATAATTAAGAGTGCTAGTGGTCCAAATCGGACGATCAGTTGTACGAAGAGCCCAGGACGATCAGCGTGAACAAGGGAAGTGACTGAACGTATTATTTGTTTTAACCGCCGGAGTGATCTGATTCTGAACAATTATAGTCCGTCAAATAAGAGTAGAAAATATAAAAACTTGAACTACTAAATTTGTAGACTGGCAACACCAATTTAACTGTCAAATATTTTTTTGAAGTGCAATGACACTGGATGTAAAGAACACAGTAAACCACATTTAAATTTTTTTTTCTTCTTCATGACATAAATTTGATTAAAAGGTGATTTATAAAGCGATTTGCTTTAATTTAATTTAACATAAATTTGAATTTAACAATAGATAGAAAGGAAGAATCACTAATGGTGAGTTTAGTTACACTACTTTTAGATCTGAATGAGTTAAATATATTCAGATCTAAAATTAAAGACATGATCTAAAGCCCAGGCAACGCTAGGTACTTTATATAGTATTACATAAATGTGAGCAATTTCTAAACTGTGCTTTATATTTTATTAGATTGTAGTTATTCTTCATTATGTTAACACAAAATTGCAAAGGTATAATAATAATATACCTATACGCAATTCTAATTTTGAGATCGGCGGGTATCTATACTGCAATGAAAAAATATTTTTTCCACTATTATGCCTTTTTACTTTTTTATAAAAATGTAGGTTACACAGCTTTACTTTAACACCATGAGTTATGTGTTTAGTATTGCCATTTGATCAACAGTGGCGCCCTCATATATTTTCTACTCTTATTTGACAAACTGTACAATGGACTTTTTCGTAAATTATGCAACAGACATTCTAATTTTAAGACTAATTAATTAAGTACCTAGGTATAAGATCACTAGATTAGTAACATCTGCCTTTTTGTATCAGAATAAATGTATAACTCGTAACATCAATAGCTTCTTTTAATTTGTTCCATCCTTAATTTTAAGTTTATAGTTTATGTTTGAACCCGCCATAAGGCGCGGGCATATCAAGTTCATTTATGAAAATGACCTATGAAAATAATGTTAAAAACGTAAAAACCATGCAAATGGCAACACTGGTCTATATATTCTATAATGTTCGTTCAATATTCCTATATTCCTATATTGTCTATGAGTTTGACTGACGGCTACGTCAGCTACCGGCGTATCTTTTTAACCCGAGTTTCGTTAATTTATTATAATGAATTTCCTGCATTTTATTCTGCCATTTTTCTTGACTTATTTAGTCCTTACGGTTGCAGATGAAAAACCGAAGAAGAAACTTCAAATTGGAATTAAGAAACGTGTGGAAAACTGCAGCGTGAAGTCAAAAAAGGGCGACATGCTGAAGATGCACTACACGGTTAGATATTTTCTTCGAGGCATTCATCATCATATTTGTAAATCTCATAACACGTATTTTAAAAGAGTTTACCCTCCATATTAATCCAAAAATAACTAAAGAAAGCAATATATTTTTATGGTATTCAAAACAAGGACTAAAGATATTTCTTTCTTTCTTGCATTGGGCATTTTAAGAACTCAGCCGAGGTATCAGGAGATAACGTCCGTTATCTAATAACGATCCAACAAAAGATATAGAATTGCTGCAGATTTTGGAAATTTAATTTGGATAGATGGTAAAAGATACATTAAAATTACATTTTTATTCAATTAGATTTCAAAATTCCCGTATAATACGATTCCTTTGCTGCCACTTTAATATTTTTTTGTGTGGATTGATATTGTCTTGATTAATTTTTGGAGATCGCTGGTAACGGTTAATATGCACTTTTTTTTTTAAAAACCTATTGATTCACCTTAATTACATTAAAAGGCAACTATTTGCACTGGGGGAAGTAGAAAATATTTCATTCTAAATTTCGATTACGTAATTAAGGTGAATCAAAAGATTCTAAAAAAAAAAGTGCGTATTAACATTGCCAGCGATCTCAAAAATTTACCGCCCAAACAATCTGATTGTCCCTTTCTTAATTTTACTCATTGCGCTAAACTAAAACCTAATAATTAATTTTGTGCTTATAAATAGTTATTCCTTGTAGTAATAATTGTTGAAACGAAGTGTAATTTTCATAATAACGATTATTGCTTCCCATCTCTGAACAGCCATCGTCTAGAGAGGCAGGTAGTAAGGGAACGTACCCATACTACGTGACCAATTTTTTGCAATTTTTAACCCCCCCCCCCCCCCCCCGGTGACCAAAATCCTAAGCAAACTGCCGCTCATTTGTACCAAGCGTGACATTTTGAAGACCCCTCCCCCCCCGAAGAGGTCACGTAGTATGGGTACGTTCCCTAACGTAAAAGTTTAAAAATATATGAATCGAACTAAAACTCAGTGCACACCCGAAAAAAAAAAACTTTTTTCGATTTATATTTTTAGGATCAGTTGGTACTCACCTACTTTTATTTCAGGGAACTTTGGAAGATGGTACCGAGTTCGACAGCTCAATTCCTCGTGGAGATCCCCTTTCCTTTACCCTGGGCGCTGGACAGGTCATCAAGGGCTGGGACCAAGGGCTCATGGGCATGTGCGAAGGAGAGAAGAGGAAACTGGTCATCCCCCCTGAACTGGGATACGGTGCCTCAGGAGCACCCCCTAAAATCCCCGGGGACGCTACCCTCACCTTTGAAGTGGAACTAGTAAAGATTATACGCAAGGATGACTTATAGAAAAAATAGTTCTACAAGTCATTATTGCATTCTTAAAGTGTTGACACTAGAAATAATAAACAATTTTATACTGAACTCATTTGTGTGCGTACTTTCTTTAAGAAACTTTTGATTCTTTACGATGGGCCTCTAAGTTAATAAACTGATTTTATTCCATAAAGTCATATAACAAAAATATTCTTTATTGGCCATAAATGTACAGTATGTGAACAAGTTTTATGTAATGAACACATTATTACATAGTACATATCTAGCTCTTTCAAAATGCATTAATGATTGATGCATTATAATCATAATTATTTAAATGTAATTTTATTCATAAACTGCTGCGTACCTAACTATAAGGGACAGTTATTTTACAGAACTTGAACAATTCATCAAGTTTCAAAGTTAATTTTCATCTTTTGTGAAAGTTCTATTCAAGTTCTGTTATTATATCATTACAGGCAGTACCGGATTATCCCTAAGGCAGAGTAGGCAACTGCCTAGGGCCCCGCATCGGCTAGGGGCCCCGCGTCACGAGAAAATGTTCCAAAAAAAATTGAAAATAAAATTCGCTGGTCAGAAATGCGTTTAAAAGGTGTTATGTTTTCGTCGGTAGTCGAAGGGAGTTTTTTTTCGATTTTTTTTTATTTTTAGCAGCATTTTGAAGTAAAAAACGCGATTTTTGATAAAAATTTCGGTGAATTTGTTATTATAAAATGGTAAAAAAAACTCCCTCTGAAGTCAAATTTTGAGTTATGATGTTCACGAACTTCAGAAATGTTATTTCCGAGAAAACCGATTTAAAATTTTTTATAGGTACTCGAAATATACTTGAATCGAGCATGAGGGCCAGTCGCTTGAAACGCTGTACCTTCGCTAGTTTTGCTCCGATTTACTTGAAATGACACAATACTTAATATACTGACATGTTTCACATTCAGAATTTTTAACTTTTAACTTTTAAAACTTTACCCCTCCCCCCAACAAGGAGGCGTTTGGGGGCCCCTTCAACCCCCCCCCCCCCCCCCCCCCCCCCCGTAAGTCCGCCATTGGTAAAGGGGCCCCGAGAGTGCATTGCCTACTGGCCCCGATTTGGTTAATCCGGCCCTGATTACAGGTCAGTTGTAAACATAACTGAAATATTAACAGAAAATTATCTTTGAAATTTTATGAATTGTTCAAATTCTGCTTAATAATTGGCCCTTAGTAATCACAAAATTTGCAGCATTAAAAATTATTATTTATGTGTAATAAAATATCATAAGACAATTTTTAATGTTTGATTTAATAATGCACCATACCTTTAAATTTTAAATTCTGTTTTTTTTTTTAAATTTTTTTTTAAATTTTTTATTTAGTAACTACATAATATTTTTTACATTTTTATATGAAACATGTTAGTTAGATGTATATATAAAATAGAAAATATATTCGTAGTCCTCCTCACTAGGAGATCCTGTGCTGAGGGGGACTATGCTTTGGATAAGTTTTTCAGCGACTTCTATGATTTAACTTCATAAGGTTTTCCAGAAACTTCTATGATGTTTTAAGTATACTAGTAAGGTCATTTTCCGATAGTTCCTTCAGCCAACATTTAATGTCCTTAATGTAGCTATTTTTTGTTTTAATTTGTTTGATACTAAGTGGGAGTTTGTTATATAACTTTACTGCTAAAAATTCAGAACTTTGACCAAACGAAGAGTTACACTTTGGTATATTAAGTATGTCTGTTTGTTTGGCTCTGGTTTTATGAGCATGTGAGGTGTCTGCCTCTGAGTCGTTTTTGTGGTGATGTACTAGAATGTTTTTGGCATAGATTTTCTGTATGCTTGGAACATCAAATTGTTTAAAAATTTCTGTTGTTGACGTCCTTATGGGCGGACCTTTAGAATGGTCTTTATGATGCAATTCTGAGTTATCTTAAGTTGTTTTAAGTGATTAGATGCTGCTGAGCCCCATCCTATTACTCCATATACCAATCGAGAGTGGCATAAAGCATAATATACTCTCTTTAGATCCCTCATCGACAAGATGTTTCTTAATTTTTTGAAGAAATGGATGAGTTTTGTTAGCTTTTTTGTGGTAAGATCAATGTGTGAATTCCACTGTAGTTTTTCGTCAATTTCAATCCCAAGATATTTAATACTTTTTGTTTGGGTTATAGACGGGCAGGAACATTGTGGAAAAGTATTTTGACATTCATGTAATTTGAGAGTATGCACATTCATTGGTTGTCCTCTTTTGTTTCTGGAGAAAGTGAGATATTTAGTTTTATTAACATTTAATGTAAGGGAGTTTACTTTTAGCCAGTTTTGAAGTACAGCCAGGCCATGTTCCGCCTCCTTGTAGGTTCTTGTCCAATCTTGTTCGTGGAATATAATAACAGTGTCATCTGCAAAGCTCATTATGTTTCCATTTATGGGAAGATTCATAAGGTCATTTATATATATCAGAAATAGTATAGGTCCTAATACGCTTCCCTGGGGGACCCCGAATTTAATTGGAAGAGATTTGCTCTTTCTTTTACCAATTTGTTCTCTTCTAGTTAAATAACTTCTAAGTAGGTTTAGAGTTGTTTCGGTTATTCCATTTTTTTTTAGTTTTAAATACAGTATTTCATGATCAATTGTATCGAAAGCTTTTTGAAGATCAATGAAAACTGCTAAGCATTTTTTGCCTTCATCCAGTTTTCTAATAATTGTATTAGTTTCATTAGCTATAGCGTCACCAGTACCCAGGTTTTTCCTAAAACCATACTGCGTAGGTGATAATATTTTATTGGTATCCAAAAATGTAAGAACTTGTTTTTTTATTACTTTTTCCAATATTTTTGATAGAGGAGTTAAAATACTAATTCGTCAATAATTTGAAATATCATTTTTGGGACCATTTTTATATAATGGTATGATCGTAGCAATTTTAAGACAAGCGGGAAAAACACCTTTAGATAATGATAGATTTACAAGGTATGTCAGTGGTTGAATTAACTCATTTTGTAGGTATTTAATTGATTTGCTTGATATCAGTTCATTTCCCGATGAGGTATTTGTGTTTAAGGAGGCTATAATATTTCTTATTTCATCTCTTGTTATCTTGACTATATTGAGGCTGTTTTCGTGATTTACATTATCATTCCTCATTGTTTTTTCGACAGCAGTAGAATTTTGTTTAATTTTATTTGCAAGGTTAGAGCCTATATTGCAAAAGTAGTTGTTTATAAAGTCAAGAAGTTTGTCTGGGTGTTTCGTAAAAGAAATGGGAATCTCATCAATGTTTAATTCTTTAATGATTTTTGTCTTTATGCGAGGCTTTAGTATTTGTAATTTCATTTATGATCTGCCAGAGTTTGTTGTTTTGATTGTTTAAACTTACAGAATTAGGGGGCATACATTAATTACGTGAGTAATTTTTCTTCGTATATTCTTTTCAAGTAACGTGAGATTTTGCTGGACCCCCCCCCCCTCCCCCTTTTGAGCTCACGTAATTAATGTATGCCCCCTTACTGCAACATATTTTAGGCTTATATAAATACAGATTTATAAACTTATCCGTGCAGAGGGCCAGAGGAGGAGGTGTGATAAGTGTTAATCAAAATGTCTATCTGTAGCAACGCCCCCGATGACTAGTCTGTACATCTGCATGTAAATTTTTACAGTTGATAAAAATGGGACATTTGCACTTGGCAACAGGAGCAGGGGATAATATCATAATAATAATAATTGGATAATTTGTAGAGCGCCGTTTTTGTGAAAAATCACCTCAAGGGCGCATATTATGTTCCAACAATAACAATTGGCAGGTTGATACTTTTTTTCCATCCTGTAATATCATGATATTATAATGGCTTGCCATGTGAGTCACCTCTGCCATAGATCACCCCAAGTGGTTCGCTACTTTTGGTGACTTAGCAGGGGTGCCCGGGTTCATGAGGTGAGGTTTGTCCAGGTCTTGGTGGCCAATATGTCTGCCCACCTGCTACGTGGTGGGCAGGATCGAGAGAGACTGGTTGAGGGAGATCTTTATCCTCCAGCCAGTATCTCTCGACCCTCAGTTGAAGGTATGGTATGTCCGTCACTCTTGGACACACTAAGCCCCAGATTCCTACACACCCCTTATACCTATTTCCTTCCCAAAACTTCCTCTCCTCCTTTTCCTTACAAAAATTCTCCACACAGCATCCCCTAAGATGATATAGGCCCTAAGGGAAATTATTTTCCTCAGGGCCTCCTGTGTGAAGCTTTTTTTTTTTTTACATGAATACCGCACAAGAGTCCCAACTGCTCCCCCCAAAATGGTATCCCCAATTGGGGTATGTTGTGAGGCTGAAGGTAGTGAGGAGGGGAAGGAGATAGGGAAGAGGAAGGTGGGAAAGTACCTGGCTATTCAGATCTGGTCACCAAACATGCCTAAAGTCAAATCAAGCAATGTTTCATTTCTGAATAGTGGTCTTACACCAGGGCGATACTGAGAGTATCGCCCTGGTGTTCCACTCTGGAACGTGCCACAAATATACTATATATTATTTTAAATGAATAAATTGTGAAATAACACAAATTAATCAAAATCAGGAGCTAATTTAAATAAAAAATAATATTAAAAAAAAAAAAACAATATAAAAATATTATATTAATATCGATTGTCTTGTTGATTAATCGGACATCTAAAAATAGAAATTTTAGTTGAGTGTGCAGTTATAGGTAAAAGTTACCCTCTATCTAGTGCATTACTCAGATTACTCAAATCAATTATAATGCAGAAAAACAAGCAGTGTGAATTAAACAAAACGTTGATGTTGTCTGGGTCATTAGCAGGATATTTCAAAATGTCATACTACTAAATGGGACTGTTGTGCCTCCCAGTGTTATTTTACAGCATATTTAATATGTAAAACACAGAAACTGTAAATAATATTTGATTTATGGTGAGCATTCAAATATTGCTTTCCTCATTATCTCAAAATTTTGTATTTTGAGATGTCTCACAGTGGTGTATCGTAAAAGCTTCCGCCTTGTGGACACAGATGGCGGTGATATCATATATCGGTAGATTCCGCAAGATGGCAGGCAGCGTAGTGCCTAAGTTCTCCGGTAGGGGATCGGAGAGGCTCAGAGGGTGTGTTTCAGTAAACACTCGCCAGAACCATTATAGCTAGCTTCTAGTTAGGTAGACTACCGCAGTCCCAATTGTATACGCGAAGTATAAATAAATCCAGATAACAACAAGAATCTATTCATTCCTACAAAGTAATCTCCATCCAAGTATTTGGAGAGTCTGTTAGTGTGTCCACTAAATAACAGAATACTACACTCACTAATCAACTGAACGGTCAATATACTGTTGGGTAAGATTTTTTTTTTTTACATGACTTCCACACTTCCACACATTCCTTAGACGACATAGGCCCTGAGGAAAATGATTTCCCTCAGGGCCTATGTCGTCTTTGGGGATGCTGTGTGGAGGGGTTTTTTTATGGAAAGGAAGGAGAGGAGAGTTCTGGAAAGGAAAAGGGTTTAAGGGGTGGGTAGTGATCTGGGGTTCAGTGTATCGTGGTCATCTGCCTCCCAAGATCTAGACAAACCCCATGAACCCGGGCACCCCTGCTAAATCACCAAACATAGCGAACCACTTGTGGTGACCTATGTAGTGTTGGGTAGGCTCCACAAAATTCCCCTCAGACCCTATGTTCCGTATACGAAAAATGTTTTTCGAAACTTTTTCTTTTTTGAGCAGTTGGGACTCTTGTGCGGTATTCACTTAACAATAATTTAGAATAAAAAAATACATTAAAAAAAAAAATCAGAGCAATTGGGACGCTTGTGCGGTATTCACAATATATGAATGGCTCACCTCACGGTTCTAACACAAAAATGTCATACAATATACAAACACCTCACGCCTCACCACCTCATACATTTGTCCCATACGTGTCATGACATGAATGTAGTCCAATAAACCAACCACCTCACACCTCAAATTTGTCCCCCCTTCATATTTGTCCCATACGTGACATGTCATGAATGTAGTCCAATAAACCAACCACCTCACACCCCATATTTGTCCCATACGTGACAACGTGACATGACATTTGTAGTAATACAAAGAAAAAGAGTTGGTACAAATACATTTCGTGAGGTGGGGGGACATTTTACGTGTTTGTATGTTACATTTGAGGTATCTCTCGTATGAGGTACTCAACACTAGACTTATGGCAGAGGTGTTGGTTATCCAATAAAGGTTACCGGGGCGGCGGTACCCATTCCCGCCTCCCAAATTGAAGATATATGTTACTTTTGTGTTTTTTTTTAAATACTACATCGTTATTATTATTAAACCTGCCAAGCGAAAATGGAGTACCGAACCGATGAATTAAATGAAAAGGAATGAATTTTTTCACTTAACTGGGTGAATCAGACTGATTTGCTTCATCACTGAGAATAAATCTGCCCAAGTCTAATTAAAGAGTTTAACAAGCTGTAGGATGCAAGCTGTTCTTTGAAACATTCTGGAGAAAGTGGGAAGGATAGAAATTGATTTAAAAAAACCCTTGGCTGAAGCCGGAGAAACAATTTAGACACCGGTATGACAAACACATTGACAAAAGCGGCTGGTGCTGAAAGAGACAAAGGGGGCGTTCAAGTATTACGTAATGCAATTTTTGACTCTCCCTCCCCCCCAAGTAACACTCCGTAACGTTTTTCTGTACCCACCCCACCCCTCCCTAAATGTCACGTAACACCCAAGTGACTATTTTTACCTAAAAGTCACAATTAAGTTGCGCAAAGTACTGGATAGTCGCTTAAATACCGTTGTTCTTGTTTAAATAAAACAAGAGATTTCTAACTCGCAATAAATGCGTATATTGTTTATTTTATTTATTCACATTAAGTTAGTTGCCAAATTGGAAGAACAAAATAAAAATAACGTACAATACAATCGAGGCATTCCCCATAAAACATAAACGAAAAGGGTTGCCAACTTGGGAGAACAAAATAAAAAAGACATACAGTAAAATCGAGGGATTCCCTGTAAAACATAAACGAAAAAGGTTGCCAACTTGGAAGGTTTTAGTTCCCTATTTTTTTATTTAAATTAAAAAAACATGTTACGTAACGCATCGTTCGAACCCGCATGATGACGCACGGTAACGTTTTACAAGACAGGTAAAACTAGGTGAAGAATAGGTTGAATCATGAAGATACATCACAGCTGCCGGCAGATTTAGTTATGATCATTGGAAGAATGCATTGAATTTCACATTGGCAGACATTGCTGAGAACCAGAAGTCTATTGTATAATATTTTTTTCTCAAATATTTCAGCTTCCTAGCCAAAACGGCACACTTATAAAATATACACGGAAGAACGAAAACCAGGATAGAGTGGCATTTACTACTATTCTGAAACACTTGCTAGATTCACATGATGCCTCAAGTATTTGGTTGATTTATTTTATCATGGCGCTGGTGAAAACCTCAAGGGCGCTTTCTCGTCCCTCTCAATTTTTTCATACAGCAAACCTTTTAACCCATATTAATAACGAGTTTGATACTCTGACCCGGCCACGCGTTGCTGGGGCTAATAAAACACAATGTCATCTACTGTATGGTTATCCACAGCTTCTCCAGGTACCAAATTGGAAGTCTGATTGCTGATGACAGGAGGAGTTGGAGGCAACTGTTGCAGGAGGCCAAAGCTCGATATGGGCTGTAGCGCCATCGAAGAAGAAGTATGGTTATCCAACCTTTATAACCACCGCCGTCTTTGAGTTTATCGCGAAGAGACAGACAGATGCCGCGGAGGACTTTAATTTATAATACGTAGAGATGGTGTGAAAGATTTTAATAATGTGCATGAAATGCTTGGGGTAACTAACGTATTTAAGTTAGTAAGGATTAATACTGTATCCGTCTAAATAACTTTTCAATTACCGCAATGTACGTGACCATTTTTTTAGAAGATAGAATGGGTATAGTAACCTATCCGTAAAAGATAGATATATGCCTTCGCGGACTTTTTTGTAGATCTATTGTAACATATCTATTTCGTGAGCAGGTACTGCTCAAAATAGGTACTGTTTATTGTCTATGCTTTATTTATTTTTTCTTTTTTTTTTAACTTTGTTGGTTGGCCAAACCGCAAGGAGACCGGAAACGTCATTCGAGGAAAGATGGCGGCAGACAAATTTTTTGAGGCGAGAGGAGATTTTTGACGAGGAGTTTTTGTTATGAGAGATTTTAGTGCGATGTAGCCTAGAATGGGTTTTATTTTTCATTCTGTGAGTGTGTGACGACTCAAATGGCATAGAAGCCTTATTATTTTGTTTAATTCCTCGCCGGATGCCGAGTGATTGCTTTATCCGCGTGCGGAAGTGAATTTAAACTGTAATCAACGGGCGATGTATTGATTACTTTGCTGATCCTTGGGCCGGTGAGATTTCTACACACCGCTTGATGGGTGTAGATCAGCTGTGCCTGGTTGTTGGGTGGATTTCCTTTAAACTTGTGGCCCCATGACGTGCTAAACGGTTTCTTGGGGATTGCTGTCGTTGTTTGGAGGAGTGTCACGACTGTCACGGAGACGGGACGTGTGCGGTATTAAAATTAAACGTAATTTGTTGACTTTCTCTTTCTACATCAGTTGATAGATGCTCAAGGTATTTATGTTTTGTTTACTTTTCCTTGGTTCAATTTTTCTCTTGCAAACTGCAATAAAGTTAACATTAATTTTCACTAGTAAAATAAGCGTCTTTTATATGCATGACCTCCAAATCCTTATCTCCACTATCCTGCGATGGAGTTCTACTTGCTCTGAGAAGATAGCGGTCGGATGACAAAAGGTATAGGTACTACCTACATAAAATTATATTACCTTATGAATTTACATTACACTATAAAAGAGGAATATCCCCCATGCACTGTTTTGTTATATCCCAAAAGGATTAGGCAGCGTTTTCGATGAAAGCTACCAGGCGGCTTGACTTTTTCCGACATTTCTAACAATTATCGTTATGTTTCAACCAATTTACACAAATCCTTGACAAATTACATACCTAAACCTTCCTCACAAAACACTCTATCTATTGGTGAAAACCACATGAAAATCCGTTCAGTAGTTTTCGAGTTTATCGCGAACAGACAGACGACGCGGGAGACTTTAATTTATAATATGTAGAGCTGTGTCCTTACTGGTATTATCAACGCCTTAGCAAGTCGGCGCCCGGAGCAGACTACTACAATTGTGCCACAAGACCAAGTACCTGATTATAGCGCCCTTGAGGTGATTGTTCACAAAAACGGCGCTATACAAATCATCCAATTATTATTCTTCTATAATTCAGAAAAGAAAGGCATTCAATTTCACTCTCGCTGAAGAATAAAATCATAAAAAATATTTATCTTAATGAGATTTATTAATTAGTTCCTTAAATTTATATAAGTGTTGTGAAATACAAAACATTGAACACACGGGTTACAGAGAAAAGATTCAGTTATCTGACGTCCAGCTAAAGAAATCAGTATTTCTTGATGGCCTTTCTAATGAGGGCCATCCTCTGTTTGTGCGCTTCCGTGACCGTGGCACGCTTGTACGGCCGCAGCTCATCCGTCCCAAAGCCGGGAATCCACATATTCCAATTACGCTCTGAAAACAATAATTTTTTTTACATTAGCTCCACACATCTTTGGGGATGCCGTATGGAGGGTCTTTTTAGGAAAGGAAGGAGAGAATACTCTGGTAAGGAAAAGGGTATGAGGGGTGGGTAGGAATCTGGGGGTCAGTGTGTCCAGGAGTGACGGATATATGAATCTATCCTTCCCACTGCGGTGCAAGGCAATGTTCCGAGAGAATACGGCTGGAGAAGTCAAAGGGACCCCCTCAACCACACTCCCGATCTGGCCTACTGCCTCTGGCAGACGGATCCGCCGCCAAGACTCGGTCAAACCTCACCCCACGAACCCGGGCACCCCTGCTAAGTCACCAAACTTAGCGAACCACGGAATGACCTAAGGCAGAGGTGTTGGTTAACCAATAAATGGTTCCCGGTGCGGTGTTACCCATACCCGCCTCCCAAATTGAAATAAAACAATATTTAATGTAATGAAATTAAACAATATTTCTTTGTTAGAATCACTACATATTTTATTTATGCCGACTGGTTTCAGAACGACCTTTCCTTCCTCGGGGCAAACATATAATAATTTGAGTGAACACAATGTATTACTAAATGTTGTGGTGGGGATGGGGGCCTGGCTAGGGATTAGTGGAGAGTGGGGGGAAGAGATAGAACGGACAGTGAAAGGGAACATTTCTAAGATAGGACTTTACAATATATAGGGAACTAGATAAGACTGTAGAGGACACGACTATAGGACAATAAATAGTATTACCTATATCCAGTCGTAAGACAATATCACATTTATTTTTAGTATTCTTTATTTATCCCGGAGTCTGTAGATCTATAGCAGCCGTAGTATTGAGAAATGTTTAGGAATCAAAGAAAAAGGGTATGGAGGGGAAAATTAGGAAGTATCTGGCCATTCAGAAAAAAAAATGGTGACCTTTTGTCATAAATTTTTATCCACTCGAACGATAGCTACCTGTATTTAGGTCTCATAGCTCTAGGCCTTGACCAATGGCTGCCTAAATTTAGGTAGACGGTTATTGCCAATTTATTTTGAAATTCCTACAAAGAACTAAGATTTTAGCTCGCTAGCTTGATTCAGTTTCTATCGATTTCCAAGAGATGGCAGTAGCTGTCCTGATTTTAATTAACTTTAAATTAACAGAAATTTGATGAATTGTTAATAACCTGTCCTTAGAAATATAGAAAAAAGTTATCAACTGAACACAAAGAAAACAGTTCCACCAACAAAAAGTGAAACGAAGTTAAAAATAGTTTAATTAAAATCGTGAAAACAGTGTTACCTAAATGCAGTTGCACATCTTTGACCTCCACAGTGGGAACGTGCCTGTGCTTGGCAAGAAGACAGGCAGCATTCATGGTGGTGTCAATGAAGTCATCGGCCAGCTGCAGTAATAGTTCCTCCACCTCCTCGTCCAGCTGCTCCGTGGGATCCACCTCCCGCACCAGTTCCTGCAGTCGGGGTCTGCTCACTATCTGGCCAACGGGAAATCCAGGAAGTACAATCATAAATAAACTGAAAAATAATACTTCTAATAATAAATTTCATAAATCTCGTGACACTGGCTAACAAACCTTCAGCCATCCTGGGAATCTATGTTGTGGAACCAGGAGATACGGCCACCCAATGACAACGTTGGAGACATTCAATAAAGGTTTGGGCTACCAATTATCAAAGGGAAAAAATGAAACGCAGAATATATTAATATTACAGTCTGAATTCTTACTGAAGCTTTGCAGACATTATATAATCTGTGGATTAAAGAACCATGTTGTGAAGCTAGGAGACATCACCAAATATCTATCTAATAGTAAAGTTGAATATGGAAGCACTATTTGGAATCCACATTACTGCAAATATGAAAACATTGTAGAATCAGTTAAAAAAAAATTGCTAAGACTTATCTTTTGAATGTGGATTACAAGAACATCTTAGATCATAGGACATGTGACTTGAATACTTCAAAATTAATACAATTAAAATCAGAAGGCTATTGACTGATCTAATATGTTTACATAAAATAATTCACGGCCATCTTGATACTTCATTGTGTCTTAGCAATATTGATATAAACGTTCCCAATTCCCATTGTTTAAGACGCTATAATATGCTCCACCTGAACACATTTAAAAATAATATCGCCTATTTTAGCCCTCTGACCCAAATGTGTCGACTATATAATAAGATAGAGTGTGCTGAAGTAGATATTTTTGCCGATAATTTATATGAATTCAAAAAAAATTCTCTGCGGGAGGAATGCAGATCCCGCCAAATGTTGAGGATTTTAATAAAAATGCACTTTCTAGATGGGAAAAGTGTGGAAAAGTTGAATAAAAAAGAAATTAAGGCGCGCTCGGCAAAATTGAGGGAGATACAGCCGTTTAAAGAATGTAAAAAAAATGACACTTCATGAACCGATACTGTCAGCCATTTTGTAAACTAAATTATTACCTTAAAGTTGGTAGCACTCGTAATCATCCTCATCTGTTGCACCATCTTCAAGCGACGGCTACCTAGATACGATTGTAGCCGACTTCATGTGATAGATGAGGCGCGTAATTATGAAATTTGTCTAGCGGACTTTTTTTCAACGATTTTTTAAACTGTTTATCACCTTCCAAATTAAAGTAACCTAACCTAAAACTACGCTAAACATGGTTTGTGTAACATGGTTTGTGCCCCTTTATAACGCCTACTCGCGTCAACACAAGAAAAACATCCCAGTTTTCAAGTAGTTTAGCGGCAACGCCAGGTTTGTGTAACATGGTTTATGACCATTATTAATTCTGTATTTCATAATTACGCGCCGTATTATATCACACGAAGTTGGCTACAATCGTATCAACATTCGTTAACCGGTTATTTGCCGGAGACGCGCCGGCGCGCGTGTCATATGCGCAGGCGCAAGAAAATAATTCAAATATTTGAAATGAAAAACTTTTGGTCTGCGATTTTGACCATGTATGAAGAACAGTGTCAAAATCGCTTGCGCCATCATTACTCTAGGTGGTGTTGAAAGTTTCACTCGACTTGGCACACTGGAATATTTTTAATAGCAAGTCTGAGATACCAACATTATGGTAACAAAATAGCTGACAGTATCGGTTCATGAAGTGTCATTTCATACATTCTTTAAACGGCTGTATCTCCCTCAATTTTGCCGAGCGCGCCTTAATTTCTTTTTTATTCAACTTTTCCACACTTTTCCCATCTAGAAAGTGCATTTTTATTAAAATCCTCAACATTTGGCGGGATCTGCATTTCACCCTTCTCTGCTATTGCTGAAAAATATTTGCTAATTTATTATGTATCATTTGTGTCTTTAATTATGTCTCTTATCTTGCCTCTCTTTAATTGTCATTTGAGTACTCTTTGTATTTTTATAATTGTCTATTTCTAACTGTTTTTTGTTTTATTTTATCTAATTTTTATTTTAACTGTTTCAAAATTTAACCATTGTATAATTTGGCTGATTTTTTTATTTATTTATTTATTGAAAAAAATAAGAAGTACATGAGAAACATAAGCTGCATATCTCACTAGGGCATTCCTGTATCGAGATATGCAGTTTTACATTGTAATTTAAACAAAAAACATACATATGAACTAAATAAAAATATAATTATAAACCTACAAAAAAATATAACAATAAGCAAATTAAAGATAACATAACAATAAGCAAATTAGATACTATAACAATAAGCAAATTAAAAGTACATAATAATATATAAGTTAAGTTATTAAATTTGGATTGTATGAAATATAGCTGAATTCCAGAATGATTTATGATACAAGCGACAACATGGGTAATCCAAAACCATCACTCTCAGTTATTATACATATTTTGACCATTTTCTTGAATAAATGTAATGTACCAATAGTTTTTATTTTTTCATTGAGCATATTATAAAGCAACGGAGCTTTATATGAAAAACTTCTTGATTGATTTTATTGATTGATTGATTTTATATTAATTTTTACCTATTTGTCTTATTTGTATAATTAACTGAGTTTTTATAACTGGGTTGTTCTCACGTATGAGAACAATCTGTAAAAACCCAGTATAAATAAATCTAATAACAATCTTGGTGAACTACATTAAAGGGACTAGGTTACTGCCAAAAGCATAATGCGAAATATGGGAGGACATATTAGAGCCTACGGTCTGACTGATCCCGAATCAAAGATAATAATAAAGAGCCATTCAAACAAAGAGGAGGTTAAAATACAGAAATGGGCACAAAAGAGGTAAATGGATCATTCACGATAAAGACAAGGATAGTAATTAATACATACCTGAGTGGGCGCATCTGCATTGCTGGCAGCCGACTTCCCCGCCTGTGACTGACTAGACATGGGACTGTGTTGGGACGGTGAAGCCTGCATGCTGGTGGATGTGGCAGCTTGGGAATTAGAAGGCGATTGGCTTGCTGCTCCTGTTGGGTATTGAATAGCTGAAGATTGTTGGTTCATTGTGCCCCCGGGTGCTATAGATTGAACTTGTCCGATCGTGTTTCCAAGATTTGACATATCTCAAGCACCCTGGAATTAATTCACAATTGACATGATCAGTTTCATTTCAAACAAATGAGCTGGTTTAATGTCAATGTACTCAAGTGAAAATATATAATAGTGGAATTAATAAATAACATAAGACCTAATAAAGTAAATAAATAAAATACCTGGAAGAATTACCGTTTAGTGGTGAGAAAAATTGTGTTTTATGGCAATTTCAAGGCAGAAACAAAACAATTTGACAACTTTTGTTGTCAAATCGTCAAACGTCAGTCAGAATCATAGACATATAAATAAACCAATCCTCATAGACACATTTTTGTCCATGGCATGGCCACACTGCGGCCAACTTCAACGTTTGGCCGTTGATTGGGGAACTGGGGAATAGTTCGTGCGTTGGAAGTTCGAGTAGGAAGCAGGGTTGCCAAACGTACGAGGTTCCTCGTACAAATACGAGATTTGTGGCCTTCCGTACGAGGTACGAGGACACTATCAACCTCGTACAATTATGTACGAGATTTTGATAATACCTATGGCTATACGAACATTTTGCATCACTATTATATAATAGTAAAAACTAGTGCCATCTATCAGAACTTGTAGTTCTGATGGAAGGCACTTGTAATTATCGAAGACTCTTCCAAGCTAGCTCATTTTGCCCTTTCTGCACAATCCCTACCCCATGTGAATGCTGACTGCCAGCGGGTTTTTAGTAAGGTAAATTTAATTAAAACAGATATAAGAAACCGGCTAACTGTGGAAGCAGTGAACGGCACACTTCTTGCTGCAGAAAGCGCAAAAGGTTCAACTTGTACTGGAAACTGCGTCAATTTTGAACCCACAAAAGAAATATTGACTGGTCAGTGGTTGAGTGGGCATGGCGCTTGGATCCTATCCGGGCGTCGCGTGTTCAATTCCTCGGCTGGCTAAGTCTTCCATCACAACACAAGCAAAATTTTCGGCTTTCTGTGGTGGTAGTAGGAGATTTTCAAACATTGTTGGGTTATTCGTAACCCGGGAATGTTTGTCTTTCTTTTATTAAAAAAAAAAAAAAATGTATAGCCGCATGACAACAGACAAAATATACGGCAGAAAAAAACGATGACAGTGAGGATGTTCCTGACATAATATTTGGAGAGGAGATGTAAATTGTGTTACTTACCTTGATTTACATTAAATTTTTTGTGATTTAACATAAAGATTTTTTTAAATACAACACAAAGGGGTGTTTTATTTAGTAGGAAACTTGCAATAGTTTATTTCATTGAGTAAAAAGTCCTAAATCCAGTAGTTGTAATAAATGTACGAGGTTTGAAAGTCAAAGTACGAGATTTTAGCTGCATCCGTACGAGGGATTTTTTTTTACAGTTGGCAACCCTGGTAGGAAGGTTGGAGTTAGAAGTGGGTTGATTCACTCATTTTACGGAATCAATTCCGGACCTATATTCGACTGAGTGGACTCGATTCACTGGACTCGCTCCTTTGATTCCGGCGATTCCACCGGACTCACCGAATCAAACTCAGAGCTCGTTCACATTGAGCATATAAATATAAAAGATCATAGTACGCCACATATCGCTCTCCATACAATCCCTTCAGACCGTTCACACCTGAGCGCTTTATGCGCACATCAACCATAGACAATGCACATCTTACGCCGTAACCGCTCCTGAGGCGATATGCCAACAGTTAAGCGCCCCCCACTCCGACGAAAACAGGAGAGGGGGTCATTTTAATTACGGAGCTGCCAAGAACGGTGGGTGACAGATGTCAACTCCATAGATTCAGTACAAAAAATGCGCGCTCTGTGGCCGCTCGCTAATTCAACTGACCCCCTCTCCTACCATAGGAAGAAATATTTTATCTGCGCCGTGTGAACGCCACGAAACATAAGCGCTCGCGGTTCAGCAGATACCTGCTAGCAGTTATATTAGATGTCTGAACACCCCTTCATTGTGGCGTTCCGCCGGAGTCGTTGAATCGGCCGGAATCAAATTCAGTTTGGCTCTTGCTGATTCAATGCCAGAGTTGATTCCGCCGGACTCGCCGAACCAAACTCATTGTGGCGCTCCGCCGGAGTCGTTGAATCGGCCGGAACCAAACTCAATTTGACTCCTGCTGATTCAATGCCGAGAGTTGATTCAGCTGAACTCGCCGTACTCGGTGGAATCGTGGTACGTTACGGAGTTAAGGAATCATGTGTTTAAGTAGCCGGGCGTGTGTACATTAACATGCTATTGTTTATTGCGAGCGAGAAGTCTTATCTTTATATAGCTAATAATAATGTATTTGACATGAGTGATATCTTTGTCGGCTTTATGAGAACCGTGTAAGATATTTACGATAAATTTGAAACTTACGAACAGTGGAGTCCTTGTATAGCAGTGAGCCATGGAACCGGCAGAGGAAGGATGAAAGTAAACTGAATGCTGTTGAAATGAGATCCCTGAGGCGTATATGTGGTGAAACTATGTATGATCGTGAGAGAAATGTGGAGATCCGCAAATAATGTAAGGCTGATGTAAGCATAATGAGTAAGATTAAGAAGGGGACCCTCAGATGGTTTGGGCAAGTAGAGCGAATGAACGAAGAAAGTAGTGTAAGGAGAATATATGCCAAAATGTGAATGGTGGAAGATGTTGGGGACGCCCGGGGAAGACATGGCAAGATCAAGTGAATCAGATACTTGAGTCGGGCCATGTCAAAAGTCAGAATAAAAGAAGAGTATGTTTGAGACGATGTATGAATGTGAGTGAGGCAAGGAGTGTGTGCCAAGATCGAGTTGTTTGGCGGTCATTCCTCTCAGGAATGAGAAAAACCCCTGCGGAGAAACGGCGTGATGGTTAGTTAGATATTTTACGTTCTTCATAAAACTAGTAATTCACCAGAGTATCACCGGCGCGAACTTGCGGGAAGGCAAATTTGCTCCGTGATGACCGACAAAAGGTAAAAAGCAGTGCTCCTTGCTATCTTTTGACTAAGATATAATGCTATTTCTTTTCGAAAAATGTTTTCACGCTGTCATCGCGCCCCGCTAGAGCAATACAACGCCGCCCCGCTTGCGCCACACACCTCATCCCGTGAATAAGTCCTGTATTCAGGGTTGCCAATGCTAATGTTCTAAAATACCCGCAAAAAATGTTCAAAATCCCCAAATTGGGGAGAGCAAAATATCAAATTCCCCGCAAATTCCCCACAAGTTTCTTCATAATTTTGCCTTCAAAATAATACTAAATTCAATTGAAAGTAGCATTTTTTATCCATTAAAATTGATTAAAAATATTATTACACACATAATACAAGATTAAAAAATAGGTTTGAACCCAAAAACCAATATTGAAACTGAAAAAATAAAGACATTTAAAAAAAATCAATACGGTGTGCCGATAAATTGTCTAGCAAGCAAAAAAGGAAACTTTAAAAAAATATGGTAATATAATCATACATACGGTTTGCCAGGTACTGGTAGGAGAAAAAAAATAACTGAAAAAGACAAGTAATTTAAATTGTTACTTGATATTGAGACCAATAATTTTAAACGGTGAAGTTAAGTTAAGTAATAAGCAATTTACATCATTATAAGATTTAATTAACAACATGTAATGGGTTATTAACGAAATAAGCCTACATACAGGTGATGTAAAATAATTACCTCCTTTCATCAATTACTGCATCATGCTTTTTTGGTTAACATTTTGTGTTTGAAAGATTTAACATCAAACTTCCTCCTTCTTATTTAATCCCTTCTCAAGTAGCCATGAATGCAACCACACTAGTCTGTATGAAGGTGATTTCTATTTCCTGTTTTCAAATGTTTAAGAACATTGAATTTTCTCTCAACGGAAGCGTTGGAAAACGGAAACACCAGCAATAATGAACTTATTACAATTTTTAAATTTGGAAACCAGTACCTATCATCCTGTATTATTTTTTAGGCCAAAGACTTTAGCCCAGTAACTTACAGCATCGTCATCTACATTCAGACCATGTTGGGATAAATCAAGAATAGCGGGATCCTTCTATCGTAGAAGTTCTATGACTGGCAAATTCATGTGTCTTCGAGTTAGGGTCCCAAACTTCAAGAATGCCCCGACTATTATTGTTTAGAAATAAATAAAATTAAATAAACTTCAAAATCTACCACCGAATATACATATTTTTCAAAAAGGTTGGCAAGTCAAAAAATGCCCAGAATCCCCGCATTTTCCCCGCAAAACGGTGTTCCCCGCAAAATACCCAATTCTTGAAAAATCTTAAAAATTCCCCGCAATTCGGGGAATTACCCACAAATCGGCAACGCTGCCTGTATTCTCACTCTGTCACTCGTTCCCGAGTGATAGAGTGACAAATCCCCGCCCGGCCTGCGCCGCGCACCTCCTCCCGTAAATGATTCCTGCCGCCCGGCCCGCGTCGCACACCTCCTTCCGCGTCAACCTCGCCCGAGTGCGAGCGACTCCGGAACTGATTCATAACATTTTGCGGACTCGGAACGAATCAAACGCATTCGGACTCGGAATCTTTGGATTCGTTCCGGCCGGAACGACACACTTCTAGGGATGAAACGATACCATTGAGGTATCGATACTTTTACTCGATACTGTATCGGTCGTCAAGTATCGATACTTACTTGGTATCAGTTGAAAAGTATCGATACTTACTCGTATCGCATCTTTTTTGGAAAATTTGAAAAAAAATATAAGTGTCTAAAATATATATGTACTTACGTTGAAATCTTGTTGTTATCATAAACAGGTGCAATATAATCAGCGTGGCTTTTTAAATGCTTCTGTAAATTAGAAGTTTTGCCACAAAACCGCACTGTTTTAAAGCATTTTTGCACCTTGCGGTTTTCTCGTCGTTTTTCGTGAAATATTGCCACACACTAGGCTTCGGAGGCCCCATTTTCAATAACTCAAAAAGTTAAAACACTGAACAAACACCGACTATTGTTAAAGGATTAACGAACATGGGAGCGAAAGTGAACGAACGAAAACATTGTCAATGACGACAAAATATGGTGGTGGCGACGCTGCCTGTTTTTTTTATATAGACAAACAAGCTTGCCAACTACACAAAACTAAGACTAGCTAGGGACGCTAGGGTTAGGGTGCCTTCAAAAACTTCAATTTAAGATATGCAATTTTTTTGTGAATGTTAAATAAAATAGTGACATTAGCATACTGATATGAGTACTTTTGACCGATACCTATTCAGTACTCAATTTCAAAGTATCGATACTAAAAGTACTTGGTATCGGTGAAAAATATCGAGTATGTACTTGTATTTACTCGTATCGTTTCATCCCTACACACTTCTAGTTGGAGTTCGTGTGGGGGGTTAAGGGGTGTTCAGACATCTAATATAACCGCTAGCAGGTATCTGTTGAAGCGCGAGCGCTTATGTTTCGGGCCGTTCACACGGCGCAGATAAAATATTTCTTCCTATGGTAGGAGAGGGGGTCAGTTGAATTAGCGAGCGGCCACGGAGTGCGCATTTTTTGTACTGAATCTATGGAGTTGACATCTGTCACCCACCGGTCTTGGCAGCTCCGTAATTAAAATGACCCCCTCTCCTGTTTCCGTCGGAGTGGGGGGCGCTTATCTGTTGGCATATCGCCTCAGGAGGGGTTACGGCGTAAGATGTGCATTGTCTATGGTTGATGTGCGCATAAAGCGCTCAGGTGTGAACGGTCTGAAGGGATTGTATGGAAAGCGATGTGTGGCGTGCTATGATCTTTTATATTTATATGCTCAATGTGAACGAGCTCTTAGTATATTTATGTCGTGTGGGTGGTTTGGTATATTTATGGAGTTCGAGTTGGTCCGGGATCGCCTTCGTGGCGATCAGCGGCGGTTATGGCGGCGGTTGGTTCGTGCGAGTTGGCCCAACACATCAGTCTGCGTAAAATTATTACGGCAGAGTGGTACCTATACAAATAATTTGAAATGATTATTTTTTTAGCTTTACGAATCAATATTATAGAAACCGAAGCATCGCCTGCACAATTGCAGGCAACTAATAAGATACATCGCCGAATCAGCTGTTCGACGTCCGCCATTTTGGAGTTCTGACTTCGGAGTTGGAGTGTTAGCCGCAGCCACCACACGATCGGCTCTCACCTTCCAGCTTGGCTTTGTTTGTTGGTGTGGAAGTAGCATCGGAAGTCAGAAGCATAAATAAACCAATGCCGTAGGCAATTCACCCCAAGGTTCGTAAAAAATGCATACAAGGTTAGCCCATCCAATGGCGTAGCGAGGGGAGGCGGTCCTCCCCGAGTGCCACCCGACGGGGGGTGACACTACGCCCGACGGGGGGGGGGAGGGGGGGGTGACACCCGACCGTGGAAAAAAATTACGAAGGATGTTGTCACAAAAATATTGAACAAGGTCTGTTATTTATATTTTCGTAGCTCTATGGCTCCCCGTGGAGTGCCTCGAAACGGGGAGAATTTTGTGCCTGCCGGTCTTTTTATAGGCAAAAATAGCCTATATTTGAAATTCTCTAGCCACCCCCCCACCCCCCACCCCCACCCCCACCCCCGAAGTCGAAATTGGCGGGGGGGGGGGAGGTGACACCACGTTATCCGCCCCGGGTGCCACCCATGCTAGCTACGCCACTGAGCCCTTCGAGGGGTTAGAGCGGTGATTGGCTGAAAATTCGTGACGTAGCTTGCAGTCCATGTTGCACTGGGAGATTTGAATTAACTGCAATACAAGTGGCAGTCTTTTACTTCAAGCCACATCTCGCATTCAAAATTTCGAAAGCGGCCCGACAAGTTTTTTTTTCGAAAAAATCCCGTATCCTTGTTAAATGCGTTTTCTACGAGCCTTGAATTCACCCTAAAAAAATGCTTTGTAGATTGACTGAATTTCCTGTTTCTAGACTTCTTGCTCGGATCAATTGCCCCACCGTCGAAGTCGCAAATGATAAACACAGACCCGACCTTCCCGCAGAATTAAAAGAACTAATAAGAGAGAAAAACTTCGCCCGAAAGGAATGGCAAAGATTCTCAAACCCGATCGATCGTATACGTATGAATCGCCTCTCTCACCAGGTAAAAGTCGAACTCCAAAAATACAGAGATGAGCAGTGGCACGACTTTATCTCCACTCTAGACGACGACAGATCAGCCTTTTGGAAACTCTCTAAAGCCCTTAGAAAACCCCCGACCAAAATAAGTCCCCTTACGGGCCCAAAAGGCACAGTTTATTCCTCTAGAGACAAAGCCGAGACTTTTGCAGACAGTCTCGAAGAACAATTTTCCCCGACCACGACCTACGATGACCCCCAATTCGTTTCAACGGTAGAATCAAAAGTCTCATCCCTTCTGACCGAAATACCAACAGACAATCCAATCCCGTTTACAACCCCTCAGGAAATCTCTAAAATCATAAAAACTCTCAAGACAAAAAAATCTCCTGGTCCTGACTTAATTTCAAATAAAATGTTAAAATACCTCCCCTCCAAAGCCATCTGCGCTCTCACAGCCATATGTAACGCATGCTTCAGACTTCGTTTATTTCCACAAGACTACAAATTAGCAGACGTTATACTCATCCCCAAACCTGGAAAAGACCCCCTTCAGGCCATAAACCACAGACCGATTAGCCTGCTTCCCAGTGCAGGAAAAATACTTGAAAAATTAATCCTCGCCAGACTGAAAAAAATTGTCGACGAACTTAAACTCATTCCCGACTTTCAACACGGCTTTCGATCGGGCCACTCTACTCTCCACCAACTTCTGCGGGTCGTCGATCAAATAACAAACGGTTTCAACCTTCGCCAACACACAGTAGTCCTCTCCCTAGACGTCTGCAAAGCATTCGACAAAGTCTGGCACAGAGGTCTCATTTATAAAATGTTCCTCCTCGGTATCCCCCTATCAATGCTTCAACTTATAGCACACTTTATTAAAAATCGTAAATTCAGAATAAAATTAGATGGAATTTATTCCTCAGTGAGAATGCTAAGAGCAGGTGTCCCTCAAGGCTCAATTCTCTCGCCAGCTCTCTTCAACATTTACCTAAGCGATATCCCCCGTCCTAGTAAATACAACCATCGCACAAAAAAAACAAAAATAGGAAAATTTGCAGACGATACTGAAGTCATGTCGACTTCAGTAAGTGAAATAACCGCCACACGACGTGTCCAAAGCCACGCCTCAGAAGTAGAATCTTTCTTTAAACAATGGCGAATTAGTGTAAACCCTTCCAAAAGCGCAGCTTGTGTTTTCTCCCGTAGACGCCCCAAAAGACCCCCTAACATCCACCTGTTCGGCGAAAACGTCCCTTGGAAAAAAAACATTAAATATCTCGGAATAACCCTTGACAGTAGATTAACTTGGAGAAAGCATATCACCGAAGTTCTAAATTCAGCCAACAAAAATCTTGCATCCCTTTATCCCATGATATGCAAAAAAAATAAAAAAACTATCCAAAAAAAACAAACTACTAATTTACAAAACAACAATAAGACCTAAACTTACCTACGCAAGCCCTATCTGGGCCCACGCTTCAGAGACCCAAATGAAAAGACTACAAACATTTCAAAATAGAGCCATTCGTATAGCCCTGGGAGCTCCCAAATGGATGAGGGTTAATCAAATTCACCGTGACTCTGAAGTTCCCCTCCTTAAAGACCATATCTTAAGTCTCGCGGAAAAATTCTATGCGGGCATTCCCACCCACGAAAACGCGTCAATCAACTGCCTCACCCAGTATGATGAAAATATTAAAACACTTCATAAAAAACCTAAACAAATCCTTTGTAAGTCATAAACCTCCCCATATTGCAGCCATGTTCCCTTGCAAAAATTTTTTCACAAAAAACTAACTAATTAATCTAACTTTCAACAACCATTATAAAATCATGATGAAAGAGAAAGGGGCCTTATTGGCCCGGAGCTCTGTATGCCATAAATTCAAAAAGTCAAAAAGTCGGATCAATTGCCATATATATGAAAATAGTTTTTGAAGTGAAAACTTCTTTAGAACCGTTGCGATTTGAAACTCGAAGAAAAGAAAAATAGCGATACTAAAAAGAGACAAACACATACATCTACAGGATTTAGCCTGCGAGAGAAAGGGATAGTATAATCGGTCTCCTCTTTGAGCGGTGCTTCGTGCTCCCCACTCTTGTCTAATTTAGTTCGCAATAGGTCTCACTTCTACCTATGAGAATTAGTATTTTTTGAAGTAAAAACTATGTGAATTAATATTTTTTGAAGTAAAACTTCTTTACGCACGCTTGACTTGGGGAGTAAGCTGGTGAATGCGTGACGAGAGTGTTACGAAAAGTGTGATCGGGCGAGGCGAACGGTCGGGCCTCACTGCACGCTTGACTTGGGGAGTAAGCTGGTGAATGCGTGACGAGAGCGTTATGAAAAGTGTGATCGGGCGAGGCGAATGAAAGTTGAGAGGGAGATATAAGTTAGTGAAGTTTTACTTCAGTCGTATTAAAGCACACTAGTTTTTTTTTTTTTAATTTCCACGAAAACGGGGCAGATTGTTCAAGTTTGTTTTTTAATATCGAACAGTGCTTGCGTACTTCCGTATGCTGCCTACAAAAATAAGCCCTCAACTGCCTAAGCAAAAGTTGTAAGAATTTCAACAAGTTTCCCGCGCGACTTTGACAGCCATTGTTTATATGCGAACGTGAATGCCGAGAAACTCGTGTTGAGTTTGTAAAATTTGTTTTCTTTTTTGCTTGAATAATCGACACAAAATGGTACTTTAAAACATAATATGTCATCACTATATTGTATTGCGTCCAGTGTTGTGTAGTTGTTGTTTAGAATTGTGTGTTAAATAAGTGTAATTTTCTAACCTTTTTCAGAGTTCTCCAATTCCCGATACACCTAGCGATCGTGATGGGGCCCGTTCAGCCCAAACCTCTCCCGCAAGAGATTACGAAATGTTTGAAGATGAAGGGGAGCTTCTCGGAGACGTTTCAAGGAATGAGGAGGAAGAAGAAGATGGCGAAGAACTTTTCGGAGACAATATGGAGAAGTAAACCTCGCAATCAATCCAACTTATAAATAACTCCAAATAACCACGTAAAATCTTCCATCTTCACTTTTCTCCGTCTACTGAGAAACCCCGAAACTTTCCATATTCCTTTCCAAAGAACCAATTTAACCTTTTCCCAACCTCTGCGAATGTGTCGATTATGTTTTATAACATCCACTATAGTGGTGAGATATTGACACCGATAGATAGCCCCAGAACTTTTCTTAATTTCTTGACTCTCTTGTACTCTAGCATTTCTACCTCTATTCACTTCTCTTATTCAGAGAGTCTTATTGTTTTGTTTTCACTTGACCCGCACATTATTTTCTCTTGTATATATATATTGTTACTGTTGTTAGTGTATATTCTTTGTAATTTTGATGATAACCCTCTGTTTGTAGTGTAGGTACATAAAACTTGAAAGCTTGCTGAAAATTTGCAATTCCTTTTTTCTATTTCTGTACTAACATTTGAATTACAGCGACTATCGCCCAATGCCAGCGTTGGATCGGTATGACCCGGAGAATATGGATGATGAAGGGGATTACGACGAACTCTCGGTGGATGCCCGTAGGGAAGCGGAGAGGGACATGAGAAGGAGGGACAGAGAAGAAGGAATACTCCACAGAGATGACCGGGAACTTCTATACGGTGAGTACACTATTCATTTCGCTGCACATAAAGACAAAAGAATAAAATGATACTCCTGTAACCGTCGCTAGTTATGAGCATGCTTGGCCCCACTGGAAACTTTTTTCTTCTATTTGCCTCCATTGGTTCTATGAAGATGCTTTTAATATTGGATTAAAATTTATAATTAATTTTCTACTTCGGGATTTATTTTTTACTCCAATGTAAAATAAAGGTTCCAAGTATATATTGCTTACCAGCCACACTTTGCATACACTGTTTTTGGATTGTTTATTATTTATTTATATTGGCAAGCTTTTGTGGGAGAATAAAATTGTATGTATATTTTTCCAAGTAAATTTAGTTCCTATTGAAAGATTTAATTGTTAGATCTGTTCTAATGTTCCAGGAGACTCTGACGATGAGAGCACCGGGGCCCCACGCGCCAAGAGGCGCCGGGCTGCGGAGAAGGCGGCTGCCGGGGAGACCGTCAGCGAGGATGCGGTGGAGAGCATTGAAAACCTGGAGGACACCAAGGGGCTCTCCGTCAAGGAGTGGGTCTCCATGCTGGGCCCACGGACTGAGATTGCCAATCGGTTTGTATTTATTATAATATGATAACAATCATTTTCAACCTTCATTTTTGTATTTTGATATTGCCGCAATGCCAGTGATATTGTTAATTGTGTCTGCAACTGTGAGGAAGGGTAGGAGATGGGAATAGAAAAAGGTTGGAGAGTTCCAGGCTATTCTGATTTTGACCCTAAACATGGCTAAATACATTTCAAGCATAGACATATGAATATTAGTAGACCAGAACATAAAGGTGAGGGGTAGACAACAACTACAGCGGGGTACAGAGCGGGAAGATGACTTTGGAGATATGTGATTCGTCAATAACTCAATCTGAGAGTATGCCCCGGTTGTTGAGACTAGAAGTTTCGTTCCAGAACCGTTTCCCTCCACGCAGCAAGTGTGCGGTCGTCATCCGGAGATATTACGCATCCGTCAATTCCGTTAGTTAGAATAGCGTTGGTAACGAGTCCATCTGGTATGTGTATTTTCTTTTGTATGCTTTTGGTTACATTGGTACGAAATTCTGCACTGTCATGTTTAAAATAAATAATGCACTTTCATGTTTAAATTAAAAGTCATTCTTTTATTTCTGAAAACCTACCTACCTGACAACCTGACAGATAACTACATTGCCCATTATCCTGAGCTCTGGTCTCTGCTCTGCTACAAAATTACACTATTATATTATATACGAACTGGTCTCGTTTCAAGTATATGGGCATCTCGCATTATAATATCACCAATTAGTTCTTAAAAGTAAACTCTGCTTTTGAATGAATAGACCTTTTTACATGGGAGCGCGAATTGCTCGCCGCGTATTGAACAAATTTGCGAAGTCTAAATACGGCAAAGTAAAGTTCGTTTATTTTCAGTTTCCAATATTTTGTTGCCGTATTTAGTTAGGACACTTTTACAAATGTTTCATAATTTACTTACCCCGTAAACATCGACGAGCACACGCCATGTATCTCAAGTGATAGTTATATATTGACACATTTTCAAAACACAAACCATGTTTTTTGCGGTGTTATTTCGTAAAATGCACCGATGAGCGCTCGACGCTTTTTTTTTTTTTTTTTTTTTTTTTACATGAGCTCCACACAGGAGGCCCTGAGGAAAATAATTTCCCTCAGGGCCTATGTCATCTTTGAGGATGCTATGTGGAGGGTTTTTTTTTTAAGGAAAGGAAGGAGAGGAGAGTTCTGGGAAGGAAAAGGGTTTAAGGGGTGGGTAGGAATCTGGGGTTCAGTATGTCCTGGTCATCCGCCTCCAAGACCTAGACAAACCTCACCCCATGAACCCGGGCACCCCTGCTAAATCACCAAACGTAGCGAACCACTTGGGGTGACCTATGGCAGAGGTGTTGGTTATCCAATAAAGGTTCCCGGGGCGGCGGTACCCATTCCCGCCTCCCAAAGTGTTAAATTAGTTAATTGAGCTAATTAATTAGTTAATTGACTGTAATTAGCCTAGTTAATTGAATTAATTAATTAGTTAATTGACGCTGGCTCGCAGAAGAATGATGACGTCACATTTTTTAGATTCACGCGAAGCCATACTCAATCCCTGCCGGTTCCAAGGAACCGGTATGGGGAGGGGGAAATAATACGCTTTGACCGGTCAGTGGTTTAGTGGGCATAGCGCTTGGGTCCCACCCGGGCGTCGCGTGTTCGATTCCTCGGCGACTAAGTCCTCCATCACAACACAAGCAACATTTTCGAATTTCTGTGGTGGTGGTAGGAGATTTTCAAACATTGTTGGGTTATTCGTAACCCGGGAATGTTTGTCTTTCTTTTTAATTAAAAAAAAATCACTTAGGGCAGGTCTACTAATATTTATATGTCTATGATTTCAAGCAACGTTTTGATTTTGAATGATGGTCTTTCGCTGCGACTTTCATTTAATTTACATTTGATGTATCTTATTAATTATTATAAAAGGCAATAACTTATTTTGAAAAGACAAGTCCATACACCTCACATATTATACCCACCTCTTATCCAAATAAATCCATTTGTCATGCATTTTTCTTAGTTAGTTTCCCCTTATTTTTTTAACATTTTTTTAGATTCCAAATTATCACATGCACATTATTTCCAGGTTCAAGTGTTTCCTCCGCACCTACGCAAACCAGAAAGGCCAGTATGTCTTCAAGGAGCGCATCCGGCGCATGTGCGAGCTCAACCAGGCCTCTTTCCACGTGGAGTTCACCGTACTGGTTGCCAAAGAGAATGTGCTCGCCTACTTTCTTCCCGAGGCCCCCTTCCAGATGCTGCAGATCTTCGACGAGGTCGCCAAAGATCTGGTACTACAGATCTTCCCGAGTTATGAACGAGTCACGTCGGAGATTCATGTCCGGATCTCGGATCTTCCGCTGGTCGAAGAACTTAGGACGTTTAGAAAGCTGCATCTGAACCAGCTGGTGAGAACGCAGGGGGTGATCACGGCCACTACTGGAGTGCTGCCACAGCTGTCTGTGGTAAAGTACGACTGTAATCGATGTGGACACGTGCTGGGACCGTTTGTGCAGACCCAGGATACGGAAGTCAGACCTGGTTCTTGCCCCGAGTGTCAAAGCTCGGGTCCATTCATGGTAAGTTATGATAATAATAACATAATGATAGGTAGTTAATCCAGAGTAGTAGATTCATAATCTATATGTGGCTTCCTCATTTTCCTTCAGCCAAATTACCCAAATTAGGGATTCTATCAACTTTTGGTGGCACTGATGCACACACTTTATTATTAGCCGACCCAACAGATGGCGCCCTCCTAGGTCATTCTGATCCATTGGCAGAAAGCGGAAACTGTTTCACTTCATAATATAAAATTAGATTTATTATAGTAAAAAAAATTGCTTTTACGGGTAAATTTTTTTTTATAGTTAGTTTTATATATATAAAATTTTGAATGCTTCATGCGTCGGAAATGAAATTGCGAGATGAAAATAGATACGTTGACCTACGAACTAGTGACAGAAATTGCTGTGGAAACTTTCACAATTTTTTATTTGTTTTTATATATTTTTACTTAGTAATACTTGTAAAGTAACTTTAATCATACGAATTCACCATCACTGAGTAATACGAGGGATGTCCGTAAAATAAGGTCTCCAAGGTGCTGCGGTCGCGAGAAACAATTTTACGCCCAATCCTGCAACACTGGTGTGTAGCCTGGTTTCCCCTTGCCTACTCCCCGCCATGTTACACCCTCTATGACGCTTAGTCTCGGCGTGGCAGCCGTTCGCGGTGGAGCGTCCACCGCCGCACCCGCCAGGTGTGAGTTACGCTCTGTAATTCATTTTTAAACTTTGCTTCGGCGAATCTGAATGACGCCACTGGAATTGTTCCTTTGTCTCTGGTGTCGTGTAGTGTATCCGGGTCTCGTCCCCACTCACAAATGAGTCCAAGAGTTCTTCGCCTTCCGATGCCGTAGCACTCAAGGAATTCGCGGGCTTTTTGGGACCCACCCTGGGTAGACTTTGTGGTGTCCCAAATGTTGTGTCAAAATCTTGTCAATAGTGGTCTTTCTGACATCAGGGATCATATCACAGAGCTCCCGAACCATCATCCGTCGACCTGCAATCATTGTTTTTTTCACTTTGGCAATTTTTTTTTGTATGAAACCGATGGCCGTCCGGCACACTTTTAAATTCTCTGCACTATTTGCACATGTTTTCTGTACACTTCAAGTAGCGGAGAATGAATTTCTACCAGGGTTTTGTTCTTTGCATAAAAAAACTAATTATATGGCGGGTGCGGCAAACAGTAGCTCCATCGCGAACAGCTGCCATGCCGAGACTAGTGTCACAGAGAGTGCACCCTGGTGGGAATTAGGCGTAAGGAAACCAGGCTGTACGCCAGTGTTGCTGAATCTCCTTAAAATTGTTCCTCGCGACTACAGTACCTTGGAGACCTTATTTTACGGACAGCCCTCATACTTGTCGAGTAACTTTAATCAAGTGATTAACATAGTAAAAAGGCATTTATTTGAAGGGTAAAGCGGCGGTGAAGCAGACATAATATACTACATACTAGTTTACTCAGATTTTTTGACGGTGAGTTGACGACTAAGGCATATTGTTTTATTTCCAGATCAACATGGAGCACACGGTGTACCGCAACTACCAGAAGGTGACCATCCAAGAGTCTCCGGGTAAGATCCCAGCCGGAAGGATTCCTCGCAGTAAGGACTGCATCCTGCTGGCCGACCTTTGCGACCGCTGCAAGCCCGGAGATGAAGTGGACATTACAGGAATCTACACCAACAACTACGATGGCTCCCTCAACACGGAACAGGTGATAATAAAATTAACGCAATAATTATATAGCCTATGTATGTAGTTACTTCGACGTCCGCCACGCTTGAATGCTGGGTCTGGTCATCAAACCCGGAAAAAACCATTTCAAGCAACGCTTCAATTCTGAATGGTGGTCTTTCACCGGGACGATACTGAGAGTTTCTACCACTCTGGAACTTCCGCGAATATACTATACACAAAATAGACTACAAATGTGATGCAGACCAGTTTCGCGCTATATATTATTTTCAAGTGAATTGATTGTGAAATAACACAAATTGATCAAACAAATTTTACTTGTGCTCGCTGGGATTTGAACCAGCAACCTCTGGATTCATAGTCGATGATTTTAACTGCTCGATTATGAAGGCCTCACTTATAAAAATATATTTACATTTCAAAGGCTTATTCTGTGATGATGCCTGGTTTTGTGTTCAGGTTTACATGCCATATACAAGAATGGAGATAACATGATGAAAATAATGGTTAGTTAACCTGTTGAATGTCTGTCGGAATAGGAAAATCATCGAAATACCTAAAACTGTCAAGCGATAATTTGCAGAACTGCGTGGAAATTACCTTGATGAATTTTGCTCAAATATCAGAACAAACTTGGTACAATTTATGTTTTTTGCAATTGTTTTAAGTTTTATTATTCATTATATATTTCATGTTAATATAGTAATACTTTTCCCCACTTTGTGTGTCACATAAATAATTATGTGACTAATGCAGTTCTTGCTTAGGTGGTTATTTTGTCTATGGTGTTTTTTGGACACTGGTAATTTTTGGGAAAGAGAGAGGTTCCTTTTTGTTCATGGTCACTTCCTCCCGCGGCAGAAGGGCACTGTTGCGGAAATTAGTCACTCACCATCAAGGTGTTTAAATTTCGTTTAATCATGAGAATCTAAGTTGATTTAAAACTTAAAAGGGCGCGGGGTGTTTTTACGTAACACGAGAGGTTCGTGTACGGTGTTATTTATAGTGGATGACGTGAAAGTCCCTCTTTTTTCCGATGTTGGTTGGCCATTTTGTGGAAGTATTTTTGGACAAGAAATCGTGAAGTGATTTGGTCCTGGTGTTGGCTACGATAATATGCCATCACGACCCCGCGTCGCGAAGTCACGGACTGCTACCAGTACTACCGTAATACGCCAGTCTTGGATACTGTTGGGGGCCACGTGCCTTTTTGTATGGAGTTCGTCGTGATAGCCCGAGGCTGGATACGCTCCTTTTTTTTTTTTTTTTTTTTTTTTTTTTTTTTTTACAGTGAATACCGCACAAGAATCTCAACTGCTCCCGTCTGGAGCCAGTGAGACTATGGCATCCCCAATTGGGGTATGTTGTGAGGCTGAAGGTAGTGGGGAGGGGAAGGAGGTGGGGAAGGGAAAGGTTGGGAATTATAATATTGGAGGTGTAGTGGCCTCCTGCCCAATTAGAAGGACGACCTTGGTACTCTGGATTCCGCGCCGTCCCCGGATGAGGAGGCTGGAAGTCTTGTCCCTACTCGTGTTCTCTCTCTACAAAGCAAGTTCGCGTTCGTCCTCCGGGGTTTTGTCCGTTTAGTTAGTTTAGCGTGTCCATTAGGAGTCCATCTGGTATGTTTACATTTTGTATTTTTTATACTATACTGGTATCGACTTAATGCTAACCTTCCATTGGTATAAAAATTTGCACACTCCTGTTTGTTTTTTGTTGGTTACAATACAGTCTTATAAAATTCATCTCCTTTTTATTTTCCGAAACCCTACCTACATGACGGATAACTACTTGGCCCACTATCCTGAGCTCTGGTCTCTGCTCTGCCGCAAAAAATTACAGTATATACGAACATGTTACGTTACATGTGTACTCTTAACATTTTCATTTTTGCGATAAATTGTAATGAAGGAAATGAATTTTGATATTCGTAGATAAATTATTTCATGAGTCATCAAGAAACTACATTCATTCACGAAATAAACAGTATCTACAGTGACTTTAGTGCAAGTGATTCTGATTTTGTCCTGTATACTGTTTTCAAAGCATAAAGGTTAAAATCGCATCACTAAAATTCCATCCAGGGCGGATGGTACTAGAGCATGTGTGCTCGACCACCGAGCACGGTCATAAAATTTTTCACACGTGTGCTTGAAAAGCACTTGGCTGGTTAACCGGTCAAATGCCGGAGACGCGCCGGCGCGCGGGTCCTAATGCGCAGGCGCAGAAAATAATTCAAATATTTGAATAATATTGTCTTCGAAAAACTTTTGGTCTGCGATTTTGACCCTTATATGTACGACATTTGTATGAAGAACAGTGTCAAAATCGCTTGCGCCATCATTACTCTAGGTAGTGTTAAAGATTTCACTCGAATTGCCACACTGGATTATTTTTAAAATGATTTCTTCCATGACAATGCGCTGTCAGATTTTACCGTGAAATTAACGGTCGTTATCATTATCGCGATGTATTTGTATCGCGATTAAAACGTCGTAAAACCTATTAATTTACGTAATAAATGCAAGTAATGTGATTTTAGTGGATAGTTTATTGTGTTGTGAACGTGTTTCAGTCAATAAAATATACAATAGCTCAAAATTTATCAACAAAACATTCAATTCAAAATTCAAAGTGGTGGTTTTTTAGTGTTTTTTCGCGAAGTTCCGCGAATTTCCGCGAAATATCCCGGCAGCTGACCGGTTAATCAAGTAATGAATAAAATATTGTATTTTTCAGGGTTTCCCAGTGTTTGCCACCGTGATTCTGGCCAACCACATAGTGGTGAAGGACTGCAAGCACATAGTGGAGTCCCTGACAGACGAGGATGTCTCCACCATCATCAAGCTGTCCAAGGACCCGAGGGTGGTGGACCGGATCGTGGCCAGCATGGCTCCGTCTATCTTTGGTCACGACTACATCAAGAGAGCTCTGGCGCTGGCCCTGTTTGGAGGAGAGAGCAAGAATCCTGGTGAGAATTCCTTTCTTCTCCTTATTCATATATATCTTTTTTTCCTAGCAGTGCTCCGTGCTACTGGAACCATTTATGGCATCCCCAATCGAGGAGCATTTTTTCAAAAGTCGACAACTGTTTTACCCCGTTTCACATTTCCTTTACTTTTAACCCTTTTTTGCTGTTAAACTTTACATCAATATTTGTTACGCTTCTTCAATAATTTGTTAGCTTTTGGGAACGACTCATATAGGTCTAGTTGAAATCGTTCTGTCTCCCTCACTACCATGGTGAGGATTATGATCTATACGTTGTTAGAAAGAGAAAATTTCTCACTTTACATTCAAATTTATAATTTAACCACAAAATAATTAAAATGTACATACTCCCCTATGAAACCAAAGTTTCCTACCGCAATTTGAAAAAAAAAAAGAAACTTTGGGTTTATTTTATTAATTATTTTTACATAAAACGACAAATTTTTTTTTAATTCAAATCATTCGGCTGCGTCAGAAATCGGCTGTGAAATTTCGATTTACGCGGTAATATGTAACATATTTATAAGTAAATTCGTAAAAATACGTAATAAATTTTGCTTAAATCAAAAATTTCGTGGCCGGACCTCTAAATTCTGATACCTATTCGAAATCTCTACATATTATAAATTAAAGTCCTCCGCCGTGTCTGTCTGTCCGCGATAAACTCAAAAGCTACTAAATGGATTTTCATGGGGTTTTCACCAATATATAGAGTGATTCATGAGGAAGGTTTAGATATACAATTTGTTAAGGTCAAATTCGTAAAAATATGATATATTTTGCGTAATGAATTTTCACAGCAAAATCCCGTCAGATTTATTTTATTTGGACTTTACTGCAAAGCGGAGATATTTTGACCTTCTGACAAAATATGCCTGAGGCCTGAGGAGTTAAAAATAATATTTTTACTACCTTTGCTCACTTAGATACAAATCTATTGAAAAACAAATGGTCTGGGAAAAATTTGACCTCTGAAATATGTTGAGTTTAAAAAAAACCTACTCAATTGGGGTATGTTTTTAGGGTAGTGGGGAGGAGACGAAGGTGTGGAAGAGGATGATGGCTATTTAATTCTGGTCAGCAAACATGGCAAGGTGATCTTACACCAGGGCAATACTGAGAGTAACTTCACACTTCTGGCATTCAATGTTGAACATAATAACTAATTTTTGTGATTGTTGGTTTTTCACTATTTGATTCATCATGGACACTAAACAATCATATTATTGTTTGTCAGGACAAAAGCACAAGTTGCGTGGTGACATCAACATCCTGATCTGCGGAGACCCCGGCACAGCCAAGTCACAGTTCCTCAAGTACGCTGAGAAGATTGCCCCCCGAGCCGTGTTTACCACGGGACAGGGGGCCAGTGCCGTGGGTTTGACGGCGTACGTAAGGAGAAGTCCCTCAACCAGGTAACACATTCTTCTGCTGTATTGTTCCATTCATCATTTTTAATAAATTTATTTATGTATGTGTTTTTCGGTAACCGGACCAAACAGAGCGGAGACAAAACAGAATAGTCTTCAAAAGTGATATAATATCATGAAAAATGATAACTAGATTATATTAACCTTTCAACGCCCGTGCGCCGCGTGCAATAAAGGTAGTGCACTGCCCAAGCATTTTTTATGAAATATTTCCACCGTAATCACTGGTCCCGTATGGGGCCATTGGGCATTAAACGGTGCAAATCCGCGGTCTCGTACGGGACCGTTGGGCTTCTAAAGAATACGTTAGTTTTTTTTTCATAACTTTTTTTTTGTATTAGTTCCACACAGGAGGCTCTTGAGAAAAAAAAAACCCTCGGGGCCAATGTCATCTTTGATGATGTGTGGATGATGTTCCTTTAGGGAAAGGAAGGAGAGGAATTTCTAGGAAGGAAAAAGGTATGTTGGGAGGGAGTAATCTGGAGGTACATATTTCCAGGAGTGACGGGCGTATGAATCCATCCCTCCCACTGTGGTGCTAGTCTATGGGTCAAGAGAGTCTGACTGGAGTGTTCAAAAGATCTTTCTCAGCTAGTCTCTCCCGATCCGGCCCGCCACACATAGGTGGGCAAATGCGTCCGCCGCCAAGACCCAGACAAACCTCACCCCATGAATTCAGACACCCCTATGGTAGACGTGTTGGTTATCCAATAAATGTTTCCTAGGCGGCGGTACCCACCCATATCTGCCTCCAAAATTGTTTTGTCACTTTTTAAAATTTTTTGTTAACAACGAACATTAGTGTTTCAACCTGTTTCATTTTGTTTTCACAATTATCTATTTAAAATCTGACTATTTTATTTGGCAGGGAGTGGACCCTGGAGGCTGGAGCTCTAGTGCTGGCTGATCGCGGAGTTTGTCTCATTGATGAGTTTGACAAAATGAACGACCAAGACAGAACATCCATCCATGAAGCCATGGAGCAGCAGTCCATCTCCATTTCCAAGGCGGGTATCGTCACATCACTTCAGGCTAGGTAACTAAAACTACATACATATTCCCTCCCCCTTCAGGTAAAAGCAACTAACCTCAAAACCTTTTCACAAAATAGCTCTCTTCATTAGGAGCTTGATGCAATGACAACTTAAATGTGCTTAACCCGTCAAAGGCCAGGCCATTACGCGGAAATTCGCGAAAATTCACAAAAAAAGCACCATTTTGAACTTTGAATTGAATGTTTTGTTGATTAATTTTGAGCTATTGTATATTTTATTGACTGAAACACGCTCACAACACAATAAACTATCTACCAAAACAACATTACTTGCATTTATTACGTAAATTAATGGGTTTTACGATGTTTTATTCGCGGAACACATATTTATTGCGACAGTTAAAATAGCGGCAAATTCTGACAGCGGATTGTCATAGACGAAATCGTTTTAAAAATATTCCGGGGTTGCAAAGTGAATGAAACTTGTAGCTTCTCCGAGAGTAATGATGGCGCAAGCGATTCTGACACTGTTCTTCATACATTTCTTCATACTTCTGTGTACATAGAAGGGCCAAAATCACAGACCAAAAGTTTTTTGTCGGAAATATTATTCAAATATTTGAATTATTTTCTCGCGCATGCGCATATGACGCGCGCGCCGGCGCGTCTCCGGCAAATAACCGGTTAAGATGTTCTTGCTCTCATCTCCTTTTTGGTATCTCCAATCCCATTTTTAAAGATTACTTCTGTAAGTTTTACACAGACAGAGAGCTACAAGCACAGCACTCCCATGGGAGTGGTCAGTACTGAAAGAAATGGTTAAACCACTATTGATGCCACTCCCATGGGAGTGACCAGCACTGAAAGGGTTAAATCACTATATGGTGTCACTCCCATGGGAGTGATCAGCACTGAAAGGGTTCAACCAAATTTTGAGCACTAAATTACAAGTGAATATTTTGAATTTTAAAATACTTTGAATGTAATTTACTCAAAACCACAATTTGTTATTGCATCCAGTTCCCCAATTACCGTGATATTTCAAAATTGTGTTTCGAGGTTGGTGACTTTTTGTTAATGGTTTTTCGCTGTTTATGTTAGGCCACCTGCATTCATTTTATAATACATACTTGGAAAATACATATATCTTCTGACAGATTCATTTCTCGGTATGGTAAAAAATATTTTTGTGGTAGCAGAAGAATTTTTGCATAAAAAAACTTGGTTTATGAAATCTTTTGTGATCTCTGACTCTACGGTAGTAATCAATGCATATTTAAACAATAAAACACAACACAGTCTGCTCCCTGTCAAAATTTTGACAGAAATTATCGTGTGATCTCTGGCTACTGACTTTAAAAATTATGAAGGTCCTTCCTTCCTTCCTTGGAATTGAAATTTTCAAAATATTAATTATTTGGTTTCGAAAATCTGATTAAAAATAAAAAAAATCATTCAGAATGTCTAAAAATTTTACCTGAAACGATTTTGTTTTAAAATGTAATGCATGTGGCCTATTGACTGCCTACTAAAAAGTTCATTTTCAAATGTGTAGCAGTTTAGAGTGGTCCAACGCTTTAGGTTCGCACCCAGGCCACGATGATGGGTTCAATTTATTCTCTTCAAGCTAAGTCCTTCATCCATTACAAGCAACAATTTCAGCTTTGTATGATGGCAGTAGGTAGAATTATAAAAAAACAATTTTGATTCTTGTTTATTATTTTCCAGGTGTTCGATAATAGCAGCTTCCAATCCCATCGGTGGTCGTTACGACGCCAGTATGACTTTCTCGGAAAACGTCAACTTGTCGGAACCCATCCTGTCTCGTTTTGATATCCTCTGCGTAGTGAGGGACGAGGCTGATCCCATGCAAGACCAACACCTCGCTAAGTAAGTTCTTAACCACTCGTTCCCATAAGCTTGTTTTCATGATAATATAACATTACCAGACGTATGTATGACGTATGAGGCGTACTTGGCTTATTAACACTTTATTCTGAGACAATTGTAGTACCACTTAGTCCTTAGATAGTCCTTGAATTTACTGTATAACTGCTTTGATGATATAATATCTCACTCTGCATGTCACCTCAAGGGAGAGATTCCTTCGATTAGCTCTCACTCCAGAAGACAGGTGGAAGCTTGAGAGGAGTGACAGATGTGTTAGGTTCCCACCCAGTTGTTACGGGTCATTGCACAAGCAAAGTTTTCCACTTATAGTAACCGCTTAACCCGTCAAAGGCTGTAAAAAAACAGATATTTCCTAACAAAGCATCACTTTGAATTTTGAATTGAATGTTTTGTGGATTAATTTTGAGCTATCGTATATTTTATTGACTGAAACACATTCCTAGAACAATAAACTATGTACCAAAACAACATTACTTGCATTAATTACGTAAATTGATAGGATTTACGATGTTTTCGTCAAGTATCACGCATCGACTTTGACAGAAAAAATCGCGGCAAATTTGACATTTTGATGCCACAGATAAAATAGTTTAAATATTCTGGGTTGCCAGGTGAATGAAATTTTTGCCTACAACGTGGGTAAATGTTGGCGCAAGCGATTCTGACCTTGTCTTTCATACAAATTCTGTACATAGAAGGGTCAAAATCGCAGACAAACATATTTTTTTCGAAATATTTTTTGCGCGCATGATTTTTAGATCGCACAAACCGCGCGCATCCGCACGTCTTCGGCAAATAAGAGGTTAAAGTCATATAAGCGCGGTTCTGAAAATTCTCACCTGAAATTTAGAGGTATTTTGAATTTTTCCTACTCTGATATTCGACGGGTTAAAGAAGATTTTTTTCTGCTTTGATTAAGTTTGTTTATTTCATCTTGATCCGTGTACAGGTTCGTAGTTGCTTCCCACATCCGCCACCACCCGACCCAGAAGAGCAATGCGCCCCCGCTGGAGCAGAGCCTCCACGACCCTGAGTTCAGTATCCCCCAGGATCTCCTCAAGAAGTACATTGTCTACAGCAGGGAGAACATCAGGCCGGAACTCCGCGTAAGTCTCATCAATATCAGGTTTGATATCAGGAGTCCTAAACTGTTTGACTAACAATGACTTTAACAAATGATAAGGAACCCCAGTGAAAAATATTATGACCTTCAAAATATATATTCATACAGATCAACAAATGCCGATTTTGAATATATAAGTTTTATTACATATACATATTTATTACAAATACTTTTTAAATCGTTATTTAAAAATGGATAAAACACTATCCCTTAAAAACGCCCCGCTTGGTTGGCATCACTGCGTCAGCTGTTTCTAGCAAAACTCCGCGACACTGCGGGTTTCAAATTCTGGTATTGTATGATGTTATACAGTGAAACCCTCTTAAAAAGTTTTCCAAGGGACCGGAAAAAACAAACTTCTTAACCTTTTCCACGCGATCGTAACAACAGTTGATACGGCAAAAGCCATGCCTCACGCGCCCGTGTCAGCCCTTGTTACGCTAACTTCGACTGCCGATATAACAGCGCTACTATGTCACAGTATTTTTTCCCGCTCGCTAGGATATTCGTGTAACTATCACGATGCTGACATATTCTGGCATATAATCAAGTGAATGTGTCCTCGTGCCTCGTGGTACTTGAAATATGACATATACATACCTCGTATGGGTATTGAAAAAACGGAATAGATCAACGCAGGTAAAAAGTTAAGCAGGAAACCTTCCTTATATGGGGGAAAAATTGGGCCAATTTTGGCTGAGGGACCGAAAAAACCAAACTTCTTCAGCCATGAAACTTCTTAAGAGGGTTTCACTGTATATCCATGTCTTCCTCGGGCATCCTAACTTCTTCCATTCTGGTTTGTTTAAATAATATAATATATTATTGTTTATGTATTGCAGAGTATGGACCAAGACAAGATAGCGCAAATGTACAGCCAACTGCGTCAGGAGTCACTGGCCACAGGCTCTTTGCCCATCACGGTTCGCCACATCGAGTCGGTGATCCGTATGACCGAGGCGCACGCACGCATGCAGCTCAAGAGCAGTGTCACGGACGATGACGTCAACATGGCCGTGCGCATGATGGTGGAGAGCTTCGTGGAGACTCAGAAGTATAGCGTCATGAGGAGCATGAGAAACGTAAGTTTTATTGTATATCCAAGTTTTCAGGCTTTCTTTTTCATACATACTAACTGAAGCCACTGCATCAAAAGGCTCGGCCGTCCGATCGTCCTTTCCTTCAGTCAAGCCCATTGTTCGATCCTTTCACATATGTTTTCTTAAAAATGGTGGGCAAGCATAGACATATGAATATTAGTAGACCTGCCCTAAGTGATAAAAGCATATTATTTCTCCCTCCCCATACCGGTTCTATGGAACCGGCTGGGATTGAGTATGGCTTCTCGTGAATCTAAAAAATGTGACGTCATCATTATTCTGCGAGCCAGCGTCGAGCGCTCATCGGTGCATTTTACAAAATAACACCGCAAAAAACATGGTTTGTGTTTTGAAAATGTGTAAATATATACTATCACTCGAGATACATGGTGTGTGCTCGGCGATGTTTATTGGGGTAAGTAAATTATGAAACATTTATAAAAATGTCTTAAGCGTATATGATACCCTCGTAACATTTCGTAATCTGTCAAAATGTGTTTATTTTTACATCGCTAGATGGCAGTAGGGGTGTCTTCCCAGATTTCAAAATGTCAACATTATACTTGCGTTATGATTGTTATGAACATCCAAGCACAGTATTTTTAAATATCGAAGTAAAAAAACAAACTAATAACAAAGTGTGGTTTGTTTATGGAACTTATTATGTTGGTAGAATATTTAGTATGTATGTTTCATAATTTGCTTGTTCATGGTCCTTTCAAATGGTCCTTTCATCGGTTCCATAATAAACAACGTTTGGAATCTCGTGGTTAACATTTGGAGTCGATTTAATGAAGTTTTTTTTTTAAATTTAACTTCTAAATATTCAGTCGTTAATTGATTTTAAACTATATTTTCTAGAATTCATCATTACTAGCTTTTGCCCGTTGCAGATGCAACTAACGGGTTAAAACACTATGCGATTTGACGTGTGAACGTGGATGAAGCGAGGAGGAGTGTGTGTTAAATTAAATATATGAAGAAAAACGATGTCTGAATGCGGATGAAGCGAGGAGTGAGCGCCTACAAAGGGAACAGGTAGTCGACGAACGGTTTAGCAATGCATAATTTCATGATGCCAGAGCTCAATATTTTATATAGAATGAATCGACTGGATGCGCACATCAAATCCCAAAAGTTTCATCGCAATCGGATGAAAGGTTTAGCAATGCATAATTTCTTGATGCCAGAGCTCACTATTGTATACAAAAACCATTGCGGGCATGCATACATCAAATCCCCAAAGTTTTATCGCAATCGGATGAACGGTTTAGCAATGCGTAATTTCATTACGTCAGAGCTCACTATTGCATACAAAAACCATTGCGGGCATGCACACATCAAATCCCCAATGTTTCATCGCAATCGGATGAACGGTTTAGCAATGCATAATTTCATGACGCCAGAGCTCACTATTTTATATTAAAAAAAATAATCGAGGGAATGCGCACATCATAGTGGAAGGTACTCTCAGTATCGCCCTGGTGTAAGACCACCATTCAGAATTGAAACGTTACTTGAAATGGCTTCTGCCGTGTTTGGTAACCAGATCTGAATAGCCAGGTACTTCTCCACCTTCCTCTTTCCTATCTTCTTCCCCTCCCCACTGCCTTCAGCCTCACAACATACCCCAATTGGGGACGCCATAGTCCCACTGGCTCCAGACGGGAGCAGTTGGGACTCTTGTGCGGTATTCATGTAAAAAAAAATCAAATCCCCAAAGTCAGAGAAGCCAGATCCAGAGCTCACCATTTTATACAGAAAGAATCGAAGGGATGCGCACACAGTGTCCCCAAAGTTTCCTCGCAATCGGATGAACAGTTTAGCAATGCATAATTTCGTGATGTCAGAGCTCATTATTTTATATAGAAACCAATGAATTGTTCCCGGGGCGGCGGTACCAATCCCATATTGAATGATTATCATAAAAATGAAATATACAAAAAAGCGCTATATAAATTTATCATTTTTGATAAAAATTATATGGTACTAATGTTTAGAGGTACCTGCACGTACGTAAAAAAAAATATTAAATATATTTAGGCTGGGTTGTTCAAAACAATATTTAAAAATCTCCAATTTTTCAAGTTTTTTTTTTTTTTTTTTTTTTTTTTTTTTACATTAACTCCACACAGGAGGCCCTGAGGAAAATAATTTCCCTCAGGGCCTATGTCATCTGGGATGCTGTGTGGAGAGTCTTTTTGAGGAGAGGAAGGAATGAACATTGGTCTTGAAGAGACCCATGTTGTAGGAAGGAGGAAACACAGAGGCCGGCAAATCATTCCACAGCCGAGCTGTTGAACACAAGAACGAGTCGAAGAAACGACCCGTTCTCATGTGACAAATGTCAACCGTGTACAAATGTTGGGCACGCGTTTGGCGTGTTTCCCGACTATGCACCGGTGCCGAAGGGATCAATGATGCTAGTTCTTCAGAGCATCTTCCATTGTAATACCGGTAGAACAAGGATAGCATTCCCACCCGACGCCTGTGCTCTAAAGATTGCAATCCGTCTGTTAAATAAATAAGTTAATTTAAACGTTCTGTGAAAGTTCTGTTCAAATTCTATTCAAGTTCTGTAATTATTTTATACATTTACAAAAAAATACATAAGCAATATCATCAGATGATACAGAGTTGTTATGTGCAGGTTACCTGCACGTATGTAAAAAAACATATGAAATATATTTAGGCTGGGTTCTGTGAAAGTTCTGTTCAAATTCTATTGAAGTTCCGTAATTATTTCTGTTTTGAAATAATGAGTATAAATAAATAATAATAAATATAATAAGTTTTGATGTTTTGAATATATAAAACTCGCACATTGTGTGAAAATAAACTTGACTAATTTAAAAATAACGTTCCTACCAACAGTGGTTGTCAAGAAGTAACCTCCGTGTACCCACATATTTCAAAAAGTGACCATCTAGGGTGATTTTTTCATTTCATAACATGAATTTTCGATTTAAAATTTAAAGGAAAGAATATCCTCACATAAGCCGGTACCTACCTAGTACATACCGAGAAAAATAATATTTGTGTAGGTACCTACGTGTTTTCTCAATAAATACTTGGCGAATTTGCAATAATTCGATAGAACGGTAGGTACCTACCGTGTTATAAATGTAATATCAATGCTGCATTACCTACTTATTTGTTTTTCAATGGAATTAAGTACCTACGTAAGTACCTGATTTGGTTTCTCAAAACCTCAGATAATATGAATGCTGCATTAACTACTGTTTATTTTCTACGTGTAAATCCTTCATATTTTAAACGCCAGTAGGTACCTACCTCGAGTTCATATTAACTGGCTGGAAAATTATGCATTGTCGATGATAGATCGATTTCGGCAAATGTCAGAAAAATTTCAATCTTTAATGCAATATAGTGTAATATTTTGAATGGAATGCGGTACATGTCGCAACTTTAAAAGTTTCTAAAACTTGTATTTTTACAATTTATTGAAAAACATCTCGGTCAAAATATTTTTTTACGCTGTAATCTGCGTTCCCGCAAAGAGCCTTTAAAATGTCCGTTTTTCTACGTTATTTTCAATAAAGCCGTAAAATTAATAAATCCCTAGCAAATACAGTTTTGTATGGGAGGTGAACTTTTCTGACGCACTGAAATATTCGACATTTTTTAACGGGTGAACCTGTCGGCAGAAAATATAACTGAGGCCGAATTTCTTCGTCGGTGAGAGATCTAATTGTAGTTTTCGCCGTTGGGTGCGCTGTTAATCCTGCATCATCTTTTTTGTGTGAAATCTGGTCCTCAATCGGGACACGCCCCTGTCTGAATCCGCTTCGAGCGAAAGTGACCCTTAAGGTGGTTGAAACGTAAAGGGCAGAGTGGTCGTTTTTAGCGCGGCAAAAAAAGTGAGGCGTCTCCAAACCAAACAATAATATATACTAGGTTTTGCCCGTTGCAGAAGCAACTGACGGGTTAAGACACTATGCGATTTGACGTGTGAACGTGGATGAAGCGAGGAGGAGTGTGTGTTAAATTAAATATATGAAGAAACCTGAGTTCACAGTGGCCTTGCAACGCATGCCGGGTACTCGTTGTATATAATGTTATGTAGTGCAGCGCTTGCATTAAAATGTAATTTCCCAGGAATTGGAATGGAACCATTACAGTTAAGTTGATCCCGAGGTTACAGTGACCTTGCAACGCATGCCGAGTAACCGTTGTATATCATGTTATATATTGCAGGCACTTGCTTTAAAATATTATTTCCCGGGAATTGGGATGGAACCATTACAGTTAAGTTGACCCCGAGGTTACAGTGACCTTGCAACGCATGCCGTGTACCCGTTGTATATTATGTTATAAATTGCAGGCGCTTGCATTAAAATTTTATTTCCCGGGAATCGGGATGAAACCATTACAGTAAAGTTGACCCCTAGGTTAAAGTCGCCTTGCAACGCATACCGGGTACCCGTTGTATATAATTTTATATAGTGCAGGTGCTTGCATTATAATGTAGTTCCCCGGTACTTGGGATGGAACCATTATAATTAAGTTGACCCCGAGGTTACAGTGACCTTGCAACGCATGCCGGGTACCCGTTGTATATACTGTTATATAGTGCAGGCGCTTGCATTATAATGTAGTTTCCCAGGACTTCGGATGGAAACATTACAGTTTTATTGACCCCGAGGTTAAAGCGGCCTTGCAACGCATGCCGGGTACCCGTTGTATATAATTTTATAAAGTGCATAATTTTATAATGTTGTTTCCCGGGACTTGGTAGGGAACCATTACGGTTTAGTTGACCCCGAAGTTAAAGTGGCCTCGCAACGCATGCCGGGTACCCGCTGTATATAATTAATTTATTTACGCACAAATAGTCCATTAACAATAACAATCGGTTGCACGGTTTAGCAGTGCATAATTTCATTATGCCGGAGCTCACTATTGTAGTTGTATTGTATTTCATTTTGCAAGTGTAAGTACTAAGTAGGTACTTTGTTGTAATATTTCACCAAAACGACGCCATTATGCTGTTGAGCATAAAATAATTTTCACTATAAATAAATTCATTCAATATCATGTTTTGATTTTTAAATGAAAAAAGTCCCTGGAAGTAAGTACCTACCTAGAACACGCGTAATTATTTTTTTTATTTAACAATGTCCAAATAGAACACACTTATAAAAAAAAAATATAATTAATAAAAAAAAATTGTCAATTCTTAAAATTTTTCTAGTAAATTTTCAGTTCTAGAAAGTTCCGTTCGAGTTCTGTAATTATTTCAGTTTTGTGATGTAACTGGCCTATATTGAGAAAAAACAGAATTTCAGTAGAAGCAACTCAGAACGTGAAAATTAACTAAAAAAAAGTTGAATTATTCAGTATCATCGAAACAACCTTACCTTAGTATTTATTGCATTAAAACCTAATTCGTTGTGTAGGTACCCATTCAGGTAGGTACCTGCGCGTTTCCTTAGATTCCGGCAATATTTGCTTTTTTCATCATATTTGCAATACTACCGAAATAAGTAGGTACCTACCCCGAATGAATAGCGTGTTAATTTGAACTGGCCACCAATATTTAAACTTCCGATGGAATCTTTGAGCGCGTATTTTGATGATTTTTTTTCGGAAAATTTCGAGTTTTGTCAGCATCTCCTGACGTATTTTATATGAGAATCGTATGTTTTATTGTTATCAAAAGTTGCGGAATCCTTCCGGCTATCGTATTTTTTAAAAACATCTAGCCCGGAATCGGTTTTTCGGCGGCAATGACGTTTTCCGAAAAACAACGACCCAAACCGCCGAGAGTTCCGTTTTGTTAGGCTAAAACTTTGACATTTGAGATCCTGACCTATGTCAATAGTCCTAGCATTTTCCTTTGTGAAATAAGCGGGTTTTTTCGTCATTTTTTTTTTTCAAACGCCGTCTGTCGGCGGGAAATACAACCGAGCCGAATCGAGTGATTCGAGTAGAGCTTCTAGTTTTCGCCGCCGATTCGTATCGGAGAATAAATCCCTGTATATATTTTTTTTGTCGAAAAAAAAAAACTTCCAGCTTCCTTGTCTGAATTTGCTTCGACCGAAAGTGAACCTTGAGGTGGGTGAAACGCAAAGGGCGTACTGGTCGTTTTTGCGTCAACAAAAAAGTGCGCGGAAAAAGAGCTTTCCCAAAGTGAACAATACTATATACTAGGTTTTGCCCGTTGCAGAAGCAACTGACGGGTTAAGACACTATGCGATTTGACGTGTGAACGTGGATGAAGCGAGGAGGAGTGTGTGTTAAATTAAATATATGAAGAAACCTGAGTTCACAGTGGCCTTGCAACGCATGCCGGGTACCCGTTGTATATAATGTTATGTAGTGCAGCGCTTGCATTAAAATGTAATTTCCCAGGAATTGGAATGGAACCATTACAGTTAAGTTGATCCCGAGGTTACAGTGACCTTGCAACGCATGCCGAGTAACCGTTGTATATCATGTTATATATTGCAGGCACTTGCTTTAAAATATTATTTCCCGGGAATTGGGATGGAACCATTACAGTTAAGTTGACCCCGAGGTTACAGTGACCTTGCAACGCATGCCGTGTACCCGTTGTATATTATGTTATAAATTGCAGGCGCTTGCATTAAAATTTTATTTCCCGGGAATCGGGATGAAACCATTACAGTAAAGTTGACCCCTAGGTTAAAGTCGCCTTGCAACGCATACCGGGTACCCGTTGTATATAATTTTATATAGTGCAGGTGCTTGCATTATAATGTAGTTTCCCGGTACTTGGGATGGAACCATTATAATTAAGTTGACCCCGAGGTTACAGTGACCTTGCAACGCATGCCGGGTACCCGTTGTATATACTGTTATAAAGTGCAGGCGCTTGCATTATAATGTAGTTTCCCAGGACTTCGGATGGAAACATTACAGTTTTATTGACCCCGAGGTTAAAGCGGCCTTGCAACGCATGCCGGGTACCCGTTGTATATAATTTTATAAAGTGCATAATTTTATAATGTTGTTTCCCGGGACTTAGTAGGGAACCATTACGGTTTAGTTGACCCCGAAGTTAAAGTGGCCTCGCAACGCATGCCGGGTACCCGCTGTATATAATTAATTTATTTACGCACAAATAGTCCATTAACAATAACAATCGGTTGCACGGTTTAGCAGTGCAAAATTTCATTATGCCGGAGCTCACTATTGTAGTTGTATTGTATTTCATTTTGCAAGTGTAAGTACTAAGTAGGTACTTTGTTGTAATATTTCACCAAAACGACGCCATTATGCTGTTGAGCATAAAATAATTTTCACTACAAATAAATTCATTCAATATCATGTTTTGATTTTTAAATGAAAAAAGTCTCCGCAAGTAAGTACCTACCTAGAACACGCGTAATGTATATATATATATATTTTTTATTTTTTTTATTTAACAATGTTTAAATAGAACACACTTAAAAATAAAAAAATAATAATTAATAAAAAAAATTGACAATTCTTTAAATTTTTCTAGTAAATTTTCAGTTCTAGATAGTTCCGTTCGAGTTCTGTAATTATTTTAGTTTTGCAATGTAACTGACCTTTAATGATAAAATGACAGAACTTGAGTAGAACCAATAAAGAACGTGAAAATTAACTTTAAAAAAAGTTGAATTTTTCAGTATCATCGAAACAACGTTACCATTGCATTAAAACCTAATTAATTGTGTATCTACGTATTCGGGTAGGTACCTGCGCATTTTCTTCTCTTTGCTTTTTTCATCATATTTGCAATACTACCGAAATAAGTAGGTACCTACCCCGAATGAATAACGTGTTAATTTGAACTGGCTAGCAAAATTTTAACTTCCGATGGAATCTGTAAGCGCGTGTTTTGATGATTTTTTTTCGGAAAATGTCGAATTTTGTCAGCATCTCCTGAACTATTTTATATGGGATGGGCATACAATTTTGGTTTTAAAAGTTGCGGAATTCTCTATTGTATTAGATTTATGAAAAACATCCGAGCCGGGATCGGTTTTGGGGCCGCAATGCCGCGTACCGTAAAACCACTACCGAAAACCGTGAAAAGTCTGCTTTGTTAGGCTAAAAATTTGACGTCTGAGATCCCTGACCTGACTCAACATTCCTAGCATTTTCATTTGCATCGAAACTGATGGCCAAAATGACATCATTTTTTTGGAAACGCGAACCTGTCGGCGGGAAATGTAACCTGGCCGAATTGAGTGTAATTTTACTATTGGTTCTAGTTTTCGCCGTTGATTCGCGTCAGTTTTTCTGTGAATAAGGCGCTAATTTTGTCGAAAAAAACTGACCTCGCAAAATCAAAGTACTGAGGGTGCACTGAATTTGCTTGAACCGAAAGTGAACCTTGAGGTGGGTGAAACGTAAAGGGCGTACTGGTCGTTTTTGCGTCAACGAAAAAGTGCGCGGAAAAAGAGCTTTCCCAAAGTGAACAATACTATATATATATATTAATATATATATTATTACTATCCCCAAATTGGAAACGTATATTTGATAGAATATCTATACATATTAATAACATCATTAATAATATTGACTTAGACAAATAAAATAAAGTTTCTTTTTTATTTATATACTAGCTGGTACCCGTCATGCATTGCTATGCCATTTAATAAAGAAATCGTTTCTCCCTCGCGTCCTTTCCCATTCGTCCCGTTCACCTTCCTGCTCCCCTTCCTCTCCCGCGTCCCCTTCCCCTCTCACGTTCCCGCTCATCCTCCTCCTCCACCTTCCCTCTCCTCACTCTACCCCCCCTTCCCCCGTCCCGCGAACCCCCCTCCCCCTCCCGTATTCGACCAACACACATCAGCTACTAGCCAGTACCTTGGCAAATCAAAACCCGAGTCGGGGGGGGGCGGGGGTTGTCGGACTTTGAAACAATGTAAGCAGTCAAATTATTTCCCATTCGTCCCGTTCCCTTCCTTACTGATTACCATGTTATTCAATCTGATTTTGAGATTATTAGTGTAAATTTTAGTAAAGTACGAACCTATGATTACGATGTTGGGAACACGTGTCATTAAAATCATAAAAAGTCAAAAAAATTCTCGCGAGTCCACGCTCAAAACACACTTTAAAAAATTAAAACAAATATTGCATTTCTCAAGGAACGCCATGTTGTTCAGGCTCTGCAACCCGGCCCGAAAAGAAGAAGATGGAGAGATACGAAATTACGAATGTTAGAGGAGAGCGCTAACATTTACAGCGACAAAATCGATGCGAAAATTGCGAAAATGTTTAATAAAACACGACTCGTTTAAAATAGAGCAAAAATCTTTCGGGCATTATCTTAAACAGCATTTAAAGAAACCCTGTGAATTTTTGCATACATATAACTTGTAAAATAACTGAAACAAATGTGGTAATAATAATTTTTGGAGCATACTTTGCGATTTTTTTCTATCGAGGGAATTTTATATGATTTGTGTTTCGGCGCGGGCAAAGTCTAGATATTATCTTCAAGAATAACATATATATATTTTTAAGAGCTATAAAACTTACCGTGTTTAAACCTTTCTCAACCAGAGTCATTTTAAAATGACGTTAAATTTGTCATTTTTTTATCAGGTAACTACTGAACCCATTTATTTGCGGTTTTTTACAAATAGTTTAGTGAATCCTTCCTAGCAACATTGATTTTATTCATTGCGTTGGCTGTATTGTGTAAACACTTCATATCCTAAACAAGAATTATTGATCACACCTTTTGAAAAGCTGTGATCCGGGGGAATTTCAGTATTAAAAAGGACAAAGTATTTGTGTTTTTTTCTTATATTTTTCCGTTTTTTAATGTAAAACGTACATTCTTTCATATTATAATGAAAATACAACAAGAACTGTTGGGTTTTGAATTGATATTGTGCTCAGTACCTACCTGAATGTCATTTTTCGATCCTACCCCCACCAACCATGTCACCTTGCTGAAAAAAGGCTTGGAACAATAACAACCAGCAGTGTGCACCTACAACTGATCGATTTGTGACATTGGAAGGAACTGGTTTTTCTTTAAGTTTGTGCTCGTCTTCGAATTTGGTAAGTGACTTGGCTTTCCTTACTTCCTTCTAGTTCCAGAGATTTACCAGACACATATAAGCATTCAATTCATTTCGTAATTTTTGTTTATTTAGCAATTTACAGTCCACCATTCGCCTGTTGCATTTGAGGCTGTCATTTCGGATAGTTTCGGATGCAACATATTGGTCCAATCGTGCCAGATTTCGTGAGCATTTTGGAGTTGAATGCTTGTATGTGTTTTTCCAATAACCTTGATCCTGTGTTCCTAATATTCCTGGCATTTCGGCTTTCGAATTGGGCACATTGTCACCTTCAAAAGGGGTTAAATTTCGTGGTAAATTTCACATTTTTCGTTTGTTGAATTTCTATTTTCAAATATTATCAAAATGGCTGCTTCTGCTAGTGTTCGCAATAAATTGGCCATTCTAGGTCTCCGGGAGATTCATGATTCATCGATCAGAGCAGTTGTTTCTGGTAATTTATTAGATAGAAATAATTTACTGGTTAGAATTAAGGATATTGAAAAGCAAAGGGATGATTTTGTTGAATCTTATATTATTCTAGAAACGTCAAAAAGTGAGGAGTTAAAATTAACAGATTTGGAAAATAAATATAAATCTTTTATGAACATGTATTTTGAAATTCATACGAATTATCTAGCAGTTTTTCCACCTAAGGAAGATTCTATAAAAACATCAAATAGTCACGGTTTTTCACTTCCTAAAATTAGTTTGCCAACTTTTTCGGGTGGAATTACTGAATGGATAAACTTTATAAATACGTATGATGCAATTATTCATGATAATGAATCTCTAAGTGACATACATAAATTACATTATTTGTTAGGAGCACTATCGGGTGACGCGTTGAAAATTATAAAGCATCTTCCTGTTTCCGCAATCAATTATCCAATTGCTTACAATTTGTTGAGAGATCGTTTTCATAACAAACGGATAATTGCGGACAGACACATAGAGAACATTTTCTCATGCCCCATAATTAAAAAGGATTCGCTTAGATCTGTCGTTAATGTTTTGAAGGAAAATATTCAGGCATTAGAAGCGTTACATTTTCCAACAGATCAGTGGTCATTTTTATTACTACATATCGCTTTGAAGAAAACTCCTGATGACTTAAGAACTAACTTCGAGTTAATAGGTCATAAGGAGGAAATTCCATCATTTTCCCAATTATTGTCATTTTTAGAATCACAATCTAAAATTTATGAATCGGTTCATGGGTACGGTGTGAAAAATGAAGCGCCAAAAGCAAAAACAAATCGCTTATTAAATTCTTTTGTCAGTACACAAAAGTCGGTGTGTTTAATATGCAAAGGTGGACATTTTCTTTCAAAGTGTGACCAATTCTTAAAGCTACAACCACCTGCTAGATTCGATGTTGTGAAGAAATATAAGTTGTGTCAGAATTGTCTTTCCGCTCAGCATTTGGTCAAGAACTGTTCGTCGCGTTTTAATTGTTTTCAGTGCCATAAAAATCATCATTCTTTGTTGCATTTTTCTCGTGACGTAAATAGGCAAGAACAGGCGTCAAATAGCAACAATTACGATAACACTTCTAGACAAGAAGTACTCGATTCGCCACCTGAGACAATCGACCCAATCGTATCGGCCATCGCGGCAACCACACCCCATTCGGAGAGGCTTAACAATCTCAACGTTTTATCGAGCTCTAGCCAATCATCAGTTTTGTTAGCTACGGCCATCGTAGAAGCTCGTGATAAAAAGGGTCATTTTCACAAGGTTCGTGTATTATTGGATTGTGCCAGTCAGGCAAATTTTATTTCAAATGATTGTGCAATTCGTTTGGGCCTCGACTGTTCTAATAAACAAATTCCTATTCGAGGAATTGGACAGTTGACGGCCATCGCGCAGAAGGGACTGGTCAAGTGTCGGATCCGTCCTCTATGTTCGAATGAGCTTTTTGATGCGGATTTCGTCGTGTTATCAAGCATTTGTGCACAGTTGCCTAGTTCTCCCATTCGTCGGGGAGACTGGGATCATTTGAGAAATTTAACTTTGGCAGATCCAAATTTCGATAAGCCCTCTGCAATAGATATTTTATTGGGTGCTGGAATGTTTTCGTCAGTACTTCGTTCGGGGCAGGTGGTAGGAAAAGCGAATGAACCGATAGCTTTGAACACAGCTTTTGGTTGGATTTTAATGGGAAATGTCGATCACAGCACATCTCCTATTAATTCGTTTTTGACAATATTAGATTCATCGATTGAAACTAATGTGAAGACACCTTATGAAATCGAAGACCTTCCAAATCATCCTTCACCGTTATCTACAGAAGAGTTGCTTTGTGAGGAAATATTTTCAACGCAGCATTATAGAAATGATGCGGGACGTTACGTTGTTCCACTTCCATTCAGGGAAAATAAATCGGCTCTTGGTGATTCACATCATTCGGCAGTATCTCGTCTGCATCACCTCGAGCGTCGTTTCTCTAGGCATCCAGTTATAAAATCTGATTACATTCAATTCATGAGAGAATATGAATCTTTGGGCCACATGATAGATGTGACAAGTTCATCAGTTTCGACTGGAAAATATTTCATTCCTCATCATTGTGTGATTAAGGATACTGGATCCATTAAAAAACTTAGAGTTGTTTTTGACGCAAGTTCAAAAACATCTTCTAACCAGTCGTTAAATGATATACTTTTAGTAGGACCTAAACTTCAACAAGATATTGTGAAGTTAATTTCCAATTTCAGAACGCATAAAATTGTCTTTACAACAGATATTTGCAAAATGTATAGACAAATATTGGTTCGACCAGAGGATAGATCCTATCAACATATTTTATGGCGTGAATCACCGGAACAAATGATTAAAGAATTTGAACTGCAAACTGTTACCTACGGAACGGCTTCCGCACCGTTTCTCGCTATACGTACTTTACAGCAACTCGCATTGGATGATGCAGATGCCAAATTTTCGACGGCATCAAAAGTTTTGTTAGAAAATACGTACGTTGATGATATTTTAGCTGGAGCATCCACACTTGAATCGGCACGTAAATTGCAGCGAGACTTGGTGAAACTACTTAATCTTGGCGGTTTTGAATTGAGCAAGTGGTCGAGTAATTATCGTGAACTGCTTTCTGATATTCCAATCTCACACCAGGAAGCACCTATAGAAATTGATTTAAATCATGCCAATAACATTAAAATTTTAGGTATTGTTTGGGATTCGCAAACTGATTCGTTCTCGTATCGAGTAAAAACATCACAAATAATATTTTCTAAAAGGTCAATCTTATCAACAATTGCAAAGATTTTTGATCCCCTTGGATGGATTTCCCCCGTCACGTTTTTGGCTAAATGTTTGTTACAACAGTTGTGGAAGCTTGGATTGAACTGGGACGATCCAGTTCCTGTCGTGGTTCAATCGCATTGGACGGCAATAGTATCGTCATTGTCAACTTTAGCCAATATTCAAATTCCGCGTTACATAGGGGAGAGTAGTGATAATACATATCAATTAGTGGGATTTGCAGATGCATCCGAAAAGGGTTATGCTTGTGTTGTGTACATTCGTTCCCAACACTCGAATCAAGAATTTAACATTAGACTTTTGGTTGCCAAGTCAAAGGTGGCTCCAGTGAAAACTCTTTCTATTCCACGTTTAGAATTATGTGGTGCTTTGTTGCTTGCTCGACTTTTGGATTATGTTTTAAAATCATTCAGTACAACTTTACATATTGATAAAGTGTTCGCATTTACGGATTCTACAATAGTCTTATCATGGATTCATACACCTACATATAATTTGCAAACCTTTGTTGCCAATCAAATAGGACAAATCAATGAAGTTAATTCTTTGATTAAATGGTTTCATATACATACTCATTTGAACCCAGTTGACGTATCTAACAGAGGACTTTTGCCTGATCAGTTAGTCAATACAGAGTTATGGTGGAGGGAGCCTCCTTGGATGCTATCACCCGTCGATGAGTGGTCATTGTTCCATTCTTCCAGTGTAAAACTTGATGTTGTTCCTGAGCTAAAGGCCAACAATCTTCATGTATTGACTTCAACTAATTCGTGGAATGAGGAGACGTTAAATAGATTTTCTTCATTAACAAGATTGCAACGTGTTACAGCATGGATTTTGAGATTTGCTGTTAACATTCGAAAAAAGAAAGAGGATCGTATATTCGGAATATTAACCGTCGAGGAGTTGCATTCATCTCTAAAATTATGGATTTTGAAAGTGCAACATGTGCATTTTCACCCAGTTACAGGCAAAACTTGTCAAACTGTGTCTCACATTCGAATGATTATACATTTTTTGAATTCGGTTGGTTTATTCAGAGGTGGTGGGCGTTTGCAACATATCCATATCGCCTCTCGTCCATTATCTCAATTGTCTTCTGATCCATCTGAACTTGAAGCATTGACGCCTGGTCATTTTTTGATAGGGGCTCCTCTTACATCGGTTCCGGAACCTGACTGGTCTGAAGTACCGATGAATAGATTATCACGTTGGCAATTGTTGCAAAAAATAACTCAGGCATTTTGGAATCGATGGAGAAAAGAATATTTGCACACCCTTCAACAACGTGGAAAGTGGATAACTTCATCACCTAATCTTAATGTTGGAGATTTGGTGTTATTAAATGATGGAAAAATTCCATCCATGCACTGGCCACTGGGACGCATCGAGGAATGTCATCCGGGTCCTGATCGAATCGTACGGGTTGTGACAGTTAAAACTGCACAAGGAACATTTCGTCGGCCAGTTGTCAAACTTTATCCATTACCACTTTGAAACATTTTACTCATAAGTTTATTTTAAGTTTTATATTTGTCGTCTTTATTTTCTCCTTACTTTTTGTTCGTTTTACCGCGGTGTCAGTTGCTATGAAAGATAGGTCTTCAATAACTTATCTTAGGAACATATTCCTTATGGATTAATTTTAGTTTTATTTTAGACTTATGTTTCTTACATTTTTTTTAATTTCGTTAAGTTGTTCGTTGCAAAAAGATTGAATAATTGTTTGTCGTTTTGTTAATAATAGGTTGTTATTAAATTCATTTGTTTGTTGTCAGTATTCGGAAATGTGTGATTTACCATCGGTCGTAGATAAGAGATTTCAATCTCTTCTCGGGGGCGGGAATGTTGGGTTTTGAATTGATATTGTGCTCAGTACCTACCTGAATGTCATTTTTCGATCCTACCCCCACCAACCATGTCACCTTGCTGAAAAAAGGCTTGGAACAATAACAACCAGCAGTGTGCACCTACAACTGATCGATTTGTGACATTGGAAGGAACTGGTTTTTCTTTAAGTTTGTGCTCGTCTTCGAATTTGGTAAGTGACTTGGCTTTCCTTACTTCCTTCTAGTTCCAGAGATTTACCAGACACATATAAGCATTCAATTCATTTCGTAATTTTTGTTTATTTAGCAATTTACAGTCCACCATTCGCCTGTTGCATTTGAGGCTGTCATTTCGGATAGTTTCGGATGCAACAAGAACATTGATATAATATTTGTTTTTAGCATCCTTTAGTATCGTGTCATTTCAAAACGACACTGGTCGTTTGAGATTACACTATTTGACTATTTTATTAGATAACATATATATTTATTATTAATTTTTTAAACTTTATGAGTAAAATCTCAAATTATAATATTTAATTAAATGAAGACAATATTAGCGAAACTCAATCGAAATCTGGTATATAAAGATAGCAGCCAATAATATGTGCGTTAAGTAAGTGAAGATAATGTTGGTAGTTCTTAGTCGAAGTATGATACAGTTAAAAGTGACCGAATTAATATGGGTTCCGTAGCTTAATCGGTAGAGCTGTTTCCATGTAAGAAAAGGGTTCTGGGTTCGAGTCCCAGCGGAGCCAATATCTTTTCTGATTTTTCTGTCTCCAGATTTCGATTGAGTTTCGCTAATATTGTCTTCATTTAATTAAATATATATTTATTATGTGTTTTGATGAGAAGAACACATCAATAATACTTTCAAGTGATAAGTAGGCATGATATTGTCTTAAATTGATCTATTTTTTTATTTACTTTGCAGAACATGGTCCATTTTTATAGTAACACATCATTTACCTCTCAAAACGACTATCGTTTTAAAATGACGTTGAATATTTCCTAAACTATCAGTTAAAAATTTTTTTTTTAAAATCTAATATTTCAAGTACACATAATCATAATAATGTTATTTATTTTTTATATCTGTAGGAAGTAATTTGGATGAGAAAGGGTCAAGGGAAATATGTAATAAATCGGTACAAATCTTGGTTGCGGGCCCTTAATTACGACGGCAACCTTCTCGCGTGATTTTTCGTGTTTATGAAACCGAACAAAATAATGATTAATAAGCATTATTTATCATTTCCGAAGATTGCAATTCGTACTTATTATTGTCTAACTTACAGAAAGTGATTTTTTTCTTTTAAAAATGCATATTTCATCGTCGTAATTAACATAACGGTCCATGACGGTAACATAACAGATATTTGAAGTCCAATAAATATAAAAGTACCTTTTCGACAGTAGTGGCTGATGAACCAATAATAATATCCTCGTGCTCTAAATCTTCCAGGTTGTATTCATTACCAAACACCGCGTACATAATGTACCCACGGACAAATGTTTGGCGAGCGAAATGCCCAATTGAACTAATACCCATATTCCGAAATATGCCACGATACGTTTATTATATCTGTATGTGTGTACGCGCGCCAATAGCGCCTCCCACACGCACACTTCGGAGCGACCGAGTCCCTCGCCATTACAGGCCGCCGCGTAGAAAAGTAAAAACCGATAGGTTTACAGCGCTATTCTCTATGAGACTTTTCTGCATGTCCACATGCATGAAGAACGCACTAACCGTTTTCGGAACTCGATCCTGGAACGCACATGTAATGTTCATTTTTAAACGATCGGAGTAAAATGGTGGTTGAAAAGAAACATTTTGACAAATTTACACTGAAAAAGAGAATTTTCGAGTACTTACTGTTTTTGTAGCTTTCTGAGATTATTGCAACGCTTCAATACAGTATTGTATGTTTAGAGCTATTAATGAAGCATTTTGACGGCATTTTTAAAATATATAGGCTAATAAACCAGGAGCGTATAGTTTCAACACCTATCAACGGGAGATTCTAGCCCGGAATGAGTAAAAGCTATGGAGCATAAATATACAAACCACCCACTAGATTGATAACTTCAGGCTTTTGTTCGAGAAAAATTTGGTCACTATTTCACCATCAAAATGCAATAATTTTTCGAATGATGATGATGATGACGGGGATTTGTGACGTCACACACCATAGACGAAGATAGAGTAAGCAACAACAAAAAAGGCGCGACCATAGACAATATTATTTTCTTTCGGGGCCTACCCAGTACCGCCCAAATTGTTAGCCTTAAATATTATTTTAAAAATAAAACTCGTAATTACATGATAAGAATTTTATTAAAAACATGAAATACCAACAGGAAATACATATAATTAAAATATGATTGTGCGTTCCTACAAAACTACTGAATTTAAAAAAATTTCATTTAATAACAGAAAAATGAAAAACATGTACATATTTTAAACAAGAATACAATGTAAGCAGGTTATATTTCTGTAGCAAATTGCCACATGAAGACATTTTTTTAAAGATAAATTACGTAACATACCTATTATATCTTTCGTCAGGTCTAAAATAAATTTACCATATTGCCAAAATATAACCAAGGTCCTTGGAGACATTAGTTTACATAAGATGTTTGATGTTTCATTCGGGGCTCAAATATGTATAATATTTATTAATTTGGAGTTTAGTTTAGTTCAGTTCATCATATTTTTCCTGAAATCATTAAAAAATCATTAAAATCAATGTAACAAATGTACATTGAAAATTAAAACTCTTCAAAACAAAAACAAAAAATATTACTAAGAAGTTATATTTTATAAAAACTATATTGGTTAACTTATGGAAATTAGTTAAAAAATGGAATTTTTATTTTATTTGTGTACATATATATGGTACATGTATGGTATGGTACATGTACACGGTATGGTACATGTACATGTATTGTGTATATGGAAATTAGTTAAAAAATGGAATTTTTATTTTATTTGTGTACATGTACATATCTATGTATGTATGTAGTTACATTTCCTCCCATGTCATTTAATTTATGATTACTCTCACACTAAATCAAGTTCTAGGATACCTACTTACTTATATAAAGAAACCTACTCAAATGCATTAAATTTGTCTGACGTTATTAAATTTTTGTAAAATGAAAGTAAGTAATAAAAATAATAATTACCTCTGCATCATTCTCAATGACCAATGACTGATAGTATTTCCCTTAACCTCATCCTAACCATCTCCAGAAACAGAAGCGAATGTATTGGGATGTGGATATAAAATGTTATACTTATTGTAAACAAGTAAAGTTTTGTCGGTTCAGATTCCACTGAAAAATAGTAATACATTTATTAATACTGATAAAAATATAAAAAAAATGTTAAAAATAAGAACAGAAAGTGCAAGCGTAGTGATAAATGTGTTGTTCCTATCATCAGGGTTGATGTGTAAAACGGCACAATACCCCCAAAAAAATCTCTTTAATACTTTTTGCCGTGAAAATCTAAAATCATACTTGAATAATAGGTATTTTAGCAAACCTAACTCCTATAAGTAACTTGTGAAAAAAGCAAATGAAATGCTAATTGTTAAAATCTATTTTATATAATAAAAAAAACATAAGCACTATTGTCAAAATCCAGAGAGGAAATTGGGGAAGATTAAATTAATGAGATAGGTCGATGTAATATAGAAAAAAAGTATACCTTTTTAAGATGTAATCGTGATGTTCGACTGCGTCAATTACTTATTAGATTCCGGGTGGATAAATATGTTCTGAAAACGGAAACATGTACAACACCGATTAAAATACAACTTAAATAACATACCTACTTTAGGAACACTGAAATATCAACCAAAGGAAGTTTCCCACCTGTAATTTTGTTCCAATTACGGGTACTGTTCTTCCATTTTTCATTCGATCGCGAATTACCAAAATCTATATTGACACTTATTGCCATCTTATTGCGTCGGAAATGTGAATGCATTGTAAATGTCAAACGAAAATAAAACAGAAAAATGCAACAAAAATCCAAGATTCCTATTGGTGGAGGCAGTAGCTGGGGACCATAAACAAATCGAAGGGGACTTATGATATCACCAAAGATTCGGTTCACTTTTTGGATCGGAGTTATACCCGCCTGCTATGGAGTGTGTTAGAATTTGGTGTAAAATGATGTATTTATTTAATTGTTAATATCCACAGATATCATAACGATAATAAGAGGCCGCACTTCTACAGATGTATGTATTATGTACATATTTTGAATTAAAAATATTGTGTAAAATCATTATTAATGCGACAATCGTAGATTTAAGTTTAAAAAATGGGTTGTATGGTGTATCAATGTTTTTATTTTTCATGGTCGAATGCCTACATCAATTACAAAAAAAAATAAGCAGATTGAAAAATAAAGGTCCATTATTTGGTAACAAAAAATATCAAGTCCGAGAATGACACATGAAAGGTAGTATTAAGCCGTTTTAGAGAGCCGTTTTTCAGAAAATAACCATTCTGCCCCTATAACACACTCTTAACTAAATACGGCAACAAAATATTGGACTTTATTTTGCCATATTTAGGGCTTCGCAATTCAATTTGTTTCCCATTCCCGCTGCGGCGAGCAATTCAATTTGTTCACTATGCGGCGAGCAATTCGCGCTCCCATGTAAAAAGGTCTATTCATTCAAAAGCAGAGTTTACTTTTTAGAACTAAATGGTGAAATTATAATGCGAGATGCCTATATATAGAGATGGCAAAATTTAGCATTAATTTTCAGATTTTTTAGCATTAACAATTGGTAATTTAGCGTTTTATAGCATTTTGAGGCATAATTTAGCGTTTTGTAGCAAAATAGAAAAAAAATGTATTTCCTGAATGTTTTTAGCGCATATTTTAAGTATTTTTGGTAAAATATTTGTTTAACCTTTATTTGCAAGTATTTCCATGTGAAAGATTATAAATAATTAATTTTAATATTAAATTAATAAGGAAGGAAACTCTAAGTACGGGTCGAACACAAACACAACTAATGCAGATTGCGATTAACATCAATAGGCGTAATTTATTTCGCACAATTTGTGTAATGTCAAAAAGCAATTTTAGCCTACAGTACAAAAATATTAAATATTTACACATAAAATAGTAACAAAATTGTAATAAAAAGAGGTAGGACAGGCTTCCAAAAATGAAATAAAGTAGGCATATTTGAAATACAGGTAAATACAAAAAACAATGGAAATGGCACTTTACCTTCGATCAAGTATATCTAGATACGGCCTATCTTAGTAAGCAAGCCAGTAAAATTGACCCCGTGTAAGTAAATGTTAACAATACAACTATTGTACGTATTCCAGCGCCTCGCCTTGAAGTTCGTAAATCCGATCACAAAGTTCATTCTCAAATTCCATTATGTAGTTTTACCATTTAGCAACCAATCAGATATCGCGCGTGACGTATTATGGAGATGAATTTATCAATCCTACTTGGTATAAACTAGCCGTACACGCTCGTAAAGAAAATAACCCGAGAGCGTTCATTGTGTGACAAGAGGTGTTCTTTTAATTTTAAACAAACGTCGAGAAAATACGTCACGAAACCAAAGAAGGGCTGAATTGGGAGAGGATTAATAAATAACATGAAACATTTTAGTTTTCATTTTTAGTTTTTACATTCTGAACAGGTCCTCTAGAACCAAAAACGGTAGGTAAACCTACATTTTTTATTATTGGGCAAAGGTTTTATCTTAGTGAAAAATATTTGGTAAATAAATATTAAATAACCACTTGGAAAGACCCATTGCAGGGGTGTTAGTTACCCAATAAATGGTGGTTATGGGTTTCTCCCAACCGCCTGGAACCAGTTAGACTATGGCATCCCCAATTGGGGATGTGAGGCTGATTGTAGTGGGGAGGGGAAGGAGATGGGTTAGAGCAGCCGTATTTCTATTTAGTTCAGTCAAGGAAGGAGGTGTAGAGTGCGTGAGCAGGAACCTAAGCGATTCCTTCAGAAACTTGTTCAGGGTGCTTAGGGTGTGAACATACTAATAGTCCTGACGTCTAGGTGGTGAGCTAGGGAAGGAAGGGGGGGGGGGGAGAAGGTCCCAATTTTCAGATGTGCGCTTATATCTCGAAAACGGTGCGTCGAAGAGGACAATTTTCTTATAATAAGTAAACGCTCATAAAATTATGTACAACTTTTATTCTATACGTAATTTTCTAAATCCAAGCTGAAAATAAATTAAATCCAAGTCTAAGTCCCACAATCTGTTACAAACAAAAGTGATGTGTCAGTAATAAGATAAAAACAGCTTTTTCTGAAAATGACGACATTTTACTAAAAAACTTAAAATTGCTGTAAATATTTACTGGTTAGAGATTAATTTGCATATGTTTATTCCAAAAGAGAATTAAATTCTTTACAACTTCTTTCAAATAAATTTCTTTCATTGATGAATATTTTAGACGATATGAAGGAATGTTTGATTCAAAATGTGAGGTAAAATGATTTTTTTCGAAAATATCTAAATTTGTGGAGCGTGAAGTTTCTGTTCCTGCTCACGCACTCTACAACACCTTTTTGACCTTTCATTGACTGGACTAATTGTGGGATATTCCTTCGAAACTTCGAGGCAGAAATCTACCAGAAACGTTTTTTTTTTCAAAGTAAGTTTTCAGTTAAAAAATAGTTGATACTTAGTCTTCTCCCACTAGCTCAATCGGAGAGTTATTTGCGGTGTTTTCAGTTTGTTGATGATCGATTTGGGAAACTACCAAACAAGGTTGGAAAATGAAAAGATTGGTACATAAAATAAAGAAATGTTTATTAATAAAACCATGTCCTTTGATATACAAATGCCCCTTTAGAGATATTGCAGCAAATGATTTTCTGACGCTTCTAGGAAAAGTTTTAATCTCTTTATGGACGGATTTGGAAGCTTATTTACTGATTTTAAAATTTATTTTATCGGAAGCAGATTTTTGAACAAACCAAAGCTTGTAACAAGAATTAAATTTACGGTACCCATCGCGTTGTTGCATCGCAGCCTGGGCAAGGGACGGCGAAATTTGACTTTGATCCTTTTTTTAAATACATACTAACTAATATATATATATATATATATATTTTAATCTACACGAATCAATCATAATCTTATTTCATAATCTTTTTTTTAATTAAGTAAACGCTGAGGAAGTGAGCATTGCTCAGGAAATATGTCGGTTTTTTATAAACAATAAACGTGGTTAAAACTAAGAAAATTATTAATTGTGAAAAAGAAATTCATTCAGCAAATAATACGTAGGTAATGGGCTGTTATATTTTGTGCTTAAAATACGAAAAAAAAACTGAGAAACGTTTTTTTAATTAAAAAATAAATTAATTAATGAGCCCATTACCAGTTCGGCCCTTCCCTGTAAAGCGCTCACCCCCCCCCCCCCCTCCCCGCTCGCTGAGCGGTAACACCGTTCTATCTCAACTCCCCGCCACGTGTCGAAGCGCGAATGACGTCAGAATATTGCTTGACAAATTTTAAAAACTATAATGTTTTTCACGTTTATGAATGCGCTGTGTAAATGCGATCTGTAACACATATATTTTCTTCTGTATTCTGATAGCTGACTACGTTTTCAAAAATAAAGTCCGCGGTGTGTACCTTGTAAAATATTCGGTAGTGGTATATTTTTGTGTTTGAAAAAATTTACCCCCGTCTGGACGGCTGGCAATGCAAATTAGTTTCAGTGTAGCCCTCCAGCCCAATAAAAGATACAATTAAGAACTGTGCCTTCTAAACGGTGCAATACGATGCATATACTTTTTCATAAATGGGCCGTAAGCCAATTTTATTCTGGTTTCGGGAGTTTGAGGGGCCATTATTATTTTTATACGGCCTGTCTAGATATCCTTGGTCGAAGCACTTTACTGATTGAATGATAGCATTGCGCACGTTTCAATAGTGGACTCCTTCATTCTCGTACGCCTGTCAGTCAGTACTAAATTGTAGTGACTGAAAAAACGCTCTGCATCAACACTATTTACAGGGGCCCAAATTGTCTGTAGGGCTAGCCCAGCCATGGGCCCAGCAAAGGCAGAGTTTGTCACTTTCATTGCCATCAGCTGAAGTTAGAGATGATTTTTAATCACTTATTTCCGCTGATAAATATCGATTTTTTGAAATTCTCACATATTATTTTAATACCCGGTATTTTCGGGAAATTCACGCCTATTTCGCTAAATAGAATAATTTAGCTGAAATACGGCCAAAATCACGTTTTTCGCTATTTTTTCGTGTTTTTAGTTAAAACGAAATTTTGCCATCTCTACCTTATATACTGTCGATTGAGTTATTGATGAATCACATATCAGTAAAGTCATCTTCCCGCTCTGCGTCTCGCTGTAGTTGGTTTGCTCCCCTCACCTTTATGTTCTGGTCTAGCAATATTCATATGTCTATGTGGGCAAGCCTTTATTATCTAAAGCGCAATTTGGCTTTATTCAACATTTTTTTATAGGTCACCAATTAGCGTCAAATTAATTGTTCTGATTATTATTGCATTTATTGTCGCTAAATCATTATTTATTGACAATAACCCGGGTTCGTGGAATGAGGTTTGCCCGGGTCTTGGCGGCGGATGCAACTGCACACCAACTGAGTGGCAGGCTGGATCGGGAGAGATTTCTTGAGGGAGACCTTTGACCTCTCCAGCAGAACTCTCTCGGAACATCGCCTTGCATCACAGTGGAAGGGATGAATTCTTACGGTGACCCGACAGTTGGTCCTCTGAAATGATATTTACTGTAAAATTAAATTTTTTGTGCATTATTTACCAATTTCAAGCCTAAAATCGACTTAAAAATACCTTCAATAATAAGTTGGTGTCGATATCAAACGAATTTGTTTACAGTGTAAATTTTGTTTTGTTGTTATAGTTTTTTCCTTCATGCATTTGTATGAAAATATGTCCTGTACTTTTGTTATTCGGCGGCACATCCTTCTGCACATCCCTTCCGGGACACTTTGTTATATTTTATGTAAGTAGGTACCATATTTTCCCTAAACGACTGCATATTGTATATAAGTATGCCGGGGGGTCAACTGTGATGGAACCGATTCATAAGTCCATCACTCCTGGATTCCCGTGTGGAGCTAATGTAAAAAAAATATATGATCATCAATATATATTGTGGTATCTTGGATCGGGTAGTAAATATAACATCTGTTAATGTTACAATGTTTATTGGTTGCCAGATTAATATGGAGAGAGCGCTCAATAGCGGTACATCCCTTTTATACTTCCCATACTCGCTATCTCGCTCTCATGCCGTCACCCTCATACACATACGTCACACCCCCACACTTAAAACCTAATTACATACATTTCTTTATTCACAAATTTATACAAAACAAAATATCTAAATATTTCCATTCCATAGTATATGTAATTATTCTTGTTCTTCACGTGTAGCGTGGGCGTTGACCTCGAGGGCGTAACCTCCCCTCCCATGGTGTAGGTGACCTGCAAAAATTAGAGGAATTAGGAAATTTGGTCATGTCCACATCCGAGAGTGGACCCAGGTCCAGCAAATCATCAGACCTGTCACACTCCCCCCACCTAACCTTCCTCTCTGAAATCTGATCATGGTGGCGTTTCCAAATTTGTCCCGTAGACATAATTTTAACTAAATAAATCCTATTCCCCAATCTTTTAAAAATTTTTCCTAAAATCCATTTATTATCATTACTTCTTAAATCCCTGGTTAAAACTTTAGAACCAACCTCAAAGTACTTTTTAAATTTTCTTCCTCTATAATACTTTTTCTGTTTATGCTGGCTCAATAACATTTTGTTTTTAACCGTGTTGTCAATTCCTTTAAAACCTTGACTCTCAACATTATCCACTATTGGAATAATCGTATTAAAAATTGATCTAATCTTCCTACCCAACATTAATGTACTAGGCTCAATGCCCGTAGACATTGAAGGCGTATTTCTAATATCAACTAAAAACGTCAAAAGTTTATCTTCAAAATCAGTAGGAAATTTATTATTTACCATAATTTTTTTCAAAAAATTCTTCACTGTTTTAACCCCATTTTCAGCTAAACCGTTAGAAGCAGGATGCTGTACAGCTGAAGTCAATGATTCTATATTATAATTATGACAAAATTCCTTAAAAACTGACGATGTGAAAGCTGTACCATTGTCACTTACAATTTGTTCCGGGATTCCGAACATAGAAAATAATCTTTTCAAAACTTTTATTGTACAAAACAAATCTACCTTATTTACAACATGACAGTCTATCCATTTTGTAGTTGCATCAACAATAATTAAAAAATTATGACCTCCCAACGGCCCCATGAAGTCGATATGCAATCTACTCCAGATTAACCCATTGATTGGCCAAGGTGCCAACTCAACTTTACATGGAGTAGGTAAACATTCCATGCATCGAGCACACTGTTTCACAGTTACTTCTATATCATTGTTCATTCCGAGCCAAAAAAAATAATTTCGAGCAAGACTTTTCGATTTTACAATGCCTAAATGTGATTGATGTAAAAAATTCAATATAATTTCCCTTAATTCCCTTGGAACTACAAATTTATTATTATAAAATAAACATGAATTATAAGTCGATAATTTATCCCTAAAATACCAGAATTTCAATAAATCATCCTTTAAGAACTTTTTATCCGGCCAACCATTTGCTGTGAACTCGATAATGCTCGCTATATTTACATCATTAATCGAAAACTGTTTCATCGTTTCCGCATTTAATGTTGTTTCTGACTCGATTATGTTCACACACTCTGACTCAACCGTATTCACGTTTAAAGAATCAATATAATTTAAAAAATAATCGCTAGCATCAATATCGTCGCTACACACAACTAAATTATCCTTATTATTAATCGGCATTCGTGATAAGAAATCCGCTTTGTTATCACCTGACTTAATATGCTCTATACTATAGTCAAAAGTCTGGAGTATTAGGGCGTACCTCTGAAGACGGTTAGCGGCCAAAACAGGTACTTGCTTATCCGTGTTCAAAATGTGTACTAACGATTTATTGTCGCAAGCCAAAACAAATTTATTGCCGTATAAATACTGAAAGAATTTCTTCAACCCAAAAATTATAGCACACGCTTCCTTATCTAAAATAGAGTACTTTAATTCTGTTTCTGACAATAATCGGCTAGCAAATGCGATAGGTCTCTCTAAACCATTATCATATACATGGCAAATCACCGCTGATAACGCTTTTTCAGATGCGTCTGAAATAAGTTTAATTGGTAAATTAGGATCAAAATGCACTAAAATATTATCTGACGTCAGCAGTTTCTTAACTCGCTCAAACGCAATATTACATTCCTCAGACCACACATATTTTACTCCCCTTTTTAACAAGTTATACAATGGAGACAAAATACCTGAAATATTATGAACAAAAGCTCTATAATATGAAATAACCCCAAGTAAACTCCTAAGTTCTGAAACATTTTTCGGTACTGCCATTTGAGTAATCGCACAGATTTTATTTTCTAAAGGCATAACTCCTTTCCGCGAAATTTTAAAACCTAAATATTCTATCTCAGTTTCTAGAAAAGAACACTTATTTTCATTAATAGTTAATCCACAATCACTTAACTTGCTAAGTACAGATTCACAAATAGAGAATAATTCCTCTTCAGAATTTCCAAACAACAAAATATCATCTAGAAATATACGAACGTTACGAAGTCTACCTACTACCGCCTGAATAACTTGCATAAATATAGCCGGGCTTGTGGTCAAACCGAAAGGCAACACCTTATACCTGAATAAACCCACATGCGTACTTATCACACATAATTTTCTCGACTTCTCGTTTAACGAAATCTGACCAAAAGCATTACGCAAATCTATTTTCGCAAAAAATTTCGCACCATTTAAAGATGAAATTAAATCTTCTATACGAGGCAATGGATATTTCAACTTCGCTAACATAGGGTTTAATGTGGTTTTAAAATCAGTACAAATTCTAATTGAACCGTCTTTCTTTTTTACAACAACAATCGGACTAGCCATATCACTTATTTCTACGTTTTCAATTATATCTTCACGTAACATCTTATTTAATTCCTCCTCTACCTTTCCACGTAAACTAAAAGGTAACGATCTTGGATTCACAAACTTTGGCCTGAACTCCGAAATAACTTCGATGTTAGCTTCATAACCTATAAGCCTACCCGATTTTTCTGAAAACACATGAGCATATTTTTTCTTTAAACTATCACGAAAATTTAATTGATTATCACAACTAGTCTCACTGGTATTTACCGAATTTATTCCACTAAATCCGATACCGAAAACTTGTAAAAAATTTCTACCAACAATCGTAGAATTACCGTTTTTAATTATTATAAACTGCGTATCTACACTTTTATTTAAAAATAACACACTTAAATTAACTTTACCTACAATATTTAACCGTTTCCCGTCATATCCTGACAATTGAATATCGCATCTTTCCAATGTACAAGAAACAAAATCTTTTAAATACACTTCATATGGAATTGCATTAATCTCAGCGCCGGTGTCAACAATCGCTCGCAGAACAGTGTTACCAATAATGAGATCTACGAATATCGGTTCCGGCCCCGTGCCGTCATGCAACATAAAAACCGAATTTAATCGTTTATTCTTATTACCTACATTAATTTTACTGTTTTTACACACATTACTAGGATGACCCGATTTATTGCACCGATTACAAAAAATATTCTTCCAACAATCTTTCTGCAAATGATTCGTTTTTCCGCACAAAAAACATTTTTTTAATGCAATATTTACTGGCGTCTTACTACGCACTGCACTTTTAAATCTGATCGGACTATCCGACCTGGATTTACGGACAACATTACTATCCTTATGCACAACATTTAAATTCATATCAACTTTCTTAAAATTAACAACATGTTCCCATGAAGCTGCTAACTGAATGCATTCCGAAAAAGAAGTATTTACCCCCTCAACGAACAACTTATGTTTCAATTTTTCATTGAAAATTCCAATAATGAATATGTCTTTTAAACAAGGTTCCAGCCTCAATTCAAAATTGCACGTCAAACTCAGTCCTCTCAACCTAGCAGCGTAATCTTTAATAGATTCGTTAGCTAGCTGTTTACACTTATAAAATAACTCACGCGACTCGAAAATATTTTGAATAGGTTTGCAATGTGAATCAAATAATTTACATAAATCATCAAAAGAACAAACAGAAACCTTTTTAGGGAAACATAGATCACATAATAAAGAGAAAGTTTCTTCGGTGAGGCAACTCAGCAAAAATGCTCTTTTGCGTTCTTGTGATAACCCTTTGTCATCATGTAAAATGAGGGCCTGATCCAGTCGTTCCTTGAACAATGACCAGTTTCCCATTCTGTAACAGAACGTCCCCAAATTCTTACAAACACCCTCCATTGGGGGAAGAGCTGAAACAAAATAATCAATACTACTTATCTCAGCACTTCCTAGAAGGCTACACTCCGAGGTCCACGTTCCACGTTCCACGTGCACGCCACCCAGAGCCGTAGATCACCGTCCCCGTCTGGCTCCGTCTCCCGACAGCTGCGGATCCAATCCCTACTCCGAGGTCTTCCTTCCCAGACTGCAGCGACGGAAACCAAGTCCTGGTTCCCGGCTAATCCACACGATGATCCAGTCCTTGACCCGATCCTTGATCCGGTCCTTTTGTACCCCGTTACACGGTGTACCCGAACGACAATAATTTTGTAATTTGTCGGTCCCACACACGCGAATAATTGCGTGTGGCTGCTCCAATTTCTTCTTAATGCGATCGCTTCCTGCGATCGCTTCCTGCAATCCTGACAACAATCCGTCAGATCCCGAAATCTACCGCGTAGATTCTTCCAATTTACGTAAAAATTTACGAACTACCGAGCTGCGCCAACTGTGGTATCTTGGATCGGGTAGTAAATATAACATCTGTTAATGTTACAATGTTTATTGGTTGCCAGATTAATATGGAGAGAGCGCTCAATAGCGGTACATCCCTTTTATACTTCCCATACTCGCTATCTCGCTCTCATGCCGTCACCCTCATACACATACGTCACATATATTATAAAAGAAAGTTAAAAAAAACGTGCGGCTCGCAAAAACTCGGAAACGAGTCCCGGTACGATCAAGGGATTTATATGGTGTGGTAGATCTCTATCCCCCCTCCAGGATGACAGTTCCCGTTTTTACCTAAAGGGCGTGGTTTTGAAGATATAAGGGCTGGAAGTTTCGTCTTCTTGAAATTTCTAGAACAGTCTTCCGGAAAGTTCTAGAAGGTTCCATATAGCTCTAGAAAGTTCTGGAAGGAGTGGCGGAGTATGTCGTTTAATATTTGGGAATAAGGAATCAGGAACATCATTGTAGAACATTCCAGAACACTCGAATGTTGTCCTGAGCGAAGCCGGGTAACCCAGCTAGTATTTTATAAATCAATGCTTTTGCATAAGTTTGCAGTCGGAATAAATGACTTAGCCAGATTTTTCTTTGTTTATTTTTGGGGTGTTATGCCGTGTTATGCTACCTCCTCCTCTAGCCAATGTTTTGGCCAGTGTTACAGTGTCCATCATCAGAGCAGATGTGTTAGCCAGATGTCTGAAAAATATTCCCAGGTTACAAATAATAATAACCTGACAATATTTGAATTCCTCCTACTACCATCATTATAAGCGTAAAATGTTGCTGCAATGATGGAGGATTTATTTAGCAGATTGAACCCGCGACGCCGGGGTGGGAACCCAATGCTTTGGACCACTTAGCCGAATGTATTCACCAACTTTGGTGTATCGATTGGCTTATCTTACGTTGGGATGGAGTTTGAAATGTTAGCATCGAACGAGTATTGTCTAGACCCGTTGTGCACATCTTAAAAATAACACTTAAACCAAACATATTGGTTTAAAAAAGCATGTATCAAAAAGAAAATGCTTTATCTCGCAGTCAAAGACTGGAAGAAGCATCGCTTTTTACCTTATGAAATTTGTGTTCCAGCAAGTTTACCTCAATGTGCAAAAGACTAGCTGTGAAGATTGGTTCCATGACAACTCAACAAAGTGGCATTTCAACACCCCTTTGAAAAGTTATTAAAAGTGATGAATTTTTTTTTAAATACTCCATGACCTAACCTTAACAATTTTTTTCGTCCGATTCGAGCCGCGGTCAACAGTGGTTGTGTGTACCTTACCTAACGCTTAGTGCCGTTTGCCCGTTCCTGAGCCTCATACAGATAAGATATTATTGTTACATTTCATTTAATTGTGTTTATCGTATACCTATTTGTTTACTTTCCTACTTACGGCTAATCCGTTTTTGTTTGTACGGTCTATGAAATAGACTGCGTATTATTTTTTCAGTTTAATTTTTAAAAGTTAAGTTTTTTTTTTTATATTATGGAGGAAGACGAAGATAGGCCTCCCGACCCAGGGTCGATATTAGATTTTTCTGATTCGGATTCTAATACTAGCCAGGTTTCTATTACGCTCCCATCTCGTAAACGGCGACCATCGCATAGTCTTCACATTCCATCGAAAGTTAAATCTATACCGCCGATTCAACAAACCTCGACATCTAACGACCTTAACACCAATAGTAAGACCCAGACAAGTACTTTAACTAGCGATAATACAAAAAATACTGACTTACTTTATCCTGCTTCCGCTTCCGGTCCTTTTATCGTTATGGTTCAGAGAACTGAACAAGGAAAACTTATTCATCCTTTAGATTTTGGAAAATTTATATTTGACTCAAAAAATACTAACCTTGGTATTGTTAACGGTTCAATTAAACCGGAAGGGCGATATAAATTATCTATCGAGTTTAATACTGCCGCTTCCGCAAATGGATTTGTAAAAAAAATTGACTCACTCTCAACCCATAAATATAAATCGTTCATCCCGACATTTAACCTAACGAGAATGGGTCTTGTGCCAGGAATTCCCGCGGAGATCCCAGAGGCTGAAATTGTTGATGCTTTGAATAATTCCCACGGAACCCCGAAAGTATTAAAAGTACGTCGACTGAACTACAAGGATTCTTCTGATGGAAACACGATCTGGAAACCTTCCCAATCTATCGTTATTACATTTGAAGGGCAATCCCTACCGTCTCGTGTCTTTATTTATTATACCTCGCTTCCCGTCACGATGTTTATAAATTCCCAACTATTCAATGCTTCAATTGCTGCCGGTTTGGACATTCAAAACCCGTATGCCGCTCCCCTCCACGTTGTTACTTTTGCGGAGAAGGTCACCCATTTGATCAATGTCCGAAATCTTCCAATGATCCCATTTGCATTAACTGTTCGGGTGCACATACCGCGGTCAGTCTAGCCTGTCCGGAATTATCAAGACAGAAGAACATAAAACATAAAATGGCTACCGACAACATTTCGTACTTCCAGGCCTCAAAGTTATTCTCTCCTGCGAAAAAATCATTCGCAGAGATGACATCGTCCTCAGCTCCTTTCCAAACAACCACCTTTTTAAATTCATCATCATCTTCTCACAGAAAAACCATTCTCAAGCCAGTCAAACCCAACCCAAAATATACTCCTTACCTTGATAAAAAACAATTGAATAATATTTTGGCCAGCCCGAATGGGAATGCCAAATCCCAGTCGCCCAATGGGTGTGCCATTAATGGTAATACTTCCCCTCCTGCTCTCCCCGAAATAATGAATAATAATTCTTTTATACAAACTTTAATTACCCTTTTAATTTCAATCCTTACAAACAACAATACTGTACCGTCCAACGCTGCCGATTACATAAAATCTTTATTATCTTGCCTCCCCAATGACTTCGAAACTGAACAAAATCCTTCAGTGGAACAGTAGAAGCCTCTTCGCTAACAAATCTGACCTAATTCAATTACTCGACGAACACGACGTTTCAGTAGCCGCCATTTCTGAAACGTGGTTAAAACCCTCCTTTCACTTAAGAATTCCAGGTTATTACTGTCTCAGACACGACAGACCGGATGGTAAAGGCGGCTCGGCTCTGATAATACATAATTCTATCCCGTTTAAACAAATAAATATTCTTACTCCCTCCGACGATATCCAGATAACAGCAGCTGTCTTATCTGATATCACAATTTTATCAATATATATTCCTCCCTCTACAACTTTTATTGAAAATGAATGGGCACCAATCTTAACCCAGATTTGTTCCCCTTATATGATCCTTGGAGATTTTAATGCACATTCCCCTTCTTGGGGTAGCAAAATAACAAATCGTTCTGGCCGCAATCTTTTAAATTTTATTGATACCCATAACCTATGTTTTTTAAATGACGGATCTCCAACCAGATTCACCCCCCCTCATCAACGGAAAAGTGCTGTTGATTTATCGCTTTGTTCGTATTCGTTAGCATCTAAATGCTCTTGGGACATCCTAAACGATCCCCTCTCTAGTGATCATTTCCCAATTATAATCCGATTCCACCATCAATCTAACACTTGTCCCCCCCCAGTTAAAAATAATCTCAAATTTAGAATAAAAGATGCGAATTGGAGCACTTTCTCTTCTGAACTAGATAACCTTATTAATTTAACAAAATCGTCCCCGGGAGACATCAGAATGCAATGCGAGACGTTTCCCTCTATGGTTATAAATGCAGCAGAAAAATCCATCCCGAAACACAATGCGAACATTAAAATAAAACACTCTACTCCGTGGTGGGACGAGGAATGCACTCGCTCCGTCAACTCTCGTAAAAAAGCAATTTCCTCTTTTCGTAAGTGCATGTCACTAGAAAATTTTTATCAGTTAAAAAAGCCCAGGCAGAAACCAAACGAATTTTGAAAAATAAAAAACGCGCTGGATGGCGGAAGTTCTGTGAGAATCTGTCCCCGGAAACTCCCCAGTCTTCAGTTTGGTCTAGCTTAAAAAAATTCGGATCATCGTATTCTCCGCCGAGAATCAAACATATATCAGAAGAAATTCTTATAGGATTTGCGGATAAAATAGCCCCCCCATCGGTGGCCGGATGTGAAGAAATGCCTTCTATTAAACCATATCCATCTCATTCTAACTGGCTAGATGCTCCTTTCTCCATTGATGAGATGAAACGAGTTATAAGATCCCTTTCTGACTCTGCTCCGGGTCCCGATGGAATATTTAATAGTTTCATTAAATCATTTTCTGATATGGCGGTTGAATATTTCTTATCTCTTATTAATAATATGTTTGAAACAGGACTAATTCCGGATGATTGGAAAACTCAAAAAATCATTCCCATTTTAAAACCTGGAAAAGATCCATCTGAAATTTCGTCTTATAGGCCTATTGCTCTTTCATCATGTTTGATGAAAGTAGCGGAGCGTTTGATGAAAAACAGATTAGAATGGTTTGTTGAAAGTCAAGATATTATCTCACCAAATCAGTATGGTTTTCGGAAAAAGAAATCTACAATGGATAATTTAAGTTTGTTCACAACTGATATCCGAGTTTCTCAATCCCTAAATTCTTATACATTGGCCACCTTCCTTGACCTTTCATCAGCTTACGATGATGTTTTACTGGATGTTTTGAAAGAAAAGCTAATTAAAAAACAAATCCCCCCGAAATTGGTCCAATTTATTATTAATTTGCTCTCAGATAGGTCCATTATTATTGAGTCTTCCTCTAAATGCTTAAGGCGCAAACTATGGAGAGGTTTGCCCCAGGGTTCTGTTATTAGTCCTCTGTTGTTTAATATTTATATAAGCGACCTAGACTCAGTAATTCCTTTTTCTATCAAGCGACTTTACTTTGCGGATGATATCCTTATATATTTGTTACATAAAAATATTATTCTTGCAGCTAAGGAAATGAATTTGGCTTTACAATATTGTAACGGACGTGTTGCACACCCTCTTTTCTAATTTTTATTCTTACAATTTCTTTATGTCTTTATGTACAATGCCCCGGTGCAACCAAATAAAGCTTGCGTGCCAGGTTGCCACCGGGAGACATTTTCTAACAAATTGTCATTATTTTTCCGCCTCCTTTTTATTTATTGTTTGCGGCCCCATGAAGGGCCGTTATCCTGGCCCGGAGCAACCAGTTTGCGGCCCCATGAAGGGCCGTCATCCTGGCCCGGAGCAACCAGTTTGCGGCCCCATGAAGGGCCGTTATCATGGCCCGGAGCAACCAGTTTGCGGCCCCATGAAGGGCCGTCATCCTGGCCCGGAGCAACCAGTTTGCGGCCCCATGAAGGGCTGTCATCCTGGCCCGGAGCAAAAGTTTGCGGCCCCGGTCAGGGCCTGTATTGCGGCTTCGCTGCCAAAGAAGAGCAAGTCTGCTATGGCTGCCTTGCCTCCCTTTTATTTTTGCGGCCCTAAAAAGGGCCATTTTCTCGGCTCCACCGCCAGGAGCAACAAGGGTTTGCCCAGACCGGCTTCGCTGCCAAGGAAGAGCAAGTCTGCTCTGGCAACCTTGCCTCCTTTTTCACTAGGAAGAGAGTCTGCTTGCCACCAACAGGCAAGCAGGCTGCTCCTCCTCCGCCAAGAAAACGGACGGCCTTTTTGCCTCCTCCTCCTCCGCCAAGAAGACAGACGGCCTTTTCGCCTCCTCCTCCTCCGCCAAGAAGACGGACGGCCTTTTCGCCTCCTCCTCCTCCGCCAGGAAGACGGACGGCCTTGCCTAATTTTTTATTATTACTTAGCCCGCGAAGCCTACAAGGCCCACAAAGGCAAACATAAAGCCCACAAGGGCAAATCTAAAGCCCTACAAGGCATCCAGAAGAAGCCAACCGGAGTCACTCCTTGGCCGGCTACGCTGCTAGGGACAACAAGAGCCCGCATTCTTCAATATTGCGGCCCCAACAAGGGCCATTATTTAGCCACCAAGGAGGCCAGAATCCCCTCCACATTTTTTATAAAACAATGTCCGATCGCCGTCGGGTTCAATTAACCCAATAAATATGTCGATTTTTTCAAAAATAAAGTTATAAGTTATTCTTCAACATTCAAACAAGTATTTTATTTACTCTACAAGTGGTCCAGACACCTACCTCTGGAAGTCTGCGACCTGCTGCCAGCTGCTGCCTCCTGCCGAAGTTCTGCCTGAACGGGAACCCGGTGCCTACCGCTGCAGTCGGCCCTGACTCGGGGCACTGCCAAGGCACCGCTCAGGCAGAAACTAGGCGCATCCAGGACCTATACCACTGGATGTAGGGAGGCCAGCCAACAAATATCACCATCATCAGCGTGAGCTAGTGGAAGGCGTGCACAAGACCGGTGCCCCTTATTTACAGTCTTGTAAAGACCTGATACGTCTGTTACAAGTGGTCCTTCGAGCCGGATCTGCTGCACGCCTGACACGCCACGCCTGATGCCACGTCACGCCTGAAATACCTTGCCTGACGCCACGCTGGACGCCACGCTGGACTCTACGCCTGACGCTACGCCAGACGCTACGCCTGACGCCACGCCTGATGCCATGCCTCATGCCAGGACTGACGCCACGCCCCATGTCAGGGCTGATGCCACGCCTGATGCCATGGCCCATGTCAGGGCTGATGCCACGCCTGATGCCATGGCCCATGTCAGGGCTGATGCCACGCCTGATGCCACATCACGCCTGATGCCATGCATACCCACGCCCGTGACACGCATGGTGCGACAACTACGACGAGAGCTGCGCCGTCAGCAGCAACTTATTGACATGCTGACGGAAACCCTGCAACCACAACAGCATGGAGCAAAAGGGCCGGCACAAAAAAGTGCGACGGGGCCCGCTCTACCTCATCCTGCAGGACTGACACCGCGTGGAGCAAAAGGGCCGGCACAAAAAAGTGCGACAGGGCCCGCTCTACCGCATGCTGCTACAGGGTTGCCACAACAAGACGCTTCAGGGTTGGCACGTGATAGCCAAGCCCCGCAGCCAAGCAGCCATGGACAACCACCATGGATGCAGCCTCGTCATGCTTCAGGGTTGGCACGTGATAGCCAAGCCCCGCAGCCAAGCAGCCATGACTCAACATGGATGCAGCCTCATCATGCTTCAGGGCCGGCACGAGATAGCCGAGCCCCGCAGCCAAGCAACCAAGGCAGTCCAAGATGGATGCCGCCTGGACCTTCCGGCCCCGTACCGCCCGCACCTCTGGTGGACCAGAGGCCGCGTACCGCCGTACGTGAGATGCCCGTTGGACCTGTGCCTCTGGTGGACCAGAGGTACGCCTCGCTGGCGCAGCTAGGGCCTGAAGACCCTCCGCCGCCGCCCCCTCATTACAATGGCAGTCCGAGATGGATGCCACCTGGACCTTCCGGCCCCGTACCGCCCGCACCTCTGGTGGACCAGAGGCCGCGTACCGCCGTACGAGAGATGCCTGTCGGACCTGTGCCTCTGGTGGACCAGAGGTACGCCTTACCGGCGCAGCTAGGGCCTGAAGACCCTCCGCCGCCGCCCCCTCACTACAAAGGGGATCCAACATGGATACAACCTGGTCCTGCCGGCCCCGTACCGCCCGCACCTCTGGTGGACCAGAGGCCGCGTACCGCCGTACGAGAGATGCCTGTCGGACCTGTGCCTCTGGTGAACCAGAGGTACGCCTCGCCGGCGCAGCTAGGACCTGAAGGCCCTCCGCCGCCCCTCAACTATGGCAGCAGTCCCCGACGGATGCCGCCTGGTCCTGCCGGCCCCGTACCGCCCGCACCTCTGGTGGACCAGAGGCCGCGTACCGCCGTACGAGAGATGCCTGTCGGACCTGTGCCTCTGGTGAACCAGAGGTACGCCTCGCCGGCGCAGCTAGGACCTGAAGGCCCTCCGCCGCCCCTCAACTATGGCAGCAGTCCCCGACGGATGCCGCCTGGACCTTCCGGCCCCGTACCGCCCGCACCTCTGGTGGACCAGAGGCCGCGTACCGCCGTACGTGAGATGCCCGTTGGACCGGTGCCTCTGGTAGACCAGAGGTACGCCTCGCTGACGCAGCCAGGGCCTGGAGCCCCCCTGCCGCAGCCCCTCAACTACTATGGCAGCAGTCCCCGATGGATGCCGCCTGGACCTTCCGGCCCCGTACCGCCCGCACCTCTGGTGGACCAGAGGCCGCGTACCGCCGTACGAGAGATGCCTGTCGGACCTGTGCCTCTGGTGGACCAGAGGTACGCCTCACCGGCGCAGCCAGGGCCTGGAGGCCCTCCGCCGCCGCCCCCTCATCACAATGAGGGTCAAGGATGGATGCAGCATGGACCTTCCGGCCCCGTACCGCCCGCACCTCTGGTGGACCAGAGGCCGCGTACCGCCGTACAAGAGACGCCCGTTGGACCTGTACCTCTGGTGGACCAGAGGTACGCCTTGCCGGCGCAGCCAGGGCCTGGAGGCCCCCTGCCGCCGCCCCCTTACTACAACGTTGAGGGACCATCATCACACGCCCAGTGGACACCACTTGGGCCATCACAGCCAGTACCGCTGCACAAACAGCAGTACCGACTACCAGCAGCAGCAGCAGCTCCTGCCCAACCTGGTCCCGCCGGCCCCGTACCGCCCATACCTCCGCTCGAACAGAGGTACCGAGAAGCCGTACGTGAAGAGCCTGCCGAACCTGTACCTCTGGTGGACCAGAGGTATGCACCACCAGCAGCAGCAGAGCCTGCCCAAGCTGGTGCAGTCCTGAAGCCAACCGAACGCTCAGTTCCGGACCAAGGAGAACCTTGGCGACTCCAGGGAATTCGGATGCAGCCTGGACCATCCGGCTCCGTGCCGCCCGTACCTCTGCTCGACAAGAGGCAACGTGAAGCCGCACCGGAGAAGCCCATTGGACCATATGCATCACTGGCGCAGCTAGGGCCTGAAGACTCTCCGCCGCCGCCCCCTTCCTACAACCCAGGAAGAGCCAGTTTTGCGGCCCCATTGAGGGCCAGTTTTGCGGCCCCATTAAGGGCCAGTTTTGCGGCCCCGAGAAGGGCCAGTTTCGTGACACCGGACCCTGCCGGACCCGCACCACTGCCGGAGCAGTTGTTCTCACTGCCGTCTGGACCTTCTGGCCCCGGACCGCCCCTACCCCTGCTCTATCAGAGGCAGCCAGCCGACCAGCAGAGAGCACCTGCCGGATCCGCACCGCTGCCGGAGCAGTGGGATTTGTTGCCACCTGGACCTTCTGGCCCCGGGCCGCCCTCACCCGGGCTCCACCGGACAGCCAGCTCTGCACAGTCAGCCGATCAGCAGAGAGCACCTGCTGCATCCGTACCTCTGCGCGAACAGAGATACCAAGCACTGGCCCAGATAGATGACCAACCACATTCCGCTGTCATAACAGTGGTTCTCCTTATCGGCGCAGCAACGACGAGCCCGCCCTGCCCCGGCAGTATCACTACCACATTCGTGATACCTGTTATCGGCGCAGCGAAGACGAGCCCGCCCTGCCCCAGCAATGCCACCATCAAAGAAGTGGCGCTCTTCACACGGGGGGAGCCAATCAACCCCAGCAAAAAGAAAAATTTGATGGCTGTCATGGACCCCGTGATGCTCCACATCAGCCGACCACACGGCCGAGTCCTGGACGACACCCCCGCCGCAGATGGCCGAGAGAGGACAGCCCGAATCCAGACGAGCCCCGCAGTCTACACCCGACCTGCCGTGACGCCCGCTGGGATCCTGTTGTTCCCGCCTATGCAGCTTCGCCTACTCATCGTTCGACACGTCCTGATGACTAGTGCAGACAAGCAGCACGGGGGGAGTGTAACGGACGTGTTGCACACCCTCTTTTCTAATTTTTATTCTTACAATTTCTTTATGTCTTTATGTACAATGCCCCGGTGCAACCAAATAAAGCTTGCGTGCCAGGTTGCCACCGGGAGACATTTTCTAACAAATTGTCATTATTTTTCCGCCTCCTTTTTATTTATTGTTTGCGGCCCCATGAAGGGCCGTTATCCTGGCCCGGAGCAACCAGTTTGCGGCCCCATGAAGGGCCGTCATCCTGGCCCGGAGCAACCAGTTTGCGGCCCCATGAAGGGCCGTTATCATGGCCCGGAGCAACCAGTTTGCGGCCCCATGAAGGGCCGTCATCCTGGCCCGGAGCAACCAGTTTGCGGCCCCATGAAGGGCCGTCATCCTGGCCCGGAGCAAAAGTTTGCGGCCCCGGTCAGGGCCTGTATTGCGGCTTCGCTGCCAAAGAAGAGCAAGTCTGCTATGGCTGCCTTGCCTCCCTTTTATTTTTGCGGCCCTAAAAAGGGCCATTTTTTCGGCTCCACCGCCAGGAGCAACAAGGGTTTGCCCAGACCGGCTTCGCTGCCAAGGAAGAGCAAGTCTGCTCTGGCAACCTTGCCTCCTTTTTCACTAGGAAGAGAGTCTGCTTGCCACCAACAGGCAAGCAGGCTGCTCCTCCTCCTCCGCCAAGAAGACGGACGGCCTTTTTGCCTCCTCCTCCTCCGCCAAGAAGACGGACGGCCTTTTCGCCTCCTCCTCCTCCGCCAAGAAGACGGACGGCCTTTTCGCCTCCTCCTCCTCCGCCAGGAAGACGGACGGCCTTGCCTAATTTTTTATTATTACTTAGCCCGCGAAGCCTACAAGGCCCACAAAGGCAAACATAAAGCCCACAAGGGCAAATCTAAAGCCCTACAAGGCATCCAGAAGAAGCCAACCGGAGTCACTCCTTGGCCGGCTACGCTGCTAGGGACAACAAGAGCCCGCATTCTTCAATATTGCGGCCCCAACAAGGGCCATTATTTAGCCACCAAGGAGGCCAGAATCCCCTCCACATTTTTTATAAAACAATGTCCGATCGCCGTCGGGTTCAATTAACCCAATAAATATGTCGATTTTTTCAAAAATAAAGTTATAAGTTATTCTTCAACATTCAAACAAGTATTTTATTTACTCTACAAGTGGTCCAGACACCTACCTCTGGAAGTCTGCGACCTGCTGCCAGCTGCTGCCTCCTGCCGAAGTTCTGCCTGAACGGGAACCCGGTGCCTACCGCTGCAGTCGGCCCTGACTCGGGGCACTGCCAAGGCACCGCTCAGGCAGAAACTAGGCGCATCCAGGACCTATACCACTGGATGTAGGGAGGCCAGCCAACAAATATCACCATCATCAGCGTGAGCTAGTGGAAGGCGTGCACAAGACCGGTGCCCCTTATTTACAGTCTTGTAAAGACCTGATACGTCTGTTACAAATATATTAAAAGCTGGTTGTTAATAAATGGGATGAATCTGGCGGCATCTAAAACAAGGGTCGTGACTTTCACGCGCAAAAGAAAAATTCCCCACTTCTCAATCTCTTTTGATAATGTGCCTCTACAAACCGCTACTCAAATCAAATTCCTTGGTCTTCTTTTGAACCATAAACTTTCCTGGCTTCCACACATTCAGATAATTTCTACCAAGTGTGAAAAGGGACTTAATATGATGCGAGCAGTTTCCAGAGTATGGTGGGGATCTCATCCTACCACACTTAAATTAATGTATAATTCCCTAGTTCGGAGCCACTTGGATTATGGCTCATTCCTTTTTGACCCACTCCCTAAATATTTAGATAAGAAAATGGAAAGAATCCAATCAAAAGCCCTCAGAATGATTATTGGAGCTATGAAGTCTTCTCCAATTAATGCGCTTCAGGTGGAATGTGGGGAGCCTCCATTATATTTCAGAAGGCAATTCCTTGCCAATAAATATATTTTCAAGGCTTTATCTTTATCACATCATCCTATTAAACAAAGTATTAATCGGTTAAGTGTTAATTTGAATTCTAACAAAAGATTGAGAGAAAAACAATGTTTTCCTCTCCTAATTAAAAGTTTTCAACTATATAATTCTCTATCATCTTCCCTCCAATATCTTCAAGAAGTTCCCAATCTCCCTATATTCAATATTCCATTTAAGGCAATCACTTTTATGCCCAACACAATAACATCAGTCTTTCACAAGAATATTTTTTCTTCCCCAAATAAATTTCAAAATGTGGATGATTGTTTTAAAAGCATTGTGGCTTCAAAATTCCCTGGATTTTCCATCCTTTACACTGATGGTTCCAAATTTGAAAATAAAAGATGTGGAGCATCGATATATATTCCAGAATTCAACATCAATCTCTCTTATAAATTACCGAAAGAAGCTTCCATATTTACAGCTGAATGCTTTGCAATTGAACAAGCGCTAAATCAAATCCAGGTTCTCAACATTCATCGAGCCTTACTATGTACTGATTCGCTAAGTGCTCTAAATAAAATTAGGTCAAATATTCTATGTTATCCGGAAGACAATATTATATGTAAAATAAAAAATCTTCTCAATTCTCCAAGTGAATCTGGGTTTGAGACGATATTGGCCTGGGTCCCTGCCCATTTGGGTATCGAGGGTAATGAGATGGCCGATTTTCTCGCCAAATCTGGTTCAGATTCCGGAACTATCCCACTAAATTTTAGAATTCCTATCTCCGATGTCTTCCCGATTCTTAAATCCAACATGACTCGTGCCTGGGAAGAAAATTGGGCAGTCTCCAAAATAAGAACTGGATCTTTCTATGCTGGAATTCAAAACCATATCCCTGCTAAGCCATGGTTTCACGGTAAAAAACTTTCAAAACGATTCATTTCATGTATTTCGAGAATGAGAATTGGTCACTGTTCAATTGCATCTCACTTGTCTAGAATTAGAGTTTTAGATGATCCGGTCTGCCAGTGCGGTTTGGAAGAGGAAACCCTCGACCACGTTTTCTTTAACTGTAAAAACCATTCATCTTTCAAGAACATATACCGCCTGCTTATTAAAATCACTCACCAGTCCCCCCTTAACATTTCATACCTTTTATCTCTTAACAATTCTCGTGTTCATACAGCTTTATGTAAGTTTATTAACCTGAATGAATTCAATATTTAATTTGTTTTAGTCATCTAAATGAGTCCAATATTTAATTTGGTTTATTATTTTACTAATAGATTAACCGAATTTTTTTATCCACTTTAACTATTACCGGCACAAAGCACTCTTTTCAGGGTGAATTGCCTAAAACCAAAAAAAAAAAAAAAACAATTTTTTTTTTATTTGTTGTTTTTAATGACTTTTCAAATGAATTCTGAAGGTGCACATTGTTGAGTTGTCTGGTCACCGTGAAGGTCACATTTCAAACAGGAATTTAAAGGCAGTTATGTACGACAACACTTTTGTCGCAAAATGAATGATCTTTGCTTGTTTATTTTTAACTTGATGTGTAAAACCTCAAATTGTAATATTTAATTGACAATATTAGTTGTCTTAATTAATTAAATAAAAATAAATATTCATCCTGTTGCAGAATAGTCAATAGATATCGCAAATAAAAATAAAAATTGATAAATTTATTTAAGGCACTCTCTAGGTAGCATTTAGTTCGAGGTGAATCTTGCAATCGTACATAAAGATAGCAGCCAATAAAAATATGCATTTAGAAATTGAATATAATGTTGGCAGTTCTTAGTTGAAGTATGATACAGTTAAATGTGACTGCATCAGATAGGGTCCCTTTAGCCCAGTCATGGGCAAAGTACGGCCCGCGGGCCAGATCCGACCCTTCATGCTAGTCAATCCGGCCCGCGACATTGTTTTGAATAACCCTACCACAATTTACCAATTGAACAAAATGTATTTTCTGCGTAGATAGAATAGAATACTTAACGGTTTCCTTCTCATTGCATTTTAAGTACGGTATTATTGCAATACAACCAATATTGCTTTTAAGCTGCAAGAAAATCACTTCTTTAAATGTATATGAATGTGTATCCTATAATTTACTCTTTTGTTTTAAGTTAAAAAATCTATACTTGATACTTATTTAATTGTTATCTCTTAATTCTTTGATTATAACAAATGTATTTTTAATTTTATCATATGTAAAAGCCCTAATTGGGCGTGTACAAATAAATAAATAAATAAATAAATTTACAGGAATGGACGAATGTGAACATATGAAAGATATTGTATGGCTTTCAGTATGAAAGATATTGTACTGCATTTTTTACAGATATTCTCAGTCACATCAATAAATTGAACCTTAAACTCCAGGGAAGAAATCAATTAATCAATGATATTTGGGGTCATATCAGGGGTTTTAAAATGCAAATGAATCTTTTTCCAAACAACTAGTCAAGAAAGACTTTACTCATTTTCCAAGACTTAAAACTATTGCAGTAAGGGAGGACCAACTTAAGAACTATGAGAAAAGCGTGAAATGTCTTTATGAATCTACATAATATTATGTTTGATGTAAACATTAAAAAAAATAAGGTATATCACTTATAAAAAAATATTTTATTCATTTTTTTTTCCGGCCCGCCTAGATAATTTTTTATTTTATCTGGCCCTTTCCTTAAAAAGTTTGCCCATCTCTGCTTTAGCCCAATGGTAGACTAAGGTCCTGTTTTCGATTCCTAGATGAGACCGTATCTTTTTCCGGTTTTTCTGTTTCAGATTTTCGATTCAGTGTCTCTAATATTGTCTTCATTGATCAGATCTTTTCTTGTTTCACTTACGTTTTTAGAAGCTTAGACAACTTGTTTACATCAAGATGGGGAATTTTGTATTATGAAGTTACTCTTAGGTGGTATCCGTTTAAGATTGAAATTAGAAATGAGAAGGCTATTATTAATAAATCAATGGTTTTAACCCAGTTTCTAATGGTGGCTGTTTTTAAACAACATGGAAAACATCCTGCACTAAAAAAAAATAGCTATCCTTTTTCAGTCCTTCCAGAAGTAAAAATTTATCAATCCTTTTTTGTCCAGTCGTTCCAGAAGTACCTCTCCTACAAGAAGGACCACAGCGAGCTCTTATACTACATCCTGCGGCAGCTGACCATGGACCAGTTGGCGTACATGCGCGGCCTTCACGGCCCCAACCAAACCACCGTGGAGATCCTGGAGCGGGACCTGCTGGATCGCGCCCGCCAGATCAACGTCTCCGACCTCAAACCCTTCTACGAAAGCAAGCTCTTCAAGATCAACAACTTCTCCTACGACGCCAAGAGAAAGCTCATTATTCAGGTGGTCCAGGAAAGACCAGTAGAAGCCTGATTTAATAAACTAATATTATGTTAATTAGGACTTACTTATTATTAATGATTAAGTAAAAAATAACTCCATTTTTGTTCCATCTTTTGCCCGTTTCTGTTCACTCTTGTAAATAATATGGCTGGTGAAGTATGTTTTGATATACATAATTTGTATTTTAATTAACTTCGCAGATCACATTGTGCAACATTTCACACCACATTTCCTTATAAACTTGTTTAAAAGTTCACCTTAAATTTGATTAGTGAGGATGAAATCAATTACAGAAAACTCTCGAATGGTGAGCTCGTGGAGTCGAATTGTGAAGAACGTTCTCTGTCTGGTATTTTATAGGTCGGTGCAAATATTTTCAGTTGCCAAGTCATCATGTCACATGCTGTAGAATTTAGAAATATTCATTTAAGTCATTGCCTCATTATTGCTAAAACCATTTTAATATAGGTTACCTACCTTTGTCATCCGACAGCCTCCCTGAGCATAAAGAACATCCATCTCAGGATGGTGGAGATAGGGATCAGAGATCATGCATATAAATAAAAGAAAGTATTTTCTAGTGAAATGTAAAAAAAGGCTTTATTGCACTTTGCAAATAACATCAAAGAAAGGTAAAAAAAAGAAACATAAATACCTTTGGCATCTATCAGATTTGGAGAGAGAGAGTTATGTTAAAATTACGGTTGGTTATTAGAAGCGCGTACGTCCCGTCGTCGTGATTCTCTTCCAGTCGTGTAGAGCAATCCTCAACAGCGATCGTCAACAGCAAACTCCAAAACGCCGTTCCACACGTCATGGGGCGTTTGGTTAAAGGGAGTCCTCCCAACACAAAAAGCTCGGTTGAGCCTCCATCCATCAGGCGGCATGGGGAATCTCACCGGCCCAAAGGTACAACAAAGGATATTTGGCGGGTCCAACAGAGTCTAGGAGCCGCTTCATCAGTAAAGGGAATTCACCCAACAAAACGAGCACGGAAGGTCCTCACCCATCAAGCGGCATGAGGGAACCTCATCGGCCAAAGGATTCACCAGCAAAGAATCCTTGCGGGCAGTTCATCACCCGATGAACTTGGTGTAAAAAACATCAGCACGCGGACAACATTATCTCGCGGCATCCGGCGGGGGATTTAACAAAATAAATCGGCTACAGTGCCATTAGAGTTGTCACACACTCACGTGACGTGTAAAAACAAACTTTCTAGGCTACATCGCCTTCGTAACTCACAACATAATCCCCATCGCCCCGAAAATCTGCTCCCCCACACAAAACTACGTTATGTCTTCCGCCATCTTTCCCCCGAACGCCCGTTTCCGGTGTCGTTGCAGTTTCGCCAACCAACAAAGTTAAATAAAAAATAAAAAATTAATAGACAATAAACAGTACCTGCTTTAAGCAGTACCTACTCGCGAAATAGATATGTTACATTTCCCCGCAACCCCCGAAAATTTTACGCCGCGAAGTGAAGTAAAATTATTAGGACACCGCCCAATACGACTCTCTCTTTCCACATCTGTTAAAGAAAAATAACACAACATAGTATCAGAAAAACATAAACGTAAAACATATTAAAGTAGCAAACCCATTCACAGAATGGTGTACAAAAAAAACAACATAGAAAATGAGGTAATACCTCCACTTTTACAAGCTCGCTTGTAAGATTACCAACACGTTACTCACATGACGAGAGACAATCTCTCAAGAAAACACTAGTGAGTATGGAGAATTCAAGCTCCCACTTTCATTTATAGAAAAAAAGCAACACTTAGTTATTATTAACATAAAAAAAAAATAACTCTCTCTCTCTATCCTTATATTCTAATCAAAAGTGATATTTGAAAAAAGTTACGTCACAGATATTATACTCAACGCGTCTTAAATTATCAACTAAAACTAGACCAAGGTATAAACAAATATACAGAATTAACTCATTCAATTTAAAAATTGATGTCTAGGAGGTCAGATCAAGTATAATACAATTATTACTTGTCCATCGTACAACAAGTTTTATAAAAAACTGTCAATTACAAAGTGGTCAGAGTAGGGTTTATATGTAAAGACATACCTATCTGTCAAAAAAAAATCAGATCAAGTATAATACAATTATTACTTGTCCATCGTATAACAAGTTTTATAAAAAACTGTCAATTACAAAGTGGTCAGAGTAGGGTTTATATGTAAAGACATACCTATCTGTCAAACAGTTTAGATCAGGTTTTACAATACCGAGGCACTACCTATCTATAAAAGAGGTTAGATTAGGGTTTACATATTTCAATTACCTATCCATCAAAATTATGAAAAAATTCATTAGGAACACAGAAGCAAAACAGGATCTAGAATGTTAGGCTTAGAGCTTAGGGATTAAAATTAAACAAAACACCTAGCTATTAAAAAGTGAACCTCAAAAAGTACTCTTGATTTTATACAAAAATACAAGATGTAACTATTATAAACCATCCTCAGAGGACGTTGCTTGTGCAAGAAAAGACTGAAGATAAACTCAGGTGGCATTTCTTCAAAAAATAACACTTAATACATCAAGTAAGTGAAAAGTCATAAATTTCTTGAACAAACAATGATATTTTGGTGATCGAATATACTTATTAGATAATCGACACTAGATAAGGTGTGATCGAACAATATCCAAATGAACGACACTAGTGGACAAAATTAGCAGTACAACACTGGTTTAAGCAGTAAGAGACCTATATATGTAAATGCTTAATGTTAACTTAGAACTAAAAGACAAAATACACTTTCCTGTATTAGAGGTAAGGTGATAAACTTCAAATATGAGTTACTTTAATGGGTAGGTATGCCAGAGCAGTACCACCTTTGTTTGTGACAAGAAAAAAAAAAATTTTCTTAACAAATATTCTTAACAAACTTAACTAACTGACTTTAAGGAAAGTTATACCAGACTTAATCTATTTAACATAGCTATGGTATATTTAAGAAAAACTTTACTTAATCACTAATTGTTGAAATTTTAACAATCTGTACATAAGAAAGTCGCTCAAATCTCTCATAAACAGAAGTTTTGAATCATTCTTTCCAAGTGCTTGGAAAGTCATTATTCGGGAGAAAATTCCAACGAACTTGAGAAGAAGGATTCAGACTTAAACGCTAAAACAGTACAACATAACCTATTGTTTTACGAACGCATCAGTGTGTAAGTATAACTGTAGCCTATAAGGAAGGCGAAACGACTCATTACATACAAAAAATTATTTAGAGTTTAAATAAAAAAAAAAAATCTCGTCAAAGACTAAGTCAATTACAAAATATGACTTAGACAAAATATCGGGCCCCACGTTGGGCGCCAATGTAAAACCATTTTAATATAGGTTACCTACCTTTGTCATCCGACAGCCTCCCTGAGCATAAAGAACATCCATCTCAGGATGGTGGAGATAGGGATCAGAGATCATGCATATAAATAAAAGAAAGTATTTTCTAGTGAAATGTAAAAAAAGGCTTTATTGCACTTTGCAAATAACATCAAAGAAAGGTAAAAAAAAGAAACATAAATACCTTTGGCATCTATCAGATTTGGAGAGAGAGAGTTATGTTAAAATTACGGTTGGTTATTAGAAGCGCGTACGTCCCGTCGTCGTGATTCTCTTCCAGTCGTGTAGAGCAATCCTCAACAGCGATCGTCAACAGCAAACTCCAAAACGCCGTTCCACACGTCATGGGGCGTTTGGTTAAAGGGAGTCCTCCCAACACAAAAAGCTCGGTTGAGCCTCCATCCATCAGGCGGCATGGGGAATCTCACCGGCCCAAAGGTACAACAAAGGATATTTGGCGGGTCCAACAGAGTCTAGGAGCCGCTTCATCAGTAAAGGGAATTCACCCAACAAAACGAGCACGGAAGGTCCTCACCCATCAAGCGGCATGAGGGAACCTCATCGGCCAAAGGATTCACCAGCAAAGAATCCTTGCGGGCAGTTCATCACCCGATGAACTTGGTGTAAAAAACATCAGCACGCGGACAACATTATCTCGCGGCATCCGGCGGGGGATTTAACAAAATAAATCGGCTACAGTGCCATTAGAGTTGTCACACACTCACGTGACGTGTAAAAACAAACTTTCTAGGCTACATCGCCTTCGTAACTCACAACATAATCCCCATCGCCCCGAAAATCTGCTCCCCCACACAAAACTACGTTATGTCTTCCGCCATCTTTCCCCCGAACGCCCGTTTCCGGTGTCGTTGCAGTTTCGCCAACCAACAAAGTTAAATAAAAAATAAAAAATTAATAGACAATAAACAGTACCTGCTTTAAGCAGTACCTACTCGCGAAATAGATATGTTACAATCATTGCCACTCCAATTGATCTGATGTATCAGACCCCCTCTACTCCTCAAGGTAATACAAGCTTGGATGTTCTGCCTTCCCCTTTGCCGGTGACCACAAGTTTTACCAGGTTGGAGTTCTCACTTTAGCAAGCAACGCTTCAAGTATTTAGGATACGTTGAAGACAGACAGCCTATTTCAAATGTCTAGCTTCTCCAGAGTGGATGAGATTAGTGTTCACTTCAGACAAGTTACCATATTTTAACCCCTTGTTTGCCGGGGTAATTGGGGTTGGTTGTCCACCAATTAGCGTTCGCAAAAAACGGCAGCCATGACACCCAATGACATTTCGTGTCTAGCGATTCTGACAGTGTCCTTGAGAAATTTAGAACAATAGAAAGGTCAAAATCGTAATTAAAGGAATTTTTCCCGCGCATGCGCAAGAACTGCGCACATTCCCGCGCTCCGGTAAATTATTAATATAAATTATTTGGAGTGATCTGGCGCATTGCTGTTTTCTCTATGGTAAAGGGCGATAATAAAGCAATCGATTCTGACCGTGTTCTTCATACACTTTCTTTATACATAAGGTTCAAAATCGCGTGTAAAGTCTCACGACACGCCGGCGCACAAGCGGCAAATAAGAGGTTAAAATATAAATATTCTAGAAAAATTAAATAATTCAACTTTGTATAAACCACTTATATGATGCGCAAATCCGACCGGTTTCGGAACAAACGTTCCTTCGTCAGGGAAAACTTATACTAATTTGACAGTTTCGAACAATGTTTTATCATGATAGGGGTGGAGCCGTTGCTAGTTAATAATGTAGATTGGGTGCTTTCCCTGACGAAGGAACATTTGTTCCGAAACCGGTCGGATTTGCGCATCATATAAGTGGTTTATACAAAGTTGAATTATTTCATTTTTCTATAATGGATAACCACAAAGTAATAGCTACATTCAAAAATATAAATATTCTATGTCAAGACAGTTGTATTAGTTTTTTGTAAGCCTAGAAACTATTTTATAGGATTTGTGCGATAAGGATGTAATAATGCCTTTTATTGAATCTCTGGAACAAGAAATCATATCTGAAAAATAATAAAACATGCCTTTGATAGGTATTTTAGTGTCTTTTGCCCGAGCTAAACGCCTGTGATGTTATAATGCTAGTACAAAGCAATGTTAATTATTATTATAAAACTAATATTGTCCTAGTTTTAAGTCTCATATTTTCATACATACCAGTATTTTGATAAACAAAGTGCCCTTTGAATTCATCACTATGTATTTATATACTGTACTCTCTCGATTATCCGACAACTACTATAATCCACCGTTACTTTTATTAGTTGAAAGCACAAAACAAAGCACTATAATTCGTGTCAAATTCAGTCGTTCACCGTGTGCCTAGGTACAAACATTGCACAATGACAGATTGGGTTATTCAGTTACTGTACTGCCTAGCTTGCTCTTGCTGACCATTTTACCAGTCACCGGGTTCATTATTGTTGTTTTAGAAAATTCTGTCTGCTAGTCTTCTGTGTATTTTAGCAACTATCGCTGTTCATTTCATTCTGCAACGTTTTTTGTTTGAATAAGTTTATAAAATGAAGTGTTCTTGCAAGTGTAAACATACTACATTATACTTTTAAACCAAAAAATGGAAATTTTACAAAAGAGCGGCGACAGTGTTTGTTTGCTTTTACATGCCTGTTTCAATGTTTAGCATATTTTGTTTATGTGCACTGTAATCCACCTGTTTTAGCCTTGTTTTTGGGGTGACGGATTAGTGAGAGAGTACTGTACATGTATATTTTTGTTTTTTATTATTCCATCACTGCTGCAAGTCGATTAAATGTTTGTATTGTTTATTTTTTCAATTAAAATTGTGATAAAAATTAAACCAGTTTTTATTTTACCATTTATTTAAAATTCATCATGTTTTGTATTATCAAAGGAATAACCACTTACAAAGATAAATCATAACACTTTTTAGTGTTTTACAGAAGAAACTTCTCAAAACGCTCTTGTTTTCCTATCATTTGTGAAACTACAACGGGGACACCACCGTACAATATATTTTATTTGAAAGAATGATAATAATTTCCTACTACATTCATTGTTTACTTCAAAAAACATTTTAGGGTGATGCATATATTTTCGGAATTTCTATTTTAAAATTAAAACAAAAAATATTTTTCAACATTTTTTACTTAATTTTATCAGCTTCACAATACGTACATTCCATTTGTTAATTGTGAATTTTGAATATCAAATGAGCAACTTAGGGAAACTTTTAAAACCATAGCGACTTTGAAATCCTCGGGGTCCTGCGGCATGACCAATTTAACCAAGTTAATGAGATTGAAACAATAATTAATTGAAAGAGCTAAGGTTAGTTGGGGTAATGCATTGTGTGGGGCAATTCTGTCAATTCAAGCTCCTTCATACAATCTTTAAAAATAAAATAAAACGTTGAAATCTCTCCATCAATCCGATGAACTGCTACTGGAATCCGGCTCACTATCTGATGAACTGCTGTCTGATGAACTACTACTACTACTGGATGAGGAGTCTGATGAACCATCACTACTGCTGGAGGAGTCTGAGGATGATGACGATGAACTGCTACTGGAGGAGTCTTTTTTCTTCTTTTGTTTCTTTTTCTGCTGTTTGCTTTGTTGTTCTTTTGATGCTGTCAGCTCTTCTTGTTTTCTGCAATGAAATAAAATATTTATTTTTAACTTTATGAGTAAAATCTCAAATTATATTTAATTTAATGAAGACAATATTAGCGAAACTCAATTGAAAATATGGAGACAGAAAAATCAGAAAAAGATATTGGCTCCACTGGGACTCAAACCCAGGACCCTTTGCTTACATGGCAAATGCTCTATCAACTGAGCTACGGAACCTATATCCCATTTGGTCACTTTTAACTGTATTATCTTCGTCTAAGAACTACCAACATTATCAAAATACTGTTCACTAGTTTTAGTCGTTCAGAATGGAGGGCAGTGCAAGAGGGAGGCAAGTCACCAATAATGCAATGCGTAAGAGGCCACCAACGAACTATGTACTAATAAATCACCCCCTTTCTGCATATGGCAAGAGACGTGTCTGTGCGCACCTACTTTTGCTTATGGTTTTGTTTTTCCGATATGTCCACCTGTGCTTATGCAAAGCCATAATTACATATTAATTTAACTGAAGTGAAGTGTGACACTTGCAGTACATAATGCGTTAGTCATAGAAAGATATTAGTAGTGTGTTATGAACAATCACAGTCAAGTCATTGAAGCTTAAGTTAGTCACACGGCCTGTAGCCAACTTCAGCGAAGAAGAGTTAATCCACGGTTGCACATCCAAACAGAATCAGATTGCAATTTGTGAATCATGCTAAAAGACCAAAATGAACAACGCTTTACGCTAAACAAGCTTATTGACTAGACATACATAGTATAAAATATACAAAGAGAGGATAATGTCCAAAGAATGAAGGGTGTATGTGGAAAGACCGGCAGAAATAAACAATATCTTACTTCTGCAGTATTTCCTGATGAGCCTTGATTTTTTTCTTCATGAGCTGCGTGCGGGAGGATCTATGCACATACTTCCTCTTGCCCTTACATTCATAGCTCCAGTGGCCATACTCCAAACACTTCTGGCATCTTATTCCTTGGGGAAAAGCTGCGGCCTGGGCAGCATCCCTGAAATAAAACAATGATATTACTATTAACACAATTAAAATAACATTCAGATAACGCAAAGCAGAAATTTCATTGAATCAGTGAGAATAGGCTTTCCAAGCGATAGAATGCCATACAGAAAAAGAAGCCCAATATTGATTCAATTCAAATTTCATTCTGTTCTATATAGAATCGACCGGCAACAGAACTGCGTGAACGAAAGTTGTTACGCCATCCTCTGCGCACATGTGTAACAGTAATATAGTTATGTCCAGTAAAAAAATGGAGCGATTCAGACATAATATTTTTAGAACTAAAATATTACTACGGCCCGACCCACTAGCGTTTCTTTTTGCTATATTTCTTAGTGCTTCCTATAATATTGCACACACTGCGTGTAACGCTGACAATACTTGATTGCAGTGACATTTCTTAACCAAAACAATTTTCCTTTTGAAGATTTGCTGCATCTTTTTGAGCTCAGCGAGTGAATACAAATCAACTATAGAATAGAAACAGAGCATGTGTGACCTCGCAACAATTCCTTTCTATAATATAAAGGTTCATTCTACAAAATAATTCCTAGAATAGAGTGGGATTTGAGATGGGTACCCGTCATAACATATTTTGTTCATTTTACCAACCTTCTTTTTTGGGAAACTCTGTTGTAGTTTCCTAAGGTCATCTTAGAGTTTAGATAACGCAAGCTGTACACGGATGGCCCGCTGGGTACAGAGGGTTTGTCAGATCACAATAAATTGAAGTTATCCTTTATAATCGACACAAACTGACAAGTTGGAGGCAAAACACAAAAACACGACGTCGATGTCAAAAATTCGTGCATAGACGAAAATAACAATGGACACCAGGAACTGTCAAAACACAAAACTCAAGCCTATCGCCCGAAAAAAAAATTTACGGTGCCTACTTAAAAAAATGATTTTGTAAAAAAAAACAGTTTTTCACATATTTTCAGGCTGTTTGGATTGAAAAAGATTTATTCAAAAGCTTCTAAATAAATCTCTATATATATCGGTAATCGGTACCAATTCGCTAATCCCACTAAAAGTACAATGTTTTAAAGAAAACCAATTTTCCATAAACATATTATTTCAAGCTCTTTGGATTGAAAAAGATTTATTGACAAAGCTAGTAAATAGATTAAAAAAATAATAATAACGGTACTTTTCAGTTTTCCAGGACAACAAGACAATTTTTTTAAAGTCAGCATTCACCTACCTTCACCTCTCAGGGTTACTTTAGAATCGAGTTTCAATTGCATTCTTGGAATTACTTTATTTTATTTTTACATGTAACTGAAAGTGAATAACTAGATAGTATTGCATACAAGATAAAATTAGATCCCCTTCAAATATATGTACATTTAAAAAAAAAAAAAAAATTTCCCGTAGCCATTGGAAACTAATCCACAACAAACAACTCAGACAATTTATTTGACAAACAACTCAGACAATTTATTTGACTGAGAGTTGAGAGTATAACAGAGTATAATGATAACAGAATCAGCTGCTGTTGTGTCAGCTTAACAGTAAAGTTACTAAAATAAATAATATTGGACAAAACAAGGCCAAACAAGAACATCAGATATCTTAAAAATGTCGTCGATTTGGCAGGATCGGGAGATTCGATTTGATTTGCCATTTTCGTAAGTTTTCCTATGATATGCAAATATATAAATAATAATATCCAATATTTTTATAGTGGAATAACTTATTGAATGAAACCTCTAATTGTAATAGGTTTTTAATCATTAAAGATAATACATAATTAACCACTCTGAAACAAAAAGTGTGAAACAGAAAAATCAGAAAAAGAGTCAATTCCTAGTTGTGACTAAATCTTTTTCTGATTTTTCTGTTTCACACTTTTCGTTTGACAGTTTTGGTACTTAATATTATTACCTTCAATTATGTCTTTCAGTGTAATGAGAATGCGCCCTGGAGAGAAAATTTTGGATCGTCTTGATTCTGTCGAGGACACCAAGGGAAACAGTGGGACAAGAGGAAGGCTTATTGTTTCGAATCTCAGAGTATTGTGGCATTGTTTGGCGTCACCCAGGATTAATTTATGTATGATTTAATTTTTATTTATCTTATTTCATTACCACATAAGAATCCTAACTATCTAGAGCCAGTGAAATCATGGCATCCCCAATTTGGAATAGGTTGTTGGGCTGAAGGAAGTGGGGAGGGGAAGACCGGTCAGTCGTTCAGTGCCGGATCTGAGGGGAACTAAATGGAGCAAGCAGCAGACTACAAAATGAACTTTGCATAATTTTTTTTTTTAAATAAAAAAATAAATTGTAGAAATGTGTTTTGCATAATGAGGTATTTTCATTAGTACAGGTGTTGTATTATTTTAGTCACATTAATGTTGTAATTTAATGTTGAACGTTGTTTCCAGGTATTGGCTATAATTGTATATTGAGTACCAGCACCAAGATGGTGAGGTCCCCGCTGCGAGGAACAGCGGAGGCCCTCTATCTCCTCACCAGTTACAATAACAGCAGATATGAATTTATTTTCACAAATCTAATCCCCGGAAACATGCGCCATTTTACAAGCGTTATGGGAGTTCACAAGTAAATATCTGAATCAAATTTATCAGCCCTACTGCAAATGCCTAATACCTCTTCGTAGTGTTTTCCAAGAATCCTATGAAATAAATAATAAAATATCCTAAAATAATTTAAAAAACCTGGAAACTCACACAGGAGGCCCTGAGGAAAATAATTTCCCTCAGGGCTTATGTCATCTTAGGGGATGCTGTGTGGAGGGTCTTTTTAAGGAAGGGAAGGGTATAAAGTTCTGGGAAGGAAGAAGGTATCAGGGATGGGTAGGAATCTGGGGGTCAGTGTATCCAGGAGTAATGGACGTATCAATCCATCCCTCCAACTGCGGAGCAAGGCGATGGGACGAGAGTCTGGCTGGAAAGGTCAAATATCTCATCCTCATCCAGTCTCTCTTGATTCGGCCCGCCATGCAGCAGGAGGGCAGATGCATCCGCTGCTAAGACCTGGACAAACCTCACCCCATGAACCCGGGCACCCATGCTAAGTCTTCAAACATAGTGAACCACTTGGGGTGACCTATGGCAGAGGCGTTGCTTATACAATAAAGCTGTGTATACATACAGCTATAAAACTGTGAGCAGATGTTTATTAAACCGCGAGCGCTTATGTTTTGTACCTCCACACGACGCTATCAAATATTTCTTTCTATGGTAGGAGGGAGCGGCCACGGAATGCACATTTCTTTATACTGAATCTGTTAACTTGACATCTGTCATCCGCCAGTTTAGGCAGCTACTTAATTAAAATGACCCCCTCTCCTGTTTTCGGCGGAGAAGGGAGTGCATAACTTTTCGTATATGGCCTCAGGAGCGGTTACGGCGTAAGATGTGTATTGTCTATCGTTGATTTGCGCATAAACCGCTTAGGTGTGAATGGTCTGAAGGGATTGTATGTTTGGCATGCGATGTAAAGATACATGATTTTTGAAATTCTACGCCAATGAAGAGTACTAGCTCTTGAGCTTGGCGTAGGAGTTATTTTACAGCTAGTTCATTTTTATAACATACATTTTACTTACATTTTCCAATAAATATAAACTATATATAAATATAATATATAAACTACTATTTTTCACTTTTATAACATACATTTTACTTAGTATATACAATAAATATAAACTATGTTGTGATGTTAATTTTTGATATGCTAGGAATTGAAGTTATAACATTTTGATTGGTGTTGTTATGGTTGTTGATTTTTTTTAAAGATTAATTTGACCTTTTTCTTGAATGTTACGAAATCTGTTATTTTTTTAATTTCTTCGGGAAGATTATTAAAATATTTTATGCCTTTGTAAATATAATTGTTGTGCATTTGTTGTGTTGAAAATAGGGGAATTTGGAAGTTAAATTTATGCCTTAAGAGCGCTGCCGGTCGCTGCGAACATTTATGAATAGGTATTTTAAAAAATCTCTTTTATTTCACTCTCTGACAGTAGTCAGAATCGCGCTATAGATGTGTGAGTGAATGCAGGCCTTGTGTGTGTGGGCTACGCGCTTCACCCGTGTCGAATTATTATTTCTGCCGACCACGCATGTTCCAATCTGCAAATGTGTAGAGACAAGACCGCTCGCAGGGGCGTCCTATTGTAAGCGTCCTATGAATATGCTATTATAGCTACTTATCGTTGTTGCGCGCACAAAATATCCTGTGGGTATTTTAGAATATTAGGATACATAATAAAAAAAAACCGAAAAAAAAAAATTGGGGACCCATATTTTTATTTATTTTCATTAATTGTAGAGTTATTTTTGATACCATGTTTGGGTGAAAACAAGTGGGCTTAATATACATTTTTTTATTAAAACTGACAATTTTTTCTTAAATTTTGCATTCAGGATTTTTGTGCGCACTTTTTATGCACATATGATATTTTGTGTAGCAAACGTAGGAAAGGCAACTTGACCTTTCTCATAGGACCCATATCCCTCAGGCCTCGGGCATATTTTTTCATAAGGTCGAAATATTTCCGCTTTGCAATAAAATCCAAATAAATGGAATATTTCTGATAGTATCCGAAAACTAAAAATTGTTTTTGAAAGGCGATGAAATACGCTTTTAAATTTTGAAATCCGAAATAAACCTTTGCTTTTCGAATATAAAAATTTTGAACGCACACATAATTTTTTTTAAAATGACTCATCTTACGTTTTTTCTAACTAAAATTACTGATAACGAAAAAAATAAAAACACGTACATATTTATTACACAAATGTATTGTTAACATTTCCGTCACCTCACTTTTTTATTGTTTCATGTAAAAATAATTAATAGATACAAAATTCCATAAGTTTCATAAACTTTGGTTTTATAAAGGTGTACAATTCCATTATTTTGTGGTTAACTTTTGAATTTGAATATAAAGTTTGATATTTTCTCTTTCTCTTTCGAACACCGTTTAAAACTTATTTCTCAACATAATAGTAAGGGAGACACAAGATCGATATGAGTTGTTCCCAAAGCTAACAAATAGCCGAGGGGGGGGGGGGGGGGTTAAATTTGGATTTGTGACCAAAACACCCAAATAAATTGAAAATGTATTTTTTTAGCAAAAGGTAGAGAAAATATCTTGTGCTGATAAATGTGTTTTATTTTATTTATTTTTGTTTCAAATTACGAAATATTGGTCTTAAAAAAATGAATTTCGTATGATTTTGGATGCAACTTAATTTTTTGGTAATTTTTTGACAGTTAAATAGAAATATTAAAAAAATATTTTTGCTTTACCTACTGAGTTAATATTGAAGAAAATATATATATTTTAATATTTAATATAGATGTATAATTGTACAGTGGAGTTATATAAATTACATATGGTGTACATACATAGGATACGGTTACATACTAAAATATTGTGCACTTGGGAGAAATTCGAAAAATCTAAATAAAATAGAGGTGAATATAGATTAATAATAAATAGAAAGAATGAGAAAAACAGGTAATTATTTAGTTAATTATTCCTGATGAAGTTTGAGTTTCAGTTTATTGATGTCTTTGGTTTTTTTTATTTCAATGGGAAGGTTGTTGAAAAACTTTATTCCTAAATAGATGTAATTGTTTTGCATTAGTTTGGTATTAAATTTTGGTATTTTGATGTTATCTTCATATCTTTTTGATTTTAGTTTAAAATTTTTTGATGATATTATCTTTGTAAATTTGGGTAATTGCATTTTTCTTGAAGATATTCTCTACTCGAGGCACCGTGAAATCTGCGAAAAGCGTTTCTGTTGGATAAGTGGAGGGTTTCTTTAGGATTACTTTAATGATTAGTTTCTGGATTACTTTGATCGGGGTTAGAATATTGTTGTATGACCCCCCCCCCCCCCCATGCAATAATTCCATATTGAATTAATGACTGGATTAGTGCATAGTATACTCTTTTTAGATTGTTGAGATTATTATTATTTTTTTATATGAGCTCCACACAGGAGGCCCTGAGGAAAATAATTTCTCTGAGGGCCTAGGTCATCTTTGGGGATGCTGTGTGTATATTATTAAAAAACATTTCTTTGGGTAATTTTAATTTATGTGCGACAAATTTGAGTTAAAAAAATAATACGAATTCTTGCACACAAAAAGACTTTTTTTCTCATTTTAATTTTATAGTTTTATATTTTTTTTATATTTCTGTAGTATATAGGGATTTAATTTTATAATTTTATATTTTTTTATATTTCTGTAGTATATGTAGTAGGTATATTTTTTTAAATAATTACCATTAATTACAAGTAATGGTCAGAGTTGCCTCTAAAATGATTAAAAAGATGAATTTTTGAAAAATGGGATATATTTGTCAGATTATTTAGGAAACCGTGGTGAATCAAATGGTGTAAACAAAAAAAAATTTGGTCGAAAACCTCACATGGGATATTTTGTGAATGCAACGACGATATTTTCTCAAGAGTTTTGAGAATAAATATATATATATATTTTTTTTTATACGTTATTAATTTATCAAAAAAAACATTCTTGCATCTATTTATTATATACTTGATGTGGAAAATAACATAGTTACTATATTAAGCCAAATAATGTATATGCGGATATACAATTGGATATATGCATAATAATAATTATACCATAATAAAAAGTCATACAGCTTCATATGTGCTAGAGCTACAAAACTACACTACTTGGATGTTTTTGACCACAAATGTTTAAAAAACTGGCGTAAAAGTACTAATGACGTGTAAGCCCATAGAAGGGTTCTCGAGAAACACAGAAATGCATTGATTGAAATTGCACAAACGAATTGGTTATGGCGACCCAGCTTGAAATGCTGCAAATGGGTCCAATCTTTGTGGCGTCATTTTTAGTTAAATGAGAACAAATAACTTTGTAAAAACAGCTTTATGTAATCAATATTATCAACATATTTCGAAAACAGAGTATTCTCTTCGTCAGGATAAGATTAATATTAAAAGACAAACAAGTATAGGCATATGAGAATTATAGACAAAATATTAAAGGGAGAGGTGATTAATTACTTAAAAATATCACAAAATGCAATTATACATATAAAATGAAATATAAAAATTATTTTTAAGTTAAATACCCTTATAGTATAGCAAAGTCATTGGAGAAGCTGTGTAGAGGATATTTTTAATGAAAGGAAGGAGAGGAATTTCTGGGTAGGTAAAAGTATGAAATGATGGTGGAGAGAGTCCGGCTGTAGAGATCAAAAGATCTCCCACTTCCAGTTTCTCCCAATCCGGCCCGCCACGCAGTAAGTGGACAAAATCATCCGCCACCAAAACCCATGCAGACCTTACCCGTGAACCCGGGAACCCATGCTCAGTCACCAAACATAGCGGACCACTTGGGGTGACCAAGTGGCGGGGGTGTTGGTATCCAATAAATGGTTCCCGGGGCGATGGTACCTATAACGCCTCCCAAATTAAAAATTTATTATAGTACTTGACATAAACAATTTTAATTTTGCACAATTTTAGTATGAAAGCTCGGTCAGTATTGGTATACCGCGATGAGTCACTGAACAGAAAAAAAAACGAATAAAAAATATCGATTACTCGGGCAAGGACAACACTAGTCTACCGATAAAATTCGTTACATCACTACTTCGCTTTATATGTATTTGTCAACACCCTCGTTCCCCGGCCCCCCCAGGAGAACTGAGCGAAAGGGACACCTGCACGTCGGGCCGAAAATACCTAAATAAAATCTTCGAAATCGATGTTTTGTATTCCCCATTTTTCTTCTCCAAAACTGGACCGATTTTAAATTTTTTTTTCACTAACTGTATTAAAAGAAAATATTCTATGTCGGTACGTTTTGCTTTTTTTCAAAATACATTGTTTAGTTTGTATACTGAACGTTTTTTGACGGCGTTTAAATTAGGCAATTTTATTCATTTTTGGAAGGTCCTAACTTCTATAAGAAGTAAATTATCAAAAAAAGCAAAACGTACCGACACGCTAGTGGTCGATATCTATATTATGTAAAAAAAAATTTTGCTCTAGGGTCAAAATCCAGAGAGATAAACGGGGAATACGTTTGTATGGAAAAACGCAGCTAGTATTTCCTCTTAATGATGAGTTGAGTTTAAATTTTTTAGTTACATTTTCTTTGAATATTTGTAGTATTGAATCTTTTTTGTAGATGTCTTCAATTTTTGGTACTTCGAAAATTTTGAACAATGATGCTGAAGGGAATGTTGGTGGTTTTTTTAAAATTACTTTAATAATTAGTTTTTGTACCACTTTTACAGGACTTATAATTTTTTCATATGCACCTCCCCATCCAATGATTCCATACTGAATTAGTGATTGGACTAGTGCATAATAGACTTTTTTTAGGTTGTTTAATTTGAGAATATTTCTTAATCTAATGAATATATAGATACATTTCCTAATGCGTTTAACAAGTTCACATATGTGTCTGTTCCATTTCATTTGTTGGTCTACAATTACACCCAGGTACTTTATTTCAGTTGCATGGTTTAATATGGTACATGAATTATTACAGACATCTTTGTTACATTTTGTGTTGTGTATAGTTATATACGATGATCTTTTATATTTTATAGCTGTTTGTGTACACAGCTTAAACGGTTCCAATAATTAATGGTTAAATAAAAAAGGCAGTACCCATACCCGCCTCCCCTCTTACTACTGCGTAAGTAATGAACTTTCATTAATCTTGGTAAATGAACTTTTTCTTGACGGCAATGAGTTTTTGAATAATTTGTGGGCAGTGGAATATCTTTGAGAAAAGAAAAAACAAAATACATTGCGGTGGGTTTTTGGGTATCATAGGCGGATTTTTTAAAATTTTAGTTTATTAGGGAAACAAACAGTTAAACATATTTTGTTAAAATAATTCCGCATAAGATTCACATTTAAAAAAAAAACATAAATGAAGAAAAACATATATAATGCAATAACTATAATATACATATTATGTAGAAACGAAAATTAAATAAAACTGAAAATATGGTGTAATGAGATGAAATTAGATAATTTTGTGAAATATTTAAATCATATAAAAATGTATAATTAAATTTTTCACAAAAACAGCGCTAAGCGAATTGGACGGAACCATTGTCTATTTTTTTCTTTCCATTCTGCATTTTTATTTATTGATTTACATAATATATTATGATAAAACGAATATAAAACTTTATTCCACTTAATTTTATTTGACCGTCACCGGTTTCAGCTCGTTAGAGCCATCTTCAGACTGATTTACATACTTTTATTGATTTTTACTCTACACTGATTTTTAGGGCATACGTCTCTACCCGTCTCTATCGCGAAATGAAACTTCGTGGTGCCATTATTCAAAATAAAAGCTTAAAAGTCCTGCCTACAGAACAGGTAAATTCTAAAAACCATTAGTAATTTTATTATACTTGGTTCTACATGCTCTTTTCAATAAAAATCGGTTCATATCGAAAACAAGTTCATAAGTAAATACATTATGTGAATTTGAATGACTAAGGGTGGGTTTCTTCATTTACCAAGAATGCTAAATGCAATGCTAATTGTAAAAGTAAACGATCGAAATTTAAAAATTTCTATACATTTGACCGTTTACTTTTACAATTAGCATTGCATTTAGCATTCTCGTTAATTGAAGAAACCCACCATTAGTGAATAATTTTCTACTTTTTCCTGTGCATTAGTCTAATATATTTGTATTATTTGATGATTGTAGATTCACACATCCCAGCACGGAGTGTGGAACCTCTCCAGCGACACTGGGAACCTTGGGACCATGATTTTAACCAATGTGCGAGTGGTTTGGTTCGCAGATATCAATGAGACGTTCAATGTATCTCTGCCCTTCATTCAAATTGACAATGTAAGTTATTTTGAGTAATTTCTCTGCCTTAAGAGCTATGTGACACCCGTAGGTAATAGAAATAAAGATAGATATGGTATGGAAGTGTACCGACTGTTGCCGAGTTACCACCGAACTGTGTGGAATAAGATATGTGTTAAAAATGTATGTATTTATCCACACCTTGAAGGCTTTTACATTTATACATTATTATAGATAAGTTGTACAAAGGAGTATTTTTTTTTTTTTACATTAACTCCACACAGGAGGCCCTGAGGAAAATAATTTCCCTCAGGGCCTATGTCATCTGGGATGCTGTGTGGAGGGTCTTTTTGAGGAGAGGAAGGAATGAACATTGGTCTTCAAGAGACCCATGTTGTAGGAAGGAGGAAACACAGAGGCCGGCAAATCATTCCACAGCCGAGCTGTTGAACACAAGAACGAGTCGAAGAAACGACCCATTCTCATGTGACAAATGTCAACCGTATGCAAATGTTGGGCATGCGTTTGGCGTGTTTCCCAACTATGCACCGGTGCCGAAGGGATCAATGATGCTAGTTCCTCGGAGCATCTTCCATTGTGATACCGGTAGAACAAGGATAGCATTCCCACCCGACGCCTGAGCTCTTAAGATTGCAATCCATCTGTTAAGATGGGAGAATCTATCAAACGGACCACCCGTTTCTAATAATAATGTGTATAATAGTACACAAGATATGAGTAATTACAATGCAAGTATGTAGTTTCATTATTAATAGGAGTTCAATAAGTAAACAGGTAAGAAGGTAATAGGTAACTGGTAAATACTATGAAAGTAGTTAAAGAGATGGTCGATATTCCTGTCTCGGTTACAAGGAACTGGTTTCATTGTTGACATCCGAACTGTCGATATTATTTCTTTGAGAAACCGGTTATAGTGGGAACAAGTTCAACCGAGAATATTTGTCAATTAAGAAAAATATATTTAAAAAAAATACAAATATTTTTTTTGGAATAAAACATAATGAGTAAAACCTCAAATTGTAATATTCAAGCATTGAAGAAAATTTAGAAAAAGGTATGAAATATCAGAAAAAGATACGGTCGCATCTAGGAATTGAACCCAGCACCTTAGCCTCGCCAGGGCTCATCTCTAACCACTGAGCTAATCTGAACCTATACCCTTCGGTCATATTTAACTGTATCATATGTCCACTAAGAGCTACCAACATTATTTTTATAATTTTTATTTTTATGTATGATCGCAAGATTCTTCCCGAACTAAATGCAATCTGGATAGTGTCTTGGATAAATATATCCATTTTTATTTTAATGTGCGATATCTATTGACTTTTCTGCAGGTCTATGTAGGATGAATGTTTTTATTTATTTTTGGAACAATTGAATAAGTAAAACCTCCAATTGTAATATTTAATCATTGAAGACTATTAGAAAAAGAAACAAAAAATCAGAAAACGATACATTCACATCTACGAATTGAACCCAGCATCTTAACCTTGCCAGCGCTCTGCTCTAACCACCACCAACTATTAATGTTATGCATTTGGTTTGTATTGTTTGATTTGTCAAATAGGCCGCGGCTTAGGGGCGCCAGACTTCAGGGGGCGGCGCCAAGTCTACAAATGAGTGATTATGATGGTGGCAACTTCTAAAAAGCAGGAACGGGCGGCGTAAATGAAGTGGGTTAACTAACTAACTAATCATCACTCCGTTTCCCGCAGGGGTAGGCAGAGAGGACGGACCGCCAAACAACTCGATCTTGGCACACACTCCTTGCCTCGTTCACATTCATAACAACCTCATACATGCCCTTCTATTATTCTGACTCTTCACATGGCCCGACTCAAGTATCTGATTCACTTGGTTGTGCCATGTTTTTCTCGGGCGTCCCCGACTTTTTCTAACATGCGCATTTGCTTCATATATTCTCCTTGCATTCCTTTCCTCGTTCATTCGCTTTACATGCCCAAACGATTTGAGCGTTCCTTTCTTAACCTTAGTCATTACGCTCACATCAGCCTTGCATTCTTTGCGGATCTCTACGTTTCTCACACGATCGTACATGGTTTTGCCACACGTATGCCTCAGGAATCTCATTTATACAGCATTCAGTCTACTTTCAACCTTCCTCTGCCAGTTCCATGCTACTCTGCTTTACATCAGGGTAGGTACCAGTACTCCATTATGGATGGCTAGCTTCGCTTCTTTGGACAGTTTTTTATTGGCGCCAACGCCGTTAAGCCCTCCATTAATAGAGTTACCTGCATTCACCCTTCTTTAAATATCTCTATCAGCCTTCCCATCTCCCGTAAACATACTCCCCAAATACATTAATTCATCCACCTGTTCCAAGTATTCATCATTTTGCACATTGTTTTCGTATTCTCTCTTTCAAATGCAAAGTGGCCTATACTTATGAAAAGTTTAAATCCGCCACTGGAGTCGCTTTGCGTAGGTGCGACGCATCTCCCCTGGTACTATTATGTATAGTTATTCCTGTATCACTTTGAATGAATTTCTAATGAAAATCAAATCCCGCAGATAAAGGTCCGCGACTCCAAGTTCGGCGAGGCCCTGGTGATGGTGACCTCGGGCCCGGGGGCGGGCTATGTCCTCGGCTTCAGGGTGGACCCTCAGGAGAAGCTGCAGCCCCTGTTCAAGGAGCTCTGCGCCCTGCACTCCATCTACATCAACAAGCCGATCTTTGGGGTGCAGTACACTTGGACTAATCGGGTACTTACCTACTCTACTCATTTATTAAATTCATTCGCTCTCCGCACACGGTGCTGCCATTCAGATTTATTTTTAGTTCTATTAATAACTATTTAAGATACATCATTAAGTTTAAGTATACAGTATATTAAGCTATTTATTTTCACAGTCCTCCTCACTAGTTCTGTTCCGAGGCGGACTGTAGGCTGTTGTGTTGGAGTTTTGCAGTTTTCTACTTTTTTTATAATTACCTCATCTTCATGTTTACTTAGCCCTATTTTTATTTTGTTTTGAAAATTGTTCATCTTCATGGTATTTTTGTACTTATCCTGTATTTATATATTTAAAATTAATTTCCTAATCTTCTTGTTTACTTTGCCTTATTCGCTGTTTTCAAACTTGTTTATCCCCTGATATATTTTTAATTTCATTTGGAAAGGCATTATGTAATTTTGTTACATGGAATTTTTGCATGGTGAATGGTTTTCTGGTCAAAAATGTGTTCAATTTTTTAATGCAATAAGGTATAGTTTGGCAAGAAAGTGTAGAAATTAATTCAATTGGAACTAAACGTGTTCATTACTATGGCAACACCGAATTATATGACGTTTCTTATGGCTGTCATATTATGTGTTATCATATTGTGTGTATCAACGTGTTACGGTTGATTTATTGTCTTAAATCTGAGTAGAATATCGCTGATTTGATAATATTTTTATTCATTGTTTGCCTGAATTTAATTAAAATGAATAAATTATTACATAGTGATACAAGAGGGGTTATATTCTGCGTTTTTCAACGCAGCCTAGCCGAGTGTCACGCGAAGAAGCTTCTTTTTAATTTAGAAGATGTTTGCAAACGAACTGCTGAAATGACTGGTACGTAGAATAGTTTGTTTAATAAATTTCATTAGTATTACAAGATTTATGCCAATTTTCGAGCGATAATAACCATTACAATCTGATTTGAGGTTATGGTAAAAAAATCTGATTTTGACACTTCATTTTGACAGATAATATGCGGCCACAAGAAAAAGGGAATAACTCAATAAAAAAAATAATATTAAACTCGTAGAAAAGTTACCTTTTTCTCGTTTTCTCTTTCTTTCTTTCCAAGTGAATATTATCTAGTGTGTGTTTTTAAAACTCCCTTATATAATAATAATTTTAATGATTTTTCACACACAGGTAAATCTGAATCAACGGTAAGACGAATTGTCAAGGAAGGGGAAAAGGCAGATGGAAAATTTGAAACACCGGGAAAACAGAAAATGGGCATTATGTAATAGCATAAGTGCTGATGATTGGAAAAATTGTTGCAAACACGTGATGAAAATTGATGCAGAATATTATGCATGAGGCAGTAATATATATGATATCGATGAACTGCGCTTAGATGAAGATGAAGATACGGAAGAAGAAGAATCACACGAGGACGAAGACAATAATTACATGTCGGGTGTTGAATTAATAGACTTAAATTTTTAAGTACCTACGTTTTTATATCGGAATAAAAGCCCACTTAAAACTTGTTTTGTTTTATTTTGCTTCTATTAAATTACAGTTTTTTGTGCAAATTTTTTGAAAATACAAATACGCTATGAAATATGCATTTTGCCAGAAGTGTTTTTTTAAAACATACGTTCTTTGTCTTATGAGCCATCTTGGTGTTGCCGTTTAAAACTAGAAAACGATCGCAGCGCAATCATTTATTTTCTACACTTTCTTGCCAAACTGTACCTACTCATTTTTTCCAGTTGAGTAGAGCGTTTTTTTTAGTATAGTTTTAAAGTAGGTACTTACCTCTAATGTTGATTAATCACTCTCTTCAGTGAAACAATTTTCTTTAATTACAAGCTTTTTTTGCTTTTAATCATTAACAATTTGTAATCTTGGTGTAGGTATCTGGTCTCTTAAATCCTTTTAAAGCTTTATAACTCTCAAACAGTTTAGGTACCACTTGTAGGTAATCTCAAAACCGTTTGTAATCCAAAACATTTTGCTTGTTTTTTCAAACATGTTTAACCCTGATCTCCTGAAATCACGACCAATTTGCTTGTAACCACAAACAATTTGTAATCTTGGTGTCTCTGGTCTCTTTTTAACTTTTCACTTTTTCAAATGATTCATAATTTTGACATACAAGGATGGGTTTTTAAGTTCATGGAATGGGGGGAGGGTAAGGAGTGGAAATATAAATCTAAAATTGTTGAAACTAACATTGAAATTTTTTTATGTTATCTTATGACAATCACCATATTTATTTCTTTCACATAAATATACCAATTATTTCATTTCACATTTCCAGCGATCTCCCTCCGTCCAGGAGACAGAGCCAGAGGAGGAAATTGAAGAGATAGGCGAGCCCCGCGGCGAGATGGGCCCCGCTATCTATCTGGCCTCGCAGGCGGCCCAACGGCCCGGGCCGGCTGGGGAGCCCGAAGCCCCCGTGTACAGCCCCTACCTAGGTCTGGCCGTGGAGCCCCCCCACCCGGGTTTCTCGCTCAAGACCCTGTGGGAGGTGCTGCCCTCGATTTAGAAAATTTTGAAGCAAGCTGTGAATAACTTTAATTCCGTCCAGAATGCATGCTGCTGGCGTATGAGGCAGCTCATAACTAGCAAGTAAATAAGTTTGCAGTCAAAAGGGCATCATTGAGGACACTATTGCAAAGTCAGTAATATTAATATTTTTTTTTTGTTTACTGGAAGTTTAGTAAAGTACAAAGTATATTTTTAAATGGTACCTACCTACTTAATGTTAAAAAAGACTGTTTTTCCACCATAAACTCACACTAGGAATTAATTTACTATCATTGTTCCGTAAATGGATGTTGTCATGAAAAAAATTCACTTTATTAAAAATTCTAATTTTATTTGTCAAACTCTAGGTACTTCTAGAAAATATTTATTGCTAACATACCTACTTTCTATTTATTTATTTGTAATTATTTATCATTTGCAGATGTATTTATACCTATCACCATTTTTATTTCGAAAACTCGGCTATCATGGAGAGCATTAGTTTCTATGTTCCCAATGGTTATCTCCGTCACCGACAGCATAGACTGTTTCATCTCCCGACTTGCAGAACTAACTTGCCAATGGTTATGCCAGTCGGGAGAGCTGTCTTGTTGTTAAATAGAATCACTTCGGATATCGATATGTTTAATATCAATGAAGCACAATTCAGACAAAAAGCTTTGTTGTTGTTAGTATGATTGTGCTTCATTGAAATATAAATTACTTAAACCTGTTTAAATTTTAAATTAATACTCTTTTAAAACGTATTGAAATTTTATTTTGTAATGTTTTAAAATTAATAAAGAATGGAATTGAATTGAATTATCTATGATATTTACCAAGCTCCCAGACTCTCCACCCATTTAAGACTCCAAAGATTAAGATGGGCCGGACATGTGCACCGAATGCCAAGCACACGAGTACCGAAGAAGGTTCTGACAGGACACCCGGGAGGTAAACGAAAGGCGGGCAGACCTAGACTGAGATGGGAGGATGATGTCAGGAAGGATGCAAGAGGATTACTCCATGTTGCAGATTGGAAGACGACGGCCGAGGACAGAGGGCGGTGGAGGCTTATTTTGAAGGAGGCCAAGGCTCGAAATGGGCTGTAGCGCCATTGAAGAAGAAGAAGAAGAATTGAATTATTAGTAAGGTAACGTAATTTCACATGCCGTTGTGTCAATGTATATGGTCCAATGTCCAAACACCCACACGGAAGAAAACACCATTAATTAAAACATGGGTGACATCTACCGGTCAGTGGTTGAGTGGGTATAGCGCTTGGGTCTCACCCGAGCGTCGCGTGTTCGATTCCTCGGCTGGCTAAGTCCTCCATCACAACACAAGCAACATTTTCGGCTTTTAATGCATGTTTGTTTTTCTTTAAAAAAAAATAAAAATCAGTTTACACTAAGAGACAGTTGTTTCACGGAATTTGAACATGCATCAAATTTCAAAGTTTTTGCAACAAATTTCAAGTTCTGTGAAAGTTCTTTTCAAGTTCTGTTATTATTTCAGTTAAGTGATAAAACTTTTTTTTTGCATTAGAAAATAAACAGTGCCCATGTCATTTTAGCGGATGCTGTATGGAGGGTCTTTTTTAAGGAAAGGAAGGAGAGAAAGTTCTGAGAAGAAAAAAAGGGTGGGTAGGAATCTGAAGGGTCAGTGTGTCTAGGAGTGACGGACGTATGAATCCATCCCTACAACTGCGGTCCAAATCTATGGGTCCAGAGAGTCCGGCTAGAGAGGCCAAAAGGCATCCCTTAACCGTTGAACGTTGGTTGGTATTTCGAAAAAGTGCTGGCAAATTTCCTAGAAATTTCTTTTAAAATAATTCAGAGAAGCTACAATAATCAAAAAGTACCTAGGTCCTAGATTGATATTGGCTCAAGCGATTCTGACCTTGTCCTTTTTACAGTTTATTTATACATAAGATTAAAATCAGATTTAAAAAAAAAAAAAAGATTTTTTTTTGGGCCCGCCGGCGGGCTCACGACAGACGAGAGGTTAACTAGTCTCTTTTGATCCGGCTCGCCACGCAGTCGGTGGGCAGACTCATCCATCATCAAGACCTGGACAGGAAATGTGAACCCGGGCGTCCCTGCTGTGTCACCAAACATAGTGAACCACTTGGGGTGACCTATGGCAGAGGTGTTGGTTATCCAATAAATGGTTTCCGGGGCGGCCCTCATACCCATACCAAATAAAAACAGAACTTTAATAGAACCTTGCAGAACTTGAAAATTAACCTTTAAATTTGACAACTCGCCCTAAATGACAGAGCATAGATTTGATGATGTTGATTTGATTTGATGACTTTGTCAGACATATTTGTCACTGTCAATGGTTAATGTGGGTGACATATTGCACATAATCTCATCAGCTGCACTCTTTAACATTCTCCCAATTATGATGCTTTATTGATTTATTGATACTAGTCTCACATAAGCACTATACTCTCATAATATATATGGGGTTGGTCTGTTTCACCATATCACTCACCACAGGGCCGGCACTGCAGGCACAATTGGAGTTGTCCGCTCCGGGTGCCGACTTACCAAGGTGCCAAGGAACCAAGTTGCTGATAATACCCAACACCTAAAACAGCACCCTTGAGATTTTTACTAGCTCCAAGCGCCTTTTGATTCAGGGCCGGCCCTAGCACGCTAAACATTCCCAAATAAGAATGTATAAGTTGTGTATTTCATAACACAACTATAGTCAAAAGTTTTAATATATTTTTTTATAGATTTCAAGTGTAAGGCAGATGAGAGACTTTAGTTGCGGTGACAGTTGGAAACATTCCAAAATTCATATAAATCCAAAAAATCTCCTAACTAAAAAATCTCTCGTGTGCGCAACTCCATGATATTCCACAATGAATTTTTATGCCCGCAACTGTTGCAATGGTCTCCAATGGTCCCAACAGTCTCCGGTTTCACGTCTGTGGGCTGCCTAATATATGGAATAATAAATATTTTTAATATCATTTTCCAATCCTTCTATGGATAATATCAGCATAAGGACATATTTCAAAAGTTATTTAATGAAAAATCAAAAATACAGTGATTTTGTTGTATGAAATTACTGCACCTACATACCTAGGTACCTACTTATCGATAAATAATTATTTTATTTTTATTATTTATTTATCTGTTTTATTCCTAAACATATCAGTTTTTCTGTAAACCTATGAAATCGCTGTATTCTTGTATTTTTATGACTTGTGTGCTTTTTTATCTAATTTTATTTTTATTATTTCTGTATCTGTTTAAAAATCATCTGTCATGGTTTTATTTGTACTACCAAACATGTAAAAGCCCTTTGGGCGTTAAATAAATAAATTAATAATTATATTACGGATGTTATATTTTTTACAAGTTTTGTTTTAAAAGTGCATTTGAAAATAGGAATCAAAAATAAGTTTAGAGGAAAAAGGTTTTTATTTCATTTACATCAATATTATTTATAGTAGGTAATAATCTAGTTTAATAGAAATATTTAACATTGTACTTTGTACCAATACTTTTTTTTCATTTATCGAAATAATAATTTCTTACTGATATATCATAAACAGTATTTTATTAAAATACAGAATTTTAAAAACATTAACATACTCTCTGTTCTACTTACTCCTACATTACACATACCTACTTGATTAATCGACAACTTTTTATACAAATTACTAAATTGCTACATAACTAAAAGTAATGAAGAAATGTGTACTACTATCAATGAAGAAAACTAAAACGATGTAGGTATTTAATATTTGATATTAAGGGCTAGTTTGTTTCACAGAATTTGAACAATTCATCAAATTTCAAAGTTAATTTTCAAGTTCTGTAAAGGTTCTATTCAGTTCTGTTATTATATCAATATTGGCCAGTCGTTGCACATAACTAAAATATTAATATAACTTGAATAGAACTTTCACGGAACCTGAAAATTAACTTTGAAATATGACATATTGTTCAAATTCTGAGAAATAACTGGCCCTTAGAGTAGATACCTTCATGAACATCAACAATGGTCAATGGATGTGATCAATATTTTCCCGATATTTATACATAACGAAAGTTTGATTTTTTTCTGAAGTAGATATAATATAATATTGTATTCTCCTTGCCTAGTAAGGATTGGAATTAACCTACATGTATATGATTTAGTTAAAATCCCCTTCTATAATTATTTACTAGCTTTATTACCCGGCTTCGCCCGAGATTTAAATGAAAAAATATGGCTTTTATTCATTTTATTTTTTTACATTTAATGGATATGTTTTTCAGTTGGTTCAAAGCTCCATTACTCATTGTGGAAGTGTAGTAACGAGAAAATTAATTCAAGATACCTATAAAATTTAGACAAATAAAATTTGTGCAAGTTTCATGATGCCAAGAGTTTTTATTGCCTTGAAAATACAGATTTTCAGATTTCGTCGCCTCAGTTCTTATTTGTCCAACAGACCATTTTAGTTTTTGTTCCATCTCCATTTTAGACTTAAAAATAAGGTATAAAAAATGATAGTTAATCACTCAACTAAGAATTATTTACAATAATGAGACCTTTACCTTTACAGAAATGACTTTATCTTACACCTATCATAATGTTTCATTGAAATAATGAAAGAAAACCTTCTCTTCCTGTAAAATTTTCTAATGGTCTGTTGGACAAATACGAACTAAGGCGACGATTTGTAGCTGAAAAGATATTGACTGGAGATATTTTACTTAAATTAGTGGACTTGACAGGTATTATTACATGCTATATTTTTTAGAACAATTAATTTAATTACTCTTGGTATATAATATTTTATTTAGTTTTAAAATCGTTAGGTATGATATAAGTATATGGCTAATGGCTACCTGTTTCAATGATTTGACATTAAACATTTAATTTTTTTTTCTAATGCCTGCTCTCCTGCTCTACTGACTTTTCGAGTTACATGATGACATTTAACACAATGCACACAATAATAACTCAAGCAACAACAGTGCCGATATTGAAAAAACCTCGCTCTCTCCTCAAAAAAAGTCTGAATGCAGAGATTAGAGAAGGCATAATGAAATGATTTGGGCCTATGGGCGAAACAATGTTCATTATTGGTCGTCGTGTTGGCGTTTACAACTTCATTAATGTTAAATAGAAACACGGGAGATGGGCCATGAACTACTATTAATATGAATCTGTGCAAATCGCAAATGTCGCCAACATCGTTCAACCATACTATTGCAAATCGCATCAACATACACTGACACCACTCCTTTTTTTATACGTATACACCAAACGCATAACTTTCGTTGGCTTCCTTTGATAATCTGTGCAATTTGGTTGTAGATCATTCAACACTCTTCCAAGCCATATCTTCCTCTGTTTCTGTCATCTATGTTTGCAAGAGTATTAATTTATTGTATTGACTTTTATCAGTGATCAATATATTGCTGACATTTGATTCCTTGGGGTTGACATCTATAAGCGTCTATTCCTTGAGTAGAATTGTGACGTGTGCATCCTGGTGAGGTCTCTCTCGCTCATGGTAGGCACCCTGGGCTTCTCCTCTGGCTGTATGGCGCTTCCGAATACGGACAGCTCCTCCTCGTTTTCATTTCCAAGGGATTGCTGGCTCATCTCCATTCTCGAGAGTTTCCTGAAACCACAATAGATTTATGAAACACAAGCCAATGGAATGTGACTTTTGCTTTTTTGTAGAGTAGGCAGTGCCTATGAAAATCTGTTCATAACCTGCCTGTGTAACAACATGTTCCAATCGTTAGTCAGGATGAAATGAATGAACTTTCCTGTTATTGCAGTTTCGCAACACCCAGCACAAAGGCATCTCAATATGTCATAGTCAACCACGGCCGATGGCTGTAGGTGAACTAAAGTGACGGGTTAGAGTTAAACATTCATAACATCCAACTAAGTGGAACCACTTTTTTAACACATGTCTCATCTAGTTATTATACATCAATGTAAAAATTGATTTTTTATGGTAGGTACATACGTAGGTAATTAAACAGAGAAATTAGTAATCGTACAAAAATTGTAAAAATGAAAAGTTGTACCTATTTAACAAGATTAAAAGATGCCATTGTACAGTGAAACCTTCTTAAAAAGTTTTCCAAGGGACCGGAAAAAACAAACTTCTTAAGCAGGAAAACCTTATAAGTGGGGAAAAATGGGTCAATTTTAGGCGGAGGGACCGAAAAAACCAAACTTCTTAAGCCACGAAACGTCTTAAGAGGAAAATTCTTAAGAGGGTTTCACTGTATTCGTTTCCTAGCTTATTTAAGCGGCAAAGTTCATTTTCGGGTCATTGCTACAAAACAATACTAGGTGTATTTAAAATGGTGACTCACGGTCTTCCAGGAAGCTTATCTTCGGGGAGCCAGCAGTGCAGGGAGAATCGGCGAGCCATCTGAAACACTCCTCTGCATAATTTAATTTCAACAATGCCAAATGACGGAGAGTAACAACATCTTAGCCATAGCGTGATAAAACAGGCATTGTATTGTATATTTATATTGACGTACACTAAAAACATGCAGCAAATACGAGTATAAGAGACAAACTTCATCAGAAGTTAGAGGAATTTCCTAGAATTACTAAGAGCTTTTTGTAAATGCCAAGCATGTAAAATTTTCCCTGAAAACTCACCTTTATCATTGATTTCTTGGATTTGCTTTTAACTGCTTGAGGAGAATTCACATCTGGAAGATATTGAAAAGTTCTGGCTGCACTCGACAGCTGCTCGATAGATCCTTAAAGTTCAATGCAATCAAAACAACGCTGACAAAAATGAAATAAGAAGAGATAGATGGTTTATCAACAATGCTAATGCTGCTTACCTTCGTGAGCTATTGAAACATTCTTGTTGACTTTTCGAATCAAAGCTGGTGGCAAAAATGATTCATTCTCCTTTTCTATCGCTTCCTGGATTCTCATTGAATTTAGGCAAGTGCAGCTTTTTAAGGTATGGCAACTTTGGCAGACGTTTTCCCCCGAGCCGCATTTCTTACAAACAACACCCGGAGTTTTTTTTTTCGAGTAGTTATTGTGTTCTTCTCCCAAACCTGAATCAGACTGACTTGTTCCTTGCTGAGAATTTTTGGGAAATACGACTTTCATCTCCACGTCAGATGGTAATGTTGTGTAGCAACTTCCTGCCAGCGTTACAGACCAACCACCTTTAAAAATATAACAGCGTTAAATGACTTATTCCTTAATATAGAACTACATTGGTGCAAGTGAGCTTTTTAGGAAAGCTCGCATATATCCTTATTATATTGTGCAAAACTTCTATATTGTGTCAAAAACATTAAATACCTGCAACATTCTGGTATGGTAATCTAATGGGTTCCTCTTTCCTTTGGGATTTGCGGTTGATATTTCTCCTTTGTCGAAGGTTGTTATTCGGCAGGAATCTCGGAACCAAAGCGGGACAGTTCACTGCTACTTCCGAATCACTTCCACTACTTGTGGTATCGGTCGATCTACTGAAACTTTGATTCATAAAAGGACTTGGCAATCTAACTCTTTTTTGTTCTACACTTTCGTTGCTTCCGCTTTTTTGTAAAAGTATCTCCACCTTTTTCTGGCTTGATTTTCCGTGGGCAGATTTTTCAGGATTATTATCTGTATCAGGCGTGTGATCTTTCTTATGTTTGCTGGAATTTGTTGTATATTTAATTCTTTCAGTAAGTTTTGAATACTTTTCAGATATTACTGGTGATCCGGTGGTTCCTTCGCTTTTAACATTCTCACCGGAATGTCTGGAATCATCGGATGCGTTTTTAGGACTTCCTTCAATGTTTCTAGGTTTTTTAAACTCTGAAGAGATCTCTCTTATCTTAACTACGTTGGGTTTGTCTGGTATTGGTGGCTTGTGGTGTATGCTGATTTGTCTGATGTTGTTTCTGCTATCCATTGTCCTCAATATTCTTTGAGAGTGTGGAGCAGAGTCTTTGACTTGTGTATCTGTATTCATCTTTTCAACAGCTTCCCTATCAGAATGAGTATTGGAAGTTGGGTGAGAACCTTAAAAAAAAGCTGTTATTATTTTGGAATATATTTTATTTTTCATTTTTAATACATTAAATGAAAACACACAAACATCAAATCTAACGGCAGTGTTTTAAAACTATGTAATAGTTTATTAGTGTGCTGGTGAAACATCTTCTTTATCAAACTTTATGATGTGCAGAAATGGTGCAATGTGGAATCGTTGAACTGGTGATGTTGACAGTACCTTCATGTTCCGGTGAATATCCTGAATGGGGTTGGAAGAAACCCGCCCAACCGTCTCTGGTGGCGAGGGCTTTCTTCCCCTTCACGTGCGAACCGCTGCTCTCGTGTTGTGTATTGTCAATAGGAATGGGACTCGTAGCGATGGAAACATATTGTGGCATTGGAGATGTGGACATGTCATGAATGTCTACGCGTCTTGTGCATGGCGTACTTTGAGTTTGTACATCAGATTTCACCAAATCAACTGCGATTTGAGTCTGTGGGGTATTTCTGGATGGACTATCTTTGGGATTTAATTGTATTATCGGACTATTTTCATCTATCTCTGGTATAGCATTCATATCCTTCCCTTGATATATTCCACTGTTGTCCATGTGTAAAGAATCATGTTTTTTATTAGTTTGTTGCAATAATTTAACTTCAGCTGGCAATGATGGCCGTCTGTTAGATTTTGTCATGTCTTCATTTGAAGATTCAATACTAAGACTACTTCTTTCTTCGGGAATAGCGTCAAATTTTTGTTTGTATTTTGGAATGATAGCTATTTTTTCATGATTTTGCTGAGGTATCGATGCTCGTCTTCCGGAAACGTCTGCAGTTGAGGCCAGTTTCTTCACAGTAGGGTGAGCTGGTTTATTGGGAGAAGATAATGACACTTGTTTTTTTCGACTTTGACTATCGTCTTCATTCAAAGCATCAATTAGAATGTTAGCTATTATTTGGTCCATTTCTGAATTTGCATCGTTGTAAATATTATTTTGGTCATTTTTTGCAGCTAATATATTATATGGAGGAATGATTACATTGACAGGAGATTGCGAAAGAGATGATTTGAGCGAATGTTCATTTTTCAAAATCTTGGAAGGAGATTTTTCTGCCACAGGGACGGGAATTTTGGACTTTTTAATTTTCCTTGATCCCCTCAAATAATTGCGGTTGTCATCAGACTGAGGCTCTGGGGAACTGTCAATGCATTCTACAATTTCTAAAATTTCTACATGCCTATTTCCCTCTTCGAATTCTGTTTTCTGGTAAAGTCTTCTGGGTCCGGACAAATTTGGATTATAACTAGGTTGTTGATATTCAAAATTATTTTGAACACACATGTTATTAGAATCTTGTTTAAGGCTATTGTTTTTTTGGTAATATACTCTTTCGGCTTTTTTATCCCCACTCTCCTTTTTTGAACCACGTTGATCTTTTAATTTATTCAAATGTGTCAGTTGAATATTTCCTTGTTTATCTATTACAAATGATTCAAAATCTTTAATGTTTTTATCATCTTTTACAGGTTTCTTTTCTGTTTTCTGCGGCGGCTTTTTATCATTAGTTTTTAGCTTCGGCACATCTTGAACGTGTTTCTTTACAGGTGATCTTGAGTTGGAGGAAATCTTATTGGATCCGCCCTTACTTACTTTTTCAACTACTTCATCGATGATTTGTGTTAAAATATCAAAACATTCCCTTTCATGTTCATCTCTCAATCTTTGCATGCCTGCTAGTTTTTGGTTTTCTAGATCTCTTTTCATTTGCCTGTTCTTTTTCCTTTTAAAATGTTCCTTCCGTAACTCTCGTTTTTGCTGTCTTTTGAAAAGTTTGTCTTTAATCTTTTCAGGCATGTGTTCAGCTACTACGATGTTGTCTTTTTCACATTCAATTGAATCTTCTTTAATGGGTACGAAAAACGTTTCGCTTTTATCTTTGGGAAATCTGCAAGCTTTGTTGTTGCTGTTTTCAGGTAACAATAACATAATATCACCTCGAACTGGCTTGTTGTCATGCTTTGACGTTTTCCTTTTCATTCTATGATCATGTTCCATAAGCCTTGGGGAGTTGGGGTCATCCAAACTGTCGACCATACTCAAGCAATCTGATTCACAACTTGAAGCCTCTTCTTCAGACGATGTGTTTACCTCCATTGACTCAGAGTAGGGGACAGCAGAAAATCTAGGAACAACTATTGGAACTTGCTGTGCTTTTTGATACAAACATGGCATAATGTTGCTTATTACATTGTTTGTCGTATTCACATCACATGCATTTTCGGGTGAAGTTTTTTTAATTTTAAAGTTGTCGTGGGAATTATTTATATCTGCAGAGTTATCAACAATTTCAGACAAAGGGTTTTGGTTTTCGGGTGATAGATCTTGAGTATCTGAACGTAGTTCTGATGCACTATATTCAATATCAATACTATTCATCATTTTGTTCAAACTGTTGTCGACAAATACATCGACATCAGTTGACATTTCGAGGTGGGAGACATCTCTGTAGACTGACCCGCAAAAATAATTGTTGGCTGAATCATCAATACAGATATTATAATTAGAGTCCATGCTGGCGTGCAGGCTTTGGGAACTATTTTCAAACAGTTTGTTGAGTTTTTGCAAAACAGCCTTGGATGGTTTTTCATGTTCAATGAAGCTAGTGTTGATGTTGTTTTCGTGATCCGTTGTATTTTGGTGAGAATCGTTTAGATAAAATTGCGCATTATTGCTTATGCTTTCAGCTGCGTTATTTGTGTACATATTTATGTCGACATTATTGTTTGATGCCTGAGTGTCCACTGGTGAAGTGACATCAGAATCAACTTTTAGTAGTCGGTCTTCCGTCTGCATCATGTCCGAGTATCTCATTATGTTATCTTCAACAATATTACTCATATCGTTCTCTAAATAATATGAATTGTTTTCATCTTCATAGCCCGCTGACCTGGTGCTCTCCTGAAGCTCTGATTGGTTTTGTGTGGGGAAGCATGTTGATTCCGTTGAGTATGACAAGGATCGTGTTTGCTCTTCGATGATGGTAGTTTCAAGCAGATCTTTGTCCGGCATGTGAGTGATTAAAGAGGTTATAATATTGTTGGTTGGGACAGGACTTGCACAAACATTTTGAAGTTTGACCTTTATTTCTTTCTCTAAAATACTTAATTTGAATTCGTCATCAGTATTAAAATTGATTTCATTAATCTGATCTGTCATTGTGTTTAAACTGTCAATCAATATATTTGAAACGTATTGGTCGATATCGATCATATTACAATGTGGCTTAAGCATATTGTCTTTATTGAGGGTTTTGACCTTATCCAGTTTTTCATCACCGCTGCTGTGTTTATGAACATCGGATATCTCTTTATTTTTACTAAATGTGTCATTGTTCAGAAATGCTGAGGAATTCAGAGTTTCCGAAACCACAACTTCCAAGCACTCTACTTTTGAATGTCTCAAATTGTGCTTTGATAATTTATAAGCTGGGTTTTCTATGCAAGTTAATAAATCACTAGTTATATCAGTTGTGCTCATGTTATCGGAATTTGATATGCTCCCTGATTTGGATAGGTTATGATCGGATTCGTCCATTGAATTAATGTAATTCTTATTGCTGTCGCAATCATTCACGAAAGTTTCTGATTTTCCAGTATCTGAGAATTCCAGGTTATTCATGTTTTGGTTTCGGTACTGATGATCTTCGCCTTCATATTTTTGGTCAACACTAGATGCTGTAGACGTTTGAGAGTTATCTTTATCGGCAGTTTTACTACTCGTTGTTATACAACTCCTAGTTGAAACGGCTGAGTCGCTCGGAGAAGATGTTTCTCGATTGAGTGTCGATGATGTAACATTTGAGGTTTCTGTTGAAGTGGTCTTCTCCGATGATGTGGTGGATGGTTGTGTTGAAGTGCTTTCCCTTACAATGCTATCATCAGTATATGTGGGATCCTGGGATGAAGATCTATCAGCATTTAAAGCCCCTAAATCCGCATTCGAACTTGATTCTTGACTAAGAGGAGCGCTGGAATCAGTGACGCTTGCCGATATTATTTCTACAGTTGGAGAGTCAAAAGAATTCATGTAAATGCAGACACTTTTCCTTCTCTTTTTCTGAGCTTCTGAAACCGTGTCACATAGATCATTTGCCGAAGAAACTACAGCAGATTCTGGGCGGTCTTTAGATGACTTACTCCTTGAATGTGTAACGTCCTCACTGGAATAACTAGTAGACGATCGGGTTATTTCGCTGGTCACGTCTGAAACACTTGTTCCATCTGTTGTTGGATAGGAAGATGTAGCTAAAGAACTGAGCCTGAATTTCGGAGATCCTTCTGTAAGTGAAGCTGTTTTAAAAGAAGATCTTTCAGACGGTGTTGAAGCGCTTGCCAATAAGCTGGGCGATGTAATTTGGCTTTTGCTCTCTCTGAGGAGCATGTCTCTTGCGTTTTCAAGATGTGTAATGTATCGTTCAGGGCTGAATCCTTGACTAGCGAATGGGATTAGTTTTTTGGGTGATCTCGAAGCTCTGTATAGTTTATGGGAGGGAGAGACCGGATGGGTCTCGGTTCTGACGGCAGCTGGAATGTTTTTTTCGGAAAGCTTTCGACAAGCCTCGCAGTCACTGCTGGCGGAGCAGGAGTCCCAGTAGCGGAGCTCGGAGTGCGAGCCTCCTTGGCGCCCCCAAAGCCTGCGCAGGAGAGGGGAGGGCCTAGCCACCCCCAGGAGACCTCGGGCGCCGCCCCTTCTGGCAGGACTCCAGCCCCGCGGAGATGGGGCACTGCCTACTTCACTTTCTTCCGAGTCGGACTTTTGCTGGGCTAATTTGTATCTGAAATGACAATCGAAAAACATTATGAAGAAAGATTATAAAACCTTTTACATATTGTTTCATAGTGTGAGGGAAAGGGAATAAAATACTATTTAAATGGGCAAATTTAAAAATTATATACATAGAAGATATTGAATTCCGTAAATCTAAACTTGAACTTTATGGAAAATAAAATTAGAAATTAAACTACTTTCAGCCAAAGCAACACATTGGTATTCATAATTTTTATTATTAATATTAAATATGCTGTAATAAAATTTTCAGATTCAACTATGATAATACTAGAAGTCGGGATTTATTTCATTGTAAAACTTTTGGGACGAACTACCATTGCCCAGAATACTTATGGAGGGAAATACTTATGGAGGGAAATACTTATGGAGGGAAATAATTATGGAGGGAAATACTTATGGAGGGAAATACTTATGGAGGGAAATAATTATGGAGGGAAATACTTATGGAGGGAAATACTTATGGAGGGAAATACTTATGGAGGGAAATAATTACGCAGTCTATTGGCATCTATTTTATTATTCCTATGCAAAAGTCCCTAAAAAGGACGTTAATAATTAATTAAATAAATTTAAAAAAATAAAATTGACCAAAAGAGCATGTTTGCAATTAGTATTAGGTTGTGATTAATGTTAGAATGTGACATACTTCCGCATGACGGTTTCCGGCACCGAGTACCTCCTTCTGAGCAGGCCGGGGGAGGCCGCTCCGTGCTCCCCGCTGCCCGCCCCCGCCCTCACGCCCCCGCGGGCCCCCGCCATGTCTGAGACGCCCCCACGCGGCGCCCCCGCACTGAAACAGAAATCATTCATCCTTATTAATTATTTAACTAATTAATTGCTACTGGTAATGAGAAATGGCAGTTTTGTGGCGTAAGTATGTAGCCAAAATTAGCAAAGGACAACCGAGAAAAAATAAATAAGAACAGTATGGACATGCAGATTCTTTTACATGTGAGCGAAGTGAGCGTCGGACATTAAGCCATACTAAATAATGCAAAGTCATACGAAATCGTATGTTTTTGTTTTGAAAATTTGATCGTGTAAAATGTGTTAAATACTGCGTGTAGAACATATCTTGGCCCTTAAAAATATCGGTAATTTTTTTTAAATAAGTCTTTTAATAAACCCAGAAAAAAATAAAGTATTTGGTTTCTAAAAAACACTTTCAAGTGCAAACTCTCCTACTTATAAACCCCTTTTCGGAAATGGTTTTATTGTATAATATGGAAAATTCAGTTTCTTTTATAATAATCGCAAAAAATGATATTTTCGCCCGAACTTCATAAAATAAAATAAAATATGCATTTTCTTGTTGTTAATTTTGACATCAATTAATACGGCCCGCACTCTACGAATTTGGATTCTTGAAGTGACCCTTATGGCGTGGGCACAAGAACCATGCACTGGGCACACCTTTTTCATATCAGTCGTGCCCCGGCCGGAGCGGGAAATAGACGTATGACTCCGTGTCGCTTATATTATGGTTATTTCCTTTTGGGGTATTATGCCGTGTTGCGCTACCTCCTCCTTTAGCCAACGTTTCGGACAGCGTTACAGTGTCCATCATCAGGGCAGATGTGTGTGCCGCGTCGCTTAGTTTCGTGAAATCAATTTTAAATTTCCGTTTTATTACAATACAAATGCGTAAAACAGGAATTAATATTTTTTATAGGCCTTTACGAAATCTCATACTTTTCCAACCTTTCCAAAAGCCTTTTCTCAAATATTTTTAAACTCCTCCCATAAAGGGCGTGAATTCCGATTTCGATTTTTTCCTGGACTATTGGATCGCCAGATTTCAGATTACAGATTTCTGCTTTTCTTTTTCGTAGAAACGTCACCTGAAAAGGCATTAGTCAATAGTCGTGTTTAGCAATAGCGGTTCGTGCTTTGAGGCAGGGGAGACTGTGCTTCCCCAAAAAAATAGAGAAAGAAAGGGGAAAAAGATACAAAATAAAAGTATCCATACATACAAAATACAGTAAAACTTTAATTGACATGTTACCAATTAATAAATTATGTAAGTCTTAAAGTTAATTCTATAAGACCGGTTGTCTTTATATTACGTAACTCATCACACCAGTGCCACGCGGCCGGCCACACGTAGAATTCCACTCGCCGCGCCGAGTTTCTACGCCACGCAGTACAATAATACGCAAGTGAGGCAGGGAGAGGGCCCGCCTCCGAGAGCCGCCGATTTCATGTAGGCGGAGCGGAGACGAAAAGTCACATGAAGAGCGTTTAACCAGCCAGCGGACGAAAATCCACATTTCGTCGAAAGTTGTTCTTCCGATCGGGCAGGGTGGTTACAATGAGAAAGATTAATTATTCTCCGTACCAGCTTTTTTAAATTATAACTCAATATCGAATTTATTTCAATCCAAATTAGCTTTAATTTATACCTTCATCCAAAAATGCTGAAAGGCGTGATGATAAAACTATTAAAATAGTGTACTTTTTGTAGTTATTTTTTGTTTATAAGTATTTATCATTTTTCAATAATGTCTAAATTTAATAAGTGTACCAGACGTATCAAGCCTGTACAAGACTGTAAAAAAAGGGTACCGGTTTCAGTACACGACCAGGATGAAATGGTTGAAATAATAAAATACTGACCTCCCTTGCACCCAGTGCCTGATGAGTTGAGGACACTGGATGTGCCTACTCCTCTGCCCAGTCCTGGTGCGTGGCGGTTGCCTGAAGTAGGGCCGGCTTTCTGGAGGAGACTGATGGCACCAGGAGCAAAGTCTAGGCAGAGGTCGGCGGGAGGCAGCGGATGATAATAACTTTTCCCAGAAGGAAATAATAACACGAGTTTGACGTTGATGGAAGAACTGATTTATTAAGAGAAATGGCCGGGTTTATATACCCGATTTCCGTGACAAAACCTGTCACGTGGTACATTTTTGTGGTGGGAGGTTTTACCTAGCCCTTTACCTATATAAGGTGTGCCTTTCTGTGGGCCACCCATTTTGGCAAACACTTGCTTGAAAGTGGTTGATTAAAATTGATTTCTTAAATTAATTATACAGGTCAGGTTAATGTATTTACAATGTTTTCCTTAAAACTACAGTGTTTCTACGGATGTTCTACATTCGTAGATTTTTTGTTTGATAAGTTTGGGTTGATTTTAAGGAAGTTTGACTTTTTGTCGGTAGGTATTTGTTATTTAACAAAGTGTTTGAATAGTTACAAAGAAGTTAATATTTTTCCCAGGTCCCCCGTAAGCTTGGCTATCGAAACCTTTTGGTTCCGTCGCTTTACGAGGTCCTGGGATTTTTAAAATGGAGAAAAAGTGAAATGATGCTAAAGTCTCGAAAATCTGCTCAAGTGCTGATAGCGCTGGCAGTTTAAGAGTTACAATGTTTATTTATGGCTCTATGGATGCCCCGTAGGACTCTGCACTGAAACATCTTAGTTTCAGCGTCCTACGGGGTGTTTAAACGAAGTTATATTAAAATATGGTGTATTTTTGACTAATATGACGGCCCTTAATAGGGACACCCAAATTGGTGTTTTGGCTTTGTAGCCGGAAAAATAGCCCTGAAGGCGATGAAATAATAAGTTTAGGATGTCTCCTGGTGGCAACTTGGTAACCAAGTTTTTACTTGTGTCACCAGGGCATCTGTGTATTAAGAAAAGGACATTTAAAATTGAAAAAATGTGTTTTGAAAAAGATCGTTGCTGGCGGCACGGTATTATTGAACTTCGTGGCCAGGACGAAAAAAGGCCCTACAAAGGGCCATAATTAAAATAGAGAGCAGCCCGCTTGGCGGAGCTGCCGCCTCCTGCAGAGCCATAACAGCAGAGCGGCAAGGGAGGGAAGGCAAATGGCCCTTTTTAGGGCCTTAGCCTAAGGCTGGAAATTAAGGCCCTCAAAGGGGTCTTAATTAAAAATAAAAAGGAGGCTAGTCAGCCTGGTTGCCTTTGGAGGCGTAAATAAGTATAAATTGTTAAAATTATTAAAATTATAGGATTCTAGAATGTCTCCCGGTGCAAACTTGGCACACAAGCTTTATTTGGTTGCACCGGGGCATTGTACATAGCAAAAACATATAAGATTAAAAATTAAGAAATGAGGGAGAGCAACACGTCGGTTACACTCCCCCCGTGTAGCTACGCTGCACTAGTCTTCACGACGTGTTGAAGGTCGGTCAGTAGGGGTCGCATCAGTAGGCGGGGCCGGCAGGATCACAGCAAGCTTCACGGCAGGTCGAACGTAGACTCCGGTGCTCGTCTGGATGCGGGCGGTCCTCACCTCGCCGTCTGCAGCAGGGGTAGCGTCCAGGACTCGGCCGCGAGGCCAGCTGTTGCGGGGCATCGCGGGGTCCATGATGACCACCAGGTCGCCCTTCTTAATTGGGTTGACGGGGTGGTGCCACTTCTGTCGGGTGGCCAAGGTGGGGAGGTATTCGCGGAGCCAACGCCTCCAGAACATGTCAGCTAGCTGCTGACTGATGCGCCACTGGCGGCGGAGGCATACCTCCTCCTCCTGCTTGTCGTACAGCGAGAGCTGGGGCCGGTTGCCTGCTGCTCCCAGCAGAAAGTGGTTGGGAGTGAGGGGCTCCTCGTCTCTCGGGTCTACGGAGATGTGCGTGAGAGGACGGTTGTTGACGGTCCACTCAGCTTCAGCCAGTGCTGTCCTCAGGGTCTCTTCTTTGGGGGCCCTCTCCTTCAGTATGGCTTGCAGCGCGTGTTTGACTGACCGCACCAGGCGCTCCCATGCTCCCCCCATGTGAGGAGACATTGGCGGGATGAATTGCCAGTCGATCCCGTGCGATGTCAGATGATCCCTCATCCGGGCGTCATCTTTGAGCGAGTTCAGGGCGTCCCTTAACTCGTTGTCCGCTCCGTGGAAGTTGGTCCCGTTGTCCGAGAAGATTGTCTTTGGTTGACCTCGGCGTGCCGTCATGCGTTGGAGGGCCATGATAGCAGAGTCGGCAGACAGGGAAGTTGCCAGCTCGAGGTGAATGGCGCGCGTGGACAGGCAGGTGAAGAGGGCTCCGTATCGCTTCTCCCTTCGTCTGCCGACAGTGATGTCCATGGGCCCGAAGTAGTCCAACCCGCAGTTTGTGAAAGCGGGGACATGGTGGGCGAGCCGTGATGGTGGCAAGGGTCCCATTAGTGGTGGGGCAGGCTTGCTTCTACGCATCTTGCAGGTGGGGCAGTGGTGAGTGATGCAACGTATGTTTGTCCGCAGTCGCAGCACGAAGTAGCTGCCTCGTACCTCCGCCATTGTCCTCTCAGTGCTTGGGTGGTCCGCCTTCTGATGATGGTGGTTGACTAGGAGCCGTGTGTAGGCGTGGTCTCCATCTAAGATTATGGGCGTCCGCACATCTCGGGAGATTCTGCTGGTGGCTCGTATTCTGGAGTCCATTCGCAGCAGTCCATCGGGTCCCAGGAAGGGGTTCAGCGATCTGAGCCGGCTGTTGTTGGGTACGGGGGTTCCTTGGTGAAGAGCACTCAATTCACTGCTGAATGCGTCTTCTTGGGCTGCTTTCACCCACCGGAGTTCCGCTTCACGGGTCTCCTCGGGCCGCAGGTGTCCGTCCAATGGTTTGTGGGGTCCCGCACGGCATCGGCCTATGAAGCGGTGGACCCAGGCGGTGGCTCTGATGAGTCGGTGCCAAGAGGAGAAGCGGCTTATCTCTGGAAGCGCATCTGCCGTGGTTGAGGTGAGCCCGACATATTGGGCCTTCACTTCAAGGGTGTTGTCATCTGGCTGGGGAAGTCTGGACCTTTCGCGCGGCCATTCTGCCTCGGCCAGGGTGAGGAAGGCTGGGCCGCTGAACCAATGTCCCGCCGGTGATAGATCGGGAACCTCGACGTCGCGGGTGCCGATGTCAGCAGGGTTTAGTTTGGTGGGGACCCATCTCCAGTTGTCAATGCGAGAGAGCTCATCGATCTCGCCAAGCCGGTTGGCCACAAAGGTAGAGTAGGTACGTGGGTCCGTACGAAGCCAGCACAGCACCGTCGTGGAGTCTGTCCAGAACACCGTTCGCGCAATGTTGCTGCGACACTCCTTTTTTAGGGTTGCTGCTAGTCTGGCTGCCATGAGCGCTGATTGGAGCTCAAGGCGGGGTATGGAGAGCGGCTTCAGGGGGGCCACCTTGCATTTACTGGCCAAGAAGGTTGCCGTAGTTTCTCCGTTGACTTCCTCCGTGTGGTAGGCGACCGCGCAACATGCTTGTTCAGACGCGTCGCAAAACAGATGGAGCGTGACGCTGCTGTGTTTGCTTCGTAGGCAGCGCCTAGGTATGGCTACTCCGCAGCTTTGGAGGAGTCCCAGCCAGTCCAGCCATCTCACGTTGTGCTCGGGTTTGATGGTGTCGTCCCATCCGATGCTCGACCTCCAGACATCTTGGAGCAGCATCTTGGATCTGACTGTGAGGCATGCTACAAACCCCACAGGATCGAAAATTTTCATGACAATACTGAGCAGCTGACGTTTCGTAGGGCTGCTGACCAGTTCTGGCTCGGCGGTGTCCCTGAAGGCGTACAGGAAACAGTCAGTCACCGGGTCCCATAGTAGGCCGAGGATTCGTTCGGTCTCTGCTTCTCCGCTGCTGATGCGTATGGCTGATCGGGCGCGGTCTTCAGGCGGGATGGTGGCCATCACCGCTGGATTATTTGAGGCCCAGTTTGTGAGATGAAAACCTCCTGATGATAGGACTGTCGCCACGTCTTTTGCGAGGCTAGTGGCTTCACTGATGGAGTCCACCGCGTCCAAGTAGTCATCCATGTAAAATTTATGTTGGATGGCGTCTGCAGCAGCTGGGAAGCGCTCGGTATTTTCTAGGGCCACCCGGTTTCGCACGTACTGGGCACTGCTTGGAGAACAGGTAGCGCCGAACATCATTGACGTCATCATATAGGTGCGAGGCTCTTGTTGAGGCGTCGGTCGCCACAGGAACAGTTGTGACAGCTGGTCCTCAGTCTTTATTTTGACTTGCAGGAACATCTCCTTTATGTCGGCGGCGAGAGCTATTTTTCCCTCTCGAAACCGGAGGATGTTCCCAAGTAGGGACGTCAGCAGGTCGGGTCCCGTCAGCAGTTGATCGTTGAGGGAGGTTCCTCGGCAGCGGCTGGCAGCGTCAAACACGACGCGGATCTTCCCCGGCTTGTTGGGGTTCACCACGGCGAAGTGCGGCAAGTACCACTTGCGGGCGGAGTCTTTCGCCGCCTCTCGTGCTGTGAGTTCTCGCGCGTGGCCTTGTGATATTAGTCGGTTGATCTTGTCTCGATACGCCACTGCGAGGTCGTCCTCCTTCAGTAGTTTTCGTTCGAGGGACCACAGCCTCTTCAGCGCACATTGTCTGTTGTCGGGCAGCGTGATTTTGTCAGCCTTCCATAATAGGCCGGTCTCCCATCTGCCGGTAGTCATCTGCCGGGTGGTGTCCTCCATCAGCTGGTTGGCACGTACAACATGTGCGGTTTCACGGGAGGCTGAAGTGATTCCCAGTGAATCTATGGCGAAGTTTGCTCGAATAAGGTCGCTCAGCAGGTCATCCTTGTGGCTCTCAGCGTGCAGGGCCAGAGTGGTGATGGGGCCTTCATTGGTAGAAGGAGTCCCTCCTCCATGAGTTATCCACCCCAGGGCAGTCCGTGACAATATTCGCGTAGAGTCGCGGGCTTCATGCACCTCCCTCGATACAATGAGGTGTGCGTTGTCCTGCCCAATGAGAATGGTGGGGGTGATATACCCGCCAGGGATCCTCTGCTCAGGAAGGCTGAGGCCTTTCACCGTGCTCGCCTTGATGTGGTAGTCGGTGCTTATACCGGCGCCGCGCAGTGTGACCTGCACGCGGCGCGACAGGTGATCTGATGAGCACATGCCCTTGGCCCCGTGGAGTCGTAGTCCTTGTATGGGTCCATAAGCGCCAATCTGTTCTGCTGCTGAGGTGTCGATCAGTGTTATCGTTGATCCCTCGTCCAGCAGCGCGTAGGCGGTGATCTGCTCAGCGGGGCCTGTCAGCACCACTGGCACCACCTTGAGCACGGCGCCGTCGGCCTGGCGTCACATGTGGTGGACGTTGGCTGTTGCGGGGCTTCTCACGTACGTGGGGTCGTGAAGCAGCTTGTGATGGGGAGAACGGCAGTCTCCGATGCCGCACCAGTCGCGAGTTTTGCATGCTTTTGTTGCATGTCTCTCCAAGCACACGCGGCAGAGTCGGGAGCTTTTCACCGTTTCCCAGCGCAGCTTCACGTCCTTTCCGACGAACTCTCGGCAGTCTTGTAGCAGATGGCCTCTTTCGCCACACTGTAGGCACCCGTCGCGATTTGTACTTTCGCTAGGGTTCGCGTTACGATTGTTCGAGTCATATTGTGGTGACTTTCGCGCACTTTCATTTTTTACTTTTTGTGAACGGTCATATTGTGGTGACTTTCGCGACAAACTTTCGGTAGGTACTTTTCGACTGTCATATTGTGGTGACTTTCGCGACAAACTTTCACTTCTGCGTCCGAATTGTTCAGTCGTGGCGAACGACTGTTCACGACGTGGTCTAGACCTCGCGGGGTCGACCATACCCGATTTGGTGATGGCGTTCGCGATGGCCTTCAGGAAGGCGGCGTACTGGCAGATCGTAGCTGGTGCGTTGTAGTGCCGCACCTCCATCAGCCACGCCAGCCGCATCGTGCACGGCATCTTCCCCGCGATGTCGCTGAGGAGCGCCGGGTTGGTCAGGTACCCATCGTTGTTGAGGGAGCGAAGTGATGCCACCAGGTTCTGCACCGTGCCCGAAAAGTCTGCTATGTCCTCCAGTGAGGCCTCTGCTGTCATCTGTGGGAGCCGCTTGGCCTTGTCCAACATCAGGGCGGCCAGCGAAGTCGTCCCTCCGTAGCGCTGCTCCAGCACGTCAAGGATCTCAGGTACCTGAGTGGGGTCCATCAGGAGGGGTCCCACGGCGTCTCGGGCCTTCCCTTTGAGGGCCCGCTGCAGTCGGATGAGGTTTTCACTGCTAGTCATCCGGCAGGTAGCAGTTGATTGGTTGTACTGCGCCCTCCAGGTGGGCCACTCCAGGGGGTCCCCAGAGAATGGAGGCAGGTCCTTGGCCATCGACTGCCTGGCGATGAGAGCAGCCATCCGGGGGTCATCCTCAATTGTGGGATGAGGGCTGTCCTGAGCCCTTGAAGCTCTGATGGCCTCTGTGAGCGCGTTGGTGAACTGGGCCATCGGGTTGTCCGTCTGCTGGACCCAAGCTCTGGTTTGGCGGGCCGTCTCCTCCGCACTTGGTTGCGGTGGGAATAGCGGCAGGCCGGAGCTCGGACTGGCAGCGGATGGAATCTGGTCATCAGGCTGCGCCGGCTCATGATGCGCCCACTGGGCATATGCAGATGGTCCCTCAATGTGGTAGTAAGGGGGCGGCGGCGGAGGGCCTTCAGGCCCTGGCTGCGCCGGTGAGGCGTACCTCTGGTCCACCAGAGGCACAGGTTGGACAGGCATCTCGCGTACGGCGCTGCTCGGCCTCTGGTCCACCAGAGGTGCAGGCGGCACGGGGCCGGAAGGTCCAGGCTGCACCCATCCTTGACCCTCATGATGATGATGAGGGGGCGGCGGCGGAGGGCCTCCAGGCCCTGGCTGCGCCGGTGAGGAGTACCTCTGGTCCACCAGAGGCACAGGTCCGACAGGCATCTCGCGTACGGCGCTGCTCGGCCTCTGGTCCACCAGAGGTGCAGGCGGCACGGGGCCTGAAGGCCTAGGCTGCATCCATCCTTGACCCTCATTGTGATGAGGGGGCGGCGGCGGAGGGCCTCCAGGCCCTGGCTGCGCCGGTGAGGCGTACCTCTGGTCCACCAGAGGCACAGGTCCGACAGGCCTCTCGCGTACGGCGCTGCTCGGCCTCTGGTCCACCAGAGGTGCAGGCGGCACGGGGCCGGAAGGTCCAGGCGGCATCCATGATGGACATCCTTGGCTGCTTGGCTGCGGGGCTCGGCTATCTCGTGCCGGCTCAGGAGCGTTGTGTTGTGCCAGCCCTGAAGTACTGCGTTGTGGCAGCCCTGAAGTACTGGGTTGTGTCAGCCCTGGTGCAGCATGCTGAGGCGCGTTCAAGGCTGCCATCAGCTGTTGTATCTGCTTCCCTTGGTGGCGCAGCTGTCGTCGCAGCCGGCGCACCGTATCCTCCGTGGCTGTGGAGGGTGGAGGCCCCTCATCGCTGTCCTCTGCGGAGCTCGTCACCGGGGTAGTGCTGGATGAGGGCCGGGGCGTGGCGTCAGGGGAGACGTCAGGCACGCCCAGGGGCTCGTCTCCGGCGTCCGGAGCAGCAGCCGGGGGCTCAGCAGGGGGTGATGAAGGTCCATCGTCTTGCGCCGTCTTCTTCGATCGTAGGGCGGGCGGAGACATCCTGGAGTCGTGCAGCGCATCCGGCTCGAAGGACCACTTGTACCAGACGTATCAAGCCTGTACAAGACTGTAAAAAAAGGGTACCGGTTTCAGTACACGACCAGGATGAAATGGTTGAAATAATAAAATACTGACCTCCCTTGCACCCAGTGCCTGATGAGTTGAGGACACTGGATGTGCCTACTCCTCTGCCCAGTCCTGGTGCGTGGCGGTTGCCTGAAGTAGGGCCGGCTTTCTGGAGGAGACTGATGGCACCAGGAGCAAAGTCTAGGCAGAGGTCGGCGGGAGGCAGCGGATGATAATAACTTTTCCCAGAAGGAAATAATAACACGAGTTTGACGTTGATGGAAGAACTGATTTATTAAGAGAAATGGCCGGGTTTATATACCCGATTTCCGTGACAAAACCTGTCACGTGGTACATTTTTGTGGTGGGAGGTTTTACCTAGCCCTTTACCTATATAAGGTGTGCCTTTCTGTGGGCCACCCATTTTGGCAAACACTTGCTTGAAAGTGGTTGATTAAAATTGATTTCTTAAATTAATTATACAGGTCAGGTTAATGTATTTACAATGTTTTCCTTAAAACTACAGTGTTTCTACGGATGTTCTACATTCGTAGATTTTTTGTTTGATAAGTTTGGGTTGATTTTAAGGAAGTTTGACTTTTTGTCGGTAGGTATTTGTTATTTAACAAAGTGTTTGAATAGTTACAAAGAAGTTAATATTTTTCCCAGGTCCCCCGTAAGCTTGGCTATCGAAACCTTTTGGTTCCGTCGCTTTACGAGGTCCTGGGATTTTTAAAATGGAGAAAAAGTGAAATGATGCTAAAGTCTCGAAAATCTGCTCAAGTGCTGATAGCGCTGGCAGTTTAAGAGTTACAATGTTTATTTATGGCTCTATGGATGCCCCGTAGGACTCTGCACTGAAACATCTTAGTTTCAGCGTCCTACGGGGTGTTTAAACGAAGTTATATTAAAATATGGTGTATTTTTGACTAATATGACGGCCCTTAATAGGGACACCCAAATTGGTGTTTTGGCTTTGTAGCCGGAAAAATAGCCCTGAAGGCGATGAAATAATAAGTTTAGGATGTCTCCTGGTGGCAACTTGGTAACCAAGTTTTTACTTGTGTCACCAGGGCATCTGTGTATTAAGAAAAGGACATTTAAAATTGAAAAAATGTGTTTTGAAAAAGATCGTTGCTGGCGGCACGGTATTATTGAACTTCGTGGCCAGGACGAAAAAAGGCCCTACAAAGGGCCATAATTAAAATAGAGAGCAGCCCGCTTGGCGGAGCTGCCGCCTCCTGCAGAGCCATAACAGCAGAGCGGCAAGGGAGGGAAGGCAAATGGCCCTTTTTAGGGCCTTAGCCTAAGGCTGGAAATTAAGGCCCTCAAAGGGGTCTTAATTAAAAATAAAAAGGAGGCTAGTCAGCCTGGTTGCCTTTGGAGGCGTAAATAAGTATAAATTGTTAAAATTATTAAAATTATAGGATTCTAGAATGTCTCCCGGTGCAAACTTGGCACACAAGCTTTATTTGGTTGCACCGGGGCATTGTACATAGCAAAAACATATAAGATTAAAAATTAAGAAATGAGGGAGAGCAACACGTCGGTTACAATAAGAATGTTAAAAAAATCTGAAATATATTAGTTTGTAAGTGCGCAAATAAATACACAAATGGACCAATTTTCGTCAAGAAACACATGTACGTACATATTTTTTAATGATTTTATTGAAACTAAAATTAAAATTCTAGTACATAATTCTGCTAGATAATGTATTGATTTATTTTACTGCATGATTACATTATTTGAAATGGGTGTGGTATAATACAAAAACTTTTTTGAAAATTTAACAAATCTGCCAACGACCTATGGAATAACCTTATTATACTAAAAATTAAAAAAAAATCTAAAAATTTATTACATAACTATGCTAGATAAAAGAACAATCTTTCGAAATCCATTTATAATTTTTTGTGGAAAAGAGTCAATACGTCTAAAAACTTTTTTGAAAATGACGTATTTCCGGCTTTCTCTGGTAATGCCCTCTGAAGTCGAAATTAACGGTAGCCGTTGCGTGGTCGCGCGTTGTTTAGTTTGAGGCGCGCCTCAAAAAACAAACATTTCCAAAGTAGAACCGATCATTTACGATCAGCTCCAGCGCCCAAGTGACCAAGTTTTGTTTGGTTTCGTGATTATTTGTAGGGTATACGCAAAGATATTGGAATGTAAGTAGATGGGCTATCTGCTGTTTTTACTATGTGGGTCTGCGTTTCCGGGTGTCGCCGATGTTGTTTACCAATTAACAAATAAACTAGAAGAACAAATAATTAACGAATAAACCAAACGAACGTTAAACTAAATGAACGAATTCTTCCCTTATTCAAAATATATTGTTAACCAATATTAATGCACATTTTCAAAAAATCAACGAAATGAACAAATTCTTTTTGTATGAAAACTACGCTAATTAGCGCGTAGTCCGGCGACAGTTGCGCGCACACCATAGCATATCTCTTCTGTATTAGAATATCTTTGGGTATACGGTAGGTACCTACGGAATACGGCTATTTTGATTAATTTAGTAGGGCGAATTTGCAGTTGACGGTCTTGTGTTTTCACATTATTATTAAATTTTGACGTAGGTAATACTTCAATTTTTTCTAGTTATAAGAAGGTGTTGGTATACACAATGCTGGTAGGTACTGTATGTTTGTGCCTCACCAGTTATGAATAATTACGCACTTCCCAACCTCCCTTTTACACTTCTTTATTCCTCCTTTATGTAAGTAGGTACTTAAATCCTTCGACCTCACAACATTCCCCAAGATTCCCAGATGCTATAATTCATCTGGCTCCGTTTCATTTGAGACCCTTGTGGAAGCAATCACACGGAAAAGCCACGTATGTTGTAGAAGTAGATTTTTTATTTATACAGTAGATGCCTAATTGGCAATTTTATTATTCATCTTTCAGACAGCTTGTGTGATAAATCTCTGCTATTGTTCTATATAAAACTACTAGAAGACCCGGCCATACGTTGCTGTGGCTAACGAAACACATTACCCAACCTTTATAAAATCCACACCACCCAGTTGTCAGTTGCCCGCTGACCGCTGCCTGAATTGAATATTTGAATTTCTCGGCTTTTCTCTACTATAATAAGCTGTATTATATATATAAACCTTCCTCTTGAATCACTCTATCTATTGGTGAAAACCGTATGAGAATCCGTTGCGTAGTTTAAAAGATCTATGCGCACATACATTTTGAGCGGCTTCATTTTATACTATGTAATGAGATAATGATAATAATGTCGGTCTTGCTGTATGGATGTGAAACATGGACCTTGAAAGTAAGTACAATGAACAGGTTAGAGACTTTTGAAAAGTGGCTTCACCGGAGAATGCTCAAGGTTCCATGGACCGACATGATCACCAACACAGAAATTCTCAGGCGGGCTAGAGCAGATAGACGACTGCTTACATTAATAAAGATCAGGAAAATTTCATATACCTATGGGTCATATACTCGAGGGGAGAAGTATCACTTGCTCAAGCACAAGCTCCATTTAATATTGAAAGGCAAGATAGAGGGTCGCCGAGGGCCTCGTAGGAGACAAATGTCTTGGCTGCGAAATATACGAGAGTGGACCGGCATTAGAAGTGTGGAGGAGCTATTCCAGGCAGCGCAAGACAGAGAGACATTTTCAAGAGTGATTGCCAACGTCGGGGGGACCTGATAGGGCACACAAAGAAGAAGAAAACTATAATTTATTCTTTATCATTATACAATTGTTTGTGTTATTTGTTACAGCGGAGATATCATAAAACAGACAGACTCCAGGGTGCCATAAGATGCCAAGCTAGGAACAGACTGCCCCCTCATTGCGGACTGCAGACTGCAGAACTATTGTATGCAAGGTAACGTGCGGTGTGTGGTTTATACCCTGTGTACCTAGACCAGTGCAGTCAGGGGCGGCCCTAGGGCGGTGCGAGCGGTGCGACCGCACAGGGCGCCGTCATAAGGGGGGCGCCGAAAACACCCGACCACTGATCGACTATCTATCAATCGAGCGCTTAAATCATGTGGTCGGTGCGGGGAACAAACAGTGTTGCCAACGTAGGCGATTTTTCGCCATTAAGGCTACTCTGAACGGTTAGTTTACACGCTGGTTGAAAATTAAAAAAAAACGTCTCCGGTGGATCTTGCGCCAGTATATTAGGACAGCAACTATGTTTATCTAATACTACTAACGACGGCGAAAGTATTATTAATAAGGAGACGAATGTTCACTATTTTGGCAATTGAATTCAAAACGAGTTAATTGGCTTACTTGGAAGTGAAGTTCAAATTAAATTTTGACTATCAAAAAGTCATCTTAATACTGGACCGCACTCCTGATGTAAACCACGTCGAACAATTATCAATAAATTTCCGTTTTGTTGACACAAATGCAGAAGAAGTTAAAGCACGAGAGTGTTTCGTTGCTTACAAGCCGGTAAGTGACTCGACAGGAGAAGGGCTCACTGGCCTTTTTCTTGATGAAATTGTACCTACGTGAAGTTGACTTGGATGTGAACGATCGTCGAGGTCAAGGGTACTACAAGGATAATGGTGCCAACATGGTAGGAGTAAACCAACCATACTCAACCTGTGGCCCGCGGGCCGCATGCGGCCCGCCAAGCTTTCGTGTGCGGCCCTAAACACTTCACCATCAGGAACCTGATTTAAAAAACAAATATCATTCTAAATTTCGTGTATCTTGAGATTCGTTTCGACTTTGACGCACAGATCCCGAAAAGGATTGTCATTATGGTCCGCATGATCTGGTACAAGAGTGAGATAGGTTGTTTAGATTTTCACGGCCAAAAGTATTTTTGTTATTTGTTTTTGGGGTGTTATGCCGTGTTGCGCTACCCCCCTCTTTAGCCAACGTTTCGGACAGCGTCACAGCGTCCATCAGCATGGCAGATGTGTAAGAGTGTTGCTATTTACACACACAGATTTATTCCCAAAAAAAAAATATTTGACACACAAGTACGCGCGTAAATAATTTATAAATATAAGTGTCATTTCTAGAAACCACCGCATCAATTAAAATACATAAAAACTGGATAATGTCACTGGTTAGTCAGGTACCTACTAATTTTAACAGCATTTCTTGCTGTCGTATAAAGTATTGTTTTGTTATAACTTAAATACGCATTATGAGGTGATTTTTCACAAAAAACGGCGCTCCACAAATAAATTATCCAATTATTATTATTATTAATAGCGGGAGTGTCAAAATACAATCATACAATCGAAAAATGTCCGACGAAAAGAGAGTGATTAAAGACAAATGGAAAGATTGTTGGGGGGGGGGGGGGGGAGGTTGATGAATTTTTTTCGTCATACCACTGTAGTGTCGGGGCCCGCGTAACTTTACAAATACATGTATGTGGCCCGAAGAGAAAAAAGGTTGAGTATCGTTGGAGTAAGCAGAAGTGTCAAAAACAGAATTCTAAACCAATATCATCGAGCATTCTTTAACCCATGTAGCTGTCACAGCTTGAATTTGGTGATAGCAGATGCAGCTAAATCATCCGTTAAATCGGTTTCTTTATTTGGATTTCTCCAAAGACTATTTGTATTATTCTCTGGATCAACAAAGAGGTGGAAAGTCATATCCAAACACATAGAAGGACTATCACTGAAAAAGGTTTGTGAAACTCGCTGGGAGAGTAGAGTTTCTAGCCTTGCTTCTGTTCGCTATAACTACTCTTCAGCTCATGATGCCCTTTTGAACCTTCGCGAAGCCTGTGCAGATTTGCAAATCATTTTAACCGATGGGGAAAAGTGTGATGTCTCTAGTCGCGAATTGGTTGAAGAACTTTTGAGCCTAAACAAATTACTAAAAAATCTTGACTCAGCAGAGCCACTACAAGTTCTTCAACTTATAAAAAAAATGATTGGCAGGATATATTCCCGAATATGTGGACAGCGCTTCGGATTTTGCTGACCATCCCTGTAACTGTTGCCAAAGGAGATATAAGCTTTAGTAAATTAAACTAATTAAAACGTACTTACGTTCGGCTATATGTCAAGAAAGACTATCAGATATTGAAATTTTATCAATTGAGAATCATATTACCCGAGGGTTAAATTATTCTAATTAAAATAAAAAAATTCGCAAGCGCAAAAGCTAGAAAAGTTGTGTTCTAGTGTTTTTACTGATTTCGCAGATTTAATTAAATAAATGTAATCAAACATATTATATTTTTTTCTGTTATTATTTCTCATCCGTCCTACTAGGTACTTTAATTAAAATTACATAACTGCATAGAAAGAGCTCTATTTTTTATTAGGAGGGGGGGGGCGCCACTAAGAGATTTCGCACCACCTAATAATTTTGCTAGGGCCGCCCCTGAGTGCAGTGCCAACCATACCATACCAACCGGACCATACCTTATGACTTATGAAGTAGGTATGAAAGGAATGTTTCTAAGCAATGAAACTACGAAAATATTTGATGTTTTGTGAACTGTTTTTTCTGTTATGTTTTTAAAACAGGTATGGTTCTACTGTTGAGAGCTCGGTCGAAACGCTTCTTTCTGGTACGTGCATTGTTTATGAGAAATAGGGAGAGGTTATGGCGGATTTTTCAGCGGTATGTACCTACTTTTAAAGTGAGAATATCTATGAATACTTATTTCTAACAAATATTTGGAGTCCTGGCCGCATCTAAAAAGTACTTCTACGCCTGCAGATATTCTGCTGTCTCTCTCTCTATTTCATTGCTCAAGGATACGCCGTGCAATCACTTGAGCATCGACAAACTTTTGTATTAAATTCGGAAATAAATTTATTTTCACAAATGAAAACATCTTTTCCTTCAGACATAATCTTGCCTTCAGTATGAATAAACTACGGTATTTTGTGATACGTCTGTATATTTCTTGGAGAAGACATGGTTTGTTCTAACTAACTAATTTGGCGGGTATGAGTACATAGTGGTTCGATACGTTTGGTGAGTTAGCTGGAGTGCCCGGGTTCATGGGGTCAGGTTTGTCCGGATCTTGGCGACAGACGTGTCTGCCCACCGACAACGTGGCAGGCCGGATCGGGAGAGACTGGTTGAGGGAGATATTTTGACCTCTTCAGCAGGACTCTCGGAACATTGCCTTGCAGTGGAAAGGATGGGTGACACTGACCCCCAGATTCCTACTCACCCCTTATACCTTTTTCCTTCCCAGAACTTCCTCTCCTTCCTTCCCCTCAAAAGACCCCCCACACAGCATCCCCAAAGATGACAGGGCTCTGTGTGAAATTATTTTCCTTAGGGCCTCCTGTGTTAAGCTAATTAATGTAAAAAAACTAGAATATATCGCCAACTGTGCCTCGGCACAAGCTTCATTCATACATCGTCTTTCTTCTGTTCTGTCAACATTCCCATACAATCTCAGCGTCCCTTTCTTCATCTTAACCCATGGACATATGAATATACTGGACCTGCCCTAAGTGATAAAAGCGTATTATTTCCCCCTCCCCATAACGGTTCCATGGAGCCGCCTCGGATCGACAAGAGCCTCGCTTGAATCTTAAAAAATGTGACGTCATCATTTTTGTCCTGACCAGCGCCGAGCACGCATCGTACATTTTACGAACAAAAATGAGAACTTGTGCTATACATTATACCCTAATATATGTGCATATAGCGAATGTGGGCGTTTCTCCGGTGAGCTCGTCGCTGGTTACAGGGGTAAGTAAATTATGAAACATTTGTAAAAGTGTCTTAACTAAATACGACAACAAAATATTCCCCTGTGAAAAGGGGCGAATTTTCCTTTGCCGCATTTGGACTACGCAAATATGTTAATAACGTGGCGAGCAATTCGCGCTCCCATGTAAAAAGGTCTATTCATTCAAAAGCACATTTTGCTTTTAAGAACTAAATGGTGATATTATAATGCGAGATGCCTATATACTGTCAGATTGATTTTTTAACGAATCACAGTCATCTTTCCCCTCTTCGCCCTTCCATAGTTTGGTTTTATCCCTCATTTGTATCTTCTTGTCTATCCATTTGGATGTCACGTCTTAACCATTACACCATGCGGCATCGTTCATACCCTAGATACCGCATTTGTCTAGGACGTAAACATTGAAATTAAATTACTTTAATCCTCAACAAAATAAAATATTTTTTTTATTTACTGTCCCAAAAACATTCGAATCCTTAATCTTAACTAACTTTTTAAATTCTAGTGTCATGAACATTGCACAACTTTTTCTGTTTGTAACAACTCTTTTCAGTTCGCAACGTTCCCAAGTTGATCTTTGAAATATATTAATTTTACTGTAAAAAAAAAATTGTTTGTTTCATATTATGTTTCCATTGTTCGTTGAAGCAAGGGTATTGAACTCGTGTATTGGGCAAAGCGGGGTAGCAACTACTACCTAGTTGGAACTGAATAAAACATTCATGAAATCGGACGACAAATGAATTAAGTACTGCGAGTACACATAGTGCTCTTTTTTTAGTTTGTAACTGTTTGCTTTCATCTGTTATTACGCAAGAGCACGTAATACTAATTCCAGTGAATAGAGCACACGTCGTTGAGTGACAGGTATGACAGGCGTCGGCGTCGGCGTCGGCGGCAGGTCGGACGGGCAGACGGGCCCGACGCCGGACCTCGGCGGCGCTAATCGACACGTGAGGACCTGAGGTCAGTGAAGAGGACATATTGCAATATGAACTAATCAACCTTAACATCTGTCTTCAATAATATCGATGTTAAAGGCATACTGCTATCATTTGCGTCTTTCTCGTAAACGATGCTTGTAACACAAATCGAGGTTACAAAAGAGCTCTCAGTGGCAGGACTACATCAATTTTTTTTATTAAATTTAGAGTCTGGTTTTCAATTTTTTTGAAGTGAAAACTTCTTTAGCACTGTTGTGATTTGAAACTCGATGAAACAAAAAAGCGACACTGAAAAGAGATAAACACGTAGATACATCTATAGGCCTGCGAGAGAATGAGATAGAATAATCGGTCTCTTCTTTGAGTGGTGCTTCGTAGCCTCCCCAATCTTGTCTACTTTAGTTTTCTGAAGGTTTCACTTCTACCGCGTGTGAACTGCACACTTGTATTTTTTTTTAAATATTCATCTTTATTAATAAAATTACGTTGGTATATACATATATATTAGAATATACGACGCGAATGTGAATGGTAGAAGAAGTCGGGGACGCCCGAGGAAGACATGGCACGATCAAGTGAATCAGATACTTGAGTCGGGCCATGTCAAAAGTCAGAATAATAGAAGAGAATGTATGAGACGATGTATGAATGTGAGTGAGGCAAAGAGTGTGTGCCAAGACCGAGTTGTTTGGCGGTCCGTCCTCTGCCTACCCCTGCGGGGAAACAGCGTGATGGTTAATTAGTTACGTTGGTGATGTACTGTGTCTGTCCCACTAGGAACTAAAACCCTTTGTTAAGAGCAGGCGCAGTATAACATAAGTAATTTACCGCAAAAATAAATATAACAACAACAATATTTAATTTAAAATAAAAAAACAAAAACAAAAGATAATCACCATTGGCAAGGGCGGATCCAGGATTTTCTTCTGGGGGGGGCACAAGGGGCGTACGCGCAAAAAAATCAACAATTACTGTTAGGATTTTTTCTGGGGGGGGGGGCATAAGGGGCATACGCGCAAAAAAATCAACAATTACTGTTAGGATTTTTTCTGGGGGGGGGGGGGCATAAGGGGCATACGCGCAAAAAAATCAACAATTACTGTTAGGATTTTTTCTGGGGGGGGGGGCACAAGGGGCATACGCGCAAAAAAATCAACAATTACTGTTAGGATTTTTTCTGGGGGGGGGCACAAGGGGCGTACGCGCAAAAAAATCAACCATTACTGTTAGGATTTTTTCTGGGGGGGAGTGGCATAAGGGGCATACGCGCAAAAAAATCAACAATTAATGTTAGGATTTTTTCTGGGGGGTGGGGGGGGGGGGTAATTATGGTTCCATGACAACTCAGGTCAATGACAAATCATCACTTTTTATGACTTTGTATCACTTTTCATGTAATTTGTTGATTTGTTACTGTCCTGAGTTGTTCAGTTATCATAATTATATGGCTCTATTTTTATGAAAAATCACATCTAGAGTTCCTTACAAAGTCAAATGACTCAATGAAATTGAAATCTAAATTATGTGAGACTAAAGCCTCCATCTTCTATAATATAAAAATGAATCGCTAAATGTGTTGGTAAGCGCAAATCTCGAGATCAGCTGAACCGATTTCGCTAAATCTTTTTTTAGAATATTCCTTGAAGTACGAGGATGGTTCTTACGGAGAGAAAAATTAATAAAATTGCGCAGAAAATTAGATAATAACAGAAAACATCGCACGTTTGACAGTTTGCGTGTTAGAGAATGACATTTTGCAAAACAATGAATGATTGTTCAATCAGGATTCTATTTTTGAAAAGTTGAAAAATTTATTTAAAGTAGGTACTCCCCTAATATTTTGAATCGAATCCAGATTTTCAGATATTTTAAATAGGTACCTATGTTAGGTACCAAATTTAATATACATGAAAAATGGAAATTTGAATAAAAATTGTAAAAGGTGGCACGCGGGCTGTTTAAAAACTGAATGTACTGGGATTGAATATATGGAACGCGGGTGGAGGTTTGGCGGGACGAGGGAGCGGGAAAGGGAAGAGGGAAGGCGGGGAAGGTGGTGAAACGCAGGAGGGGGGAGGGGGACCTGGGAGGGGGGAGGGGAACTCGGGAGGGGGGTTCGCGTGACGGGGAAGGGGGGGGAGTGGAGTGGGGAGAGGGAAGGTGGAGGTGACGGAGTGGGAACGCGAGAGGGGAAGGGGACGCAGGAGAAGAAGGGGAGGCGGAAGGGGAACGGGACGAATGGGAAAAGACACTCAGGGAGAAACAATTTCTTTATTAAATGGCATAGCAATGCATGCCGGGACCATATGGAAAGCAGGAGGAAGGTTGGCGGGACGAGGGAGCGGGAAAGGAAAGAGGGAAGGCGGAGAAGGTGGAAGGGAACGCGGGAGGGGGGAGGGGGACCTGAGTGGGGGGAGGGGAACTCGGGAGGGGGGTTCGCGGGACGGGGAAAGGGGGGGGGAGTGGAGTGGGGAGAGGTAAGGTGGAGATGACGGAGTGGAAACGCGAGAGGGGAAGAGGACGCAGGAGAAGAAGGGGAGGCGGAAGGGGAACGGGACGAATGGGAAAGGACACTCAGGGAGAAACAATTTATTTATTAAATGGCATAGCAACGCATGCCGGGACCAGCTAGTATTATATAAAAACACTGTAAGCTATGAAATTAAATACAAAATGAATCTTTTCTCAACCTACCACATTCTACTAAAAGTCTTCTAGCTTATAACTAGTGTATAAATTAGTTAAACTAATGTATTCGATCTCGAATACCATACCATATCGAATACCATATTTTCTGTTATTCAATTTTCATGGATCAGGTATTTTTTATTTTTTTTTATTTTATTATTAGTTTCAATAGCAAGGTTTGTACATGTATGTATAATGTATAGTATAAGTATAGATTCTTTTTTTTTCACAGACCTCCTCACTAGGATTTCCTGTTCTGAGGTGGCCTGTAGTTTTTTAAAATATTTGTATTTGGTTATGGATTGTCTTTATATCGTCTTCATGATGTTTGTAATTTTATTATCACTTTGATCTCCCAGCCAATATTATAAATATTGTTTCTTTTACGCATTTTTATTTTACTTTTACGGGGAAGAATGTACGTTTTCACAAAACATACTCGCATAAGATCATACATAAGTAACTTTTCGAGTGGGTTTCAAACAACTTCGAGGACGAGAGGCCGAAGTGCAGCTCTCAAGTTCTTGTCACTGACAATAGAAACCCAGTTTCAAGTGAGCTTTTGAGAACTGTATGATTCTTGAGGCATACATCTTGGAATTGGTGTAGTTATCTTTATAATCTTGTGGTTTTCTTTACAGTAAAAGAAACATTACTTAGTAAAACTTGCTAGTGTAAAATCGTTACAACACTAAATTTGAAGGCATTTTTCAGCTATTGCACAAGTATTTCTATAGCCTTTTTACTATAATAATTACTCAGACATTCACGTAGATTTAGAGAGCATGTTCTTTTTCTAAGCTTTTTATGTGCATCCAGGTAACTCGTCGTTTTTTTGTATTCTTACAGATCTAGGTGATGCGTCATTACACAAAGCTTTATTTAAATCCCTAAATGATAATAAATGCCTAGGGTCTTCAAATAGAATTGGGTAAATAATGGCCGATGAAGACGCGTTGATAATTTAAGTTCCCAATTTTCTTTAAATGACAACACTAAATCTCATTTAATGTAAAGGTAATAAATTTTCCTTCGTGTGGCAATCTTTTTTCCCAGAGAGGTTCGAATATTTTACCATAATTTATAGCTTAAGTGTGAACAGTAAAAAATAGCGACCCGGATTTGGCGTTGACGCAACTTTAGTTCAAATTCAGGGTCTTGTTTTATCGACTGAAGCAAATAATGTTGGACGACGATTAGAGGTCACATTGCATTAAGTTTGTGTAAAACGCAGAATGTTTAGATTACAATTCAAGGTCAACAAAGGTCAACACAGTCTTAAGTCGCCCCTAGGTCTCAAAATTTGAACACGCCAACTAACACATTACGCTATATTCGCACTGAGATGGTTTTTGTCTCATAGCAACGGATTGTTTGGGCTTTTAAAGCGGTTGCTAGCCTCAATCTTCGATGATTTCCTTCGCTGAATCTTTTTCTTTGTTAAAACGAAATTATTTTGTCAATGTGTTGGTGATTGATTATTTCTGTGGCGATTTGGTGGAAAATTCTGAGAAATAAAATGACCTTTGTGAATATGTAATAAATTATGTAAAACAGTTGTGGATAAAAAGTGCGAACACTTAAGCCTGTTCCTTTTGTTTCATGTTTTAGCTAATGTCAGTGTAGATACGAATATGTCTAATTGAATTTTCAGCGACAATTCGTAGGTAATACACAAGTACACCTTCCGTAAATTGGATTTTATATTTATATTTCATTAAAAACTCACTAATTACATTTTACATTATATCTTTACCGAGGGTTGGAGAAAAGGCTTTATCTTTGTTTCACTGGATGGCGTGCAAGAAAATCTATTTATTCAGGTCAATAAATCGTGTAGGTAGCTACTAGGAGCTAGAACCTGTTAATCATAGTTAAGCCAATGACGTTACATACCTACTATATTAGACGCGTGGTAGAAATCTCAAAGTGGGAAGCCAACAACAAGACAATTGTAGAGTACTCGATTTCTAGTACTTTAGTGCTAAACTGCCACGCGTCGAGTAAGGTCGTATCCTACCAGTAAGTAAATTGCATTAAAAAGCGCCAAAATTCCCTCCTGGGTGATGAGAAAATGTTTCCATTACACGGTAAACAGTAGTAAAAGCGAAGGAATAACATTTCATTCGTAAATACATGCAAATTACTTATTATTATCGATTATATAAATAATACAATTGCTTTCCGCCCAAAGATTTTATGCGTCATTAGAGAACTCAAGGCCTACTAAAGTACAGGTCTGGATGCGCAACAGCCAAATTACTAAGTCGATGCCGTCACTAAGTAAAATTTACTTTTTATAATAATAATCTAATAATTCTTTAGTTACTTGCTTGCGGTAAAACAACATACAAATCAGCAGAAACAACAAATACGATAACAATCAACGCCATTTGCAAACTATCGTTGATCATTATAGCTTGAAAATTTGACACCTCAAAATTCGACTGGTGCCCAGACCTCCTACTTTAGTCGGCCTTGAGACAGTATTCGACGGAACTTTTGAATTTTGAATACGAAAATGCCGCCCGCGTTCTATCTTTTGTTTCGTCCATATGCATATATTCTTTTAAGCATCTATCTTTATCATACATGAATAACTTTTGAATTAAGAAATTATTGAAAATCGTTGAAAACAGAAGAGTGTTGATTAATTGCCACATTATATCTTGAGTTTGTGAGACTATGGCAAGTCTATTTATTTTATATAACGTCATTGAGTTAAGCATAAAAAAATATGTGATGTCATCATGACACTCATTGTTTACCTTATACAAATGCTGTGAATTAATGTTTCAAAAACGTGTCTTATTAAGACTCGGCGTTCCGAATTTCCATCAGTTTGTAACATATTTTCCTTTAACAAGCTTTTAATCTATTTTATTCTTGAAGATAATATCTATACATTTGCCACGACGAAACGGTAATTATATGAAATGCCCTCGATAGAAAAAAATCGCAAAGTATGCTCCGAAAATTATTATAAACACGTTTTTTTCCGTTATTTTACAATTTATACTCGTATGTACGATAAAATTCAAATCGTTTCTTTAAATGCTACCTAAGGCGCCGCTACCCGAATTTCTACCGATTTCTTACATATCTCCCTTAAACATTTGAAGTTTTTAAGTTCTTAAAGAAATACGTGTTATTTTTGAAGATAATATCTAGAAGCGTTCCACGCCGAAACGCAAATTATATAAAATTTCCTCGATAGAAAAAAATCGCAAAGTATGCTTCGAAAATTGTTATAAACACGTTTGTTTCAGTTATTTTACAAGTTATAGTTGTGAAAAATTCACAATGTTTCTTTAAATGATACTAAAGATACCTTCCACGAGATTTTTGTTCTATTTCAAACGAGTCGTGTTTTATTAAACATTTTCGTATTTTCACATTGATTTTATCGATTTGAATATTAGCGCGCTCCTCTAACATTCGTAGTTACATATCTCTCCATCTTCTTCTTTCTGAGCGCGGATGCGGGGCCTTAAGACGTCTGCCATGAGATTTTTGCTCTTTTTTATTTTTTATATGAATACCGCACAAAAGTCTCAACTGCTCCCGTCTGGAGCCAGTGCGACTATGGCATCCCCAATTGGGGTATGTTGTGACGCTGAAGGCAGTGGGGAGGGGAAGGAAATGGGGAAGTACCTGGCTATTCAGATCTGGTCACCAAACACGGCTAAAGCCATTTCAATCAACGTTTCAATTCTGAATGGTGGTCTTACACCGTCTATTTAAAAGTAGTATTTTAAAGTATATTTAAAAGGGCTCTTTTAGTAAACATTTTTCAATTTTCACTTAATTATTATCGTTTTTTAAATTACCGCGCTCCCTCTAGCATTCGTATTTATATATCTACTTCCCCATCTTTTTCTTTGAACACTTACTACCGAGCCTAACGGGTATTACAAGCTGAACTTCTTCTTCTTCTTTGTGTGCCGTAACAGGTCCCCCCGACGTTGGCGATCACTCTTGAAAATGTCTCTCTGTCTTGCGCTGCCCGGAATAGCTCCTCCACACTTCTAATGCCGGTCCACTCTCGTATATTTCGCAGCCAAGACATTTGTCTCCTATCAAGCCCTCGGCGACCCTCTATCTTGCCTTTCAATATTAACAAGCTGAACAACGAAATTTAAATCTGTCGAAAACCGTCAAAAATATAATTCGATTTTAAGACCCGTTCACAGTTAGGATTTTTAATAAAACTTCTGAGAAGCCTACTTAATTTGGGTTATTTTATGGAGCTGTAGTAGTTAGTTGGTAACTTCCGTCCTGCTCGTCGAAATAACTTCACTGGTAAAGTTTTCGTTGATGGGCACTTCGGCAAAGCAAAAAGTTAATTTCCCTCGAAGTTGTTTTGGAGCTTAAAGCCTCCTTCCGGACTCGAACGGGCGAACCCTTTGCGGCATTACGGACCGTGTTATTACGTGAAAATGTGCTTTTAAAGCTCTCTGGGGTTTCATTCGGAATTCGGTTAGAGGTTCTCAAATTTGTGAAGCAATCGGAAATTGCATACGATGGATTGAGGATTATATTGGCAAATAAGTACCAAACACAAATTATTTTTCGAAGGTTAGACACATTTGGAATCTTTCCAAAATTATGATTGATCTAAAAAAGGCGTAAATGTGTGGGAGAACCTTTACGAAAATTATGAGAGAATTTTTGAAGTAAAACTTCTTTACAGATGCTTGACTTGGGGAGTAAGCTGGCGAATGCGTGACGAGAGACTTACGAAAAGTGTGATCGGGCGAGGCGAACGGAAGATATAATTTGAGAGGGAGATATAAGTTAGTGAAGTTTTACTTCAGTCGTGTGGTCTAAAGCACACTCGTTTTTTTATATAAATAAATTGTAAATTCTGTGTTATACACGGTGTCCGGAAACTCATAATACAAGCGGGAAAGGGGTGAATCTACATCGCATAGAGAAACCGAAATTATTTTGTTTGTCATTTTAAGGGTTAAAAACTTTTGGAGTTGGTTATACGTTTCGACGCATTCTAAAAGACAGCTGATGGTAGACCCATGACGAGCAATTGTTTTTTTTAAATTTTACCAAAGAAAATTCCAACTTCGGACTCTATTTACTCGAAAACTAAACTCAAATCGAAAAAATGGTACATACCACAAAAATATGATGTATATTAAAATCTGTGTTTTAATTTAATTATATTTAATATAATAAATCAAAATCTGAATTTTGAAAGGCGTGATGATAAAACTATTAAAATTATGTACTTTTTGTAATTATTTTTTTATTATAAGTATTTATCATTTTTCAATAATGTCAAAGTTAAATAAGAATGTAAAAAAAAAAGAAATATATTATTTTGTAAGTGCGCAAATAAATACACAAACGGACCAATTTTCGTCAAGAAACACATGTATGTATATATTTTTAAATGATTTTATTTAAATTTAAATTAAAATTCTGAAACCTGCGTTTCCCAGACAATGTATTGATTTATTTTACTGCATGATTATATGATTTGAAATGGGCGTTGTATAATACAAAATCTTTTTTGAAAATGTAACAAATCTGCTAACGACCTTATTATATACTAAAACCTTGGTATAACCTTATTATACTAAAAATAAACATTTTTTCTCAAAATTTAATATATGCGTTTCCTAGATAAAAGAACAATCTTTCGAAATCAATTTACAATTTTTTGTGGAAAAGAGTCAATACGTCTAAAATCTGATTTAAAAATGACATATTTCTTGTTTTCTCTGGTTATACCCTCTTAAATACCTACCTATAAACTATTATAAACCATAAAATATTTTTCGTAACAATTTTTTAAAATTTAAAATTATATAATTTGTACAAAGAAATGCCACTATCTCGATGACAATTCTTTTTTCAAAATTTCTTTAGCTCGTTAGGTACCTTAGTATGCATTGTTCTTAATCCGGAACCACGATCATACGAACTCTAGCGGGATAAAAAAGGTAGTATCCAACAAGGCCACCATTTTAAACCGGAACGTAACAAACAAATTTACAGATGAAATACCAAATGGTCGAGTTAAAACAGGACTTCCCTACGCTCAGTCAATTATGTACAAGGCAATAATATTATTGAACGACTAAAAAATAATCACGTTAATCTTTCATTAGTGACCTGTGCGCCATGCATGTAAAATGAACGTAGCATTGTGAGGCGGAAAACCTCTATTTTCTTTGTTTTTCCGTGGGGGAAGTGGGCAAAACAAGGTAAAAATAAGGCAGTCTCGTGTATTATTAAAATCAATTATTCGTCGTGCAGAACCGTGGCGAGGGGGAGGAGGGGGGGGGGGAGGGACCAATATGGACACATGTCTGGAAGGGATGTTGTTTGGTTTGGCAGGGGCTAAATTGAAAACAGGGAGGAGACACAATTCAATTTTAAGGCATCTTAAATTGGTGGAATTTTTGTAGGCACCTACCTAGAAATTTCTTTAGAAATAGCTTATCTCATAGGCGATGAAAAATATCGATCATACTCAACTAATTAACCATTTTTAAAGTTGTGAAATTATGAATAGTAATACCACGTTTTGATTTTTACCACGCATCTATATATTATATATATGACGTCATTGCCTGTCGCGGTTACTTTGTACCGGTGATTAGCTGTGACTGGATCCGAGAAACCGGCTATTTTTAGAACTAGTTCCTATCGGATTTATAAAATGGTCACCAACACTTAAACTGGGCGAAGCCGAACCAAAAGCGACCCACAGGACCTAGCAGCAAAAACCTGCGGAGCGAGTTTTTAACTGGTATTTATAATATTTATTGTAGATACTAAACGAATGTAATAAAAATAAAGTAATATCTTTGACGACCTCCGTAGTCCAGTGGCTAAGACTCTTGACTCACATTCCGGAGGTCGCGGGTTCGAACCCGGCATGCGCAAATAAATTTTATTTGATTAATTTGTGTTATTTCACAATTAATTAATTTAAAATAATATGTAGTATATTTGCGGCATGTTCCAGAGTGGAAGATACTATCAGTATCGCCCTGGTGTAAGACCACCATTCAGAATTGAAACGTTGCTTGAAAATGGCTTTAGCCGTGTTTAGTGACCAGATCTGAATAGCCAGGTACTTCCCAACCTTCCTCTTCCCCACCTCCTTCCCCTCCCCACTACCTTCAGCCTCACACGCATACCCCAATTGGGGATGCCATAGTCTCACTGGCTCCAGACGGGAGCAGTTGAGATTCTTGTGCGGTTATTCACTGTAAAAAAAAAAAAAAAAAAAATATTTCTTATCCGTACAAAATCTCTTCTAGCGAGGAATTGCTTGGATATTAGGTTAGGACTAACAGGCGAGTGCTCTCATTATTATGATGAACTAGCTGACCCGGCCGCGTATTTACAAAACCTATACCGATTCAGTCGCGGTAACGACAATTTACATTTTAAATATACCTCTATATTGGTTATTTTTTATCACATTGCAAAAACAAAAATTGTTCTAAAATCTAGATAAAATTATCTTTCCAATGTGTACATTAGAAATTAATAATTTTATTTCTAAATATTTAAATTTTGATATTGAAAATTTAAAGCGACTGAAACGCGGTAGGGATTGTAAATACGCGACCCGGCCCCGCGTTGCTGTGCTGCAAAACAAATAGACTAGACCGCCCGCTTGCCATTATATGTTTCAACCAATTTACATAAAACCTTGACAAATTATATACCTAAATCTTCCTCATGAACCACTCTATCTATTGGTGAAAACCGCATGAAAATTCGTTCAGTAGTTTTTATTTTATTTTATCGCGTACAGACAAACAGACACGTCGGAGGACTTTAATTTATAATATGTAGAGATTTAGCAAACTTTAAACCGTCTTATATGTTTGCACGAAGATTCTTCCAACGCAGCAATAATGTATAAGAAAACATTTTGTATTAGCCTGTGTATGTGTATGAACGTGAAAATCACGCTTTTCGTAAGCGATTTATTTAGCTTTTTTGAGAAGATTAATGAGAAAATTAAGGTTTCTAAAGAATCTATCAAGCTTTATTAAAAACAACCATTTTACTTAGAAAAATTACTTTTTAAAAATGTCCGTTATCAAGTTTAATTTGTAGTACCAACATAAAATGTAAATGTATTTTTTTATTTATTTGAAAAATGAGTTTTTTCAGATCGATGAGATAAGGGAGAAAAGACATTTTACAGCATCTAGTGTAGGTACCTACCCACTAAAAAGATATGTATACTAATTTATTTTTTTAATATAGATATTAATTTTACTTATTCACAAAGTTAAGTAAGATAAGGATGTGAACCCAAGTTCAACAACTGAAGTTCAAGAACTAAATTCCTGATTTCAGGATTTCCCCACGCGACCCATGCTAAAAAACGTACCCCACTCAAAAGTACCTACATACTTTTGTTGTCCGGTAAAAAACCATGACTTCTTCGACACGATTTTTTAAAAAATCCTTGGAGGTGGAAATGACCCAAAAAACCAAAAAAACCGTGCACTTGGCAATACGCCGAGCTCACTCAAGCCCACACCCTTCATAATCGGACGTTATCATTGCGCTAACGTCTGTACGGTTGAAACAGTTCTCATCGGATTTATAAAATTGTCACCAACACTCAAACTGGGCCAAGCCGAACCAAAAGAAGGCCGCATAAACCTGCGGAGCGGTTTATTGTGCTTTTTTATTTTCTATTTTTTAAAATTTTTTTTTGAAAAATAAAACTTGTTTATTTTCTAATTCTGTAAATTTACTGTATTCTCGTGTTACCATAAATATGTTAAAACAAAGTTAGTTGGACTGTCAAAATAATAATATTATTTTAAAATGTATTAAGCATATTAGAATGTACTCATAAAATGTATTCAAACTTATTTATTTTATTTTGCAGAAACAAACAGTACATAATTACATAGTAGAAAATAGTTCCAAAGTTATAGAATTAATACAATAATTGGTACCAATGACATGCCGCTGTTATATACTTATGTTTTTATGTGATAAATTATACATTTTACCTAAATTAAGTTAGTAAATTATTGAAGGAGACGGGTGTGTGTGAGTGTTTGTATGTGTATGTATGCGGGTGTGTGTGTGCGGATGTATGTGGATGTGTGTGTTATGTGTGCGAATTCAGTGTGCTAGAAATGTTTTTCTTAAATAGAGGGAGGGAATCAAAAAATATATTATAAAACAGTTATTTATTATTATAAAACATTATTACTATAAAACATTCTTATTACAAAACATTATTTATTATTATAAAATAGTACAAATAAAACTGTGGTAAGAAAATCATTAAAAAGGCTTAATTTCCATAACACGTTAGGTGACTTTCATTTTATTGATAGAGCTTTTAGTCAAATTTCCTTTCATAAAAATGCTATAGGTGCCTATCCCACGCAATTAGATGCCTTGGTGAAACCTCCTTCTTTTCACACAAGTGGAAGGCTAATAATAATTAGGCCTACATTCATTATTAATCATTAGGGTCATGGTTTATAATATATTATGTGTAGGGATACAAATATAACCATATGTAATAAAATCAAAGAAAAAGTAGTTATGACATGACGGTCGTCGAGCTACGACCCAGATACTAATATTTACAGCCTGTATGTCGGACGAATATCTATAGCTCATATGTTGGACTAATATCTATGAACTTCAGAGTGAGGACTAATATCGACAGAGCTAAGGTCGGACGAATATGTATGACGGTCCCAGTGCCAGTGGTGACTAATATCTATGGAGCGTAGGTTGGACTAATATCTACAGAGGGCAGCTGAGCAAGAGGTTGTACGGAAAAGCATAAATTACTTCAATTACGTAATAACTAACCTAACCTAACCTAACCCAACCTCTGCCAGTGCTGTAGATATTCGTCCTCACTTTGGTTCTCATAGATATTTTAGCCGGCAGTTTGAGCTGTAGATATTCGTTCTCACTTTAGTTTTACTCACGTCTTCATATTAGTCAGCAGTTTGTGCTGTAGATATTCGCCCTCACTTTGGTTCTCATAGATATTAATCCGATTTGTTCAGTTTTTGGAATTCCTGTAGATATTAGTAGACGCCTCCCGACCAAACTGCATTGACTATCAATGCGACGAAGTCAATGAAAGTAATGATGATGTTGATTTGTAGGTAGAAACAAAAGTAGAGCGCCGCAGTGCGAAGAAGATGCCATTTGAAGTGGCGACACGCGTTGGGCGTGCGGTTTTACACCAATAACATTTCATGGCCAATCTCCCAATTTCTATTATGTATTAGGTTTCAGGGCGTAGGTTAGGGGTTGAGGGTAAAACTGGAGGATGATTGGATTTGGGGGATGGTTTCATTGCGAATTATCTTAAAACGGTCCCAAAATGCGTATGTGTTTCTAGAATGTGGGTGGAATCAATTAATTCACCATTCAGAACCTATTTACGCAATTTAACAGTTTAGACTTATTACAAGCGTAGGTTGGGAATACGATCTGTTACCAGGTGTTCTAATGTGTATTACGATTAACACAAAGAGTATTTGGAAGCATTATTCAAGTTTTAATTATATGTTTTAAATGGTAATAGAATATAATTGCCTGTTTATTTCTTAATTAATTTAACGCATGGTAGATGTGGATTTTTTTTGTAGATTGGTCTTACAGATTGGTCTCACACACGTGAGAATAATCCAATTATAAAAACTCAGTTAATTATACAAATAAGACAAATAGGTAAAAATTTATATGAAATCAATCAGCCGAATTATACAATGGTTAAAATTTGAAACAGTTTAAATAAAAATTAGATAAAATTAAACAAAAAACAGTTCGAAATTAGAAAATTATAAAAGTAAAAAGTTTACTTAAATGACAATTAAAGAGAGGCCAGACAAAAGACATAATTAAAGACACAAATGATACATATAAATTAGCACATATTTTTCAGCAATCGCAGAGCATTTTTTTTGAAGCCATATAAATTATCGACAAAAATATCTACTTCAGCCCCTCTTATTATAAAGTCGACACATTTGGGTCAGAGGGCTAAAATAGGCGATATTATTTTTAAATGTATTCAGGTGAAACATAATATGGCGTCTTAAACAATGGGAATTGGGAACATTTATATCAATATTGCTAAGACACAATGAAGTATCAAGATGTTAGTGAATTATTTTATGTAAACATATTAGATCAGTCAATAGCCTTCTGATTTTATTGTATTAATTTTGAAGTATTCAAGTCACATGTCCTTTGATCTAAGATGTCCTTGTAATCCACATTTAAAAGATAACAGTCTTAGCTTATTTTTTTAACTGATTCTACAATGTTTTCATATTTGCAGTAATGTGGATTCCAAATAGTGCTTCCATATTCAAGTTTACTTCTAATTAAGGCATTGTAAAGGGTTAGAATTGATAGAGGATCTTTGAAAGGTTTACATATTCTATGAATAAATCCCATCAAATTTTAAAAATAGATTGGCAGTTTTCCCCTGTTCGAACCCGACAGCTATTTTTAGGTAAGGACCATCTCATCTGTGAGAAAACTCTATTTATTTTCCTCAATCAAGAAACCCCTTGCGTTTGTACTTATTTTGATTAGCGTCGACATAACTGTCGAAAAAATATAGAACTCTCAGATCAATTTCGTTCGATTGCCAACGAACCGGCGACATCTAGGTAGTATTTTCAAAAGCTTCCACATTTCTACTAAGTTTTCTCAAGGTGCTGAGTTTGTTCTAAGCCTTAACTATCCTAAACACATAGACGCGGGATCAAAAGCAATTCGGGTTCCAAAGTAATTAGTGTGAATCACAGTTTATTAGGCAGGGTGGGATATGGGATGGGAGGTGTGACGGTAAGCAGAAGTAGGTAGGTATCTAATTGTTTGCAGGGCGTGTGGTGCGAGGTTGTAGCTTGTAAGTGGTTGGTGCCACATTAAGGGAGTAATATAAAAGCACTTTGTAAAGTGACATCATCAAGCTCCTAATATGTCAACAGGGGTTGTGATAAACGGTTATAGGGGTTGTAATATGGTGGTATCAGTAAGTAACATCCGATGGCAATCTTGACCTATTTTCTTTGTTTGTGGCGTGGTTTTAAACACATAGAACTTTCATATTTTGTTGAACCATTGACTCTCGTTTATATTTTATGTTTTGACAGTTTTTTTTATTGGTCTGGTGATTTCGCCGTTTGAAAAAATAATTTAAATTCAATTGTTTTTTTGATTAAAATTATGAAAACGTTTACGGCCACTTTCGTCAATATAACTGAAAGAACTAGTAAACTGAACCTGCCAGTTAAAATGCAACCTAAAGGCAACACTCTCGATGTCAGTAATGTGGTTTAGCCTAATTTTCTCTTATTAACAGGGACATATCTTTTTAAATTGTGTGTATGCATTGGTTAATTCTTCAACAAATCTTTCCCAAAGAGTATTTAAAAAAAATTAAATGAAGACAATCCGAAAAAGAGACGGTTACATTTAGGACTAGAACCCAGGATCTACGCCCTACTGGGCGGAGCTCTACCAACTGAGCTTATTTATATGTCTCTATCCGGTTCGGACGGTTCCATGCCAACTCAGAATCAAGTCAACTCAACACCTCTTTGAAAAGTCATAAAAACTATGAAAAAATCATTTTAACATATCGTATAACCCAAACCTAACGTAACCCATTTAACTATTTTTTTTATTTTTTTTTTCATCACTTTAAATGACTTTTAAAGGGAGGTTCTGATTTGGTTTCATTCTGAATTGTCCGGTCCCTGATTCGCACATATTTCACTGACTAAGAACTACCAACAGTATCTTCATTTTCCTGAAGCCTCGATGACACACGGCGAGTTTACAAGCTACTTTCTGGGAAATTCACTATCTGTTAGTAAACTCACCCAGTGTCATCGTGTTACTTGCTAACTAGCAGCGACTAGCAGATTGTTGACAATCTACGAAAAAAAGTTGAAAGGTCGTCAACTTTACTCGCCTACACGCATGCTCCGCTTGCTCGTGATTGGTTTATTTATGTTTCCAACATGGCTTCCGATAAACAGCTGATTTCGACTGTCAAAAATCTGAAGAATTAGTTCACGCAGGCGTCGTTATTCTTGTTACTGGCGCTAGCAGCGGCCTCAGTTTCCTACGCATCTGAGCGAGTGGACAGTTTTGTGTGTCATCATGACAATCTCACTCGCCGATTTTCCCGCTTTTAAAACTTAGTAGATAGTAGCTTGTAACTCGCCATGTGTCATCGAGGCTTAACGCATATTTTCATTGACTGCTGATCTTTACGAATGATTGTAAGATTCAAACCATAACTAAATGCTATCTAGATAGTGTCTTGGATAAATTTTATTTTTAATACGAGTATGCGACATCTATTGATTTTTTTCTGCTACAATTTGAGATTTTGCTCCTTAAGTTAAAAATTGATATCTTTTTACTTGTGACTAAATTGTGAATTACGGTTATAATACAAATCTTTAAATATTATGATGTTTAAAAGTCTTAATTCTTTTATAATGATTTATAGTGAAATTGTGGCTTTAATAATGCTAATAACATAAAATCGATAATGTCGGAACCACTGCAGTATTTTAGCAGGTGTGGAATTACGTTCAAACAATTTTATGTGGTGGGACTTATGGTGTTTGTAACGTCTGCATTTTATAACATTTTTTTTATAAAATGCCGTCCCTACATCTTAGATAAATCGTCGTGATCATTTTAAACTATTTTTACAACTGTAAACTGATATTATGTTTTCAAATATTATTCAAAACACAAAAATAAACTTTTAATGAAGCTTCTTATTAATATTCTAAAATGCCCCTGGACTAATTTGTTCGCTTTTCGGAACAACTACAACTACGTACAGGTCTTATAAAAATTGTTGTGTCTCCCTTATTATCATGGTTAGAAATGTGTTTTAAAAGGTGTTAGATAAAGAGAAAACACCACGCATCAATGAAAATTCAGAAAAGTGAGTTGAAAATAACGTTTGTATAAATGTTTTTTTTCCTTGTCAGTAATGTTAGTTAAATAAATGTTTTTTTTCCTTGTCAGTAATGTTATTTAAATAAATGTTTTTTTCCTTGTCAGTAATGTTATTTAAATAAATGTTTTTTTTCCTTGTCAGTAATGTTATTTAAATAAATGTTTTTTTTCCTTGTCAGTAATGTTATTTAAATAAATGTTTTTTTTCCTTGTCAGTAATGTTATTTAAATAAATGTTTTTTTTCCTTGTCAGTAATGTTATTTAAATAAATGTTTTTTTTCCTTGCCAGTAATGTTAGTTAGAAAAAACGTAAAGTGATCCATTTTTAAAACTTTTTATGTTTGCATTCAAAATTTTTGTATTTAAAAAATTGTGTGTTTATTTCGAAATAAAATATTGAAAAACTTGTCACCTTCCAAAAACAATTTTTAGTTTTCGGGTGCGTTCATAAATATTCCATTTAATTGGATTTTATTGCGAAACGATTTTTTTTTTAATTAGCTCTACACAGGAGGCACCGAGGAAAACAATTTCCCTATGGGCCTATGTCATCTTTGAGGATGCTGTGTGGAGGGCTTTTTAAGGGAAAGAAAGGAGAAGAAGATATGGGAAGGAAAAAGGTAAGGGGTGGGTAGGAATCTGAGGGTCAGTGTGACCAGGAGTGACGGACGTATGAATCTATTCCTCACACTACGGAGCAAGGCAAAGGGTCGGGAGAATCCGGCTGGAGAGGTCAAAAGTCTCCCTCAATCAGTTTCCTCCGATTCAGTGGGCCACGCAGTGGTTGGGCAAACGTATCCGCCACTAAGACCTAGACCTCATCCCATGAACCCGGGCACCTCTGCTAAGTCACCAAACGTAGCACCAAAACAGGCCCGAGGCCAGACGGGTTAATAAATGTTATACTAAAATAATTGTCGCAAATAAACTCTTTGTTTCCCATTTCTGTCATTTTTTAACAAAGCTCGGTGCTTGTACGTGTACGTGAAGAGCTTTCAATGCTTACTTCGGTGGAAGAGTCATTTGAGTGAAGTCATTACGAGCTGGGGGCAGTTACAGGCAATAAAAGAGGTTTTGCAAAGAAAGTGGGAGTGGGGAAAGCATTTCTCTGAGAGCCCATTAACCCAAATACTTTCGCGAACCTTTGTTTGGGAAAGCAGGCCATAGCAAAGCCGGTGCATTCGAAATTATTTTACATTTCGCTGCCAGCCAAATTCTTTCATATTTATGTTGACTGCAGTTTGGTTACATTTTTGTTAACAAACTATAAAATCATTTTTATGAATATGGTTACCTTAACTGATAAAATAATCTAAACGTATTGTTGTGGAGTATAAGTTTAGCGTATTTATTTTTATTGTTTTTATTTCTTGCTAAGGCAATCCAGTGAGTTAAAGAACTCATTTTAGGACAGGAGGAACATAAAATTCATGTGTGGGAGGAAATAGTTACACTTTTACATAGGAATTTAGATATTCAAGATATACTTTCACGTACAATATAGACGAACAATAAAAAACAGGTTAACTAGAACAAACCATTAAAGAAAAAAGGAACAAGGTTATACAAACATGGATGATTACAACTAAATTGAAAAGAAAAGAAACAAGACAATTGAACATGACTAGAAATTTACATAGTTTCAGTCTTAAATATTCTTTTAAAGCATTACTCTGATTTTTTTAATTTTGCCGGATTCCCTTGTACATATCTGGAAACGAATTATATAGTGTATAGGCAATATAGTTCGGAGATTTTATCCCATATTTTGAAGTGTGTGTTGGACCTCAAACACACACTATGTAGATTTTATTGCTATGTATATTTTATGCTATGTATGTATATGAAATTACCAATAGGCCACTTGCATCACATTTAAAAAAAAAAATCCGGTTTAGACAAATATTCTAAGACTTTTGTATTTTTTTTAATCGTGTTTTTGAAACCCTGGGGATTTTTTGAAAATTTCAATCCGAAAAATCAATTTTTATAAACCGGAAAGACGGGACATAATTTTATAGGTGCGAAAAAACGATAATTACATACCCGAAAATCATTTAAAAAAAGAACGTTTTCCACACGAATGGCACAGGAGAATAACGAGGCATACCAAAAATATTACATCTCATAAATATTTTTTTCCTTGATCCATCTTATTGATCTTAAATCATTATAATGTACAGCGTATATATTACTAAATCAAATGTAATATACTTGTACTTGTAAATTATAATAATAATAAGAATATTATAAAATTTGATTTTGTTAAAATCAGCATCATAACCATTATACCTCTAAAACACGCACCGACTTCTAAAATGTACGGTTTTCTCTTTAAAACAGAGTTTCCCAACCAGTGGTCCGCGGACCACTAGTGGTCCGCAAGAGGCTAGCGATGGTCCGCCGGTCAATAAGCGAGCAAGCGCGCGCGGGCGGTCCCTGATCGAGAAGTCTGAAAAATATTCAGACTTCTCGACCTAATATTCCGTTTATCACTATTGTACCTTATGGTCAGTGGCCATTATGGTATTCCGTTTCGCCCCATCCCATCCTACACCCTTCTACCCCCTCCGTTGTGGTAAATATTCTGCTAGAACCCGTCCTACCCTATACCATTACATCCCTCCTGTTGTGCTATTCATCTATTCTACCCATACTAGTCTACTTAGGCTAGCATGGCACCTGGGACGGATAGGGCGGACATCCACCACCCCCCCCGTCCTGGGGGGGGGGAGTGGCTAGAGAATTATGAACCCGGGGCGCCGACCCCCCCTCGCTACACCACTGCTTGTGGTCCCTGTCGAAAAAATAAACGTACAAATGGTCCCGGGTCAGAGAAAGGTTGAGAACCACTGCTTTAAAACATCTGTCAAAAATTCAAACCATATGATAAGTTCGCAGAGAACAAACAATAAATCTAGTGAACGAATTCAAAAATTTACCTGAAATCAAAGTGATGCCATATAAAAAAAAATAAATCAGTGTGGAATTTTACAAAATTAATAGGAACATTTTCGGAGACGGGACATTTTCATGTAGTGACGGCACGAGCCCAAATAATGGATTTATTTATTTAAAAATAAAAAAAAAACTGTACATTTCTAAAAAATTTCTAAATCATTTTCGCAATCTTAATAAAAAAATCTATCCACACGATTTTTTCCAAGTCGTTATGAATTCAATGCAAGTGGCCTATTACGCGTATTTACGCCTTGTACTTCGTTAAAACCTCACTTAAAATATGAGTGTGTTATATTATTTTTTTAGATTAATTATTAATTAACTCATTAACTACATAGTGCCACGTGATAAAGTCTATAATTTCCAGTCTCTCCATACTATTTTTATTTCGTTTTGTCTCGAATAACAACATTCTCGTCGAGCAAACTAATTAGACCGGGAATCAGAGTGTCAGTCACGTTGTTTGATATTTTCATTATGATTAAAAAATCAGAAGTACCTACATAAGTGAAAGGTGGAAATCACATTTCATAAAATAAAATAAACATTAAGTAAACTACACACGTAGATATTGCGAGCTTTATTCCTAGCTAAAAAAAACTGTAATCATTTTTTGAAGTAAAACTTCTTTATGCACACTTGACTTGGGGAATAAGCTGGCGAATGCGTTACGAAAAGCGAGGTTAACGGTAGTTGAGAGGGAGATATAAATTAGTGAAGATAGAAAGAGAGAGAGAGTTACGTTTCATGTATTACTGTAAGGGTAAGAGAGAGAGGTGCGAGCACACATTTTCTTTCTCTCTTCTCTCATAGCCAATAGCCAGTTACGTTTCGTATATCTAAGACACAGTGCAGGCCTATTGTCTGTATCACACTCTAGGAGCAAGAGAGAGCAGTGCGCGCGCACATTTTCTTTCTCTCTTCCTCTCATATAGATGGAGCTAAAGAAGTTTTACTTCAGTCATGTGGTCTAAAGCACATTTGTTTTTTGTCTTTGAAAGAAAGAAATTGATAGCTGATCTGCAGGTGGTTCAAAACCGAGCTCTCAGAAATGTTTTTGGACTTCCATGGTACACCCATGTCAGAGACATCTATTCAGTTTCCGGTATTCTTCCAATCACAGTCCTTCCTAAACATGAAATCACAAGCACCATCCTACAAATTACCCAACAATCAACTCACACTAACATCAAGCCACTTTACAATCAAGACATCCACACTCACAATACTCGAAATAGCAATAAAATCCGCATACCTCAAACACACACTACAAAATATGGGATAAAATCTCTGAACTATGTTGCCTATACACTATATAATTCGCTACCAGATATGTACAAGGGAATTCAGCAAAATAAAAAAATCAGAGTAATGCTTTAAAAGAATATTTTTTAAGTATGTATAAGGATGAAACTTTGTAATTTTCTTGTCATGTTTCAATTGTCTCGTCTCTTTTCTCTTCTTTTCTTTTCCATTAAGTTGTAATCATCCATATCTGTATAACCTTGTTCCCTTTTTCTTTAATTGTTTTCCATTGCTGTTTATTCTACTCAACCTGTCTTTTATTTTTCTTCTACATTGTATGTGAATCTTACATTTTAATATCCAAATTCCTATGTAAAATTTTAACTATTACCTCCCACCCATGATTTGTATGTTCCTCCGTCCTAAAATGAGTTCTGTAACTCATCGGGATTGCTATAGCAAGAAATAAAAACAATAAAAAAAAAAATTAAATAAAAATTTCCCATTATATCTACATATATACATTTTAAAAGTAATTTTACATATTTTCTAAATACAGTAAGATCTAAATAAGGTGCAAGTAATGTAAAAGTTAGCAATACGTAAATATGTAATAGACAAAAGTAGGTAATGGGAACCCACCAAGACACTGCCTGTGCGTGGGTAACGTAAACAAAAATGCTATATTACATTAATAAGCACAAGAAAAAAATGTTAATTTTAAATTAAAATGTTTAAAAATTTAGGTATCCGTGAAAAAATTTAAATAAAAACAGTGAAACTAAATTTTTTGTTGATTTTTGTTATAGTTTCAAGAAAGTAAATAATGTTAGTCTTGAAGTTACCGTAGATTTGTATTGAAAAGTGAAACAATTAGTTTGCAATCTGCATCATTCAGCCATAATTTTAATTCTTCTATATAAAGTAATATTCTATGTGTCATTTGAATGTGTTTTGGTAGAAGATTAAATGTACAAGGATCAATAAAACTGATATGTGTTTGCATTAATTGGTATTGGTTTGGGGGGTGTAAAACATATTATTAGTCCTTTTTTCTAATTCTATTTTCATTTTTTTACGAAACAATGTTTGCTTTTAAATATATACTAGCTGACCCGGCTACGCGTTGCTGTGGCTAATAAAACACAACGTCATCTACTGAATGGTTATCCAACCTTTATAACCACCGCCGTCTTTGAGTTTATCGCAAAGAGACAGACAGATGCCGTGGAGGACTTTAATTTATAATGCGTAGAGATGGTGTGAAAGATTATAATAATGTGCATGAAATGCTTGGGGTAACTAACGTATTTAAGTTAATAAGGATTAATACTGTATCTGTCTAAATAACTTTTCAATTACCGCAATGTACGTGACCATTTTTTTAGAAGATAAAATGGGTATAGTAAGCTATCCGTAAAAGATAGATGTATGCCTTCGCGGAATTTTTTGTAGATCTATAAAAGAGGAATATCCCACCATGCATTGTTTTGTTATATCCCAAAAGGATTAGGCAGCGTTTTCGATGAAAGCTACCAGGCGGCTTGACTTTTTCCAACATTTCTAACAATTATCGTTATGTTTCAACCAATTTACACAAATCCTTGACAAATTACGTACCTAAACCTTCCTCACGAAACACTAGCTATCGGTGAAAACCGCATGAAAATCCGTTCAGTAGTTTTCGAGTTTATCGCGAACAGACAGACAGACAGACGACGCGGGGGACTTTAATTTATAATATGTAGAGACAGAGATGTAGAGATAGAGATTTCGTAGTCTGCAATAAAACAATTTTTGGATATTTAATATTATAATCTCTTTGAATAATAAATCATCATGATAAACGATTTAAATTTGGAAACCACTGCTAATTGTTTTTAAATTGGTACGATGCACAATAATAAAAACTGTTGTTTAACTAGTTAAAGAATATGTTTATTTAGGTGTTTTTATTGGTTGCTTTTTCAAGTGGGATATACAAATAAACAAAGTTTGTGCACGATTAAGATCAATTGTAAACCGATTGTATAAACTAAAAATTTTTGTTCCCATCTGCACACTTCGAATAATTTATTTATCTCTAGCTGAATCTGTTATAAGGTATGGAATAACAGCTTGGGGATTTTCTTGTAAAACAAATATAGACCATGTTCAATCAGTGCAAAATTCATTGGTTAAATTATTAGCTGAAAAAAATTTATACAAAGAAAGGCATAATATTCCATACTTTTATCAAAGTCTCAAAATTCTTTCAGTGAGAGCAATTATGTGGTACAAAATGATATTTCAGCACATAAATAACCCTTTATATATAAACAGGCTGGAACACAACCATAATACTCGTTTTAACTTTAATGAAGGACTAATTGTACCTAAACATACAAATAAATATGGACAAAGAACGTTAAATTACATGATTCCCAGTTGTTTAAATATGCTTCCAGCTGAAATTAAAAACTGTGCCCAAAACAAACAATTGGTGAACTTACTGAAGACTTGGCTCACGGAAAGAATTAATTTGTATTAGCTTACAATAACATATTACTTATTCTAAAGACTTTAAAATTGTTATTCAATGTTTTCACATTTTTTCTTTTATCTAAGTATATTTCTGTAAAAAAAATTATTTTATTTTATATCTATAATTTTAAAAATGTATCTAAGTATATTTCTGTAAAAAATTTAATTTAATTTTATATCTTTAACTGTAAAAATGTAACTATTAAATCTCTATAATAAGATCTTTAATGTAAAGAACCCGTTAGACAAACTGCTAAAAAGCAGTTTATCGGGACTTTTTGTCTTATATTTGTAAAATGTATAAAATAAATAAATAAAAAAAATCATTCTTTTCCATAGTTAAAATTCGCAATAAAATTCTTCACCCTTACCATCATAAATACGCCCCATCGTTTCCTGCATACGCTTTATCGTACGCATATGTTTGATAGAGATATGGAAGCTCTGTAAACCCAAATAAAACCTTGAAATATAACCTCTATCTGATCCAAACGGATTATAAGTTCATTTTAATACCGTGGAAGCTTTATTAAAAGAGGATAAAGGCTTTAGACAGCCACGACACCCGTAATAAATTTTGATTTTAATCTATTTCAAAATCCATTAACTATAAACCTTTGATAGTTTAAATGATTTATTTGTGTTTTCATTTCGATGTTGATGAGAGCACTTTGATATTACTGCAATGGATTTTGCCGTTTATTTAATTTACTTGCGCATTTTGGTTAACTTTGGTAATTATTATTCACTATCGTGAAAAATTAGGGGATATTATACACAATAGAGAACTCATGTCCAATTTTTTAATTTTTTTTTTTATGAATAATGACCTTCTAACTTAAATAACTGCATTTTTATTTTTATTTTTAGAGTTAGTTTTAATAGTTAAAATAATTGTCAAAGTTTTAATTTTTCAAGACCCCCCGAAAACCACCGTAACCACGTTCACCGTTTATGGTGAATCGTGTGACGTCATCACTCCTGAAAAATTACTATAGAATCGGGAAATCAGATGATCAACTACCGCCATTTTGAATTCCGTTGTTCGAAGTATTCTCCCTAGAAGAAGCGTTACTATTTTTTTTGTGCAGTAGTTTTTGAATATTTTCAATAATAGAGATAAACTAATAAGAGATACCTTTATTTTTGAAACATTATTTAGGCCTAAATAATGTTTCAATAAACACGACAACTAAATCTCTAAAAACAGTATGTAAGTCTATATAAATAAAAATGAATCGCCGAAATGTATGTACGCGCTTAACTTCCGAACGACTGCACAAAATTGGATAATTCTTTTTTTGTGTGTTCGTTATTGTCAGGACAAAGTTTGTGTAAAACTTCTGGTGAGCTCTGGCATTATGAAATTTGCAATAGGTTGCACGCCAGCTGTTTTGAAAACTGTATGTACCGGGGGTGAATGTATGGAATGCGGGAGGGGGGAGTGAACTCGGGTAGGGCGTTCGCGGGAGGGGGGTAGGAGGACCAGGGAGGGGAACCTGGAGGGGGAGGGAAACTCGGGAGGGGGGTTTGCGAGACGGGGAAGGGGGAGTGAAGTGGGGAGAGGGAAGGTGGAGGAGGCGGAGTGGGAACGCGAGAGGGGAAGGGGATGCGGGAAAATGGGAAAGGACACGCAGGAAGAAACAATTTCTTTATTAAATGGCATAGCAACGCATGCCGGGTACCAGATAGTATACGAATAAATTAATACGATGGCTTGTGTTATGTCATACATTCCCATACAATGACTTTACGGTGACCTCACGACACGTCGAACAGTGACGTCACCACTAATATTTCAATAATGTCAACTTGACGGCGTATTTTTACGACCCGATTAAAAATAGACTTTATAATAATTTTTTAAAAACTCTGCGTTTAATATTATTAAATAAAACTTATATATTCAGAATCAGCGTTTATCGGTCTATTTGAACATATTTTTTTAAAGCCATAATATTTTTCACTGGAGTTCCTTATTGTAGGATTTGGCGAAGCTGAAAGTTTATGTAATGAACATACGAAAAAAGATGCAGAATGATCGAGAAAAAATATATACGAAATTGTACACACTCATAATTTATAGGCAAGTACTCGCTGGTCTGAATTCTTAAAACTTCAGTTGCAATTTTGAAAATAACAATTTCCCTGAGGAAAATTATTTCACTAGTAATCTTTGAAAATGCTGTGTAGAGGGTTTTTTAAAGAAAGGGAAGGAGAGAAAGTTCTGAGAAGTAAAAGGTATGAGAGGTGGATAGGAATCTGGGGGTCAGAGTATACATGAGCTCCACTCAGGAGGCCCCGAGGAAAATAATTTCCCTCAGGGCCTATGTATTTATTTTACTGTATTTGATAGCATTATTTTTTTAAAGGTCCTGATGATGGTACGGGGGTACCGAAACCGGTAGACAAAAATACATATATCAATACAGTGACTTAACCAAGTATTTTTTTTTTTTTTTACATAAGCTCCACACAGGAGGCCCTGAGGAAAATAATTTCCCTCAGGGCCTATGTCATCTTTGGGGATGCTGTGTGGAGGGTTTTTTTTAAGGAAAGGAAGGAGAGTTCTGGGAAGGAAAAGGGTTTAAGGGGTGGGTAGGAATCTGGGGTTCAGTATGTCCTGGTCATCCGCCTCCAAGACCTAGACAAACCTCACCCCGTGAACCCGGGCACCCCTGTTAAATCACCAAACGTAGCGAACCACTTGGGGTGACCTATGGCAGAAGTGTTGGTAATCCAATAAGGGTTCCCGGAGCGGCGGTAGCCATTCCCGCCTCCCAATTTGAATATGAATCCATCCCTCCTACGCGGTGCAAACAATTGGGTTAAGAGAGTCCGGCTTGGGAGGTCAAAAGGGCTCCCTCAAGTGAGCAGATGCATCCGCCATCAATACCTGGACAAGCCTTACCCCACGAATTGTGGCACCCCTGCTAAGTCACCAAATACAGCGAACCACAAATAGGTGACCTATGGCAAGGATATTGTTAAAATGTATGTATTATTGGTAGGTATTTTATCGTTTGTTTGAATTCTTGACACAAACAGTTACAATTTTGAAAATTATATTTAAATTCCAATCAGGGTTTTTTTTAACCAGCGTCACAATCATTTTCAGACGGAGTATGAGTATTTTTAATTAATTCAATTTGTGGCATTTTCACCAAACATAACATCTTCTTTCTTCTTCTTCGATGGCGCTACAGCCCATATCAAGCTTTGGCCTCCTGCAACAGTCGCCTCCAACTCCTCCTGTCCTCAGCGGCTGAGTTCCAATTTGGTACCTGGAGAAGCTGTGCTGCATCCCCTCTTACTTCGTCTTCCCACCTCAGTCTGAGTCTTCCCACTTTTCTCTTTCCACCTGGGTGTCCAGTCAAAATTCTTTTTGGGACGCGTGTATCCGGCATTCTCTGTACATGCCCAGCCCATCTCAGCCTGAGGAGTCTCATGTGTGCTGAGATGCTAGGGTCCTTATATATATCATACAATTCTGTATTGTGCCGGATGCGCCACTGTTCATTCTCTTTCACGGGTCCACATATTCTTCTCAGCACTTTTCTTTCAAAAGTATCCAGCATTTCATCTTTACCGTCAGTGTCAGCGCCTCACATCCATATGCCAATACAGTTCTAACAATGGTCTTATATATTGTTATTTTGGTTTTTCTGTGGACACTACGTGACTTAAACACTGGCAGCAAAGAGAAGTATGTTTTGTTGGCTGCTGTGATTCTCCTTCTGATTTCTGCTGGATCCTCATTGTTCTCTGTCAGACTGGAGCCCAGGTAGGTGAATTGATCGACCAACATCTAACATCTTCTTTACTTATTAAAAAATGAACGAAATGAAGTTCCGACGGATTATTCATTTGCGAATGTGAATGGTAGAAGAAGTTGGGGACGCCTGAAGAAGACACGTCGATCAAGTGAATCCAATACTTAGTCGGCCATGTCAAGAATCGGAATATTAGAAGAGCAATTTGCATAATCGATAGCCATCGTAATGTAATGAGTAAAGACCGGATTATATGCAACAAAAACAGCCCAAAATATGCATGCAAATATGCAATAAAAATAGCTAAAATATGCACGAAAATCCATAAAAAGGGCCAAAATATGCAACATGAAATAATACAGGAAGTTATATTTTTAAATATTTTTTATTTTAGTAAGCTATTAGTTCTCAAGGATAACAATCGTATTTTAGAAAATATCAATTACAAAATGTATTTAACGAGAAAATTACAATTTTTTTAAACGAATATGACTAAGTACTGTTCTACATGTTCTGTAGACAAATTGTGTCTATGATCTCTTAATATATTTTTGTAAGAGGAAAAGGAGCGTTCTACATCTACTGATGTGACTGGACAGAATTTAAATTTGGGTGCGATATTTGAACTTATTGTGCCGGGCAAAATTTCACCTGCCCCGTTGATGAAGCTATCAATTTGGCACAAGGGTTCAAACCCTGGGTTATTGTTCAGTAAATTTTCAAACTTTTCTTTGAGTTTACTCGGGAATGGCTTTGGCAACGAGGAATTCATAAGGCAAATTTTCTTTATAACCTGAGTAGATTCATTCAATGCCAATCCATGAGTTTCAAGCGTTTTCACTAGCCGCGGAGCGATCAGTTCACTAGCCGCGCACTTAGCTATCTGACGTTTATAGTATGTGAACGATGAACGAGATCGAACGTAAATATGCAAGATCTAAAATTTTTTGCTAAAATATGCAAGTACCACTGAAAAGGGTCTAAATATGCAAATGCATATGCAAATATGCATTTGCATATAATCCGGTCTTTAGTAATGAGTAATAGCGGCTGCAATGTGTAAATAAATAAAATAATCTGTTCAACGTCCAACGTAATACTCGAGTAGCACATATTTCACGATTTTATTAAATCACGCTTCGGCTCACATAATATGGTTTGTTTCAAAAGCAGCAAGAACTGAACAGAATGTTCTATCAGCCAATTTCCCAAGAACACGCTCCCCAAGGACATTCCAGAACTAGACAGCCTAACGAACTTTAACCAGAATTTATTCCCGTTTCCTGGAAAAGCTCTCTGACGTTAATGATAATCTTTTGGTACTCAGTTTTGAAGCCAGATATCCGCTTTTAAATATTTAGTACTAATTTCTCGGAATATTTTAAACCATCAGACGTTTCGATGCAATTACAATTTGGATTAAAAATGTACGAAGTAAAATGGTACCTGCCTACTCGCTTGATGATTGAATTCATGAAACAACAATTTATATTGAATGCCATTTATTATTTGTAATAATGAAGAATTCCAGTCCCATTTTTCTTATTTTTTTTAATGAATAATGTAATGACCTTCTAACTTAAATAACTGCATTTATTCTACTTTTTATTTTTAGAGTTAGTTTCAATAGTTAAAATAATTGTCAAAGTTTTAATTTTTCAAGACCCCCCGAAAACCACCGTATGTATGGTGAATCGTGTGACGTCATCACCCCTGAAAAATTAGTATAGGATCGGACAATCAGCTGATGTACTGCCGCCATTTTGAATTCCATTGTTCGAAGTATTTTCTCTAGAAATAGCATTACTATTTTTTTTTGTGCAGTAGTTTTTTTAATATTTTCAATAATAGAGAAAAACTAATAAGAGATACCTATATTTTTGAAACATTATTTAGGCCTAAATAATGTTTCAGTAAAAAACAACAACTAAATTTCTATAAACAGTATGTAAATAAACGAATAAATTAATGCGATCGCTTGTGTCATATCATTCATTCCTATACAATGTCTTTACGGTGACGTCACGACACGTCGCCAGTCACGTCACCTTGACAACGTGTTTTTACGACCCGATTAAAAATGGAATTTTTAATAATTTTTTAAAAACTCTGCGTTTATTATTAAATACTATTACGTTTAATATTATTAAAACTTATATATTAATCAACGTTTATTGGTCTATGTCTATATGAATATATTTTTTTAAAGCCAGAATATTTTTCACTGGAGTTTCTTATTAAAAATTATATTTGTAATTGAATATGAGATGTGTATTTTCTTTTCGTTTCAGAACGGAAGATTTTCTTAGTATCTCCTCTCTTGCGAGAGATTATCATTCAGAATTAAAGGGTTACCTGAAATGGCTTTATTTATTTATGTCTAGTTATCAGTTATTAGATTTGTCATGACCAGGTATTTCTTAACCTACCTATTTTCAATTTGGGAGGGGTATATGGGTACTGCCGCCCCGGGAACCATTTATTGGATAACCAACACCCCTATCACAGGCCACTTAGCAGGGGTGCCCGGGTTTATGGGATGAGGTTTGTCTAGGTCTTGCCATTTTACCAGCCCCTGGTACTTCTGCTACAGTGGTCACAATCGAACAGTCGCCTAACCAAGACAATATAAAGAGGACGAGGTTCAGCGACTCACCACACGCGGAGCAAATTCGGATTGTCTCCTCTCTTGAACGATGTATGCAAATAGTAAAAATCGTGAACGACGGCACCAACAAAATGAAAAAATCAGACAAGTCAGAAATTATGAAGATCGTGGACTCTTTGATGGCTGATTTCACCTCGCTCGCTTTAGACTTGAATAGTGTAAAATCTCGAAGTGCCACTATTGATGAAATGATGAATGCACAGGCTGAAATGTCTAATAAAGTTGATAAAATTATAGCTGCACAGGCATCTATACCGGGTGTAATGGATTCCGGTGTGACTTCACAACCAGTGAGATCGTACGCTGGAATTGTGGCTGGAGACCGATCCGCTAAATTGGTTTATGGTGGAGTTGAGCGACCGATAGTTCCTTTACAGCCCACTGTACTCCTGTACCCCAGTATTCCGGAAGGTAAAACTTCCGATGAAACTAAGAAGATCATCACATCCGTTCTGAACCCAGCTACTGATGGCTTTCAGATTGTCCGTTCGAGAAAAATAAAAGGTGCAGGAATTCTCCTGCAGACATCTAATACTGTTGGTTTGGATAATATTAAAAAGAACACTGAAAAATTAGGTGCTTCTGGCATCAAGGTAGTACAGCCTCTTGGCAGACTACCAAAAATTGTATTATATGATGTTCCCAGCTGCGATATTTCCGGTGACCCCGAACTTTTCAAAGAAATTTTTGTTAATAATATTGATGGTAAATCTATAATTACAAGGGAGGATCATTTGAGAACGATGCGGCGCGTTTCATTCTTTGGGAAACGTGGCCAACCTACTATGAATATGGTGGTTACCGTTCATCCCGAGGTTAGGAAGATTCTAGTGGATAGCGGTCATTGCTTTCTTGGGTGGAACGCCTGTCGCGTTCGCGATTTTATTGGAGCCATCAGATGTTTCAAGTGTCACCTGTATGGCCATGTAAGCAAGACTTGCATTCAGGAAGTAATTACGTGTCGTCATTGTGCCGAAAGTGGTCACGATTATGAGGATTGCCCCAAAAAGGCAGAGGCCGCTGTCTGTGCTACTTGCAGACGTTTTAAAAAAAAAGATGATCACCCCACGGGTGATAGAAACTGTCCTGCACAGCGAGCCGCTATTGATATACAAGTCAGGATGACCGATTATGGTCGTCCTTGATCCTCCTTTCAAGTTTAGGTATGTTATATATTTCTTTTTTTTATTGTTTCTTATTGTGATCTTTCTGTGTATCACTTTTTTTATTTAAATTTAAATTTTGTGTGAAAAGAAGTTTTTAGTTTTTTTATCTTATTTTTTCTTTTATTGTGATATCGCTGTGTATCATTCTAGTTATGTTGATTTTGGTTGAGCAAAGTTCCTAGAACTTTATATATTTTGTATTGTCTACTCCACCTCAGTCTCTGTATCTTTCAGGTGACTTTACTTGTAATCTTAATATTTTTACAGTTATTATTTTTCCATTGTTTTGAGTGATGGCATTGTTTTTTCTTATATTTTTCTGTAAAGTTTTATAAAATAATATTAATCATGTTCTCTGTATTTATCTCATGTTATGTTCATCATTCATTACACTAACCCATCACCCCATTTTCAGACTAACTCCTGTTTCACAGGGACATTTGAGGGTTTAGCTTCGTGCATTATAAGTAGCTTCGTTTATTAAAAAAAATTAGAGTCCTTGTGAGAGCCCTGAACGAGTAACCATCTGTTACTTATACCAGGGCGGGAAAGCGGTTGGATTACCTCAAGGTCTTGGCGGCCAATGCGTTTGGCCACCTACTGCATTGCGGGCCGGATCGAGAGAGATTGTTTGAGGGAGACCTAAACTAGACCTCTCCAGCCGGTCTCTCTCGACCCATCGCATGCACCGCAGTTGGAGGGATGGTCACTCCTGGATAAATTGACCCCCAGATTCCTACCCACCCTCACACCCTTTTCCTCCCCCTCCTCCTGTGTAGAGCTTATGTAAAAAAAATTCTTCAACTCCACCAACTCACAAAGACATTTACGATTCTCTCATGAACTTCCAAAACCTATACCATCCCCTTTACTATCTTTAGTTCCATCACCCTCACAACACTTTTCAAATAGAGATGCCACCAGCGCCTTTAGATAAAACTTTTATGCGGTACCATATAACATTGCAAAATAAAATTGCAAACATTATTTTATCAAAGCGCTCATCGAAAATATTCACCCAGAAACAGGGCGATTTTAATGAATTCAGATGGATTTTTGGACGTTTGTTTATTGAATTCCCTTCCCACTGAACGGTGGCTGAACAAACGAAAGGAATTAAACAGTAGAGGGGAGCTGAAACTCCCCCTAAAACCACCCTCGAACGTGATATTCACAGAGAGATCTACTGGACATACGTTTCAATCTCATTAAACATTGATCCCTCGTGCTCTTCTATGGAATTGCGCCTAGAAACGGGTTTTCCGCAACATGACCTGCAGTTGTGCTGTGCGGGTTGCTGTCTGGCTTTAGGGAGGCGCCACGTATATCGTAAAGCCACAACATGGCACATCATGGTGCGGTATTACGAGGTGTTCATCTATTTTTGACATGAGGCATTGGCATCGAACAATAAATAAATGTGCCGATAAAGATTAGAACGCTTTCAAAGTTTGATTTACCTAATATTAATTAAGCCGATTGTGCTATAAACCCTGTACTAATTATTTGATAAAGCTGGAGCCTGGGGATTTGTTTTGATTGATATAGGTATTATAAATAAAAATAATTTTTGCCTCTTGTCAGCGAGGATTTTTTATTTATTTTACGCCTACAAATACTGCACCTACTGATTGAATATTTCGTCGCCGTTCTGTTAAAAGTCATCAACCCACACGCACTTTTTTATGTGAATACCGCACAAGAATCCCAACTGCTCCCGTCTGGAACCAGTGAGACTATGACTTACCAAATTAGGGTATGTTGTGAGGCTGAATGTAGTGGGAAGGGGAAGAGGAAGGTGGGGAAGTACCTGGCTATTCAGATCTGTCTGTTTCTGAAATTTTCTTAATTTTTCTTTCCGTGAGAACCTTGTACAAAGTATTAGAAAACTTAAGAAAAAAGATTAATGAAAATAAGTATTAGTCGTTCTGAAGTTATGGCGTGACCAAGGGAAACAGGATTCATTTTTACTCGTATATATGTAGATTTGGTTTCTGTTCTATTTAATCGGTCTTTTATTTTTATTGTTAGGCCGTACTGCATGTGAAACTTATATTTTTGATATCAGAATACCTTTGTAAAATTGTACCTATTACCTCTTACCACAATTGAGTTTTATAACTCATCAGGATTGCTTTAGAAAGAAATAAATACACAATAAAATATTCCATCTTCCACCTATTTATGCCTACACTAATATAATCTACCAGGCTCCACTCAGTCGAGTGTAATGACTTGTACAACTGTTTTACAAAGAACAAAGAAAGTTAAAACTTATTGATTTGATTATTGGCTCGGCGCAGGGTAATGACTTGACCACTTGACGGTTGAATAAATTTGAACATGGCATAACAACCATAAATAAATTGATGTCAGGAGTTTTACATGAAAATTCATTAAATTAAAGTTTGATTTACTCGCAGTAGTAATATCACCGGGCGGTGAATGACTCGCGGTCACTCCATATCGACTTTCCTCCACCCCCTCTCCCTTCGGAACAGTTCACACAGTTATCCTCGTACCTACACCTATACCACCGGGTAAGCTATGTGAACAGGGTAAGTACTGTACGGAAGTGATCCAAAACCTTTTCTCATGGACGTGTTGACAGTTCTCAGAATTAGTACAAAATAAATGTTAAAAAGTGCAAAAATTTAAATTACATTAAGAGGGCATTACCAGAGAAAACCGGAAATACGTCATTATCAAAAAAGTTTTTAGACGTATTGACTCTTTTCCACAAAAAATTATAAATGGATTTCGAAAGATTGTTCTTTTATCTAGCATTCGCATGTAATAAATTTTGAGATTTTTTTTAAAATTTTTAGTATAATAAGGTTATTCCATAGGTCGTTGGCAGATTTGTTAAATTTTCAAAAAAGTTTTTGTATTATACCACACCCATTTCAAATAATAAAATCATGCAGTAAAATAAATCAATGCATTATCTAGCAAACGTATGTTTTAGAATTTTAATTTTAGTTTCAATAAAATCATTAAAAAATATGTACGTACATGTGTTTCTTGGCGAAAATTGGTCCGTTTGTGTATTTATTTGCGCACTTACAAACTAATATATTTCAGATTTTTTTAACATTCTTATTAAATTTAGACATTATTGAAAAATTATAATTACTTATAATCAAAAAATAACTACAAAAAGTACATTATTTTAATAGTTTTATCATCACGCCTTTCAGCATTTTTGGATGAAGCTATAAATTAAAGCTAATTTGAATTGAAATAAATTCGATATTGAGTTATAATTTTAAAAAGCTGGTACGGAAAATAATTATTCTTTCTCATTGTAACCGCCCTGCACGATCGTAAGAACAACTTTCGACGAAATGTGAATTTTCGTCCGCTGGCTGGTTAAACGCTCTTAATTCCGATTGATCATATGATTTATTTTATTATTTGTGCACGAACACCCGTAAAAAATAGGGATATTATGAATTCAATTTCGGAAAAGAAAATTAAAATTATTTTCTGATGAAATATTATACCTACTTCTAAATTTATTTAATATTGTCTGAATTATTCCACACAAAAGCAGTTCCAATTTTGAAAATGACACTCTAATTCAAAGCAAATTTGAGTCTTTTGTAGATGATTTCACGCAGAAATAACGCGTACATAACGAACAACCGAATTTATTTTGTTTGATTTATTTTATACTGAGCCGCTGTGTAACGAAATAGTGCTTTGAAAATAGGGAAAATGTGGTATTTTTACTAGGGACCGGCCAAAGGTTCGGTTTCGGTTTCGATTTTTCAATTTGTTAACAAATTCAATGCTTTATTGGCTCAAGAAAATGGGGTGATAAAAAACGAACATTTCCCAAGTTTTCAAAATCCTGTTTGCGTTGATAAGTTTCAGTTAAAAGCTGATCCGGGTAGAACTAAATACGCATGAAGTAATGCTATCATTAGTGACCGAAGGAGGTTTGGTTTCGGTTTCGGTTTCGGCAAGTTTCGGCAAAAAATCTAGTTTCGACATCAGTTTCGGTTTCGGCAGATTCGAAACTTTTTTAGACATGTTAAAAATCGATTGTTTACTGTCATTTGGCTTATTTTTTACACTTATTCAGACAGTTAAGAGCGTTTAACCAGCCAGCGGACGAAAATCCACATTTCGTCGAAAGTTGTTCTTACGATCGTGCAGGGCGGTTACAATGAGAAAGATTAATTATTCTCCGTAACAGCTTTTTTAAATTATAACTAAATATCGAATTTATTTCAATACAAATTAGCTTTAATTTACACCTTCATCCAAAAAGCTGAAAGGCGTGATGATAAAACTATTAAAATAATGTACTTTTTGTAATTATTTTTTGATTATAAGTATTTATCATTTTTCGATAATGTCTAAATTTAATAAGAATTTAAAAAAAATCTGAAATATATATATTAGTTTGTAAGTGCGCAAATAAATACACAAATGGACCAATTTTCGTCAGAAACACATCTACGTAGGGTGACCTGGTCTACAGTGGATCAGTATGGTACAGTGGGTCACTCCAATATCTCGAAAGTTCTTAGTGCCTGTGCATCTACGTTCGACTCTTAGGTAGGTGTACCTCTACGCTACTAAACAAGTCAGCACTCGCCCGGCTGCGCAAACGAATAAACGTGTGGTGCTGTATTTTGTGTTTTTGTGGTAGGAGAAAAAAAATCATGCGAGTATGTTTTTGCGTACCATTTCATAATTTTTTCCATGATACATGTTAGCATATTTTTGTTGTTATCAGTAGTTATTACAACTTTTGTTAATACCTAGAAATATGTCTTATGCAAAGGGGTAAAGTCAGAATAATATGTTTAGTGAAAAATGGAGTGTTGTTCTACAGTGGATCACCTTACACAGTGGATCATGATCCACTGTGTACTACTGCTGCCGGATTTGTGTTGATAGTTTTTTGTTTTGTTTTATAGGATGCCTCGGAAAGGGATAAAGTAAATAAAAATAGGCAAAAATACGCAGATCGCCTGAACTCTAAAGCCCTGGCTTCAGATAATCCTACAAATCAATCACAGGATTCTAACTAAGTTGAAATATCAACGACTGGCTTATCGTCCCTATCGGACTGCAAGAATCTTAGCAATTTGTTTTCAGATGAAATAATTAGAACCCCTGACCAATTTAGAGCGCCACTGAAAGCTGGACCGAGAACCACAAAAAGGAAACCAAGAAGACCGGGGAAAAGTATGATCGTGACAGGTACTCCGGAGAAAGATGAAATTATACGGATTAAAAAAGCGACCGAAACAAAAAAAAAAACCAAAAGTAAAAAAGGTAAAGGTACAAAACGATTCTGAAGATGACTCTGAAATAGTATATCAAGACACCTCTGATGACGTGGACTGGTTTATAGAAGATGAAGTGGAAAATAAGGAAAACATTCTGACCGAAGACATTTTACAAAAACATTGATCTCTACCACGTAAACCAAAAGAAGGTGAATTTATTCTTGTGCTATTTAGAAAAAGAAGCAAAATGTTGTTTATGTAGGGAAAGTATTACATACTATGAATGTCAAAAAGGGGTATTCTGTTAGTTTTCTGCAGTTAAAAATACACTCCCAGCAGCAGTTCGGAGTGCCAGATGTGCTAGACTTATCTTTTATGAAAGAACACGATGTTAAGTTAATTTTTCCTACACCAGTCGTATGTGGTATCTACATCCAAATGACCATCATTATATCAATTTTCTGTTAATTTGTCTCTCATAAACCTGCGCTAAGTTTTATTAAATTATTTTAATTTTTTAAATTATTTTAATTTTTTAAATTATTGTTTTCATTCTCTTTTTTCTTTTTAACTCGTTGTGGGTCGTTCGTCACCCGGTGGCCGCGAGGTGGGCGCGGCACTTTGAAATGCAATTTTGACCCTTATGTATAAAGAAAGTGTATGAAGAACAATGTCAGAAACGCTTGCTCTATTATCGTACTTTACCATTGAGAAACCCGCAATGGGTCAAGTCACTTCGAATAATTTATATTAAATTTTCCGTAGTGCGGGATGTAAAAAGATTCTGCGCATGCGCGAAAAAAAAAACGTTTTTTCTACTATTTTGACCCTTCTATGTACAAAATTTGTAAAGAAAGTATCGGAATCGCTTGCGCCAACATTCCCCATGGTATGGGTAAAGATTTCATTCACTTTGTAGCCACAAAATATTTTAAAATTAATTTTATCTGTGGGCATCTCGAACTGTCATTTTGGCGCCCGCTCACTTATGCCGTTATGCGTGTACCTCGAATAAAACATCATAAAACCTATCAATTTACGTAATTAACGCAAGTAATGTTATTTTGGTAAATAGTTTATTGTTCTAGGAATGTGTTTCGGTCAATAAAATATACGATAGGTAAAAATTAATCCGCAAAACATTCGATTCAAATTGAAGGTCGTGAAATTTCCGTGTTGTTCCCGAAAAAACCTGGCCCACAACAAGTTAAAACTAGTATTTTTTATCTAGCTATGGGCTATTTTGATTGTTCTTCACTTTCAACAATAAAAAGTGCTTTATTTCTAGTATTTGTTTTTTATTTAAAAGAAATCCCATCCTTGATCCACTGTTAAATATAGGTTGATCCACTGTGTACCACCAAGTTCCACAGTGGATCATTTTCCCTCATCGCAAATAAGTACACGTTACTTTCCTCCCCATTTAATGGCGGAGTTTAAACTATTGCGCTTTACAAGATTGATAAACGATGAACCATTGTGAAAAGTTTCATTACAATGCCTCAACTGGTGTTGAAGTTATATGCCTCCAAAAAAAAGTGATCCACTGTTGACCAGGTCACCCTACATATTTTTTAATGATTTTATTGAAACTAAAATTAAAATTCTAAAACATGCGCTTGCTAGATAATGTATTGATTTATTTTACTGCATGATTATATTATTTGAAATGGGTGTGGTATAATACAAAATCTTTTTTAAAAAATTGAACAAATCTGCCAACGACCTATGGAATAACCTTATTATACTAAAAATTAAAAAATTTCTCCAAATTTATTACATGCGAGTGCTAGATAAAAGAACAATCTTTCGAAATCCATTTATAATTTTTTGTGGAAAAGAGTCAATACGTCTAAAATCTGATTTGAAAATGACATATTTCTGGTTTTCTCTGGTAATGCCCTCTTAACGCGTGTTAAATTAAATAAATAAAAAAAAAACAATACTTAATTGAAAATGTGAAAAAATAACATTTTTTTTATATTACTTCTTTAAAACAAACAAAATTTATAAAAAATAACAAAATATGTTAACTACTACTTTAAAGCGAAAAATGTTGACTTTGGTCTCTAATTGAATCGGACTGAAAAAAGATGGTGTAAAACCTATTTAAGTGAGTACTTGTATCATGGATAAATGATTTCATTATTCCATGTTTATGTCAGATACAACCCCTGTAAACGACATATTCCATACATATATGTGCGAATACATATTACACACGTTTTGAATTTTGTGAACTGGTATGTTGGATTGGGCCCTGGTCGTAGCATTACCACAATAATACGGTAGTTCTCAAGTTGTATATCTGGCCGGCATAGTAAAATTTATGAGCGCCGAAATTGTGTTTTTTTAATAGTGAAAGAAAAAATAAAAAAAACCTAAAAAACGTTGATTAAGAGGGCATTACCAGAAAAAACCAGAAATATGTCATTTTCAAATCAGATTTTAGACGTATTGACTCTTTTCCACAAAAAATTATAAATGGATTTCGAAAGATTGTTCTTTTATCTAGCATTCGCATGTAATAAATTTTGAGAAATTTTTTAATTTTTAGTATAATAAGGTTATTCCATAGGTCGTTGGCAGATTTGTTAAATTTTCAAAAAAGATTTTGTATTATACCACACCCATTTCAAATAATATAATCATGCAGTAAAATAAATCAATACATTATCTAGCAAACGCATGTTTTAGAATTTTAATTTTAGTTTCAATAAAATCATTAAAAAATATGTACGTATGTACATGTGTTTCTTGACGAAAATTGGTCCATTTGTGTATTTATTTGCGCACTTACAAACTAATATATTTCAGACTTTTTTAACATTCTTATTAAATTTAGACATTATTGAAAAATGATAAATACTTATAATCAAAAAATAATTACAAAAAGTACATTATTTTAATAGTTTTATCATCACGCCTTTCAGCATTTTTGGATGAAGGTATAAATTAAAGCTAATTTGGATTGAAATAAATTCGATATTGAGTTATAATTTTAAAAATCTGGTATGGAGAATAATTAATCTTTCTCATTGTAACTGCCCTGCACGATCGTAAGAACAACTTTCGACGAAATGTGGATTTTCGTCCGCTGCAGCGCTGGCTGGTTAAATGCTCTTAAGAAGCAACGCCCGCATCAAGTTTTAGCATACTGGTTGCAGAGCGCTGTCCTCAGTATAGTACCAGGGTTAAGTAGGTTCAGACTCTACCGTATTTTCCACCGGCGAAGGAAAACCGTCTACAAATAGGAATAGTTGCGTGATCGTACAAACCATCGGACGATCAAGATAAAGTGGTTTAAGTTTTTTTTTCTTTCCAACGTGTGTTTGTGTCAGAAAAGTGTGAATTTTAATTGCATAATTTCTCTTAAATAAGCGAAACATTAGCACACGTACACGTAGAGTCCTACTAGTTGTACAGTTCTACTGGTATAAGCGGCTCGCGCTAATGGGGACGTATCACGGAATGTTAAGAATTATCTAACTTCCAACACAATATGCTCCAGGAGATATGCTCGCCGTCTCGCCTCACAAGAGCATCTTACTTTTGCTTGTTTGTTTGTTTCTCACGTAGGATGATAATTTTTATCCGAAACCATCAAATCGTATCAGAAAATAATAGGTTTTCATTATAGCTAACCTACTTGACGACAAATCGTCACTTCGGTCGGTCAGAGTTCTAACATTACCTTATTCTGAGACACGAGATGTCAAAGTTTGAAAAGATGATTTCTCCTAATCTATTTACCGATTTCTGAATTTAAGGTTGATTCTTGTGTACAGTATTATACTCTGTGTGTATGTTAAAATAAAATATTTAAAAAGGACGTGTTCTTACCATTTTAGAACATATCTAAGCGTACAGATAGAACAATATGCAACCAGCTAGGACATAATAATTCACTGCATATTCACTATATTATTGTCTTATGCCATTCCATTGTATAAATATGGCGTGATGGGCCGGATCGAGAGAGACTAGTTAAGGACAAGAGTCCTTTTGACCTTTCTAACCGGACTCGGTCGACCCATCGCCTTGCATCGCAGTTGGAGAGATGGATTCATACGTCCGTCACTCCCGGACACTTTGTCCCTCATATTCCTACCCACCTCTCATACGTGTTTCCTTCCCAAATTTTCAAAAACAATTTTTATTATTTTTATTTTTACCCTGTTTCATTAAACTTTTAAATTAAATTCTCATCAGCGCAAAAAATTGCTAAATATAATTCTGATTTAAAATTCATGTTATGTGCTGTCAAATGGCTGTGAAAAGTATGAAATGAAAATTGCGCGCCGCCCTCCCCCGCCCCACCCCGCCCCCCTCAGGCACTGCGGCCTTTATGACCCTTGGACAGATGATGGCGCCGAGACAAGTCTATATTAAATACGGCCAGGCGGACCCGGATGTACCTTCATACTTACATACATAACACACAAGAAAGTAGAAATGCTGTGCTTATTCCACGGGTATTTCAATGGAAAGTACTCAAAGGAAATAGCGTCATTGATCCCTTCGACTCTTATACATCGTTGATATTTCTTGTCATCACAGTTCGGCTGTGAAATGATTTGCGGATTTTCGTATTTTCGTATTTTCTCCCTACTTCCACACTGGTCTCTGACGGCACAATCTCTAATAATGGGGGTTTACTTAAAAAAGCTCACATTTTAATCAATTCTGACGAATACGTAACTACAACACCTTTTTATTAAAACCGATACCCACGGAAGTAAGGGAACGTACCCATACTACGTAACACGTTTAGGGGGGGTCTTCAAAATGTGACGCTTGGTACAAATGAGCGGCGCCGGGCTTAGGTTTTTGGTCACCGGGGGGGGGGGGGGGTTAAAATTGCAAAAAGTTGGTCACGTAGTATGGGTACGTTCCCTAAGTTATTTATATTTAAAACTAGCTTTTTCCCGCGGCTTCGCTCGCATGCCATTATTTCATAATGCCAGAGCTCACCGGAAGTTTTATAAAAACCTTTTCCTGACAATAACGATCACACAAAAAAAAGAATTATCCAATTTGGTGCAGTCGTTCGAAAGTTATGCGCTTAGCAACACATTCAGCGATTCACTTTTATATTATAGATTAATAAAAACAGTACCTTACAATTAAAATACTTTACGTAAAACGGTTTGAAAATTTTATAAAACGTTTTTCAACTATAAATTTAGCAGTAAACAACAGATTTTCTTTTTCTAGAAAAATCGTCTAGACGGTGAATAATAATTTTTGGAGGGAATCATTTAGAAATGTCTAAAATTTTAGTAATACGTTTGGCAGAATTGATTAAAATAAACGTCGTGGAATGGTCAGTCCAATACACTGGGGTCGCGCGTCGCATTTTTGTGTACACGCCTCCTTCACTTACGTTGTTAAGATTCTGACTATATTGTAGGTAGGGTATTGTTTTTTGAAGTGAAACTTCTTTAGCGCCGTGAGTGACTTGAAATTCGGGTGAAACGGAAATGCGTCACAACTCAGTTCTACACAAATACACGGTTCTAACATAATGCTGTAAATTCACACCTCGGCGCGTGCCTTCCATAGCGTAGTTGGCAAGGTGCCTGACAAGTCTCAGCGGCCAGAGAGACAGACATCCAGCGAACGGGGTTTCGAATCCTACGAAATCCCAAAAAAAAATTTTTTTTTTAATTTGTGAAATCAATATTCCATCTTCAAACCACTTAAAAAAAACAAGCCAAAGAATACGACATCTAGCGAATTTCTAGTTTTACTTCTACCGCGTGTGAATTACACACTCTCATTTTTTTTACATGAGTTCCAAGTAGGAGGCCCTGAGGAAAATAATTTCCATTAGGGCCTATGTCATCTTTGCAATATAACACGCAATTTAACAATATCGATATTCTTAATAACACTCTTGTGAAATACCGAAACGAAGTCAAACGTACGACCACAAATGTTAATTAAATTAATGCACAACTATAGAAAAGGTACAGCATGAGCATCTCCTGTCCCCATCCCACCTTCCTCTGCCTCTTGCCCTTTCCTCTTCCTTCTTCCTTCTAATATACTTATATATATATATTTTTGTTGTTGTTATTTTCATTTTCATTTAACGGTTATTACCATTTACAATTGTATATTATATCATAATAACCAACATTAGCTTATGAAACTGTTTTGGCTTACCTCATGTTTAACCTCTTGTATAACTCATCCTGTATATAAATTGCTGTTTGTTTCTTACAATAAATAAATTAATAAATCTTTGGGGATGTTGTGTGGTGGTTTTTTTAAGAAAAGGAAGGAGAGGAGAGTTCTGGGAAGGAAAAGGTTTTAACGGGTGGTTAGGAATCTGGGATTCAGTGTGTCCTGGTCATTCGCCTCCAAGACCCAGACAAACCTCACCCCATGAACCCGGGCACCCCTGCTTAATCACCAAACAAAGCGAACCACTTGGGGTGACCTATGGCAGAAGTGTTGGTTATTCAATAAAGGTTCCCGGGGCGGCGGTACCCATTCCCGCCTACCAAATTAAAGCCCTGGTTCCATTCCGAAAGATAATAAAATTTCCGAGATTTTCCTCAAGGAAATCAGCGGAAATATTTAAATAGATTTAGGAGGACAGAAATGTCATTAAATTCGGTGTTTTTACACCAAAAACATATACGTATTATTAAAATATCAAATATAACGGAGCCTCTGAACTAATTTCGCTTTCAAAACCTATTATTATCCGGTTTGCATATCGTAATAACATAATACAATATGTAAATACTTTTTTAGCATCAGCATTATATCCGCGGCGGTAGTTTTACCCAAAGCAAAATTTTCTTTGTTGGAAAGTTTAATTTTTCGATACAAAAATCACACAAAGGCGAGTTGCGTAAGAGAATTCATTGTAAAAAGGGTTGCCGGCTTACTTCGTGTATATATATTAATTTGTAATACTAAAGGAGATTATGAAAAACAGCGTTAAAAACAAAAACTTGGCAGCTTCCCTCCCAAATGAAAACACGGTTTATCCTTGTCAACGAAGTTAAGAAATGACAATAATAATTTATTTATGCTTGCCCCGAATTTGCGAAAAACGGTTTCATGTATCAACCCTCAAGGACTAGCTGAAACTATGGGTGAATTTGGGATATCGATTTTATTTCAAACGCGTAGTTTTTTGGAAAAAACAGTATATTTAGAATAGATACAGAAAAAACAGTGAGATTTATTTATTTGTTTCAGTAGCCTTGAGTTTCGGGTGTAGTTTTTAAATTTATTTTCTTTTTATGTCTCTTCGTTAACGGTCTGTTAACACATCGCGTGATTTTGTATTTTCTTTGCGAAAATTACGTATTCTAGACAAATTGTGTTCATCCCATTTGCCATAAAAATACAATATGCCGATCTAAATTTTCGCATTCTCGGATATTTTTTAAAATCTGTAGACTTTTTTAGTGTAAATCTAACAAGAGTTCAACTGCAAGGAGCCAATAGGATTAATACACCACCAAATGGTGAACATTATGAGACAGAATTAAAGAAGAAAAGAATTAAAGAGAAAAATAATAGAAAGGAACCAAAAAGAAAGAAGTTAAATTTAACATCTTCGATTACAGCTTCGATTCTGAATTGTGATCTCTCACCAAGGCTGTGCTGAGGATACCCGCAGCTCTAAAATCTTCTTCTTCTATCTATCTTCTTCTATCTTCTATCTTCTTCTTCTATATATATATAAATAAAAATGAATCGCCAAAATGTATGTACGCGCATAACTTCCGAACGACTCCACCAAATTAGATAATTCTTTTTTTGTTGTGTTCGTTATTGTCAGGACAAGGTTTGTATAAAACTGCTGGTGAGTTCTGGCATTATGAAATTTGTATTAAAAATTGCAATATGTGGCACGCGAGCTGTTTGAAAACTGAATGTGCTGGGAACGAATGTATGGAATGTGGGAGGGGAACTCGGGTAGGGGGTTCGGGGGAGAGGAAACAGGGAGGGGGGAAGGGAACTCGGGAAGGGGGTTCGCGGTACGGGGGAAGGGGGAGAGTGGTATGGGGAGAGGAAAGGCGGTGGAGTGGAGTGGGAATGCGAGAGGGGAAGGAAAACGGGACGAATGGGAAAGGACACGCAGGAAAATTTTTGAGTAACAATTTCTTTATTAAATGGCATAGCAACGCATGCCGGGTACCAGCTAGTAATAAATAAACGTACCTACGCAAAAAAAAAGTTTTAAAGTCACGTTGTTACTGAAAAGTAACATTTCTGTTACCTCTATCTACGAAAAACTTATTTTCTACGATATTCCAGGAGATTTTCTTGTTTGCGTCGAATTGTGTGGACTCGACAACGATTTCTTATGATATTGGTTGTAAAGTTATGATATTTTTCCATTTTCGATATATTCTCTCGAATAAAATTTGTTTTGCCTATTTTTGCAGAATCGCTTTGCTGTGACAATATGTAAAAATACCGCACGGTAGCATGGTTTATTTACAGCACCTAAGACAATAAGTTTGGGACCTATTTGGATAATACTATTTCTCTTCCCTATGAATGATTATGAATCTTGTGCTGAAACTCATTCAGATTTTATGAAGTAGGTACACTCTTCACGTTATTTGTTTTTGGGGCGTTATGCCGTGTTGCGCTACCTCTTTCTTTAGCCAACGTTTCGGACATCATACACATCTACCGGATCTGCCCTGATGATGGACACAGCAACGCTGTCCGAAACGTTGGCTAAAGAAGGAGATAGCGCAACACGGCATAACGCCCTTGAGGTGTTTTTTCACAAAAACGGCACTATACAAATTACGCACCAGATTTAAATGTCCGGGTTAAATTTTCCCCACAGGAAAAACTAAACCCTTTCACACACTTCCCCAAATGATCAACTAGTCAACCCACGCTATGCAATTGCACTATATAAGTATTATAAATACAAAATAATACAAGAACAACATGTCAACCTACTAGAGACCAAATGGGAATATAATTCACCGACTCCATTATATTATTATTTAATATAATGGAGTCGGTGAATTATTAACACCTAAAAAAAACAAATAACGTAAATTCTTTTGGCCGTGAAAATTTAAAAACGTATCTAGGTACAGTTTGTTAAATAAGAGTAGAAAACATTTGAGGGCGCCACTGTTGTTCAAATGGCAATACTAAAAATACGATCATGGTGATAATCTAAAGCTATGTAACCTACATTTTTATTAAAAATTAAAAGGCATAAAAGGGATTTTTTTCTTTCATTCCACTCATTTCAAAATTGGCATTGCATAAAGGTATATTATTATTATATCTTTGCAATTGTGTGTTAACATAATGAAGAATAACGGTATTGTAATAAAATATAAAGCACACTTTAGAAATTGCTCATATTTATTTAATATTAGCATTGTCCAGGTTTTGAATCATGTCTCAATTTTAGTTCTGAATATATTTAACTCATTCAGATCTAAAAGTAGTGTAACTAAACTCACCATTAATCAAATTTATCTCATTAAGCAGGTAACTTAACAACAGTGCTTCTTCAATAAATTTTTTTTTTTAAGAACAAAAAAATGTATTTTAAAATGTGCATACAGTGTTCTGTATTTTCATTGTCTTTGCACTTTAAAAGAATATTTGACAGGTAAATTGGTGTTGCCAGCCTACAAATTTTATCGTTCCATATTTTGTATTTTTTTTTTTTATTTAATGAAAAGAACATGGTTTTATGAATTTCTACGCCTATGAAGAGTACTAGCTCTTGAGCTTGGCGTAGGAGTTAAATTACAACTAGTTCATTTTGATATCATACATTTTACTTACAGTATACAATAAATATAAACTATATATAAATATAATATATAAACTTTTTCTGATTACGTCTAAAAGGGATCGAAATGAAAATCTAGTCTCTTTCAACGGAAGCAATCTTCCGAACAGGCCCTCCATTGATATGCTTGGTGTGACCAGCTCAGGTATGGGGGCTCCATCGAAGCCAGAGTAAAGTTAGCCTCCCAAAAACTGGGCGTACTGTACAGGGCCCGCAGATACTTTAATAGTACACAACTGCTAACCCTGTACAAATCGCAAGTGCGCCCCACGGTTGAATTTGGCAGCCACCTCTGGTCTGGAGCTCCAAAATACCTGAAAAATACCCTCGACTCTGTGCAGAAACGGGCGGTCCGTTTGATAGATTCTCCCATCTTAACAGACGGATTGCAATCTTTAGAGCACAGGCGTCGGGTGGGAATGCTATCCTTGTTCTACCGGTATTAGAATGGAAGATGCTCCGAGGAACTAGCATCATTGATCCCTTCGGCACCGGTGCATAGTCGGGAAACACGCCAAACGCGTGCCCAACGTTTGTACACAGTTGACATATGTCACATGAGAACGGGTCGTTTCTTCGACTCGTTCTTGTGTTCAACAGCTCGGCTGTGGAATGATTTGCCGGCCTCTGTGTTTCCTCCTTCCTACAACATGGGTCTCTTCAAGACCAATGTTCATTCCTTCCTCTCCTCAAAAAGACCCTCCACACAGCATCCCAGATGACATAGACCCTGAGGGAAATTATTTTCCTCAGGGCCTCCTGTGTGGAGTTAATGTAAAAAAAAAAAAAACTACTATTTTTTACTTTTATAACATACATATTACTTAGTGTATACAATAAATATTAACTATGTTGTGATGTTAATTTTTGATGTGCTATGAATTGAAGTTATAACATTTTGATTGGTATTGTTATGGTTGTTGATTTTTTTAAAGATTAATTTGACCTTTTCCTTGAATGATACGAAATCTGTTATTTTTTAATTTCTTCGGGAAGATTATTAAAATATTTTATATAATTGTTGTGCATTTGTTGTGTTGAAAATAGAGGAATTTGGAAGTTAAATTTATGCCTTAATGATGAGTTGAGTTTAAATTTTTTAGTTACATTTTCTTTGAATATTTGTAGTATTGAATCTTTTTTATAGAGGTCTTCAATTTTTTTTTTGGTACTTCGAAAAACTCTTATTTGACAGACTTTACACTCTTATTATTGGAGCGTTCTGTATAATCGATTTCAACCTTGAGCGCTAGGAAATTTTTAAGGCTTCAGTTTGGAAACTTCCCGCACTCTTTCAAAAAAATCATACCTTCGAATTTTAATCTTTTGACTTATAAACTGTTTATGGTACTAGAGATTCATTAAATGCACCTACATTTAATCGTTTATCGCATATTTTTAGGATTCATAAAAAAATCGATAAGTTTATGAACACGTATAATTTACTTTAAAGTTGACGTAAGTAGTACCTACCTATTTGTATAATATTAAAAAGTATGACTTCTATTTGTAGTCCAGAGCCTACTTGGTAATCACAGATATAAATTTAAACAACACCCATTTTTTTAATATGTAAACACTTGATCAATAATTTGTAATAAAATAGATTTCAACAATTTCGGTTCGCGAAATGTCAATAACAAATAATAACAGAAGAGGTGCTAAAAATGTCCCTTGTTAAATAGTGCAATTACTGAGTTATCTTCATGAATCATGAATAATCGAAGTGTGCAACGCGCGGAAAGTTTTGAAATAATTCCAATAAATGTTTTAAAATATCTCTTCAAATTGGCCATATTTTGGTCAGCTAACGCTTGCGGGTGTTAGAAAATTGGCCAAAATATTTCCAAAAACGCTCCAATGGTTATTTGAAAACGATCGTACATGACGTCATCGTACGAGTATCTTCTGTCTTTTTCGTTTTCAAATAAACGCGTGAAAAGGAAGAGGTCGCCGAGACGTGCGTTCTCGCTGGAACTAGTTCATTTATGGAAAAGTAAATAATGTGTAATAACATGAAGTAATTAGGAAATATCTTTTTGAGTTATGTTTCATAACAAAAATCATGAATTTTGAGCTCTGGCGTCACGAAAATTACACTTTTATATCCGAAATTTCTAGGAAAACTATTGAAAACCACGTTTGTCTTTCATCCATCTTTGACGATGAAGCGTTGAAATACACATTCGACTGTCAAAAAATAAGACAAGCCATCCTATATGTTCAATATTTTAAAATAGTTGTTCAATTAGAAAAAGTTGTGTAAAACTCGGGCACAGCCGGGTAATAACTGCTAATCCTGCGAGTATAGCCATACCAAATAGCGAGTACAACCATACCATACCAAAAAAATCTTATTTTTGTTGGTATCCAAAATACCTTCAATTGCGATGTTTTCGGATGTAAGACTTCATCTAGTTTTCAGCTAATTTAATTGTCATCATCTTCACAAGATACAAAACATGACTGCACCTATGGAAACAAAGGTAGACAATAGAAACAATACCATTTATTGGATAACCAACACCACTGACAAAGGTAACCACAAATGGTTCGCTACGTTTGGTAACTTGGCGGGGTTGCCCGGGTGCATGGGGTGAGATTTGTCCGAGCCCTGGCAGCAGATGCATCTGCCCACCTGCTGCGTGGCGGGCCGGATTGAGAGAGACTGGTTGATGGAAGCCTTTTGACTTCTCTAGCCGGACTCTCTCAACCCATCGCCTAGCACCGCGAATTGAGGGATGGATTCATACCTCTGTCACTCCTGGACACTGATCCCATATTCCTACCCACCCTTCATACCTTTTTCCTTCCCAGAACTTCCTCTTCATCCTTTCCTTAAAAAGACCCTCCACAAGGAATCCTCCAAGATGACATAGACCCTAAGGGACATTATTTTCCTCAGGGCCTCCTGTGTGCCGACTGTCGCCTAGCTATGATCAAAGCGGTAGAGTCAAAGAAAGTTATGCGTTTGGTTTGTAGGTAGAAACAAAGGCTGGGCAGCACTGTGCATAGATGCGGTTTGCAGTAACATGGGTGAACGAGGTTGGCGACACTTCTGATACTCAAAAAGCTGTGTACACACACAGCTAAAAACCGCGAGCAGATATCTGTTGAATCGCGAGCGCTTATGTTTTGTACCGTTCACAGGGACATTTAACTTCGTGCATCATAAGTGTAGCTTCGTTTATTACAAAAAAATAGAGTCCTTGTGAAAGCCCTGAGGTAGTAACCATCTGTTACTTATACCAGGGCGGGAAAGCTGTTGGATTACCTCAAGTGTACCGTTTACACGACGCTATCAAATATTTCTTCCTATGATAGGAGAGGGGATCAGATGAATTATGGAGCGGCAACGGAATGCACATTTCTTTGTACTGAATCTGTCGTTCGAAGGTTTAAGCAGCTCCGTAATTAAAATAACCCCTCTCCTGTTTTCGGCGGAGAAGAGGGCGCATAACTTTTTGTATATCGCTTCGGGAGCGGTTACGGCGTAAAATGTGCACTGTCTATGGTTGATCTGCGCATAAACCGCTCAGGTGTGAATGGTCTGATGGGATTATATGGAGAGCGTTATATGACATGCGATGATCTTTTATATTTTATAGCTGTATGTGTAGATACACCGCTTAGTGGTTAATTTACAACTGTATGACTACAACATATTTACGACATAAAGTGTTTCCTTTTAATTTCCGTTCCGCTGCACTCCTTGCGTGTCACACTCCTAAAGTGGCTGTGTTCAGCGCTTCAGATTACAGTTTTCTTTTGTTGCAAACACAATGCGAGTCACACTGATTTAATCTCTAATACAGGATTACTAATGCTCTAAATGCAGATGCGATGGGCTGCATCGAACCGAGAAACTGCGCTTAGCGTCTACCCAACGAGTGCAGTAAGCACTGCTTAGGATCTAATAATCTCTTCATATCATTTCTAAACTTTATAAAATTACATAAACATATGATATGCCGTAACATAGGTAGGTACCTACCTTTTGATTGCGTACCGTTTTATTACATACCAGCAGACCCGGCCATACGTTGCTGTGGCTAACGAAACATAATGCAATTACCCAACCTTTATAAAATCCACACCACCCGCTTGTCAGCTGCCCGCTGCCCGCTGCCTGAATTGAATATTTGAATTTCTCGGCTTTTCTCTACTATAATAAGCATGTATTAAACATATAATTATCTATTTGTGAAAACCGCATGAAAATCCGTTGCTTAGTTTAAAAGATCTATGCGCACATACATTTTGAGCGACTTCATTTTATACTATGTATGTAATGATTTCTCTTCGAACACTTTAAGTTTTTAAGTTTAAAAAAAAAAAAATTTGAAAATAATATCTACCCATTTCCCACACTGAAACGGTAAATATATGTAAGTCCCTTAGAAAAAATCACAAAGTATGCACCGAAAATTATTATAAACACATTTTTTTCTGTTATTTTGTAAGTTATATGTTTGAAAAACTTTACTGTGTTTCTTTTAATGCCATTTAGATATAAGTAATACATTTCCCATGAGATTTTTGCTCTATTTTAAACGAGTCCTGTTTTATTAAACGCGTTTTCACAATTTTTCCTTAAATATTATCGTTTTTAATATTAGCGCGCTCCCTCTAACATTCGTATTTAAACATCTCCTCTTCTTCATTTCGAGCACTTCCTACCGGGCCTTAAGCTCATTTTGCCTTATAACAGCATTGTCTACTTTACATATTTTCAATATACTTAATAATATACTTTCATAATATTTGTACCACGTTTCAAAGGTCGATACTCTCAGTATTTCGAAGTAAAAGAAACGTTGCTTGTGGTTTTATCTGTTAGGGGTCGTCCATTAATCACGTGATGTTTTTTTAGCAACTTTTTAACTCCCCCCCCCCCTGATGATATGTGGTGAGGTTTTAGACTAACCCCCCCCCCCCCCCCGAAATCACGTGTATTATTTTAAGTACAAAGTATTTTGAAATTTTCAGAATATTGTCACGAAAAATAAATACACGTGATATCTCATTATAACCCCCCCCCCCCCCCCCCCCCGTTGTGATATTTCGTGATTTTTTCCGACCCCCCCCCCCCCCCTTTCGAGCCTCACGTGATTAATGGACGACCCCTTATTACTTTCCTCTTGCTCATCGTGCCCCCCCCCCCCTCACTGCAATACTCTAGTACTCTGATTTTTTTACTAACTAACCATCACGCCATTTATCGGCAGAGATAGGCAGATTACTCGTTTTTTTAACGAACGAGGTATTTTTTACAAAATTTGAAGGTCAATTATAGAGTTAACAACGCAGGCTCTACCGTTTTAACATAAAAGCTTAGCTCGGTGACGCAAACAAAAGCCAATTAGTACCTAGTATTTAAATTTGTGAAGGACTCCTAATTATTTTTAATCCAAGCCAATTTAAAATTCTGTTGTTTTTAGGTTTTCTCACGGACATATGAAAATATCTGGACCTGCCCTAAGTGATAAAAACGTACTATTTCCCCCTCCCCATGGAACCGGCTATAGCTCCGCCTTGGCGCCAGCTCGCTTCATGGGGAGGGGAGAGAGCCACGCTTGAATCTAAAATATGCGACGTCATCATTCTTGTAGTGACCAGCGCGGAACTAACGTCCATACGTTTTACGAAATAACACGCCAAAATGGCAGCTTGTGCTATCATTATAGGCACATATTATATGAACATAGCGAATGTGGGCGGTTCTCTAGTGTCCTCGTCGCTGGTTACAGGGGTAAGTAAATTATGAAACATTTGTAAAAGTGTCTTAACTAAACACGGCAACAAAATATTGCTATGTGAATTGGGGCGAATGTTTTCGGGGCAAGCATTTGGCCTTAGCAAATATGTTATTAACGTGACAAACAATTCGCGCTCCCATGTAAAAAGGTATGTTCATTCAAAGCAGATTTTGCTTTTAAGAACTAAATGGTGATATTATAATGCGAGATGCCTATATACTGTCAGATTGATTTTTTAACGAATCACAGTATCTTACCTCTCTTCGCCCCATAGTTTGATTTTACCCCTCATCTGTATCATCTCGTCTATTCATTCTGATGTCTATGGGTTTTCTATACTTAGATCGTTTGTCAGTGAATTCACCACAGTTTCATATTGCCCTCGGAAGCAAAGCAACTAGTACGCTAAAATACCGAACATACTTGGATCAGGTTTTATTCAATAAAGGTTAAAAAATTGTTCTACAAAATAACCAAAACAGTGCATAATGTTATAGATACTAGCTTAATGAAAAAGTTTTAGGACCGGCCACCGTATGACGCTGTCAGTCACCCGATTGGAATTATTTTTTTTGTTAGGTTACTACATCTGTCATTGACACTTCCCTCCAAATTTCAGTATCATAGCTTGACTTTTGTAAAAGTTACGATGTATTGAGTACGTCTACCTTTGTGCGTGTTTTCGATTTTTCATAAGTCTAAAAATGGAATCAATTTCGCACCGTCGCATAATGTGATCCTTGTCCCTGAGTTTTTGACCAAAAACAACACTAATACTATCCGGCAGCCTTCGAATTCACCTGATCTGGCTCCATGCGACTTTTTCCTGTTCAACCGACTTAAAAAACCGCTCCGCGGAACGCGTTACAGCCCCCGAGAGAATGACATGGAAAAATAGAAAATATCTCTGATGGACATAAAATTGACCTACCAGCGGTATTTCGAGGAGTAGATCAAGCGCTGGCGTAGGTGCGTTGCAGTCGACGGGGTAGTGTTGGTACCTCATACAAGAGGCACCTCAAATGTCCCATACAAACACGTAAAATGTCCCCCCACCTCAAAAAATGTATTTGTATCAACTCTTTTTCTTTGTATTACTACAAATGTCATGTCACGCATGGGACAAATATGAGTTGAGGTGTGAGGTGGTTGGTGCATTGCACTACATGTCATGCCACGTTGTCACGCACGGGACAAATGTGAGGTGGTTGGTGTATTGGACTACATGTCACGTCACATTGTCACGTATGGGTCAAATGTGAGGTGAGGTGAGGTGGTCAGTGTATTGGACTATATGTCATGTCACGTATCGTTTGAGACAAATGTATGAGGTGGAGAGGTGTGAGATGGTTGATGTACTGAACTACATGTCATGCCACGTATCGTACGGGATAAATGTATGAGGCATGAGGTGTTTGTATATTGTATGACATTTTTGTATTAGAACCGTGAGGTGGTGAGCCATTCGTATATTATGAATACCGCACAAGCGTCCCAACTGCTCAAAATTTTTTTTTATTGTAAATTATTGTTATGTGAACACGGCATAAGAGTCCAAACAGCTCCCAGCTCCTCAAGGGGGGGGGGGGGGGGGGGGGGTGGGAGGGTAGGCCTTTTTTATGTCAATTTTTCGTATTATAAAAATAACAAACACGGGAGACGGGTACGGGTACCGCCGCCCCGGGAATCATTTATTAGATAACCTACACCTCTGCCATAGATAACCCCAAGTGTTTGGTGACTTGGCAGGGGTGCTTGGGTTCATGGGGTGAGGTTTATCCAGGTCTTGCCGGCGGATGCGTCTGCCCACCAGCTGCATGGCAGGCCGGATCCGGAGAGAGTGATTGAGGGAGTCCCTTTGACTTCTCTAGCCTTACTCTCTCGTAACATCGCCTTGCACCACTGGAGGGATGGATTAATACGTCCACAGCATCCACAAAGATGACATAGGCTCTGAGGGGAATTATTTTCCTCAGGGCCTCCTGCGTGGAGATGTAAAAAAACACGTTCCCTGAAATTCTCTAGCCACCCCTCCCCCCTCCTTCTCCCCCGTAAGCGAAAATATTGTCACACCTAACCTCAAATGAGGTGGGACACCTCAACACCTCATTTCATTATTTGAGTACCTCATACAAACTCATCCTGATGTCGTGTCCTACCCAACACTACGACGGGGACGGTACGATATGGTTCCATATCGATTTTGATGAATAAACTTGTATTTTAGATTTTATGACTAAAGTCCTAAAACTTTTTAATCAAGGTATTATATATACTACCTAGTTTCGAGTGGCAATTCCATATCTCATGACGGAAATTATTACGAGCTTAAGGCGATCCAATAGTCCAGGAAAAAATTAAATCGGAATTCACGCTTCTTTATGGGAGGAGTTTAAAAATATTTGAGAAAAAGCTTTGGAAAGGTTGGAAAAGGTACCTATTTGAGATTTTTTTTACAGGTTGATTTCATAAAGACCTGTAAAAAACATTAACTCCTTTTTTACGCATTGTTTATTGTAATGAAACGGAAATTTAAATTGATTTCACGAAACCAAGCGACGCGGAGCCTAACGTCTGTTCCCCGCTCCGGCCGGGGGAGGACTGACAGAAAATGGGTGTGACTAGTCAGTAGTTCTTCGGTGGATGGTATAAGGTTCTCTTTGAAAATCCAAATTCGTCGACTGCCTATTGTCGCCGTGATGTCAAAAATAACAACGCGAAAATGCATATTGTATTTTATTTTGCGAAGTTAAATTTTTAATTGAAGCAGTATTAATTGAAGCATCTAAATCTAAAATTTGATAGCTTACTTCTAAGCGATCAAATTTTCAAAACAAAAACATATGACTTTGCATTATTTAGTATGGCTTCATCTTAAAACAGTTGACTTGGAGAATTCAAACAGAAACTATAATCAAAATTCATAATACTAGTGCTTATAGTTCTAGAATTTTGGTTTTAGATCTTACACGTTAAGGGCGTAGCATTCAAATGTGGGGTTTGACTCCAAAGGGATTTCGATCCTGGAGGGAAAGGTAGAAAAGTGGGGGTTAGAAAAATTATTAGAAACTTTTTAGGACCTCTATCACAACCACAACTGATTATTTACATCACATTGATAAAAAGAGCTGGTGAAAATAATACTGTTGTATTTTCCAGGAATGTAATCTATTATCTTTGTTCCTGCGCAATAGTGAGGACGATAGGGAGGTTTGCACCCCCCTTTATATGCCCTTGGTACACGTTATCTTATTATTTTCATATGATTAACTAAGAACATGAAAACTTAAAGTAATTACTGCTTGGAAATTCTAGGAAGGTAGTAGAAAATTCTGGTAATAATTGTTAGAAGATTAATAACCGTTTGTCATCATCTTTTTCATGGAAGTATCATACCAATGTACTAAATATTCGAAAAGACATTGATTTGAAGAGCATCGAGAAATTGATATCAATTTTGTCACTGATTGGGCGCTTTTACGGTACCGTGAAGGCACAAAAATGCAAAAACATACTTTCCTTATCGCAGTAATGCTGCAGCTCTTTCTTATACTTTATATAATGGTTAGACAAAATATGAGAGGCACAATATACATAGATGTGTCTGTTTCCTCCAAAGGAAAAAAAAATCTTGCATCTCTCTCACATACCGCACCATGACTTCTCCGTAGACCCCTACAATACCAAACACGTAAATTGTGTGTCTCATATTTTGTCTCACCATTATGTAATGTGCAAGAAAGAGCTGCAGCATTACTGCGATACGGAACGTATATTTATTGCCCATTTTGAGCCGTCACGGTACCGTAAACGTGGGTCGTCACAGTAATAATAAGAGCGCTTATTGTCATTTAGATTATAGGTATACAAAATGGCTGAGTAATCAATTAACATTGTTAAAAGTGGATAGATACCAATTTCCTAGCATTAAACACCACACAATTAAACACATTACTTCTAGTATTATTATCGTCGGTCAATCATGAAGACCTTTAACCCTAGATCACTAACCTTCGTCAAAACGACGACGCGGACTCGAAAAAAGTGGTATAAATTTTGAGTGCGTCGTCGTACGCATTCCAGATTCCGGCTAATCTCAGTCGACCCGCAGCTCGCGCGGTGCACGTGTATTTTTTGTGTAGGGGCCCTGTGTGCCCTGTGTGCTCCGTGTGCCCAAGTGCAACAAATCCTTGTGTGGCGAACACAAACATGACATTTGTCACTTCTTCTTCTTCAATGGCGCTACAGCCCAATTCGAGCCTTGGCCTCCTTCAAAATAAGCCTCCACCGCCCTCTGTCCTCGGCCGTCTTCTTCCAATCTGCAACCTGGAGTAATCCTCTTGCATCCTTCCTGACATCATCCTCCCATCTCAGTCTAGGTCTGCCCGCCTTTCGTTTACCTCCCGGGTGTCCTGTCAGAACCTTCTTCGGTACTCGTGTGCTTGGCATTCGGTGCACATGTCCGGCCCATCTTAATCTTTGGAGTCTTAAATGGGTGGAGAGTCTGGGAGCTTGGTAAATATCATAGAGCTCATTATTGTGGCGGATTCTCCATGCCTCTCCCTCTCGCACAGCTCCTAAGATTCTTCGAAGTACCTTTCTTTCGAAGATGTCCAGCCGTTCCGCTGACTTTGCTGTCAGTGTTCCCGCCTCACATCCATAGGCCAAGACCGTTCTGATAATTGTTTTATATAAGGTTATTTTGGTTTTCCTATGGACGTTTCGGGATTTGAACACTGGCAGCAACGCGAAGTAAGTTTTGTTAGCGGCTGTAATGCGCTTTCTTACTTCTACTGGGTCTTCATTGTCCTGCGTTATGATGGAGCCCAGGTAGGTAAACTCTTCGACCACTTCGAAATTATTATATTTGTCACAAATGTATTAATTAATAGTTTTTTTTCTGAAATGTTTGTTTCTTTTGTTGATTTTATTACTTAATTTTAATATTTTAAGTATTTGTTCTTTTAGTTAATAAGATTTAAGCATTTACAAAAACCAAAAATGTTGAAATGAGTAAAAACTCTGGTCTCAATTAAAAGACTGTCAAAGTAATTAAAATGTGATTTTAGTAAATAAAAAACTTATAAACATGTTAACAAATGATTATTGTAATAAATAAGTAAAACACATATAAATATTTGATTCCATAAACCCTTAGAAGCCTCCCTTTTATACGGCGTAGCCGAAATGACGAAGGTTAGTAATAGGCGTTGTAAAATAAGGTTAGTGATCTAGGGTTAAATTAAAATACATGAATGTTGGTGATGTACTTATCTTTATACGTTTAATGCACACGGATATAATACATATATCCCCAGTAAAATAAAATGTCCCCCGTAAAATAAATTAAAAGTCCCCATAGTAACAAGCATTGTAGAAATATTCAACAAATTTCTAATATGTATTTACTAGGATGTGACTTACATAAATAATCTTTTTTTTTTTTTTTTTAATTTGTTATAATAATCGATTTTTCCCCAAATTTGTCAAATTAAAATAAACGCGTAAAATATCTTTAACCACAGTTTTATCAATTAGAAAATAATCAACAGAAATTACAATTTATTCGTTGACTGTTGACTTCATCTAGTGAGAGGTTTGATTAGAAACTTCAACTAAACTGCTTTCAAAGCACAAAAAAAATGTCATCGTAGACGCACAGATGGCGTTAATGTCATGTTTTGTTTATAAACATCATAGAGGTTCGCACTCCGGATTCCGGACTAGGGATAGCAGGGCTACGAATGGAAAAATCGGTAGTGTACAAAAATCGATTACTAATTAATCGATTTTTTAGAAAATTAAAATCGCTTAATAAAATCGATTTTTGTTGGAGAAAAATCAATTTTTAATCGATTTATTTATAAACAGGCGGCATAAAACCAAAGAATTCTTACAAACACCTAAACCTAATACAACATTTGGACAAAGAAACTTCAAAACTTTACCATAAATCTAAACAAAATTTAAATCTTGACAAAGCGATACATCAACAAAATTTTTGGAATAATTAGTCGATTCATCCAAATCTAAAATCCAACTTCTCTAATCACTTATCGAACTTACCGAAATCAAACATATCGAAAAATTTACCGATTGATAAAATAAAATATTTGTGAATTAGCCTGTCTCGACCAAGGATATCCCAGTGAGACGGGCATACCCAGTAAAAATGTGTAAACCTTATGTATGTAAACCAAATAGACGTACCTAATACATAAAATAAAATACAAGGTAGATGTGAAAGAAATAGGAAGTCAAGGACGTCCCAAAGACACGTGACGAAATGCGTGGCACATCAGATTATATTATCTAAATCACTCTAGACGACCTTGAAGAAACAAATGAAAGTTTGAAAGTTCTTGAGCAGGATATTCTCTTTTTAGGGTAAGAACTATATTAATTTCTTATATCATCCGAATCTTAAGAGGGCATTACCAGAGAAAACCAGAAATATGTCATTTTCAAATCAGATTTTAGACGTATTGACTCTTTTTCACAAAAAATTATAAATGGATTTCGAAAGATTGTTCTTTTATCTAGCATTCGCATGAAATAAATTTTGAGAAATTTTTTTAATTTTTAGTATAATAAGGTTATTCCATAGATCGTTGGCAGATTTGTTAAATTAAAAAAAAAGATTTTGTATTATACCACACCCATTTCAAATAATATAATCATGCAGTAAAATAAATCAATGCATTATCTAGCAAACGCATGTTTTAAAATTTTAATTTTAGTTTCAATAAAATCATTAAAAAATATGTACGTACATGTGTTTCTTGACGAAAATTGGTCCATTTGTGTATTTATTTGCGCACTTACAAACTAATATATTTCAGATTTTTTTAACATTCATATTAAATTTAGACATTATTGAAAAATGATAAATACTTATAATCAAAAAATAATTACAAAAGTACATTATTTTAATAGTTTTATCATCACGCCTTTCAGCATTTTTGGATGAACGTAAAAAATTAAAGCTAATTTGGATTGAAATAAATTCGATATTGAGTTATAATTTAAAAAAGCTAGTACGGAGAATAATTAATCTTTTTCATTGTAACCGCCCTGCACGATCGTAAGAACAACTTTCGACGAAATGTGGATTTTCGTCCGCTGGCTGGTTAAACGCTCTTAAGAAAACTTTTTATCAAATGGTCTCTAAAAAATTTATTATTTATCTTTATCTTTTTTTATAAGATGAAATTTTTGTCTTTTCTTTTACAATAATTAATAATTATTGGATAATTTTTATAGTGCCATTTTCATGAGAAAATCACCTCAAGGACGCTCAATGTCATGTTTTACAGCAGAGAAGAATTGATATTTACTTTTTTTTTTACATATTGCCCTGAGGAAAATAATTTCCCTCATGACCTATGTCATCTTTGGGGATGCTGCTTTGGAGGATTTTTTTAGGAAAGGAAGGAGAGGAGAGTTCTGGGAAGGAAAAGGGTTTAAGGGGTGGGTAGATCTGGGGTTCAGTGTGTCCTGGTCATCCGCCTCCAAGACCTAGACAAACCTCATCCCATGATCCCGGGCATCCCTGCTAAATCACCAAACGTAGCGAACCACTTGGGGTGACCTATGGCAGAGGAATTGGTTATCCAATAAAGGTTCCCGGGCGGCAGTAGGTAACAATTTCAATAAAACCTTGTTATTTCTATAATTCTCCATTTCCCTCCTTTATATTATTATTATCTAACTCCGTCTCAGCTGAAGCTTCTGACTCTCTCACCCTTTCCCAAATCTATGGTTATCTAATTCTAATATCATAATATTATAGTGCTAATTACTGTCAATATTGCCCTGGTGGAAACTGAATCAGAATCGAAACATTGCGCGTTATTTGAAATGCGTTTTTGTTTCTATTATCTCTGGTCTAGTATTATATTCGACTCCAGATACTAATATCTACAGCCTGTATGTCGGACGAATATCTACAGCTCATATGTTGAACTAATATCTACGATCTTCAGAGTGTTGACTAACATCTACAGAGCTAAGGTCGGACGAATATCTATGACGGTCCCAGTGTTGACTAATATCTACAGAGCGTAGGTTGAACTTATATCTACAGAGCGTAGGTTGGACTAATCAGCTAAATGTTACCAATAGTCCAATATTAGGGATTTTCACATACATACTTACATAAATTATTTTTTTTAAACTGCATACGCAATATTACGTTATTCCAATATGCTATACATAATTGCAAATCCAACCTCTGCCAGTGCTGTAGATATTCGTCAACACTTTGGTTCTCATAGATATTAGTCAGCAGTTTGAGCTGTAGATATTCGTCAACACTTTGGTTCTCATATATATTAGTTCGATTTTTTCAGTTTTTGGAATTCCTGTAGATATTAGTAGACGCCTCCTTATATTCGCCATATATTTCAATTTAATAATGCAAGTTCATAAGTTGGTACCGGTACTAACTTAAGCAAGAAAACTTGCCTATTCAGTTCTACAATATCCTTCAGAAATGTGCAAAATTTATGATAATATTGTATTACTTTAAGGGTGGCATTAATACTATAGGGGCAATTTATAACCCTGGCTCGGGTCATAAGTCACTTAGGTACAGAAGTCCACAGTGGACCGCGACACGCCATTTATTACACCTCTTTTAAAAAATTCACTGTGGAAAATGCTTCCAGAAATGGGTTATCTATTTATCCTATAGGCATGTATGCAAAATATATTAGAGCCTAAAGAATTTTTCATATTTCAAACGAATGTTTTGTATCTAGGCTTTAAAATAGTTTTCGTATAAATAGGTGTTTTTTAAAACTGGGCTATTTTTTGTTCCTTCGTTATCCTGGTTTGGTAGGATGAAAACGTCCAAGTCTGAACTTGTGCTGCAGTTCCTAGCGTGGTGTCTGTAAGGTAATCCATAACCCCCCCCCCCCCCCCCAGTAAAACGGTAAAACGGTGGTCTGTCCCTCAAATTCTTATGAAGTTAATTTACAATTTGGGATTCGAATATGGGTAACAGGAACCATTTATTCGATAACCAATACTCCTGCCATAGGTCACCCCAAGTTTGCTAGGTTTAATGACTTAGCAGGGGTGCCAAGTTCATGGGGTGAGGTTTATCTAGGTCTTGGGCCGGATCGGGTGAGACTGGTTGACGAAGATCTTTTGATATCTCCATCCGGACTCTCTCAACCCTTCGGCTTGCACCGCAGTGGTAAAAATAGATTCATACGTCCATCACTTCTGGACACACTGATCCCCAGATTCCTACCCACCCCTCCCACCTTTTTCCTTCCCAGAATTTCTTTTTCCTAAAAAGACCCTCCACACAGGATCCAAAGATGACATAGGCCCCGTACAATTTTTTTTTCCTCACGGCCTCCTGTTTGGAGCTATTGTAAAAAAAAACTTTCTGTGTAAGTTTGTTAATTTATTAATATACGCCATTTCCTTCATAAAACTGAAATAATCGTAGAACGTGAAAATTGACTGAAAAAATTTGATAAATTATTCATTTTTTTAAACAACCCTAGTGCATTTGTTTACAACACGACAGAGATAGATGACAGTTGCATGCAATACAAAGCACGGCATTGCATTGGTTCGGTAGCAATGAGTAAGTAAGAGTAATATTGATTTTACTATTTAAATGACATTATAGACTTTATGAAATGGTACGAAAATTAGTTTATATAGTAGTGCTTATTTTATTTTGTATGCACAAACATTGCATATTATTTATGGTGGTTGAAATAACTTTTCTTTAATAATTTATTAATTTTACGTACGCCCTAAAGGGCTTTTACATGATTGACAGAAACAGGAGTTTTGTAGTGAGATGAAATGAAATAAACTTTAATTGAAGACATTTTGATTATTTTTTTGTTTCATTGAAAATAAATAACTTTGTGAATGCCACAATTTAATCAAAATAAACGTCATGTTTGAAAACCAATAGTTTGTTCGTCGAGATAAACGTTTACGTAACATTTATCCTAACGAAGAAACCATTGATTTTGAATCACGTCAATGGTAGTATATATAAAATTATTTATTTTCATTAAAAGCGTTTAACCAGCCAGCGGACGAAAATCCACATTTCGTCGAAAGTTGTTCTTACGATCATGCAGGGCGGTTACAATGAGAAAGATTAATTATTCTCCGTACCAGCTTTTTTAAATTATAACTCAATATCGAATTTATTTCAATTCAAATTAGCTTTATTTATACCTTCACCCAAAAATGCTGAAAGGCGTGATGATAAAACTATTAAAATAATGTACTTTTTGTAGTTATTTTTTGATTATAAGTATTTATCATTTTTCAATAATGTCTGAATTTAATTACGAATGTTAAAAAAATCTGAAATATATTAGTTTGTAAGTGCGCAAATAAATACACAAACGGACCAATTTTCGCCAAGAAACACATGTACGTACATATTTTTTAATGATTTTATTGAAACTAAAATTAAAATTCTAAAACATACGTTTGCTAGATAATGTATTGATTTATTTTACTGCATGATTTTATTATTTGAAATGGGTGTGGTATAATACAAAAACTTTTTTGAAAATTGAACAAATCTGCCAACGACCTATGGAATAACCTTATTATACTAAAAATTAAAAAAAATTCTCAAAATTTATTACATACGAATGCTAGATAAAAGAACAATCTTTCGAAGTCCATTTATAATTTTTTGAGGAAAAGAGTCAATACGTCTAAAAACTTTTTTGAAAATGACGTATTTCCGGTTTTCTCTGGTAATGCCCTCTTAAATTAAAATGAAGCCACAGAGAGATTTTGAAGTTATTAAGGAAAAATAATATTTTATTTAAGTCCATTCAAAATAAATATTTTTATTCAATTTGTGGCACGGACTGCAGTCTGCAGCCTTAATAACCTGTGCTTAAATTGGTTCCACGACAAAAAAAAAATTCCATAACCTAACCTGACCTATTTAACCCAGTATTTGAAGTGACAACTTCTTTAGCAATGTTCTGATTTGAAACTCGATGAAACGAAAAAGCGACACTAAAAAGAGACAAACACGTACATCTATAGGATTTATCCTGAGAGAGAATGAGATAGAATAATCGGTCTCCTCTTTGTACAGTGCTTCGTAGCCTCCCACTCTTGTCTACTTTAATTTTCTGAGGGTTTCACTTTGACCGCGTGCGAAGTGCACACTCTGATTATTATTTTTTTGTTTTTCATTACTTTTAAAGACTTTTCAAAGGAGTGATAAGGTGCTATTTTGTTAAGAGTGTATTACCAGAGAAAACCAGAAATATGTCATTTTCAAATCAGATTTTAGACGTATTGACTCTTTTCCATAAAAAAATATAAATGGATTTCGAAAGATTGTTCTTTTATCTAGCATTCGCATGTTTTAAATTTGAAGAAAAAATGTAAATTTTTAGTATAATAAGGTTTTACCGTAGGTCGTTGGCAGATTTGTTAAAATTTCAAAAAAGATTTTGTATTATACCACACCCATTTCAAATAATATAATCATGCAGTAAAATAAATCGATACATTATCTAGCAAACGCATGTTTTAGAATTTTAATTTTAGTTTCAATAAAATCATTAAAAAATATGTACGTACATGTGTTTCTTGACGAGATTGGTCCATTTGTGTATTTATTTGCGCACTTACAAACTAATATATTTCAGATTTTTTTTACATTCTTATTTAACTTAGACATTCTTGAAAAATGATAAATACTAATAAATAGTAATCAAAAAATAATTACAAAAAGTACATTATTTTAATAGTTTTATCATCACGCCTTTCAGCATTTTTGGATGAAGGTGTAAATTAAAGCTAATTTGTATTGAAATAAATTCGATATTTAGTTATAATTTAAAAAAGCTGGTACGGAGAATAATTAATCTTTCTCATTGTAACCGCCCTGCACGATCGTAAGAACAACTTTCAACGAAATGTGGATTTTCGGCCACTGGCTGGTTAAACGCTCTTAAGTTGTTCGGTCACTGCTTAAATGCGGCCCTGCTTACCAGTGAAAATATGTTTCTCCGTTTAGAAGTACAGCGATCTTTTCTCGCTTCGCTGCACTTTTCAGCGAATAAATTTTCGTTGCATTTAAATTGCACTGAATGCAGAACGTCGGGTTGAACTCCACGTTCAACTTAACACAATATAAATAACGCTAAGATAAAAGTAAATCCGTGCTAACTTTACATTACGGCACTATCTTGTAAAAGTAAACAGTCCAGAAAGAAACACTTTCTAAATTAAGTTTCTTGGCTTTAGACAAAAGTATAACTTTACTTAACTGCCTAATAACTTATTAACTTATTATAACTTATCAACAATAACTTAATAGCATTAAAACTTAATAATACAACAACTTAATGGCTTAAGGGCTAGCGCATACATACAACTTTTGCATCGACTAAACTGTTTTGTCGACTTTTGTACTTCTCATAATTTCCACACAACTAAACCGTTTAGTTGATGGAGGTGCGCATACAATTGATGCAGTCGATCGTCGATTTTTAATTTCTCCTTTGAATCGACCAGTCTTTATTCAGCAACGCTGGTTCTGTACCATGGCAATACGACATAGTGTAAAATGTTTGTTTAATAAATAAATAATATGTACCATGTTTTCTTTTAGGTTCTGTGTCTAGTTCCAACCATCCAGATACGACTTCTATGCATACTTCCTCCCATAGCTTTTTCTTCAGATTTATGTCTGAATACTCTTTCAGACTCTTTATGGGCCCGCAACCCGAATTTCTACCGATTTCTTACATATCTCCCTTAAACACGTTAAGTTTTACAGCTCTTAAAAAAATACATGTTATTCTTGAAGATAATATCTAGACATTGACCGCGCCGAAACGCAAATTATATAAAATTCCCTCAATAGAAAAAAAATCGCAAAGTATGCTCCAAAAATTATTATAAACACGTTTAGACGACTAAAAATCTAAGCCCCCCCGCCGCTTATTTGTACCAAGCGTGATATTTTGAAGTCCCCCCCCCCTGGACAGGTCACGTAGTATGGGTACTTTCCCTTGAAAAAATTCACAGTGTTTCTATAAATGCTGTTTAAGACAATGCCCGCGAGATTTTGGCTCTATTTTAAACGATTCGTATTTTATTAAACATTTTCGCAATTTTCGCATCGATTTTGTCGCTGTAAATGTTTGCGCTCTCCTCTAACATTCGTAATTTCGTATCTCTCCATCTTCTTCTTTTCTAGCCCGGTTGCGTAGTCTTAAGTAAAGGGCAGGCCTTTTTTCTACGCTATTAATAAACTCCTCCGTGTCGTCCGTAATAGTTCCCGCCATGCGCCATGGTGACAAGAGACGTAGAGCCGCTCCAAATGCTTATGCGAGACTGGTAGTTGAGGGTTGAGGATCGACTGTTGAGTCGATGGTATGTGCACATCAATACAATGCAATACAAATTGATCGTTTGATCGATAGTTGTCCAACTTTTTAATCAAAAGCAGATCGATACAGCTTTTTGACTTTTTTGTCTAACAACTATCGAGTTAACAGTATGTGCGCTTAAATATATTCCTATAAACATATATGATACACAACAAAATAGTTGTTCAACGAAAAGTAGTATGTATGCGCTAGCTCTAACACTCCGTAAGGTAATAAAATAATAACTTCATAGTTTTATAACTTAATATTTGATGTGTAGATCTGTTCAATTAATCATTCTCTTCCAGTCTCTCTTTTCCTTCTGCCACGCAAAATCTATCTATATAATATATATAAAAATCAATTGCTGTTCGTTTGTCTCGCTAAAACTCAAGAACGGCTAGGTCAATTTAGCTGATTTTGGTTTTGAAATATTTTTCGTGGTCCAGGGAAGGTATAAACGGTGAGAAAATACGGAAAAATTGCGAGGAAGATAGTAAAAACAACAATTCCATTTTCGCATATAAACTGTTCTACCTAATTTCCTGTCAAACATTTGAGGTTCGGTACGGTAGACTCGGGTCCAGTCGAATTGAAGCAAATAAAATAATAATAATATACGTTTTTTTTTCAGTTTTCTTATACTTTATAGAAGGTTCTTACGGAAAGAAAAATTAAGAAAATTGCGCAGAAAATAGAATAATTTCAGAAAACTTCGTACGTTGACAGATCGCTAGTTTGACGAAATAAATTTAGCACGCAGCTGTTTTTCTTTGTATTAAAAATGAGTATCAGTCTTTCATGAAGTATAATTAGTGTTGCCCGCTAAGAATCTATGGTTCCCTCAATTATTTTCTACTTTTTATTGCCAGACTTAGTATAATAACCCATGAATATATAAATGCCTGACAATACTGATCAAAATTTTCTGCCATTTTAGCGAATGGAGAGTTTTAATGTCGTTAGGATAAGTGATACGTAGTTACGAAGTACACCGGGACATCTATAAATAATATTTATTGATCGAAGAATCTTACTAATATTATAAAGGCGAAAGTTTATATGGATCTATGTGTGTTTGTTACTCTTTCACGCGAAAACTACTGAATGGCTTTAAATGAAACTTCACAATAATATAGCTCATACATCAGAATATACGATCTCTGGCATCATGAAATTGCAAAAAATTGCAATAGGTGGCACGCGAGCTGTTTGAAAACTAAATGTATCGGGAATGAATGTATGGAATGCAGGAGGGGGGAGAGGAACCCGGGAGGCCAAAGGGGAACTCGGGAAGGTGGAGGGGAACTCTGGAGGGGGATCCGCGGGAGGAGGGAGACGAATACGGGAGGGGGGAGAGGAACTCAGGAGGGGGGTTCGCGGGATGGGGGAAGGAGAGGAGTAGAGCGAGGAAAGAGGAGGTGGAGGAGTGGGAAAAGGGAACGCGAGAGGGGAAAGGGACGCGGGAAAGGAAGGGGAGGAGGAGAACGAGAGGTGAACGGGACGATGGGAAAGGAAGCGCTGGGAGAAACAATTTCTTTATTAAATGGCATAGCAACGCATGCCGGGTACCATCTAGTCTTTAATAAATTCTCACTTTTATTATATTGCAGAACGATTTTTTTTAAACATCTGTTTGAATTTCACGCAGTCAAATAAATTCAGGCCACACTGCGGATGACTGCACTAGCAGAGCCGTTCCCTTCCCCCCTCCCCGATTCCCCTCCCCCTCCTACCTTCCCCCTCTGCCGCTAAACTATATGAAATACTCTCCTTTTTCAAACAACTCGCGCACTGTTGTGTTCATGTAAAAAAACATTGTACTTTTTTATACAACTTTCATTACGTCAGAACTCACCCTTAGATATAGAAACCATCGCGGGCGTGCACACAAAAAATCACCAATGTTTCATTGCAATCGGAAGAATGCTTTAGGAACCGCATAAGTACAACACTAGTTTGTAACAATTAACCTTACATTTCGTTGGAAATAATATGACACAAAATCCATGTTTTAAATTTATAACATGATGTTTAATTAGAATACGAGCGCTCGTGTGAAACCTCATAAATTATCCTAACATAAGGGTCCTGTTATAAAATCAGACGTGTAAACGAATTCTGCCTCACGTAATAAGACAAAGGTAATAATTTATTTACCTTTCGGTTTGTTATTTGGTTCATGATAAAGTATGTTTGAAGTAAGAAGTTTCATCCAAAAATTATTTTGTGTTACCGTAATTATGTATAGTAAAAATTGTGCTACTCGTATTATTGACACTAATATTTTAAGAATATATTTTTATGTTTATTATAACAATGAGTAAAATCTCAAATTGTAATATTTAATTAACGAAGACAATATTAGCGACTCTCAACCGAAACTTGAAACAGAAAATTTTCTCATTTGAATCAGAAAAAGAACCCACGACCTTAGCCTTGCCGGTAATGTTGGAAGTTCTTAGTCGAAGTATGATACAGTTAAATGTGACCGAAGGGGATAGGGTCCCATTAACTCAGTGTTAGAGCACCGCCCCGGCAAGGCTAAGGTTCTGGGTTTGATTTCTAAATGTGACCGTATCTTTTTCTGATTTTTCTGATTCAGAATTTCGATTGACAGTCGCTTCATTAATTAAATATATTTTTACATTTTACTCCTCACTTTCTCGTTCGTAACCGAGGTGGTTGCGTATGTAGCTTAACAATACGGTTATTGGTCTCGAATCAGACCTCGCGGGTTCAAAACCTGGTGTGGCCAAATAAAGTTATATGTGCATTGTGCAATGTAGGTACGGTATATTAAGTACTCCTCGATCCAGAGTGGAAGATGCTATGTGTATTCACCATGGGGGAAAACAACAATTTCCTACAAATTTGACCCGTAACATTACTGCTCGTAATAATTGGCTTTAGCTTTATTTGTTAACCAGGTCTAAGCCAGGTACTTCCCATCCTCCTTTCTCGATCCCACTTCTTTCAGCCCTACAAATTTCCCAAAAAAATGTCAATGCCAGGTATATGTATTTTTTTAAAAAGAAAAACTTCTTCATTTTTAAAAGAAAAAAAACTACGTTTCCTGGTTACGAATCACCTGACAATACATGAAAATCTCCTACGTCTACCATAAAAAGCGGAAAATGTTGCTTATGTCGTGATGGGGGACTTACCAGCTGAGGAATCGAACTCACGACGCACGCCTGGTTGAGACCAGAAACTAGACGCGATGCCAACTCAGCGCCCAAAAACTTGTTAAAGTAAGGATTGTGTAAAAAGATGTATAAAGATTGTGTATAAAGAAAATGAAAAGAGATCTTCGGTATTCAGGACATTTATGTATCTTTATGAATACATCACAAGAGCCCTAACTGCTTTCAACTGACCGGAGTTAGTGGGATATGGCCTCTCTGTTCTTCTTTATTCTATGGGCATCCCTAACGCATTGTTATGCTGAGACCTGAGAGGCTAAAGGGAGTGGGGAAGAAATGAAGAAAGAGAAGAACAATATAGAGTAGTTGTTTTACACGTATTTTTATGAATAGACTATTTAAGATATTTCTCCAAATTTTTGAAATTCATTTTGTGGCACCATTTTATTAATGAAATAATTAAAAACACTTTGTTTTTACCACGATAATCTTTATTTAAAAAATCAACATTTTTCGAGAACGATGTTTTCTTCATCGGGACATTTTATGTACTAAAAACTAAATTATCAAGTATAGAAAGACAGGCGTGGGTAGAAATGGAAGTAGTGGGAGGGAGAGAGGTGGAAAGAGGAGATGCTTAGAAGATCAACAGGGGAGATGGGGGGAGAGGTGGAAAAGGGGGGTGCTTAGAAGATCAAAGACAAAAAATTAAATATATTTAAGATAGGGTTATTCGCAAAATTAATCTGATTATTATTAATATTTAAATTTCTATTGACATTTTTCCTAATTTTTAATATTTCTAAAAGATTTAAGTGAAAACCACTAACGTTAGTGTGTAAAAAAATTTATTACATATAATTTTAATTACACATAATTTTTATTACATATTTTTATTACATTTAATTACATATAATGTTCTGACGAAGAGAACATCGTTCTCGAAACATGTTGATTTTTTGAACAAAGTGTTTTTAATTATTTCATTATTTAAGATATATTTATCATGTGCATAATAGAAGTTCCTCCTATCCTAGCCAGGAATTCCTATTCCGAAAGGACTATATATAGGCTGTTGTGTTGGTTGGGGGCATACATTAATTACGTGAGCATCTATTCTTCCAATCTCGACCCCTCCCCCCCCCCCCCCCTTGGTGAGATAAATTGGGCCATTTCATATATTCTTTTCAAGTAACATGAGAATTTGCTAGACCCCCCCCCCCCATTTTATGCTCACGTAATTAATGTACGCCCCCTATATAGCTATGCTGTGCTCATAATTTTTATAATTTCTTCATCATCCAACATTTTTAAACTCGTTTAACTCCGTGATATTTTTAATTTCTTTTTTAAGGGCAATATATAATTTTGTTGTGTGAATTTACATAATTTTTCCAAAATTTGTATTTACTTTTGGAATTTTAAGGGCCGTTTTTATAACCAAATGTCCGTTTTGACCATTTTTAACAATATTCGTTTGGCGGTAGACCGAAAAATGGTATCAAGCGTCACGAAAGGGTGGTTGTAAACCCGGCCCCAAGTAGACGTAATGTTTTTGTCCACGTAGTATAAGGTGTGTTGGTAAGGTATTGATTTTTTATTTAAAGTTGAGTAGAGCATTTTTTTATTAAAGTTTTAAAATAGGTACTGAAAAAAACGTTTGTAAGTAATAATAAAGAATTATGAATATGACATTAGATAGAAGATTTGTGCCTATGGAGCTTCCAACCAGTTGATATTTTTCTTTAAAAAAATTATTTCGGAAAATTTTATAATTTCCCTAAATCCTTTACGAAAATAGGCACAGCCCACATTGCCTGGGATTAGATACCTACCATGTAGTTATGATTATCTGTGACCGTCTAGACAGCACTTAACCCAAATAAACCCGACACCAGAACAAAGGACAATACGTTTTTTATTATACATTTTTTACACACAATAATCATTAATTCATAAGCAACAGTTTGAATTTGAAAATGCCCAAATAAAATAATATAATTTGATTAAAAAAATAACGTGGTCTAGTAGTCAGGCGGGTAGGAAGCTCGGTTAGGTAACTCGGTTGAGTTCGACACTCATGCGCAGCGGATGCCGACATACTCTTCCAAACATTGTGATTTTCATATAAAAAATTAAAGTTGTTTATTTTATAACTCACCTACCTGGGCTCCAGTCTGACAGAGAACAATGAGGATCCATCAGAAATCAGAAGGAGATTCACAGCAGCCAACAAAACATACTTCTCTTTGCTGCCAGTGTTTAAGTCACGTAGTGTCACAGAAAAACCAAAATAACCATATAATAAGATCATTGTTAGAACTGTATTGGCATACGGATGTGAGGCGCTGACACTGACGGTAAAGATGGCTGAAATGCTGGATACTTTTGAAAGAAAAGTGCTGAGAAGAATATGTGGACCCGTGAAAGAGGGTGAACAGTGGCGCATCCGGCACAATACAGAATTGTATGATATATATAAGGCCCCTAGCATCTCAGCACATATGAGACTCCTCAGGCTGAGATGGGCTGGGCATGTACAGAGAATGCCGGATACACGCGTCCCAAAAAGAATTTTGACTGGACACCCAGGTGGAAAGAGAAAAGTTGGAAGACCCAGACTGAGGTGGGAAGACGAAGTAAGAGGGGATGCAGCACAGCTTCTCCAGGTACCAAATTAGAAGTCAGCCGCTGAGGACAGGAGGAGTTGGAGGCGACTGTTGCAGGAGGACAAAGCTCGATATGGGCTGTAGTGCCATCGAAGAAGAAGAAGAAGAAGATTTTATAAGACACTCGTAAAAAATCACTGTAAGTCTGAATTCTCCACAAATCAGTTCCAATTTTGAAAATGGAAATGAAAATAATTTTCTGTTAAAAATATTATATTACAGGTAGAAAGGTAGTTTATCGCTTGGCTGAATTCTTCAAAGACTACCAATTTCGGAAATTATGACACTTAAATTGAAAGCAACTCCGAGTTCTAGAGTTCGTTGAACCAGAGTTACAGACACATCGCCGAAATGAGTTTTTTTATTATCCAAAAACAGAGTAAGAGTTCATAATAAAATGTATAACAATAACACAATAAGTTTTAATTACTTACAGTAATGTGTCGAAATGTATTTGAATGTTCATACCTCCTTATATAGTACATGCATGGTAAATTTGACACTCTTAACTTTGCAAGCGGCCAAAGGAAGAACTACCGAACAAACGGACTATTTTTTTAAATTCATATTTTTTTTAATTCCCTAGTTACATCTACAATGATGGCGTCCTCACTCTAAAGTTAAGTTTTAACAACAACTTGGAACAAGTCATATAGGTCTCATAGAAATCGTTGTGTCTCGCTTACTATCATGGTTTGAAATATGATCTAAATTCTAAACGATGTTACAAAGAGTAAACACCACACTTTATATTCAAAATACTTATAATGTACACCTTTATGAATTTATAGTTTTCGACCACGATAAAACAAAAAAATAAACTTTGAGAATTTTGAACAGTTAGAACATGAAACTACAAAAAAGTGAGTTGATGATAATGTTTAAAATACCTACATTTGCCTAATGACGTATGTGTGTGTTATTGTTTTTTTTTTGTTATCTTTAATTTTAGTTAGAAAAAACATAAAGTGAGCTATTTTTAAAACTTTTTCATGTTAAAAATTTATGTATTTAAAATTTATAATATAAAATATTTTTTTAGTTTTCGGATGCGTTCAGAAATATATCATTTATTTGAATTTTATTACAAAGCGTTATTTTATTTATTTTAGAGAAAGTTGACAGCAAATCAGAGATTACAAAATAATGCAATAATAAGATGTCAATTATGAACTTTCCACTGTTAATTAATTTATTTTTTAGTTACAATATATGAAAAAAGAGGGGGGGGGAGGAAAATAGGAATAGGATTAAGAGGCAAAGGACGGGAATAAATAAGGATTGAACTTTCTAGTTTGAGTCATGTTGCTTGGTGAGTTTTCGTTTTATGTCACGTAAAGTCGAGTTAAAAATGTCAAACTGGTAATAATTTAAGTTAAATGAGTGTGTGGATCTGTAGATCCACAATGAGTACTGTTTGGAGTTGGTCTTGCAAAGAGGGAGATTAAAGGTAAGCAACTGCCTGCTGTTGCGATTTGGAACATGGACTGATAGGCGTTGAAGAAGATCAGGACAATCGATTAAGTTATGTGTAATTTTAAATAACATTACCGAATCTGCTATATTTCTTCGACAAGTTAATGTCTGTATTTTCATTACTAACATGAGATCGAAAAGAGCGGAAATCGAGGTAACTTAAAAATCTATTTTGAACGCTTCCAATTCTATTTTTGTGCACTGCTTAGCCTGGGTTCCACACTTGAGATGCGTATTCAAGAATACTACGAACATATGAGAAATACAGTGTTTTGAAAGTAATAAGGTCTTTAAATTATTTACAGGAGCGGATTATGAAACCAAGCATAGAAGATGCGTTAGTGACTATATGGTCGATATGTTTGTTGAAATTCAGTTTACTATTAAGTATAACCCCAAGGTCCTTACTTTCAAATTTGATTATAATTAATATTTTGACCTTCCAACAAAAAGGTCCGAGGGTTAAACAAATTTAAAGGTTTTTAAGTAGAAGAAAATACAGAAATTTTATAAAAAAAAATACTAAATAAATTAACTTACGTAGATCGTTAATCATTATCCTCAATTCACATTCCTCTCACTCCAAATTAATCGTAAAGTTATGCAAAAATATTAAACCGACATTACTCGGGCGTATAATGAGCCAAAACGTTTTAAATATTTTCCACTTTTAAATATTCATTTAAACATTTTCCGACAGCCTTTTGCGGAACAGCCGAAGGGTGGGGGGGGGGGGTGTCTGCTACGTCACATTCCTGCTCCAATCGGGTGGGAGTACTAATTATTATTCCATATTTAAAATTGGAATAAAATGGCCGACGGCTACCATTTTATGAATTATTTATGAAAACATCTGATGCTGAAATAAATACTCGGTTTTAGTTAGATTTAAAATTATTTTGTCTAATTTGCCTAGCTGAATTTGCCCTTAATAACATATTTTTAAATTTACTAAAAGCAGAAAACCTATTCGTGTGATTTTGTGGTTTATAATTTCTTGACCACTCGGACCCATATGCTTGTTTTTACGATGATATAACATTACTAGACATACGCATGACGTATGAGGCGTACCTGACTCATCAATGTCAATGAAGCATGCTTCATGTTAAGAATAAGAATTCCCCATAAAAACTCGCTAAGCGTGCCATGGGGTTTGCTTCGGATGACGTCACATAAATCAATTATTTTATTACGTTTGCTATTGGATTATATTATAATAATATTTTTTTAAAGAAAAACAAACATTGAAAATGATGCTTGCGTCAAGATGGAGGACATAGCCAGCCGAGGAATTGATCACCCGACGCCTGGGTGGGACCCAAACGCGATGCCAACTCGGCCACCGACCGGTTTGGCTAAGGGGGTATACATTAATTACGTGAGCAGTTTTTCTTCCAATCTGGACCCCCTCTCCCTTTTGGTGAGATAAATTTGGGCCACTTCGTATATTTCAAGTAACGTCAGATTTTGCTGGACCCCTCCCCCCTCCTCCCCCTTTTGAGCTCACATAATTAATGTATGCCCCCTAATTTCATGTTCAATGGTAGTGGGCAATAGGTATTCCATATAAATAAAATCAGATATATTTATCCGAGACACTATCTAAGTTACAAACCAGTTCCTATTTTTTATTAGAACAACTCTTTTACTATGAAAAAGGTAGGTGTCAATAATAAGGAAAAAAATAGTCGAAGATAATATTATTAATTCTGAAATTTGAAATATGAAATTGACAAAAAATTACGTTTAAATAAGAGGTCTCTGTAGCCGAATTGGTAAGGCTTTTATTCTGGTAAGACGCGAGGTTGTGAGTTCGAGTCTTGGTTGCGACAGTTATCTGTTTATTTTTCTGTGTCTTGTTCTCATTCATATTTTCTCTTCGGTTATTACATTATTAGTGTTATCTTCTTCTTCAATGATATTTATATTACATTGATGGGAATAATCTTGAAACGTTATAAAAAGAGTTGTTCTAATAAAAATTTAATATATTTTAAAGACATTTTGCATTTTTATCATATACAATATTTTAAGTGGATTTTATCATTGTAAAAATATAGGATTTCTTTCAGATGTCCATGAAAACTAAACGAATAACAAGAATTTTATAATCGTTAAACAACATATACAATGTGAAAAATTTTCTAAAATCAAACAGTATTGATAGCCTTGCGACCGCGTACACACTTTATTCTGTGTACTTGATAAACATCCGTGTACGTGAAATTTTTAGCAAAGCTTCCATTGTAATTCGGTTAATTCAAGAATTCGTTAAAAGATGTCGCCACTTCCGCCAGCAGCTCGCAAGGGGACGTTTCCACCTAGGTATAAGTTCAACGAATTTGTGAATTTGAGTATCTCTTCGGATATGGAAATATTGACGGTAATACTTACTTGTGAATAATATTATCAAGCAGCTGTATATTACATACGATGTCAATGTCTATCCCGATTACTTTGTCCCGGTGACTGGCTATGACTCCAGATACTAATATCTACAGCCCGTATGTTTGACGAATATCTACAGCTCATATGTTGAACTAATATCTACGAACTTCAGTGTGTTGATTAATATCTACAGAGCGTAGGTTGAACTCATATCTACAGAGCGTAGGTTGGACTAATCAGCTAAATGTGTCCAATAGTCCGATATTAGGGATTTTTACATAGATACTTACATAAATTAAGTTTTTTAAACTGCATACGCAATATTACGTTATTCCAATATGCTATACATAATTGCAAATCCAACCTCTGACAGTACTGTAGATATTCGTCAACACTTTGGTTCTCATAGATATTAATCAACAGTTTGAGCTGTAGATATTCGTCAACACTTTGATTCCCATAGATATTAGTTCGATTTTTTCAGTTTTTGGAATCCCTGTAGATATTAGTAGACGCCTCCACTGGCTATTACTGAATTACTGGATGACAGTGGATGCGAGGAATGGGCTATTTTTCGAACCAGTTCCTATTGGATTTATAAAGTGGTCAGCAACACTAACTGGGCGAAGCCAAACCAAAAGCCACCCGCAAGGCCTAGCAGTAAAAACCTGCGGAGCGGATTTTTAACTGCTTGTACAAGATAAAAGTTTATTCTAAGATTCAACCATTTTGGAAAGTCCTTGAGTTTGGTATTCCCGAAAACAAAAACTTTTTCCGCGAGTTTTATTTAGTTCAAGTTCCTTCCACCCGGCGCGCGGCGCGACCGCGGCGTCTCTTCACATCCACTTCCTGCTGGTAAGGGTGGAACCACACTCCTGAATATTCAACAGCTGAAATTATTTCTGAAAGGCAGCCATAAATTAATATTGTTATTCCGAAACGAAGTGGCCTCGCCGTACAATAATTAGCGAAGAATAAATAATGCTGAATAAATTGGCGAAATACATTCGGGGGTGGTGAGGATTTACTTTCTGCTTTATAGTCCCAAGAATATTCAACTGAAACAACCGAAAATAAATTACAAAATTTACGATTTGAACATTCATGGTGAGAAAAGGAATTTTGCCGACGAAAAGTAAAGTTCTCATCGAAACTAATATATATACATATTGATGAGAACTTTATCGACCGGTGGTTGGGCGTACAAAAAATGGCTGCGACAATTTCTCCATTCGTTCGCAAAGTGGGATGAGCGCATATGCTAAATAAATAAAGTTCACTAAATAACTGCCCAATCAAGGAAGGTTAAAAGGATGCCAAAAACTCACCAAACTGCACTTTCGTATAGTCCGCTTCAGGTCTTTATAGTCCATTTAGGCCACTGGTTTTAGTCTCTATTATCTTCACAATGCTATGCAAAACACGGCGGTTTCTACAGCCGCGGCGGGAAAACTTAATTACTAAGCTTAACAATTGAATTTAGTTACGGGTCCAATTCCAATAAAAAGACACGGTGTTCACTCAACACGCGTGCGGCGGGCGATATTGCGAGCAAAATCGGCGGGTAAATCAATCCAATATTTACAATAGACACAATAGCGGGCCGAAAAACTTCACAGGCAATCGTACTGCGTAATATAACTCCTTTTAGCGGGCAACCAAAAACACATGCAGCAATTGCCGGCGGAACAAATACAATAACAAATTTGCGTATATCACAGGTGGTTCACAGTTTTTGTGTGACAATAATTTAGGCACAAGTGAAGCGAACAAGCTATTTTGTTTTTGGCAATTTATAGGTATGAAATGGAAAGGGAACAAAGCAGTTATTCAGTTTCTTATCATAGACAAAATGATTTAAATTCAAACTGGCGCAAACAACCGGTCATTGGCTGAGTTGGCATCGCGTTTGGGTCCTACCCAGGCGTCCCGTGCTCAATTCCTCGGCTGGCTCGACTCCATCACGACTCAAGTAACACATTCGGCTTACTGTGGTGGTAGTAGGAGATTTTTAAATTTTGTCGGGTTATTCGTAACACGGAAATGTTTGTCTTTCTTTAAAAAATATATATAAAATAGAAAATTTGAAAATAAATATAAAACGAAACAAAAAAACTAAAATACGTGATCTGCTTTTCACGTTTTGGAATCGCGTCATTATTGGGCTCTACACACGACACTGCATGTAGTGACTGCGGCAGTGACTGCAGAGAGTGTGGGTTTGAGCGAACTAGCGCTGTCTCGTTCTAGCGGCCCTTTAACAAACGAGACCACGCTAGTTCGCTCAACTCCACGCTCTCTGCAGTCACTACATGCAGTGTCGAGTGTAGAGCCCTTATAATCCATTGGTAATCAACTATTTTGTCAAAATTGTTGATTATCAAATGTATGTATTTTGATATTTAGTGATTTGAAATCATTAACTATATTTATTACCAATGGTTATTAATTAACATGATTTAAGATTTTAAATACCTAGTAATTTTTATATCAATCATTTTTAAATAAGTACCATGGCTTTTTCCGTAAGGTCGTGAAAGGAAAAAAGTAGAACTTTATAGGAAACAGACATACGTACATTGTGTGTCTCTCCTTTAGTCTTACCATTTTTCTATGTGTAAGAAAGAGCTGCAGCATTATTGTTATAAGGTAGGTATGTTTGTTGCCTTTTTTGTACCATCGCGATACTTTTTATACTACTTTTTATAAAAGCATTATTAATCATTATCAACATTTCAACTAACAAGAGGTATTTCTCATTAATACTTAAAAAAAACATCAATGAACTGCCAAATGGTCAAATGCCGAGAGCGATGTCGCGCCAAATCAGCCACGTGTGCCACAATGCGTCGCCCTTCAGTAAACGTGGTAAAATTAAAAGCTCCTAAGTGGCGGCTCGTGACTTTTTGGTGTGCTAGAGTGCTGATATTAAAAAAAATGGCATTATTGATGTTTTTGTAGCCGAAAAAAAATTTTTTTTTTTTTTTTGAAAATCAGTTTTTTGTATGAAAAATTTCAGGTTAGTTTCAGTTTGGTGGTGCGCCGCACCGATATCCTGAAAAATCTTCATACAAAACACCAATTTTTGAAAAAAAAAAAAAAATTATTTTTCGCATACGACAACATCCATGATGCCATTTTTTTAATATTAGCACCCTAGCACAACCAAAAGTCACGAGCCGCCACCCTAATACATATGGGTAATTTTACAACAACGATTCAGAATTTCAAAATATGTATTTCAGTTGCGAATTGACTGCCATAGATAAACAATACCTACATATTACATACTCAGAGGCATAGATACAAATAACTCCAATTATAAACATCAGTATTTTTCAGGAAAAACATCTTTAAGGTGATACCTAATTAAAAAGAATCCATAACCTACTCTATTTTCAATTCTCAAACGTAATTTCCGTTATTAGTTATGGAGCTTTAAATAATCATTTAATTTTCACCCATAAGACAAGACACCAAATTCATTTGTTTCATGTTTTACAATTCGATGGCCTATTTCGGAGATATCTCAAAAATCACAGATTCCTGGAAATGGCGTAAAAAGTTTTTCTTTAACAATTTTATTTTCATGGTGGCTCTAGCTCTAGACAGTGATCAAACTTTTACCACAGTTTTTTGAAATTTCATAAATAAAGGAATCATTTTTATTTATATCCATGCTAGGATATGGATGCTAGCTTCGCTTCTTTAAAAATTATGTCGCGTTTAATATTCTAATCGACCTATAGGACAAATAAAATTATTTGAATTGGTTAAAAGTTTATAAGCACCAGCGCCGGATCTGCCATACGTTCAAAAACGTGCAAAAACCTGGCGCCAACTCCGAAGGGGCGCCGCGGCGCCCGTGAGAAAATAAATATTATATTAAAATTTAGTTATAATATTCCCTGAATCATTTAAAAATTACCCATAGTACGAAATAATTATTACGCTCTAGCAACACTTTCCAAAGAAACAGAATGCGCACGCATCTGGTTGGTATCAACGGCTTACGAATTTATAGTCAGTTACAGAATTTTTTTACAAATTCCATATATTTAGTTTAAACGTAAGATCTATTTTTCCATATATCTTTTACCGTCTTTTACGACGAATAGGTGCGATCCAAATTCAATAACCAATCACAGCGCGGTATTTTTGTTCGTAAGCCGTTAATACCATACGTCAGTGTTTAGTGTTTGTTCGCTCAACACAGGGGAAATGCAAGGCACAAATTCGAGGTTATATTCTTATTATCACTGCTCACTGTCTCTCGTCGGGACTGCCTGTCAGAAGCTAGTAGATGCTATTCTTGTGTTGTACGTTGCCATGAGAACGTATTTGTATTTGCTTTTTTCTAATATTCGCGTTGAGTATATAGGTACATAAACGCAGTAAATCTCAAGAATGTCTAATGGACCTAGTTCAGCGAAACCACCCGCATTGTCTCGTAACCTATATTTTAAATCATGGTACGGGCACAAACAAACAATTCGTTGTATTATTTTAAAGCATAACTTGCAAAGAGTTTTTCCTAAAATAATTAAAATAGCACCATAATTTATGTTTACTCAATAGATTCAGAGAGTATAGGGCTCCTGGCGATCCTCTCTTTTAAAAAAAACGAGTGTGAGAGCTACCGCCAGGTCACTTGGAAAAGTTACACCCTTTATATGTTTTGATTTTATTTGATAAATTAGTGTAAAAAAAATAATAATTAAATAAAAAAATTGAGGTGAACGAATTTTTAATCAAAATAAAAATGTAGGGGGGGGGCGCCATCGGTACCTACTGCACAGGGCGCCAGATTTCGACGATCCGGCCCTGATAAGCACAAGAAGAAATTTTATTTTAATGTACCGCACATCCCGTAGAAAAGTGCCGTAAGTCAAAAAAGTTAATTTTAGAGAAGGTCGAAAACAAATGAATGAATGATGAACAAGCGGTCCGTCGACAGCGACATCTTGCGGAGATGGAGTGATCTACCTTAAATATTGTTTTTTGGGGCATATAATCACAATCACTTTACTTTTCAGAGATAACTTAAAGAGAAAATTTTGACTTACGACACTTTTCTATTGGAATTCGTAGCGCTATTCTTATTTTTATTTTATTTTGGAAAACCAACAGTTACATTATTTACTTAGGTGTATTTACATATGTATATGTTATTGAACCAATAATAGGTTTTCACTGGTGTGTATTAATTAGAGAGATTAAAAAGTTATAAAAGTTATAATAGTTATAATAGCTTTTGGGATGGGATGATGGGCGGGAGGGGAAGGGGACGGATCTAATCTGGGAGTGAATAAGTTATTTGTATTGAAGTATAATAGTTTGTATATGTTTAGAAGTTATTTATTGATTATTCTTTTTAGAATTTGGGGTGCTGTGTTGAATAAGTCGAATTCATTGTATGAATTGTTAAAAAAGTGTGAAGCGCGGTTAATGAATGTGTTTTGTTTAGAGTTAGTGTTGCATCGAGGAGTGTTAAGGGTGTGATTTAGTCTAGTTTGTCTGGTGGGCACTCTTAATTGAATTCTTTCAAGTAATTCCGGGCAATCTATCGCAGAGGTGGCTATCTCTTGCAAGAATATTACGTCTGCAGAATTTCTACGATTTTCTAGTGACGAGATTTTGAAAAACGTGGCTGACTCCACATAACTTAGATGAGGACGATATCCCCGAAAATCAAGGTATCGTAGAAAACGATTTTCTCAATCCTTTCTATGTATGTTGTGTACCAGGGATTCCAGACTTGAGAAGCGTACTCCAGAGAACTGCGTACATACGCAAAGTACAGCATTTTCAAAGTGTTTACCTTTTTAAAGTGTATGCCGGTTCTGAGTATGAAGCCAAGTGCCTTGGAAGCTTTTGCAACTATGGATTCGATATGTCGGTCAAAAAGTAATTTCGGGTGTAGCACTACTCCCAGATCTTTGGCCTCCATCATTTTTTTAAGTATTGTGCCGTTAAGGGAATAATCTAAAGAAATGGAATTTTTGTTTCGGGTAAAGCTGATGACACCGCATTTTTTAACATTTATTTGAAGGTTGTGTTGTGTACAGTAGCTATTTAGGAGATTTAAATCTTCTTGTACGCGAGTACAGTCATTGATACTTGTAACAGGAGAGAATATTTTCATGTCGTCTGCGTATAATAACGTTCTGGAGAATGTATGTGAATCCCGGGAGATACCGGCTAGTGAAGCGATGAAATTAAATGAAATATTATTTTGTAACCATCATGAATACTGTCTTCAATTCCTATTCTTAATTAAACGAACCCATAAATTTCCAGAAAACCATTCACCTGGTAACAAATAATACGTCTAGGCTTGCGAAGGCTTTCAATAAATTGGAGGAAGAATAAAAGAGAAGCTTCTATTTATTATAAGCTGTCGGGGAGGGCGCTAACAAATTCAAACAAATAAGGCATCGACAAGCTGGCGGCACTATGAAGCCTTCAATTCAGTTATCAGTCACGGAGATATAGACAAAGTACTCAATAATTATCTCTCTATTTACATTTACTCGACACAGGAGGCCCTGAGGAAATATATTCCTTGGGGCCTATGTGACCTTTGGGGTTGCTGTATGGAGGGTGAAGGAGAGGAAATTCTGAGAAAGAAAATCTATGAGGAATCTGGGGTCAGTGTATCCATAAATGACGCACATATGAATCTTAAAAGGTCACGCTCAACCAGTATCTCCGATTGGGCTCGCCACGCAGTAGGTGGGCAGACACATCCGCCGCTATTCATTCGCCTTCACCCCATGAACCCGGGTACTCCTGCTGCATCTCCAAACGTAGCGAACCGCTTGCCGGCAGTGGCGGACTAAGGGGGGGGCGGCGGGGGCGGTCCGCCCCGGGCCCCCGGTCCTGGGGGGCCCCCAAACACCTTCATGTTCCCTTGATCAAATCCTAAACAAGGCTTTAAGGCACCAGGAAACTGTAAACATTTTTTTTGTGATTTTTTTTTAAATTTTTTTTTGGAAGAAGCACTTGTTAAGAATGCTCTCACCAATTTATTTGAAAGAATTTCGAAAAATTGACGGAGATAGAATATTTTATGTGAAACCGTTTGAAACAGTTTGTACGTTGAATTATCCTTCAGCCAAACTTTGAATGCGTTTTTCTCGAAACTTTTTTAACCCGTTTTTCAACCTGGTTGACGGCATATTAAACAAACTATACATCCGATTTGCATGCACCAATTCTTAAACTGTTCGAAAATCTAGTGTCTCCATGTAGGTGCATTTCAATATCTAAAAAAAAGAAAAAATGGCAGGCCAGCGAATTTTATTTTCAATTTTTTATGGTAAATTTTCGTCATTCATATAAATTTAAAAAGTAGAAGGGGACCCTTTATAAAATAATCCCTACGTAGTGTCTTAGTGAGGGCCGGATTGAACATGTCGGGGCCCCTAGGCAATGCACGTCTCGGGGCCCCTTTACCATAGGTGCCCCTAGCTGATACGTGGCCCTTAGGCAGTGGCCTACACTGCCTTGTGGACAATACGGCCCTGCAAGAGCTGGCTTAAACACGTCGGGGGCCGTTTACACTAGGGGCCCCTACCCAATGCGGGGCCCCTAGGCAATGTATTTCCCAGGGCCCCTTTACCCTCGGGGCCCCTACCCAATGCGGGGCCCCCAGGCAGTTTCATACACTTCTTATGGATAATAAGGCCCAGGCTATAGGGACTGGCAGTGAAGGCAGTGGCCTACACTGCCTTGTGGACAATAGGGCCGTACCAGGGCCGGCTTAAACGTGTCGGGGCCCCTATACAATGCACGTCTCAGGGCCCCTTTATCCTAGGGACCCCTACCCGATCTAGGGCCCCTAGGTAGTGGCCTACACTGTCTTATGGACAAAAGGGCCCTGCCAGGGCCGGCTTAAACATGTCGGGGCCCCTAGGCAATGCACGTCTCGGGGCTCCTTTACCCTAGGGGCCCTTAACCAATGCGGGGCCCCTAGGCAGTTTCCTACACGTCTTATGGATAATATGGCCCTGGCTATAGTGACTTCATTTTCGAACAGTTTAAGACATGCATTTTTTTTACTATCTTAGACCCTTTGCCAAAGGTCATCTTATCATTACAGATAATATAGATAGTTAACAGGGGTGCCCGGGTTCATGGGGTGAGGTTTGTCTAGGTCTTGGTGGCCGATGACCAGGACACACTGAACCCCAGATTCCTACCCACCCCTTAAACCCTTTTCCTTCCAGAACTCTCCTTTCCTTCATTTCCTTAAAAAACCCTCCACACAGCATCCAAAAAGATGACATAGGACCTGAGGTAAATTATTTCCTTAGTGCCTCCTGTGTGGAGCTCATGTAAGAAAAAAAAGCCTCTGGTCCTGGGGGGCCTCCAAACGCCTACATGTTTCCTTGATCAAATCCTAAACAAGGCTTCAAGGCACCAGGATATCTACTGTAAAAAATGATTGTAATTTTTTTTAATTATTTTTTTTCTGAAGTTAACAATGCTCTCACCAAATGTTTTTTACAGCATTTTATGTGAAACCGTTTGAAACAGTATGTATGTTGAATTATTCTTCAGCAAAACTGTGAATGCGTTTTCATGAAACTTTTTAATTCGATTTTCAACCTGGTTAACAACATATTAAGAAAAACTATACATCCGTCTGTAGGTATTTTTATTGCTTTTGCATTTACATTTGCTTGTAACAAGACTTAAACTTTTCGAAAATTCAGTGTCTATGGCACCACGTAGAGGAATTTTGATATCTAAAAAAAAGAAAAAATGGCGGACCAGTGAATTTTACTTTCGATATATTATGGAAAATTTTCAGCATTCATAAAAAAAATAAGGTCCCTTTATAAAAAATCCCTATGTGGTGCCATAGTAACTAGATTTTCTAACAGTTTAAGACTTGGTGCATGCAAATCAGATGTATAGTTTTTCTAATATGTTGTCAACCAGGTTGAAAAACGTAGTTTCGTGAAAAACGCGTTCAAAGTTTAGCTGAAGGATAATTCAACATACAAACTGTTTAAAACGGTTTCATATAAAATTATGTATCTCCGTCAATTTACCAATTTCCTTAAAACTTTAGGTGATAGCATTATTAACAAATGCACCTTTTAGAAAATGAATTTAAAAAAAAATTACAATTTTTTTTAAGTGCTCTGGTGCCTTGTTTAAGATTTGATCAAGGGAACACGGAGAGGCTTGGAGGCCTCTCAGGACCAGAGACCCGTGTGAACTGAATAAAAATCTTGTAAAATTACATCACCTTTTTCAACTAGGGGGGGGGGGGCCTCATTCAGCTTTGCCGCCCCGGGCCTCTGACGGGCTTAGTCCGTAACTGCGGCGCTTGGGGTGACCTATGGCAGAGATGTTGGTTATCCAATGAATAGTTCCCGGGGTGGTGAAATCCACACCCGCCTCCCAAAATTAGTTCCAATTAAATCTTTCGTTCTACCTACACATCGCTTCACTTTCATTGTGCTTAATATTTTGGAGACAGTCGGCACGCTTCTATCCGATATCTTCCTTTGTTTCTATTATCTACGTGAGTACCCCATGTTGTAATATAGTACCACTTTAAAATCGTAATTAGTTTTTTTTAGACATCGTTTGAGTTGTTTCCAATTTTTGTCACTTGTCCATCAAAGCGTCGATCAGCGTCAATTTGATTTTTCGGCATTTGAATGTTCTACATTAAATTTTTATTTTCGGTCCGTTTCGGCGTTTGATCAAATTGTGATTAGCTGACAATAATAATAATAAATAAAAACATTAGATTTTTACAAATTTTTGTACTTTTATAACATTAATTCTATTGAAAGATCGGTCACTGCTCAGATATACATTCAGGATTTCTCCCAGAATGCAGTTTTTAGCAGTGCCTCCAATATAATATACGAAGGGTCGACCGAGATCTCGGTCTCGGTCTCGGAATTCTCGGCTACAAATTCTACTGAGAACTCTGTCTCGGTTCTCGGCGATTCTCGGCCATAACCGAGACCGTTGTAAGTAGGTACGGTGTAGGATAATGGGATTCAAATCTACCGCGCGCGTCCACATTGTCGATTGTGACACTCTTTGAAGGGTGAAAACCCAGAAAAATTGCTTTTTATGTGCTACAACATCATGTTGTTCAATTTTGATTATTAAAACTATTTAAAACAAATTATTTTTACATTCTTAAATATACTATATTATGAAAAAATAGTGCATTTTCATTTTTTTCTGAATTATCTATTCTCGGTCTCGGCCGAGATTTTAATTTATTTTCGGTCTCGGTCTCGGTCGAGAACGAAAAACCTGTCTCGTTCGACCCTTATAATATACATATATAATTCGTTTTTGGTTTTTAGCAGTGCCTCTAATATAATATACATATAAAATTAATAATTAAAATTAAATCGTAAAAATCAAAATTGAAATTAAAGCAAATATGTAATATTAAAAATCAAAATAAATAATATAATCAGAAACACAAGTATGTATTCCTTTCATTGTAAATTCTATCAATTAGTTGGCTGTGTAGTCAGCAACCATTCGCCGCAGAACTTCTTGAAGCACTGCAACGAGATATTTCATTTCAAATCATAGACATCCAACATGTCCGTGTTTCAAATGATATATTATGCTTGATCAAAAGCTGAAAGGGGCCTAGACCACATCAAATAGAGCTGGTCGAAGATTTGATGGATATGAAATGTGACGATTGACGGATGTGAAAGTTTACATTACACGCCTATCTCACTTTATTTATTTAAAATTGTAGTATTTTAACTTTTTAACAATTTTCGTGTGCACCCCTTTACAACAAAAAAATAAATAAGTTTTTTTCCGTTTCCATTATTTTATTTACGGATGAAGAGTGTACCTATGTAGTATTTTTATTTATAGGTGGAAAGTTTCATTGAAGAGTGGAATGGTTGATCGAGCGGAGACGGAACGCGCCAGGAATAAGTTTCGCATTAATTCCGCATAATGGCAATGGCGCTGGAATCAATCATGGCGGAGGGTTGAACAAACACGGAGGTCACTAGTCGGACAAACATACCTCGTAGAATAAAGAATAATACGAGAAATGCGATGTGGGCGTGTTTCGTGATCCAAAGTTCTAGCCAATCCGGCCTTAAATTTTGAATACAATACTGTGTTTCATCATCATTTAATTATGAAATTCAAATGAGATGGCAATATACGATGTGAGGCAAGTGTAGGAGAGACAAAGTGCGTGCTTATTGGGCAAAAACCAAAAGGTACAAAGTCATTGGCGACATTGGTTTCATAAATAAAAAAACACTAACTAACTAACCATCACGCCGTTTGCCGCAGGGTAGGCAGAGAGTACGGACCACCACACAACTCGATCTTGGCACAGACTTTTTGACTCACTCTCTTTCATACATCGTCTCATACATACTCTTCTATTATTCTTACTTTGGACACGGTCCGTCTCAAGTATCTGATTCACTTGATAGTGCCATGTCTTCCTCGGGCGTCCCCGACTTCTTCTTCCATTCACATTTGGGTCATATATTCTTTTTACACTACTTTCGTCGTTCATTCACTCTACATGCCCAAACCATCTGAGGGTCCCTTACCTTATCTTACTCATTATGCCTACGTCAGCCTTATATTCTTTGCGGATATCCACATTTCGCACACCATCATACATGGTTTTACCACACATACGCCTCAGGGATCTCATTTCAACAGCATTCAGTTTACTTTCATCCTTCCTCTGCCACTTCCATGCCTCACTACCTACATACATCGGAGTACGTACCAGGAATCCATTGTGGACTGCTAGCTTCGCTTCTTTTGACAGTTTTTTTTTATTAGCGCCAACGGCATTCAGTCCTCCATTAATGGAGTTACCGGCATAAAATAAATAAAAAATAAAACTTTGAATTCTGCACAAGAGTCCCAACTGCTTCCAACCGACTGGAGCTAGTGGAACTATGGCATCTCCAATTAGAATGTGTTGAGAGTTGAGAGTAGTTCTGCCTCTCCCCACTGTGAGTAGTGGGGAGGGGAGAAGATGGGAAGAGGAAGGTGAGGAAGTGTCTGGTTATTCAGTCACTTTTCAAACAATGTTTCATTTCTGAATCAAGGCGAAATACCTTACCCTTCTCCTTATCTCCCATACCTCTCCTTTAGCCTCCACAATATACCCTAATTGGGGATTTCGTAAAACTACGTTCTCCAGACTCAACAGTTAGAACTCTTGCAGAACATTTACCTAAAAAAATGTATTTTAAAAAGGGACCAAGCGTGAAGCCTTGGATAATACCGCTTTGACAAGGAGGTCAAACGTTGTTTTAACTTCTACTACAAAAATAATATTTGTTTCATAACAGGTTTACATGTATCCTTTTCTTTCAACGTACATGCTAAATAGCGCAGTAAAAAAATCACAGCGAGGTCCGTACTGTTCTGTATTCGTTGGCAGGCCAAGTTGGTGAGAAAACAGACGCGAAAATGGCTGGAGTTGAAGGTCATGGAAAATAAAGGAAAAGTGAGTCAACTTTAAAACTAGTCACTTCGGAAAATTGGAAGTTTCGTAATGCTTACATTTACATAATAGATGGGGTTGTCACTTGACACCACCAAGGGGGAACTAAGAATTATATAGAGTCACGCATTGTATACATTACCTCAATGATTTTAGAATTGTAGATTATTCGAAAGTTTTTGCTATGTTGGTTTCATATGCCCCTCCCTAGCCTAGTATTCCGTATTGTAGAATTGATTTGGATAATGCATGGTATACCTTCTGTAGTACATGTTTTTGAACAATATTTATTAGTACTTTTGAATATAGCTATAACTTTGTGGTTATCCATTATAGATAAATGAAACAATGTTACTTGGTTTGAACCACTTGCATATTTGTTTAAAGCCGACCGGTTTCGGAACGACCGTTCCTTCCTCAGGGCAAACGTATACTGATTTGACAATTACAAAATAGTGGGTGGGAACAATGTATTATTTTATTACTAAGGATTGTGGTAGGGGTGGAGGCGTTGCTAGGGATTAATGAAGAGTGGGTGGGGGAACATATCCATGATTGGGCTGTAAGATAATATTTTTTGTTTGTTGATAATAGATTCATTAATTTTAAGCATTTTTTTTTATTTCCAAGGCTTCTAAGTTATCTAAGCGTTTTCCTTTATGGTTAATATGAAGAATATTTATCCACGAATTTTTTTTTTCAAAACTATACGTTTGCCCTGAGGAAGGGACGGTCGTTCCGAAACCAGTCGGCTTTAAATAAATATACAAGTGGTTCAAACAAAGTAACATTCAAATAAATAAATAACGTTGTATTAACCACTTAATTATTTACAAAAACCGACATGTTTCGTCAGTAAAGCTGACTTCCTCAGGGTTTTGACAGAACTAATTTTAAAAATAGACATACATAGGTAATAGAGAAAAATAATAGACATAAACAATAATAAAATTTTAAAGAAAATAATGTGTAAAGAACGAGGGGCAATATAGAACAATTTTAAAATTTAAAAGGGGAATAGATTTAATAATGGGTCATTTAAAAACAATTTTTGATTATTAATAATATTTAAATTTGCATTAACACTCTTTCTAATCTCTAAAATTTCTAATTTATCCAACTGAATGCCATTGACATTACAATGTATTAATTCTATTCCACTGTTAAAATTAAAGGTATGACTAGTTTCTATTAAATGGTTGGCAAACTCCGAGAAACTATTATTATTTAAAGCTTTCATATGCTCTTTAATCCTTATTTCAACGTTTCTAGAAGTTTTACCTATATAAAAGAAATCACAATCATTACATTTCAATTTATAAATTCCAGATTTTTTCATTTTTGAATCTCTATCTTTATTATTTACTATGTAATTTTTAAGTCTATTGTTTGCATAAAATACAGGAATAATTTCATTAGGTACATTCTTTTTTATTGAATTAGAAATTTTATTATTAAAATACATCATTTTCCTCCATTTTTTCTCTTCTTTATCCTTTTGTATAGGGTAGATGTATGATCTAAGGAAATTATTCTTGTATTTTTTAAAGTAACATTGTTTTATTTATCTAATATTTATTAGTTTGAAGAAAATGTAATAAATTTTACGTATTCTTTTAATAGTTTGTGCAATATGTCCTGTTCATTTAATGCGTTGATCTATTATTATGTCCAAATATTTCAAACGATTATTTTGTGTCATTAGTAAGCATTTTTAAGAGTTGCAATTATCAGAATAATTTTTACAAGAGTCAATAATTTTCGAATTTATTATTGAAAGGTTTTTGTCCGTTAGTGTACCTAAATGTCATGAAGTAAGTTTTGCCCGAGTTTAATGGTAGATATTTTTCACACGACCGTTTATTTCTACATTCTGCTTCTAAAGTCTTCTTCCTATGTTTTTTTTAATAATCAAGACTATGTTGTCGGCAAAAACATCATTTTCCAATTTTCGGAATTGACAGCATTTCATTTACATAAATGATAAACAATATTGGTACTAGAACTGTTCCTTGAAGAATTCTAAATTCTGAACAGGTGAGTTCTTGTTTACATGTTGATATCCTTGAGATAGAAAAATTCTTTTGCTATTCCTTGGATTCTAATATATTCTAATTTTTTTATTAGTTTCCAGGGGCATATAGTCAAAAGTTTTTCTAGGGACGGGTTGTTTCAAAGAATTTCAACAATTGATTAAATTTCGAAGCTACTCGTAATTTTCAAGCTATGTGTACGTTCTATTAAAGTTCTGTTATTATAGGTACATTAGGTTATTTATATAGACATTCAAATTTTCTAACGACTAGAATTATTAACATAATATTCAATGATTTTTATTAAAATACTAGCGAATATCATATATATTTGAAAATAATAAAATTAGATAGAGCCTATTATTATTATTATTATTATTATTATTGCAATGCACTCAAAGAAAGAGCCCTGCGTGTCCCCGTCCCCTTTTCGCGAACCTTTCCCCTCACGCGTTCCCCTCCACCTTCTTCGCCTTCCCCAGTCTCGTAAACCCCCCCCTACTTCACCTCCCCCTCTTGGATTCCCCTCCTCCTCATGCCTTCTTTCCCTGCTGCTAAACTATACGAAACGCACTCAATTTTTAAAGTACTCGCGCGCCACTAATTTTTTAATAAAAATTTCATAATGCTAGAGCTCACCATATAGAAAACTTCGCGGGCGTGCGCACAATAACTCACCAAAGTTTCATCGCAATCGGTTGAATAGTATAGGAAATAATTTCATTGCGCCAGAGCTCACTATTATATCTAGAAACCTTCGCGGGCATACGCACAACAAATCATTAAAGATCGGATGAGTGGTTTAGGAACGCATAAGGACAAACATAGAAACATCAATTTTTATTTATTAAAATTCTAAAAGATGCCTATATCATTGTGTTGGTACAATATTATTCTTTTGTGTCGTCGGTTGTCGAATGCTGAAACAGATTCGAAATGATAAAATATGTGTAATTCGTGGAAAATTAATTAATTAACAAGAGAAATTGAAAATACATAATGGAACAAATTCGTGTAATGGTCACTTTTCGCACGCGTGTCCCTTCCTACGTATGTATTCTTTATAATAGAGAACCTTCCTAGAAAGTTTATTTATAGATACCTTAAAATATTAAATGCTTTTTCCAAGGCAGGTGAATATTTTTTTATTTAGCAAAACTTTACACACACAAAGAAGATAGATTAGGAATGCTTTATTTGTAGGCCGCCTCTTTAATATTTCAACTTTCACTATTGGAAAACTCGAAGACGGTTTCACCTTTATCGATTATTCTATAATATATTTATACTTCAGCTTTATTCTGTAGAGCTTTTGTGAGCCAAATTAGTTAATAAAATAAACGCATTAATGCGGAAAAGGAATCCAGGCAATTTGAGATGTTTAAATAATAAATTTCACAATCTTTATGTTTCTTATAAAGTAAAGTCAATTACATACTTGATTTTCGGTTAAAAACTTTAACAGTGTTCCAATTGTTGGATTTTTTTATGTACGTATCGCATGTTGATCGAAATTGGTTTATAATTCAATAAAATATTTGTAGTTTACCGAAATATTCAAATTTTGAACTCCAGCAAGAGCCTAACTAATAAAGGTGTTTTAAATTTTCACAATTTCAACACTTCCATTAATCTATGTTAAATGGTTGTTTGTCAGTTGTATAACATTTAAAAACATGTTTATTAGTAAGGGGTATTTGTTTTGGTAATGGTAAAAAATGTATTTGTTTTATTTACAACAAATTTAATGAACCATGGTAAAGCCGGTTCGCTCTTTGAAAGCTAAACAATGATGTATGGTAAGTGCATAAAACGAAACCATGTTTAGATCTATCTTGTATTGTGAACGTAGGTAATGCTAAAAGCTTTGGAAATGCATTGAAAGCTTAGAATAAAGAATAACGCAAGAAGTGCCTAGAAGCCTGTGTCGTGGTCCAAATATTTGCCTAATCGAGGCTTAAATTTCCAATACATAACTGTATTTACTAAAATCAAATGGGATGGAGATATACGATGTCAGATATACGATTTCAGTAAGTGAGCTGAAACGCTGGGCTATTGTGCTAATTGGATTTTGTGTTTCCGTTCAAATTGGTATTTATTTTATTTTTATTTTTATTTTTTTTAAATATTTCAGTCATTTATATTAGTACTTTTATATTCCGCCAGAGCGTACGAGCGTTGCGTGATGTTTCGTGTTATAAAAGTTTTTTTAAATATAAATAATACAATAAACATTTTTTAATATTAATATTTATTATGATAAATAACTAATTAATTATGTACCTTCTCCAATCGCTCATTGCTTTATTTTTGTTTACGCGTACCTATTTGACTATTCTCAAATAAACTAAAATTATTTATTTATAACATTACATTTGATACATTTGTATGGCAAAAATAACATAATAATAACATTGAAAAATAACTATAAAATGTGTACAAGTGTTATTATGTCTTGTGGGTCGATATTAGTTCCTAGCTAGGCAGATTGCCCGTTCTAAGGAACCAAATGCTGGTGAGAATGCAAAAAAAAAAAAAAAAAATTTTTAATGAAATGTTCATTTTAATTTTTTAAATTAAATATACCTACATTAATAAAAATGGAAGACACTTCTAATTTTCTTCTATATTTTATGATTGAAGGCTTCCAAAAACATGTAACCTTATTCAAACAGCGGGTTGTTCTCCCCATGGGTGAATATGCAGAGATTGGTTTTACTAGTAGTTTATTTATTATTTTAATTATTCATCTAAACATATTCTTCATTGTTCTTCGCGCTAGCCCATACAGTCCTTCACATGTGTATGTGGGCAGGGGGACACGTTTCAAAAGTAATTTAGTACAATATAGTGGAAGACCTTAAGAAAATATAGAGTACTTGCTTTTTCCTGCGGCTTCGCTCGCATGGTATTAGAGGGTTCCCACTCCGCCTCATCTCCTCCTCTCCCCCCCCCCTCCCCTACACTCTTATTAATTCCCGGTACATTCAGTTTTCAAACTGCTCGCGTGCCACCTATCGCAATTTTTATACAAATTTCATAATGCCAGAGTTTACCAGTAGTTTTATATAAAAAAAAAGAATTATCCAATTTGGTGCTATCGTTCGGAAGTTATGCGCCCACACACATTTCGGCGATTCATTTTTAGAGATAGATTTTAACTACAACGCCAACATCGTTTCCACGGCAACCGTTTGTTTTGCTTTTCTTCTGACGTTTGCAATAACTCGATATTGTTAGGGACAGAAAACGTATGATAAATAATGTCAACGCCAGAGCTTATTCATAACGCCAGAGCTTACCAATATACACAGCCTATATTACTCGCAAATAATGTAGCTTTCCATTAGTGAAAGAATTTTCACTTTCGCCTTTATGGTATTAGTAGGATGTAATATAAAAACAATATTATATTTTGAAAATCTAGAAATTATACATTGAAATATAAATTCAATACAATAAAATTTCGATATTTATCGTGCGTAATTTTACTCTTTGATTTTTTTTTAAATATATAAAAACAATTTAAAATTATATAATCAAGAAATATGGGAGAAGAACAAAGCAACCGCGAAAGCATGATCTTAAATTTTAATGTACCTATAATTTATAGACTAATTTACTTTGGCAGAGTAAATTTACTCTTAATAAATATCCAAATTATACAGGGTGTTAAGGGACGTACTTGACTTACTTTAACCAGTGATTCCTGACATTATTTGGAGTAAAAAATGTAAATGAAATTTTGGTCTACGGTGATTTTTTTTGATGACTTTTTTTTTGTTTTCCAAAATTTTTTTCTCCAAATTCAAAAAAAAAAAAATTCTTCCACATGTCATCACTGGTCACTCAGCCGAGTAACAAACCAACCCCTCACCCCGCCTCCAACTGTCCAATACCTATAATTTTTTATGTTTTTGTAGAAAAATAAATAAAAAAAAACATCAAAAATTTCACCGGAGACCAAAATTTCATTTACATTTTTTACTCCAAATAATGTCAGGAATCACTGGTTAAAGTAAGTCAAGTACGTCTCTTAACTCCTTGTATATTAAAACTAGCTGACCCGATAAACGTTGTTCTGACATATAAATTATTTCTAGTGAATATTTTGGTTGTAAAAAATAATTAATGTTGTAAGTGTGTGGGAATGGGATCTATGACAGAAAGAGGAATGGAGCGCTGTAGACGATGATCGCCGATAAAAACAAAAAACACCAACTAAAGTAGGAAAATGAAATAAAAAAATCAATATGAATTTCAAAGAGCAATTGAAAAGCAATATATTTTGTCAGTCCGTCTTTAGCCGACACAAATAAGCTCGATGGTTTATTTGCCCACGCGATATGATGCCGAATGAAATATCAAAATGACGCGACGCTTCTCGTGAATGTCTTGCGCATGTGTGGATGAAAGTTCGATGATGTGGACGTAGCGCCATCTGTCATTCAACAACATAAATAATTTAGTTATGTTTGAAATACGAAAGACGGTTAAATTTGTTCATACAAAAATACTAAAATTGCGATTAAAAAATGGGAGGGTGAGGATAGGAGAGTTCAAATTTGGGGTTATAGGTAATTTTTGATGCCAAATAAAAAAAAATACAAAAATAAAATTTGGACAGATCTATATAATATATAACTATATATATTCTCGGCTTTTCGCGCCGTAAAACTATATAGGTATAAATCTCTTCTATAATTTAATCGATTTTCAATGCAATAAAATTCCCCGCTTGCTGTTGCTTCATTCTTTTCCCATAATATGGGTTCGGTTCGCGTCTCGGTTCGCAAATGTATACGCAACATTATGTAGATGTTTACGACGACGCTATGTCCTCGGGCGTGAGATTTTCGTACAAATATAGGATAAGGTTAATGTCATTCGTTTGAACCCAAAAAGATAGCAATATATTAGTAAGATATGGTTCATATAAATTTTATATATTATTGGTTTCCTAATACAAATCATTCCATTTCTATTCGCTGACACAGAGAAAGGAAAGGGAGTACGTGCTTTACTTACATATTCCTGGTTAAGGTTGAATGTAGTTAAATCTCACGTGCAAAATAAATTATTCTAACATGTCCTGAAAATATTTTCTCAAAATGCAGGAATAGACAATTTTACATTATAAGGCAAATCATGTTCTGGATGCTAGAGCTTTTGAATTTGTTGGTTTCTTTGATGAAAATAGTTTGAAGGACACCTTTTTTTATTAAATGAAAAAAACACACGTCGTAATACACCACAATTTTTATTATTAATATTTAATAGCCAACCAGGTTTCGCTTAGCACAAGCTTTTGCAGGGCTTATTATATTAACTACAGCAATTACAATTTATTTATTTATTTTCGGACAAATAATCCAATTAACAATATAACAATAACACGAATAGAAAAAAAAGAGAGATCACAATGAAAGGAGATTACATATAGATGAAGAGCATTGACAAAATACATATAATATAGTACATAGAGAAGATAACTACAAGTAGCTTGAAGATGGATTTAAAAAGACTTTAAAAAACCACATTGCGTAACGACTGCCGAAAGTCATTTAGGCTTACACTAAAAAATTTAATGCTTTGATTTGCGTTGACAAGTCTCGACATTCTGGATAAAGGAGAATGATATCCATAATTAGTAGAATGTTGATTGAGGAACAGCAATTCATTATTTCGGAGTCTACGGGAAGGAATGTTGAACTGGATGAGTTGTAACAAAGCAGGTGTGTCATTAATACTGTTGATAATTTTGAAAATGCATATTAGATCAGAGTCCTTTCTACGTTTTTCTAAAGAGGAAATGTTTAAAGTTTGTTCAATTTCATCATACGAGAATTCTCCTCTTTCAAGTCCTAACCTCCAAGCAATTCCTCGTAGGAAGCGATGTTGTACAGATTCGATGTAACAAATGTGGACAGCATAAAAAGGAGACCAAATGACACTAGCATATTCAAGGTGAGGGCTGACCAGCGAACAGTAAAGAGTTTTAAGTGTATTTATTTGTTTAAAGTCAGAGGTAATTCTATGAAAGAAGCCGAGTAGTTTAAGTGATTTGTTTACGATGTTATTAATGTGATCCCGAAAAGAAAGTTTACAATCCAGAGTGACCCCAAGGTCCTTGATAAATGTGACAGTAGAGAGATAAACATTATTTAGTTTATATTATGAATAGGTTTTTTGGTTCTATAAAAGGACAAAATTTTGCATTTACAATTACACACAGACTTACAGACACATATATAGTGAAAGAGATGGAAATAGATAAGAAGACACCTCGTCGGTGACAGAATCATCTATCTCTTTCAGTAAATTTTTATTTTCTTATCTATATATATAAAAAATCAAAAATCTTTGTTTCTGGGTGGGAATGTATGTATATTTTATTTTATTCATTTATTTGGAAGACCCACAGTTAACATTAATAACAGAGCATATAGTAATTGAGCCACAATAATTGAACCATTTACAGGTTTCCACATAGGTATTGTATACAAGTGTAGTGATTTCAGAAATATTTACTAATGAAAAATTACATTTTAAGAGCCGAGTTATTTAGGTAGGAATAGAGAGGGGGAAGGATGGGGGGGGGATCGGTTAAGTTGAGGTATAGTAATAAAAATATGCGTGACAAAAAATTAAAAGAGAAAAAGAAAAGAAAAAAGGAAGTTCATAGAGTGGTGGTTGTATTAGAGGGTATCTATAGTTATTTTTAATGTAGAGTATCGGGAGAGCGTCTGTGTGATTTTAAGGAGTGTGGTGCAAAGTTAAAAATGTTAAATTGTGTATAGTGTGTGTTGAAAGTGTTGGATGCACGATAGATGAAAGAGTTCTGCTTAGAATTAGTGTTGCACCGAGGGAGGCTAAGAATCGTATATGTATGTATTTTTTTTTACATAAGCTCCACACAGGAGGCCCTGAGGAAAATAATTTCCCTCAGGGCCTCTGTCATCTTTGGGGATGCTGTGTGGAGGGTTTTTTTCAAGGAAAAGAAGGAGAGGAGAGTTCTGGGGAGGAAAAGGGTTTTAGTTGTGGGTAGGAATTTGGGGTTCAGTGTGTCCTGGTCATCGCCTCCAAGACCTAGACAAACCTCACCCCATCAACCCGGGCACCCCTGCTAAATCAACAAACGTAGCGAACCACTTGGGGGTGACCTATGGCAGAGGTGTTGGTTATCCAATAAAGGTTCCCGGGGCGGCGGTACCACCCATTCCCGCCTCCCAAATTGTAAATTCCGTTGCTAAACTATTCATCCGATTGCGATGGTACTTTGGGGATTTGATGTGCGCATGCCCGCGATGGTTTCTGTATACAATAGTGAGCTCTGGCATCATGAAACTATGCATTGCTAAACCGTTCATCCGATTGCGATTAAAATTTGGGAATTTATAGGGGGGTGGGTGGAGGGGATTGGGAGAGGGGGAGGGGGAAGGGGTAAAGGGGAACTCGAAAGGGTGCGGAGGGGAGGGGGAGGAGGGGAACTAAAACCGCCCGCAGGGCCTAGCAACCAAAACCTGCGGAGCGGGGTTTTAACTATAGCATATTATACATATTTGTGTCCGTAAGTAATTATTTTTAGCTAATATAATAAGCCCCGACGAAGCTTGAGCTAAGCGAAACCGGTCGGGCCTTAAATATTAATAATAAAAAGTGGTGTATCACAAAGCGTATTTTTCATTTAATATATATATAAAATGTCACATCACAAAGTAATTGCTTCCTTTGATAATTTTTTTTTTATTTCATCCCGACGTTCAATCCTCTTTTCTCTCATTGATTAACATTTAGCAAGTATGGGACAAACAATATGTCGTCTTCTTGTATTTTAGTTAACAGTTTAAAATTGGATATTTCAAAGCTACACGACTCGAGAGTTGATCAAGAATATTCATGCTAAATAAGTTATGCTAATTTTATTCTAAGACTTTTGCGCTTTCATTTACACCTGAATTGTAATAAAGTTTTACTGGCGTTCCAATAAATTGATAATCACGTGAAAACCTTGTAGTTAAACACCTCTTTAAACCATGTTTTAATAACCTTGAACATTAGAACATTAATTGAGTTACGTAGCATATTATGTAAGTTTTCCAACTACCCCTTTGTGTGGGTCAGTGACCCCCCGACCTAGCCCATTGCTACGTGGTGAGGGGGTGTATCGGTGGGGAGGTATAGCGGGAGGGTGGGGATAAACCGCACGACATACTACACCGTACTCGCACGTGCAGTAATCCCTCGTTATCCCTGGATTTAATGCAACATGGTGCACTTGATAAAACACTGGTATCTACAATGCATTTTTGTATATGTATGTGAAAGCTTTCGACGTCGTTCAATTTAGGTAGGTATGTGAAAAAGGGTTTCCAACAAAAAAAATCTCCTGTTGTTCAGCTGCTGTAGTTACAAAAACAGTGTTTTTGGTCATTTTACATTAATGCATCATCATACACGTGAGACGACCTCCGTAGTCCAGTGGGTAAGACTCTTGACTAACAATCCGGAGGTCGTGGGTTCGAACCCGGCATGCGCAAATAAATTTATTTGATTAATTTGTGTTATTTCACAATTAATTAATTTAAAATAATATACAGTATCTATATTTGCGGCATGTTGCAGAGTGGAAGATACTATCAGTATCGCCCTGGTGTAAGACCACCATTCAGAAATTAACTTATATGTCCCAGACAAGTATACTGTTGGAAGGTCCCATACCCTTTTTTATGCTCCAAAAGCGAGGACTTCTGCCTATCAGAACGCGCCGGTCAACAGAGCGACTGAACTGCTCAACGAGTCTGCATTGACCATTGACATTTTTAACGTAACCTACAGGCAGTTTAACAATTATCTTTTGACGTATGTCACAAAGTAGTGAAACTGACCTTTTTATGTGTTTTGCTATACTTTTTGTCTAATTTGTAATCTTCTCCATAATGTATTGGTGAATAACCGTTTTACGGAGAACATGAAAAAATAAATAAATAAATTCAGAATTGAAACGTTGCTTGAAAATGGCTTTAGCCGTGTTTGGTGACCAGATCTTAATAGCCAGGTACTTCCCAACCTTCCTATTCCCCACCTCCTTCCCCTCCCCACTACCTTCAGCCTCACAACATACCCCAATTGGGGATGCCATAGTCTCACTGGCTCCAGACGGGAGCAGTTGAGATTCTTGTGCGGTATTCACTGTAAAAAAAAAAAAAACATATTTTCAACTAAGTAAAAGGTCCAGTAGAAGGGTAAATGCCGGTAACTGTATTAATGGAGGACTGAATGCCGTTGGCGCTAAAAAAAAAACTGTCGAAAGAAGCGAAGCTAGCAGTCCACAATGGAGTCCTGGTACCTACCCTGATGTATGGCAGTGAGGCATGGAACTGACAGAGGAAGGATGGAAGTAAACTGAATGCTGTTGAAATAGTTAGATCCCTAAGGCTTATGTGTAGTAAACCGTGTATGATCGTGTACGAAATGTGAATATCCTCAAAGAATGTAAGGCTGACGTAAGCATAATGAGTAAGATTATAAAGGGAACCTCAGATGGTTTGGGCATGTAGAGCGAATGAACGAAGAAAGTAGTGTAAAAAGAATATATGACGCAAATGTGAATGGTAGAAGAAGTCGGGGACGCCCGATGAAGACATGGCACGATCAAGTGAATCAGATACTTGAGACGGGTCATGTCAAGAGTCAGAATAATAGAAGAGTATGTATGAATGTGAGTGAGGCAAGGAGTGTGTGCCAAGACCGAGTTGTTTGGCGGTCCGTCCTCTCTGCCTACCCCTGCGGGAAAATGGCGTGATGGTTAGTTAGTTAGTTAGTTAGAGCGGGTCCAGTATTTTTTTCAAAAATAACGTTCAATTAGTTACAAACATTTGCCAAAGTTTAATTCAATCACAAAAAAGTTGAATCTTTTGTGGCCTATCTTTTAGGTATAGGTATTCTACAAGCAAAAAGAACTTTCTCCAGCGCGCTGGAGAAAGTTTAAAAGTTTAAAGCGTATATATTCATAATTTCCATACATTTTAATTAAAAACAATCATTCTGTTTAGTTATTTTAAGACCCGAAATCATGAATTTCTTCCGATTTTAATATATTTTTCTTGAACACTCTGTGTTTTTTAGTTCAAAAAAAGTTTTACGTTATTTTAGAAGATAATATCTATAGATTTGCTGGGCCGAAAAGGTAATTATATAAAATTTTCTGGATAGAAAAAAACTTAAAGTACGCTTATAAAAAACATAATTTGTTCTGTTTTTCTTTTCTTTCAAAACACTTTCGGAGATTTCTCTGCCAAGAGATGCGCTTTTTGCCAGTACATACTCGTATTGTGTAGCGTTATTTTTGAAGAGCTTCTTCAAGCACCGTTGTGATTTGAAATTCGATGAAACTGAAAATAGCGTCACTAAAAAGAGATATTATACATCTATAGGATTTAGCCTGCGAGACAATGATAAGAATGAAACCTTACCTACGTACAGTACCGCATCGGCCGCTTTGATTACGAGTTCACTTTTCAAGGTTCGTTAAGATTGTGTGGGTGAAGTTTTCACTTCTACCGCGTGTGAATTTAACTCGATATTTTTTCGTCTATAATATAAAATAAGTTTAGATCCAGAATAATTTTTTTTACAGCTCACTAAAAGTACCCCAGTTAGCGTTTTTATTTTTTTATGTCGTTGTTATTTTACCTGTCTTTGGATATTCTTATCGTGACTGTTAGCTATTCGTTATGTCCAGGGAATTCACAACATGCGAGAAATACCAAGAGGCCTACATTCTTTTATGTTTTACTGAGCACTTATTTTTATTATTTACAAAGCGTACCAAACTACCTTTAGTTTATATCTTTGTATACACCACTTAACTAGAGTTTATGGCAGGGCAGTATAAAAACCAGGTGAAGGCACATGTTCGAAACTAATAAATTGGCATACTCGAGTAAAGAATGAAGCAGTCTAAAGTTAGGTTATTTTAGTAACGTTATCCACAAGATAAAAAAAATTCTGCGGCTCTGATTCTATCTCCTTTGATCCGTTAAATTTAAAGAGTATTATCTAGGTTCCTGCCTCTTCCTTCCTCCTAACACAAAATGTTCTCTTTTTACGTTGCAATGTTGACGTCAACATTGTGAATTGTGACCAGGAAGTACCTTACAAAGATGATAAGAAAATGCAGGTAGATATGATAGAGAACCCGCTAGCTGGATCCACACCCTAGGAATGACCTGCATTTACGCAGAAACTGACAGTGAAAACGTGAATTAAATAATTTTTTTAGAATTAGCGTATTACATACAATTGTTACAGAGTAAAAAACGCTTGATGTGATTGAATCACTAAACAGCTCGCAGCGCGGCGTTGCATAAAGTTGACAATTTTTAATAATTGAGCCCTTTTATTATCACCGTGACGATTTACGGTTACGGTACCGTGACGGCACAAAAAAGGCAATAAACATACGTTCCTTAACGCTGTAATGCAACAGCTCTTTCAAAAGATGAGATACACGATGTACGTTGGTCGGTTTCTTCAAAAGGAAAAAGGTGATAATTTTCTTGCCTCTCTCCCACACACCGCACCTTGTCCGTAGACCACTACAATAGAAAATAGTTACAAGGATAATATTGAAATGTAAGTGAATTCCAAAAACTAAAAAAAAACGTCAAATGTCAATAGATGGTTTAGCTGTTGTTCTTAAATATATAATGCTGCAGTTCTTTCTTACACACTAAATAATAACAGTCGAAAATGAAACAAATAGTGAACTATGTCTGCACCCCCCCAAAGGAAACATACAATCATTATCATACATCTCCCTCACACGTATAAAGAAAATGAAACGAAGGAAAAAGTAGCACTTCGGAGGAAACAGTCACGTATATTGTGTGTAGCTGATCTTTTGTTTGATCATTATTTAATTTGTAAGAAAGAGCTGCAGCATTATAGCAATAAGGAACGTATGTTTATTACCTCTTTTGCCGTCACGCTACCTTAACCGTGAATCGTCACGATAATTATAAAAGTGCTCATTAATTACGTGAGCTCAAAAGGGGGGGGGGGTCCCTCTCACGTTTCAATTTGAATACAAATCTCACGTTACTTGAAAAGAATATACGCAGTGGCCCAAATTTATCTCACTAAGGGGGGGAGGTCTAGTTGGAAAAAAACTGCTCACGTAATTAATGTATGCCCTCTTACGCAATTTCGAATTAGAGTAGAGCGGAGTTACATAATATTAATTATTAGACGTAGAAATGATGGTGTTTAACCTCCTGTAATACGAGAACATAGAAGCAAAAGAAGGGAAAGAATGGTGTGTGGATTACTTGAGTTTATCTCAACATTAATGCGTAATAAACGGTTTCCACTTTTCTGGTTTATTGATACTTGGCTCTTAAAACACCGTTTTACGAACCAAAATTTGTTTTTGAGGAAGGCTTCGATTCACTACAGAATTTAGCCTAGGGGTGGGAATACGGGTAACGAGTAATGTGTTTCCCCCGGAGGATTACAATAGCATGTTCGTTAAACGCAAATTATTACATCGCCTGTTCGTTTATGTAGGTACACCATTTTATATTCACGTTATGAAATAAAGCACTCATCGATTAACTGATCGTGTGCGAGCATTTTCCTGGGAAATTTTACGCAACGAATTTTCTATTGAACACACTGCCAAGGTATGTGAAATGATTTTAGAAACACATTTTATAAACCGCTGATGTGGAGCAATCAAGGTGGGGCCGTTGCGGTGCAAAAAATATTTCATATTATTTGCTGATGAGGGCAGAACGCTGACATTGCTAACCCGATACAGATCCAGATATATAATGTATATAATTCTGGGATGAAGGTGTAAAGGCATCATAAAAATGTGTGGTGATAACATCTTTTACTGTAGTGTAAAAATAGATCAGTATATCCAATATCATTCGTTAACTTTTCTGTGCAGGTTACTCTTCGCAGGGCAGCTATGAAAATATACAACGCTGGATAATATTGAAAAATTTGTTAATTCAATATAAGCGAAACTCAATCGGAAATCTGGAGACAGAAAAATCAGAAAAAGATATTGGCACCTCTGGGACTCGAACCCAGGACCCTCTGCCTACATGGCAAATGCTCCACCAATTGAGCTAAGGTGTCTATATCCAATTCGGCCACTTTTAACTGTATCATACTTCGACTAAGAACTACCAACATTATCTTCATTTTCTTAACGCACATATTATTGGCTGCTATCTTTACATATGATTGCAAGATTCAAACCCGAACTAAATGCTATCCAGATAGTGTCTGGATAAATTTTTATCCATTTTATTTTTAATATGCGACATCTATTGACTTTTCTGTAAGTCTAGGATGAATATTTATTTTTATTTTTAACTTTATGAGTAAAACCTCGATACAGTTAAAAGTGACTGAATTGGATATATACACCTTAGCTCAGTTGGTAGAGCTGTTGCCATGTAAGCAGAAGCTATGCCATGTAAGCGAGTCCCAGCGGAGCCAATATATTTTTTCTGATTTTTCTGTCTCCAGATTTTCGATTGAGTTTCTCTAATATTGTTAAATATTACAATTTGAGGTTTTACTCATAAAGGTTAAAAATAAAAATAAATATTTATTTTATTGATTTGTGGTTTGATGAATCTTTCATGCTAATTCGTTCGCTTTTCGGAACAACTCATATAGGTCTCATAGAAATCATTGTGTCTCCCTTACTATCATGGTTATAAATATGATCTAAACGGTGTAAGAAAGTGTGACGTATGTGTATGAGGGTGACGGCATGAGAGCGAGATAGCGAGTATGGGAAGTATAAAAGGGATGTACCGCTATTGAGCGCTCTCTCCATATTAATCTGGCAACCAATAAACATTGTAACATCTTGATATTATTTTCTACCCGCCAATACATCACAGTTGGCGCAGCTCGGTAGTTCGTAAATTTGTACGTAAATTGGAAGAATCTACGCGGTAGATTTCGGGATCTGACGGATTGTTGTCAGGATTGCAGGAAGCGATCGCAGGAAGCGATCGCAGGAAGCGATCGCATGAAGAAGAAATTGGAGCAGCCACACGCAAGTATTCGCGTGTGGGGTCCGACAAATTACAAAATTATTGTCGTTCGGGTACACCGTGTAACGGGGTACAAAAGGACCGGATCAAGGATCGGGTCAAGGACTGGATCATCGTGTGGATTAGCCGGGAACCAGGACTTGGTTTCCGTCGCTGCAGTCTGGGAAGGAAGACCTCGGAGTAGGGATTGGATCCGCAGCTGTCGGGAGACGGAGCCAGACGGGGACGGTGATCTACAGCTCTGGGTGGCGTGCACGTGGAACGTGGAACGTGGACCTCGGAGTGTAGCCTTCTTGGAAGTGCTGAGATAAGTAGTCTTGATTATTTTGTTTCAGCTCTTCCCCCAATGGAGGGTGTTTGTAAAAATTTGGGGACGTTCTGTTACAGAACGGGAAACTGGTCATTGTTCAAGGAACGACTGGATCAGGCCCTCATTTTACATGATGACAAAGTGTTATCACAAGAACGCAAAAGAGCATTTTTGCTGAGTTGCCTCACCGAAGAAACTTTCTCTTTATTATGTGATCTATGTTTCCCTAAAAAGGTTTCTGTTTGTTCTTTTGATGATTTATGTAAATTATTTGATTCACATTGCAAACCTATTCAAAATATTTTCGAGTCGCGTGAGTTGTTTTATAAGTGTAAACAGCTAGCTAACGAACCTATTAAAGATTACGCTGCTAGGTTGCGAGGACTTAGTTTGACGTGCAATTTTGAATTAAGGTTGGAACCTTGTTTAAAAGACATATTCATTATTGGAATTTTCAATGAAAAATTGAAACATAAGTTGTTCGTTGAGGGGGTAAATACTTCTTTTTCGGAATGCGTTCAGTTAGCAGCTTCATGGGAACATGTTGTTAATTTTAAGAAAGTTGATACGAATTTAAATGTTGTGCATAAGGATAGTAATGTTGTCCGTAAATCCAGGTCGGATAGTCCGATCAGATTTAAAAGTGCAGTGCGTAGTAAGACGCCAGTAAATATTGCATTAAAAAAATGTTTTTTGTGCGGAAAAACGAATCATTTGCAGAAAGATTGTTGGAAGAATATTTTTTGTAATCGGTGCAATAAATCGGGTCATCCTAGTAATGTGTGTAAAAACAGTAAAATTAATGTAGGTAATAAGAATAAACGATTAAATTCGGTTTTTATGTTGCATGACGGCACGGGGCCGGAACCGATATTCGTAGATCTCATTATTGGTAACACTGTTCTGCGAGCGATTGTTGACACCGGCGCTGAGATTAATGCAATTCCATATGAAGTGTATTTAAAAGATTTTGTTTCTTGTAAATTGGAAAGATGCGATATTCAATTGTCAGGATATGACGGGAAACGGTTAAATATTGTAGGTAAAGTTAATTTAAGTGTGTTATTTTTAAATAAAAGTGTAGATACGCAGTTTATAATAATTAAAAACGGTAATTCTACGATTGTTGGTAGAAATTTTTTACAAGTTTTCGGTATCGGATTAAGTGGAATAAATGCGGTAAATACCAGTGAGACTAGTTGTGATAATCAATTAAATTTTCGTGATAGTTTAAAGAAAAAATATGCTCATGTGTTTTCAGAAAAATCGGGTAGGCTTATAGGTTATGAAGCTAACATCGAAGTTATTTCGGAGTTCAGGCCAAAGTTTGTGAATCCAAGATCGTTACCTTTTAGTTTACGTGGAAAGGTAGAGGAGGAATTAAATAAGATGTTACGTGAAGATATAATTGAAAAAGTAGAAATAAGTGATATGGCTAGTCCGATTGTTGTTGTAAAAAAGAAAGACGGTTCAATTAGAATTTGTACTGATTTTAAAACCACATTAAACCCTATGTTAGCGAAGTTGAAATATCCATTGCCTCGTATAGAAGATTTAATTTCATCTTTAAATGGTGCGAAATTTTTGCTAAAATAGATTTGCGTAATGCTTTTGGTCAGATTTCGTTGAACGAGAAGTCGAGAAAATTATGTGTGATAAGTACGCATGTAGGTTTATTCAGGTATAAAGTGTTGCCTTTCGGTTTGACCACAAGCCCGGCTATATTTATGCAAGTTATTCAGGCGGTAGTAGGTAGACTTCGTAACGTTCGTATATTTCTAGATGATATTTTGTTGTTTGGAAATTCTGAAGAGGAATTATTCTCTATTTGTGAATCTGTACTTAGCAAGTTAAGTGATTGTGGATTAACTATTAATGAAAATAAGTGTTCTTTTCTAGAAACTGAGATAGAATATTTAGGTTTTAAAATTTCGCGGAAAGGAGTTATGCCTTTAGAAAATAAAATCTGTGCGATTACTCAAATGGCAGTACCGAAAAATGTTTCAGAACTTAGGAGTTTACTTGGGGTTATTTCATATTATAGAGCTTTTGTTCATAATATTTCAGGTATTTTGTCTCCATTGTATAACTTGTTAAAAAGGGGAGTAAAATATGTGTGGTCTGAGGAATGTAATATTGCGTTTGAGCGAGTTAAGAAACTGCTGACGTCAGATAATATTTTAGTGCATTTTGATCCTAATTTACCAATTAAACTTATTTCAGACGCATCTGAAAAAGCGTTATCAGCGGTGATTTGCCATGTATATGATAATGGTTTAGAGAGACCTATCGCATTTGCTAGCCGATTATTGTCAGAAACAGAATTAAAGTACTCTATTTTAGATAAGGAAGCGTGTGCTATAATTTTTGGGTTGAAGAAATTCTTTCAGTATTTATACGGCAATAAATTTGTTTTGGCTTGCGACAATAAATCGTTAGTACACATTTTGAACACGGATAAGCAAGTACCCGTTTTGGCCGCTAACCGTCTGCAGAGGTACGCCCTAATACTCCAGACTTTTGACTATAGTATAGAGCATATTAAGTCAGGTGATAACAAAGCGGATTTCTTATCACGAATGCCGATTAATAATAAGGATAATTTAGTTGTGTGTAGCGACGATATTGATGCTAGCGATTATTTTTTAAATTATATTGATTCTTTAAACGTGAATACGGTTGAGTCAGAGTTTGTGAACATAATCGAGTCAGAAACAACATTAAATGCGGAAACGATGAAACAGTTTTCGATTAATGATGTAAATATAGCGAGCATTATCGAGTTCACAGCAAATGGTTGGCCGGATAAAAAGTTCTTAAAGGATGATTTATTGAAATTCTGGTATTTTAGGGATAAATTATCGACTTATAATTCATGTTTATTTTATAATAATAAATTTGTAGTTCCAAGGGAATTAAGGGAAATTATATTGAATTTTTTACATCAATCACATTTAGGCATTGTAAAATCGAAAAGTCTTGCTCGAAATTATTTTTTTTGGCTCGGAATGAACAATGATATAGAAGCAACTGTGAAACAGTGTGCTCGATGCATGGAATGTTTACCTACTCCGTGTAAAGTTGAGTTGGCACCTTGGCCAATAAATGGTTTAATCTGGAGTAGATTGCATATTGACTTCATGGGACCGTTGGGAGGTCATAATTTTTTAATTATTGTTGATGCAACTACAAAATGGATAGACTGTCATGTTGTAAATAAGGTAGATTCGTTTTGTACAATAAAAGTTTTGAAAAGATTATTTTCTATGTTCGGAATCCCGGAACAAATTGTAAGTGACAATGGTACAGCTTTCACATCGTCAGTTTTTAAGGAATTTTGTCATAATTATAATATAGAATCATTGACTTCAGCTGTACAGCATCCTGCTTCTAACGGTTTAGCTGAAAATGGGGTTAAAACAGTGAAGAATTTTTAAAAAAAAATTATGGTAAATAATAAATTTCCTATTGATTTTGAAGATAAACTTTTGACGTTTTTAGTTGATATTAGAAATACGCCTTCAATGTCTACGGGCATTGAGCCTAGTACATTAATGTTGGGTAGAAAGATTAGATCAATTTTTAATACGATTATTCCAATAGTGGATAATGTTGAGAGTCAAGGTTTTAAAGGAATTGACAACACGGTTAAAAACAAAATGTTATTGAGCCAGCATAAACAGAAAAAGTATTATAGAGGAAGAAAATTTAAAAAGTACTTTGAGGTTGGTTCTAAAGTTTTAACCAGGGATTTAAGAAGTAATGATAATAAATGGATTTTAGGAAAAATTTTTAAAAGATTGGGGAATAGGATTTATTTAGTTAAAATTATGTCTACGGGACAAATTTGGAAACGCCATCATGATCAGATTTCAGAGAGAAAGGTTAGGTGGGGGGAGTGTGATAGGTCTGATGATTTGCTGGACCTGGGTCCACTCTCGGATGTGGACATGACCAAATTTCCTAATTCTCCTAATTTTTGCAGGTCACCTACACCATGGGAGGGGAGGTTACGCCCTCGAGGTCAACGCCCACGCTACACGTGAAGAACAAGAGTAATTACATATACTATGGAATGGAAATATTTAGATATTTTGTTTTGTATAAATTTGCGAATAAAGAAATGTATGTAATTAGGTTTTAAGTGTGGGGGTGTGACGTATGTGTATGAGGGTGACGGCATGAGAGCGAGATAGCGAGTATGGGAAGTATAAAAGGGATGTACCGCTATTGAGCGCTCTCTCCATATAAATCTGGCAACCAATAAACATTGTAACATTAACAGATGTTATTACTACCCGATCCCAAGACATCACAGAAAGAAATTCAATTCACGATTTATATTCAAATCTAAAAACGTAAGGTGAGCCATTTTCAAAACCTTTTATGTTTGCGTTATATGTTTATTTCTAATTATAAAATTTTAAAGCGTAGGTATATCATCACATTTCACAAACAGTTTGTAGTTTTCAGACGCGTTCAGAAAAAAATCCATATATTTGGATTTTATTGCAAAGCGAAAATATTTTAATCTTCCGATAAAATAAGCCCGAGGTCTGAGGGGTTCAGACTCCAGTTGCTTACTAAATTAAGTTCTGGTAATAAAAAGGCGTTTCTATTTTGATTTTCTTCTGAAAGAAGATAGACATAATAGAAAGATTCTCGATTTAAATCTTTATTTCACAAGAAAGTAAACACCTAACTACATTTTTTAAGTAATCTACCTATTCCTTACCTATTCCGACTAAATATTACACAAAAGATTTCATAATTATTAAATGAATTATTCAATTTCTGCGACTCTGAGAAGGTATTTCGTTTTCCGGCATGCCTGTGCAAAGAATGGAGTGATTCAATGAACCGTGGGTAAATATTAATTAGAACCATTCGTGAGAAGAAATATCATTTTTCGATCATAATGTAAAAAATGAATAGGCTTTTCTCATTCACATTTTTTCGCAAACAAAAGATTTAGGTACTTAACTTTCTTTCCCTGCCAAAATAGGCAAAGCTAGATATGCGTATTACAATAATTATGAAAAAAATCAGCATTGAGAAATGGGGACACCTTTTTATTAGTGATTTGGCACGCACCATGTACATTTGTACAAAACAATGAACCTAATTATTAATTCAGTAATAAAAAACCTACGCATTTTTGTGATGAATTGTATATGGAGTTCGCTGAGGACGCCACTGATGTGATCTCTGATGACAAAATCTCAATGCGTGGGCTCACTGCTCAAATTATCACAAACTCAATATAAGATTTAACTTGTTATAAAAGGTATTATTTGGACAATCTTTATCTAGATCTAGAGGGTCCATGGATAGTTCAAACCCTACGAGCTTAGGTAATAAAAACACACTCAGTAAATATTTTAAGGACTATTAGGCTATTAACAGGACACTTGTCACCTCAGGCGACATATGCAATTTTTGGGAGTGGAAATCACTAATGGCTGTATGCTATATGAAGAGTATAGCGAAAAATCTATGGTACTGTGGCGATTCCTATTTGGTATTACCGAACTAGCGCGGACAAGGCTTGCTCAAGGATTGCAGACGCAAACCCGGTCTTGACCGGCCTATTCACGTTCCTTCCCGGCAGCCTCAACATTACCGCCAAAGTACCATTGGTGCCTTTGATGGGAAGAAAGCCAGATTCCTGGGGAACCATAGAATGGAATGGAAATGGAATAAAACAAAAAAAAATGGAACCAACCTTAGTTGCATTTTCAACCGTTCGACCCACCGATAGTCCTGAAAATTAAAAAAAGTGAATTTGTTGTTATTTGGTTTTCCTCGGAACCTATGTCGCTTTAGGTTAAGGGCCCGCAACCGGGCTCAAAAAGAAGAAGATAGATGGAGAGATATGAAATTACGAATGTTTGAGGAGAGCGCTAACATTTAAAGCGTCAAAATCGAGGCGATAATTGCGAAAATGTTTAATAAAACACGACTCGTTTAAAATAGAGCAAAAATCTCATGGGGAGCATCTATCATTTAGAGAAACATTGTGATTTTTTTTACAAATATAATTTATAAGATAATAGAAACAGATTTGTTTTTAATGATTTTTGGAGTATACTTTGCGATTTTTTTCTATCGAGGGAATTTCACATAATTTACGTTTCGTAGTGGGCAGCATCTAGACATTATCTTCAAAAATAACATATATTTTTTAAGGAGCTTAAAAACTTCAAATGTTTTTAAGGGGGATATGTAAGAAATCAGTAGAAATGCGGATAGCGGTGTCTTAAGGGGTGCCGTACAAAGAATCAAAAACCAATCTTTGGGAAAACATCGGTAGAATTTAAGAAACACAAGGTGTTTGGCTAAGGAGTGAGTCGTAAAAACGATCTGTTGTCTAGTAAATGTCAACTGTATACTAATTTCCTTTGATTACTGTCTTATCTGTACCTAAATAAAAGTAAGAAATATGGTGAATCATGCAAGGGAGAGTTACGCGTACCGTCTCCGTATTAACAAAAATAAAAATAAAGCAATGGTGGTTGGTTTAATTTTAAGTTCAGCCCGTCATTAGTTAAGGTGTGTAAATGTATAAAATCTCAAATACCCGTCAATAAAAGTTTCTGGTTGAAGTGTACATCACATTCGGCCGGTTAAACGGCACGTAGAACAAGCTCTACACCCGTTAACCCTCTAATGAAGGTTCGGCATTAAAGTATCGCCCCGAGCCGAGAAAAGAAGTCATTTTGGGGAATTTACAAGTTCGGGAACATTTTACGATCCACTTTATGGCCCGAGACTCGGCCAGAGCCAAAACACGGAGATATAATCATTTACTGGAAGGCATCGAAGAGGAAAAGGCTAGATGAGAAAATGACAGACGAAATCAAGATGCTGTGTTGTATAAAATGGTTTTGTTTACGACCTTAAAGGCTTGATGGCTTCCAAGATCCAGGAAGCATTTTTTTTAGAAAAATACGCAGTCACCGCAGTCACCCCTTAGTTACCTACCTTATTACAAGAAGAATATAGACGAGTCTGATAAGTCAAAATATAAACTACATACAAGCTTTTCCCGCGGCTTCGCTCGCATGGTATTTGGGGGTTTCCCACTCCGCCTCCTCCACCCCCTCCTCCCCCCACCCCCTCCCCACCGCCCCCCCCTCTCTTCCTCCTCTCCCCCCTCCCCCTCTCTCCCTCCTCCCCACCAGCCCCTCTCCCTCCCCATCCTACCCCTCTAACCCCTCCCTCCCCCCTCTAACCACTCCCTCCCCCCTCTTACCACTCCCCCCTCCACCCTCCTCTTCCCCCCACACGCATTTATTTGAAGTACTCCCCTAATAATTTGAATCGAATAAATAATTATAGATATCTTACTAATCGTGCCACTTATTGCAATTTTTTTATACAAATTTCATAATGCCAGAGCTCTAAGCGATAGCCTTTTATATTATTCTGATGTATGAGCTATATTATTGTAAAGTTTCATTAAAATCCATTCAGTAGTTTTTGCGTGAAAGAGTAACAAACACATCCATACATCCATACAAACTTTCGCCTTTATGATAACATCCATACATCCGTACAAACTTACGCCTTTATAATAACATCCATACATCCATATAATCTTTCGCCTTTATAATAACATCCATATATCCATACAAACTTACGCCTTTATAATAACATCCATACATCCATACAAACTTTCGCCTTTATAATAACATCCATATATCCAAACAAACTTCCGCCTTTATAATAACATCCATACAAACTTTCGCCTTTATAATAACATCCGTACATCCATACAAACTTTCGCCTTTTTAATAACATCCATACATCCATACATACTTTCGCCTTTTTAATAACCTCCATACATCCATACATACTTTCGCCTTTTTAATAACCTCCATACATCCATACAAACTTTCGCCTTTATAACAACATCCATACATCCATACAAACTTTCGCCTTTATAATAACATCCATACATCCATACAAACTTACGCCTTTATAATAACATCCATACAAACTTTCGCCTTTATAATAACATCCATATATCCATACAAACTTTCGCCTTTATAATAATATCCATACATCCATACAAACTTTCGCCTTTATAATAACATCCATACAAACTTTCGCCTTCATAATAACATCCATATATCCATACAAACTTTCGCCTTTATAATAACATCCATATATCCATACAATCTTTCGCCTTTATAATAACATCTGTACACCCATACAAACTTTCGCCTTTATAATATTAGTAGGAAGAATAAAATTTATTGAAACAAAGGATTCGGTTCGGTGTTTGAAAAACACGAGTGTTCTCATTTCGTTAGAGCTTATTTTGACTCGACCCCTACCTTTGATAGAAGAGATATTGTCCACGAAAGGAAAAGAGGAAATCTTATGATCTTTGTCGATTTTGTTGATTTTACTTTCGCTAAATCTTACTTAGAGCTAGTAAATAACGTGTATCATATAATTTTGTAACTAAGGGCGGCAGCTTTATGTAATACATATTTGTGAACGATTTGAAGAAAGTACCTGATGCATTTATGTGACTTATTTTCCTGAATATTCATCATTTCATATTGGTCATTTTTCATATTTGTGTGTCTTCCTACTCTACGTCAATGCTACAAGGAAGGAAGGATGAGGTTGCAAGCAGGAGTAAAAAAATATAATATATGAAAAATCCAAGCACAAATTTCATCACCACTATTCGATTGGGTTATATCAAAATACCTTTACTGACAACACGTTGGGCGTTTCCAAAAATATTTTTTTTTCTGTGAAAACGTTCACAGATTTATTTATATATATTTATAATTGAAATTTGGAAAATTAGTTTTTTTTTGGAATACCGCACAAGTGTCTGAACGGCTCTCAACCGTCTGGAGTCAGTGAGATTATTGCATCCCCAATTGTGGTAGGTATGTTATGAGGCTGAAGGTACTGAGAAGTGGGAAGGAAATGAGAGAGATGAAGGTGGGGGAGTACCTGGAGTACCTGGCTATTCACATCTCGTCACCAAACACGGCGAAAGCCATTTCAAGCAACGTTTCAGTTCTGAATGGTGGTCTTACATCAGAGCGTTACTGAGGGTATCTTCCACTTTGGAACTACATATTATTTTGGTAAATGTGCATAGAGTCCACCTCATGGATAATACGGAACGTTCGTGATGTCGAAGTTTGATGCAAGGATAATACGGAATATTACTTTTTAACCAATAGACAATCAAACATGGCATTTGTCTGAAGTACCAATTTTATAAAATAAATTCTTGTCAAAATAAAAACAAAAAAGTACGTACTTCGAATTATTGGGATTGAGGTTCAAACTACGAAAGCTGCATGTCATCATAAATTAGATATACATCCCAGTTTTTAAATGGTTTGTTTGGCAAAGCAGGGTTTGTCTAGCGGATATGTGTAATTATTCAAATATATTTCTTTCCATGATCTGCTGTTAAAAATACTAGTACAAACTTGTCTATAATGCATTCACTTAATAGGATATTACCAGAGAAAACCAGAAATATGTCATTTTTAAATCAGATTTTAGACGTATAGACTCTTTCCCAGAAAAAAATATAAATGGATTTCGAAAGATTGATTCAAAGCATTCGCATGTTTTAAATTTTGATAAAAAAAAATATTTTTAGTATAATAAGGTTATACCATAGGTCGTTGGCAGATTTGTTAAATTTTCAATAAAGATGTTGTATTATACCACACCCATTTCAAATCATAATAATCATGCAGTAAAATAAATCAATAAATTATCTGGGTATCGCATGTTTTAGAATTTTAATTTTAGTTGAAATAAAATCATAAAAAAATATATACGTTTATGTGTTTCTTGACGAAAATTGGTCCGTTTGTGTATTTATTTGCGCACTTACAAACTAATATATTTCAGATTTTTTTAACATTCTTATTTAACTTAGACATTATTGAAAAATGATAAATATTTATAATCAAAAAATAATTACAAAAAGGACATTGTTTTAATAGTTTTATCATCACGCCTTTCTGCATTTTTGGATGTAGGTATAAATTAAAGCAAATTTGGAATGAAATAAAATCGATATTGAGATATAATTTTAAAAAGCTGGTACGGAGAATAATTAATCTTTCTCATTGTAACCACCCTGCACGATCGTAAGAACAACTTTCGACGAAATGTGGATTTTCGGCCGCTGGCTGAAAATGAAAACGTGAATAAATTATTGTTCTAAATGGGAATAATATTTTTCTATGATTGACAGCATTGATTGATTGTCTATGAAATGTCAAATAAAAACGATAAATATAAAAATGGCGTTACCGCATAAGTGAATTAATTTAAACCAAATTAAAAAGTTAAATGCATATGTTTTGCCTATTTTTTGCCTCCCCCGACATAAATACTCACTTTTCGTAATAATAAAGCTAAATCTAACTGTTTGAACAAAAAATATTCCGTACTAACGAGTAAGCGGTTCAATGCATAAATAATATTATTTTTAATTAATAAATTGAGAAATAACATAAATTAATCAAAAAACACATTATTCCCAATGAGTTTTTTTCTTGACTCATTGGGAATAATGTGTTACTTACCATGTTTTTTGTAATACATTATAATTAATTAAATAAATAGAACTTATTTGCGCACGCCGGGGTTTGACCCCGCGACCTCCAGATTGCTAGTCGAGAGACGTACCCCTCGATCACGGAGGTCGTCAAAAGTTTCATAAATATAACGGTTTTACCACATTTTACACAATAATAACTCGTCCCGTTGGCGGCAAGTATCTTTTCTCGGAAGATTTTTCAATGTAAATGAGTGTTTCAGGCTGACAATTATTGCTTATAATAATTGTTACCCTTTGTGCTATGCATAAAAATCTTGTCTAAACGTTAGTTTATAAATTAAAAAATAGTAATTAATAACTCTTTCATAAAAACGCAGAGTGCAAGTCAATTTGATTAGAATCCAATATTCGCCGATACTTTCAAAAGACTGTAGGGAAATGTTCCAATTTTTTTTGCATAATATTGCATGCAACATTCCCTGAGCGGGAAACTGCATGTTTTCCCAGCTTGATTAATTTAAGTCATAAAATTAGGCACATATACGAGTACATTTCAATAGTATTTAGAACATGGCTGTTGGCTATATAACTCACCGATAAGCTCGTGTGATGAGGGATATGGGGGAAGTCCAAGCAGCTCTTACAGTACTCAACACCTCCGTCAGGGCAGGCAGAGAGGCTGTGGGAACTCGTCGACCTACAAACAAAAACACATCCTTATTATAGGTCATCTTCATCCACATTAGGGTTCAAATAACTTACAAAAAATATTACTAACTACTATCTAATATATATACATGTATAAAAAATCTCTTGTCACGGTGTTTGTGGATGCAGTCCTCCGGAACGGCTAGACCGATTTTTATGAAATTTTGTTATGTATATTTGAAAGGTATGAGGATAGGTCATATCGCTAGGTGATGAGAGTGTTCCTATTCAGAATTTTTTTCTGGTTTTTTGACAACAATTTTTTTTATATTTTTTTTATTTGGCATCAAAAAATACCTATAACCCCATATTTTCACCCTCCTACCCCCGCCCTCCCATTTTTTAATCGTGATTTTAGTATTTTTGTATGAACAAATTTAACCGTCGTTTTTTCACTTTACATTTAACTTTTAAGAGATCAAACAATGAATATGTCCGTTACTTTAATGAAATACATTGAATTGAGAAAATGGTTGGTGTTTTGTTTTTATTGGCGGTCTATTTTATCGTCTACAGCGCTCCATTCCTTTTTCTGTCATAGATTCCATCCCCACACGCCCATATATTCGTTATTTTTTTCTATTTAACAACCAAAATATTCACTAAAAATAATGTATATGGCAGAACCACGTTTGTCGGGTCAGCTAGTACTAATATAATATTCATATGATTTGAGATTATTAAGTATTACCGTGATTAGTTTTTGGGTATTATCGTGTTAATATCGTAAGTAATATCATAAAATTAATCCACAAAAATCCCATTAATATTAATAAAGACGACGGGGCTTGCCTTAATGGTTCTAGGTAGGTTTGTGGTATTGACAGCTACACCAAAACTAACTCCGAAAACCACATTAGTCAAATATTATATATAAATATACTAAATATAATAATGAAATACTGGCCCCCAGAGGAATGCGTGCAACACGGCATCACTTCTGCACAGGGGTCGTCCATTAATCACGCGATGTTTTTGCAACTTTTTAACCCCCCCCCCCCCCCGTGGTGATATGTGGTGAGGTTTTAGACTAACCCTCCCCCCCCCCCTCCCCCAAAATCACGTGTATTTTTTTAGTACAAAGTATTTTAAAGTTTTCAGAATATTATCACGAAAAATAAATACACGTGATATCTCATTATACCCCCCCCCCCCCCTGGTGATATTTCGTGATTTTTTTCCGAACCCCCCCCCCCCCCCTTTCGAGCCTCACGTGATTAATGGACAACCCCATACATAAACACATACATCCCCGCAATCTACACAATATCTGCTTTGATAACAGACTCACCTGTGCGAAAAGTAGGCTAAAGGGGGAAGTACAAGTCGGCACAATAACGCAAAATAATCACGATAAAGATACCCTATTGTTTGTTTTTCATATTTATGTGTTTTTTCATCTTTGCAATATTGGATTATTTACAGGATCAAAATGTTTGCTTTGTTATTTCCACATGTTCTAAACTTCTATTTTCTTATTTGCTGTTTTACTGTCGGAGCTGTCATTTACTTATGAACACAATACTCATTTAGAGATCTTTTCAAATTCAATATACTTTACTCATTATATGCCCACACTTTTGCAATTACTGTGCATCATATTTTCATCTAAAGTTACTTGCAAATATTTTAACTAAATAGAATAAGAATTAATGTTATTTACACATGTTACATATTATCTCCCTTAAGAGGGCATTACCAGAGAAAACCAGAAATATGTCATTTTCAAATCGGATTTTAGACGTATTGACTCTTTTCCACAAAAAATTATAAATGGATTTAGAAAGATTGTTCTTTTATCTAGCATTCTCATGTAATAAATTTTGAGATTTTTTTTTAATTTTTAGTTTAATAAGGTAATTCCATAGGTCGATTGCAGATTTTTTAAATTTTCAAAAAAGATTTTTTATTATATCACACCCATTTCAAATAATATAATCATGCAGTAAAATAAATCAATACATTATCCAGCAAACGCATGTTTTAGAATTTTAATTTTAGTTTCAATAAAGTCATTAAAAAATATGTACGTACATGTGTTTCTTGATGAAAATTGGTCCATTTGTGTATTTATTTGCGTACTTACAAACTAATATATTTCAGATTTTTTTAACATTCTTATTAAATGTAGATATTATTGAAAAATGATAAATACTTATAATAAAAAATAAATTACAAAAAGTACATTATTTTAATAGTTTTATCATCACGCCTTTCAGCATTTTTGGATGAAAGTATAAATTAAAGCTAATTTGGATTGAAATAAATTCGATATTGAGTTATAATTTTAAAAAGCTGGTACGGAGAATAATTAATCTTTCTCATTGTAACCGCCCTGCACGATCGTAAGAACAACTTTCGATGAAATGTGGATTTTCGTCCGCTGGCTGGTTAAACGCTCTTAAAAATTTGAAGTTTTTAAGCTCTTTAAAAAATATATGTTATTTTTTAAGATAATATCTATACATTCCCCACGCCGAAACGCAAATTATATGAAATTCCCTGGATAGAAAAAATCGCAAAGTATGCTCCGAAAATTATTATGAACACCTTTGTTTCAGTTATTTTTCAAGTTATATGCATGAAAAAATTTGCAGTGTTTCTTTAAATGCTGTTTTCGATCATCCCCAAGAGATTTTTGCTCTATTTTAAACGAGTCGTGTTTTATTAAACATTTTCACAATTTTCGCTTCAATTTTATCGTTTTAAATATTAGCGCGCTCTCTCCAACATCCGTAATTACATATCTCTCCATCTTCTTCTTTCTGAGCAGGGATACGGTGCCTTGTAAAATAACTTAAACAAAAGTGTTTGTAATAATTTTCGGAGCATACTTTGCGATTTTCTATCGGGGAAATTTCATATAATTTGTGTTTCGGCGTAGGAAATGTATAGATATTATCTTCAAAAATAACATATTTTTTTAAAGAGCTTCAAAACTTCAAATGTTTAAGGGAGATATGTAAGAAATCGGTAAAAATTCGGGTAGCAGCGGCAACCGGTCAGCAACGTAAGCAGATATATGCGTTAAAAATACGATAGCAGTCAAGTACAATAAGCGTGTTTATACGTCAACGCGTGTGTCTCCATAGAAATCGTTCCGTTATTGTTTTAGTGACATCCCTAAAACAAAAAGTAAAAGTTTGATAGTGGATCAAGCTACACATCCCTATCAAGTTGTCCATAGAAATAAATAACAAGAATATTCTGACAGTCGCGCGGTTGACACATATTTTTACCCGCCAAATTTCCTACGGGCGGCTCGACCGCGCTCGACATTGTTAATTTTTATTAAATATTTTTATATGAAATGATAAAAAGTGAGGTGACAAAAGTGTTTATAATATATTTATACAATAGAATAAGTATTGTTGTTTACATAGTCTGTGATTTTAGTACTGTTATCACATAAAAAACATCACGTTAGTCATTTTAACATTTTTTTAATGTTTGCATTCTAAATTTTAATATTTACAAATGTTAATAATTATTTGTAATATAACAATTTGAAAGCTTATTTTGTAACCTTTCTAAAACAGTTTTTACTATTCGGCTACGTTCAGAAATGTTTCATTTATAGAGCTTTAATTGTGAAGTGGTAATAACACAAAGTTTTCGTAAAACTGTCATTTCGTTTGAGACATTATAAGTGAATATTTGCGATTTTCGGAGCGGACTACTATTTACTATCCTTTGCTGTTTTAAACGCTCGCGGTTTCTTTATTATTTACGCAATTCTAATTCCTCGTCTTGTAGTTCATGCTTTATACTATGTGTAATATTATGTAAAAGCAAAAAGGCGTTGATGTTACCAATAAATAAATATTTTTACTTTTAAATAAGAAAAAAAACTATTAATAAATAGGTTGCTCAAATATGGGATAAGAAAACAAGTACTGATGTATAACTAAAAGTATACATTTTCACTCTGTCGCTTTTATGAACATTATAATTATCGAAATTATTATGTAGCTACTGATAAAAGACCACATAGTTTCGAATACCCTTCAGCTAGTAGAGCCTGAAACTTCAGAACCCTTTTAGCTTCATTAATGAAGGCTTACCTTTATGGGGTTGCAGTGGAAATACTTCTATAAATTGGGTTAGTTTTGATTGATAGTTTCAGTAAGGTCGTTAGCAAACCCTTTTCAAAATTGTGACAAAAATCGTGAACGGTTTACGAATATCAACCTCGCCTAATAGGAAACCCATTTTATAGCAAAGAACATCAAATCGATTTACTCGGGAATAAAAAAAATAAATGGTATATTTCATTTTTAAATGAGTTTTAAATGTTATTATGTGTACTAAGATGATAATACATTATGTGAATGTAAATGGTAAAAGAAGTCGGGGACGCCCGAGGAAGACGAAGCACGATCAAGTGAATCAATGTACAGAGTCGGGTCGCGTACTTCCAAAACCTATACCGGTTAAGTCGGTTTACATTTCCAATATCAAAATTTAAATATTTAGAAATTAGATTATTAATTTCTAATATTCACATAATATTCAGAAAGATTATTTTATCTAGATTTTAGAACAATTTTTGTTTTAGCAAAGTGATAAAAAATAACCAATAGAGAGGTGTATTTACAATATATGGGAATAATATCAAAATTAAAATATTTAGAAATAAAATCATTAATTATACACATTGGAAAGATAATTTTATCCAGATGTTAGAACAATTTTTTTTTGCAAAGTGATAAAAAATAACCAGTATAGAGGTGTATTTACAATATATGGGAATAATATCAAAATTAAAATATTTAGAAATAAAATCATTAATTATACACATTGGAAAGATAATTTTATCCAGATGTTAGAACAATTTTTTTTCGCAAAGTGATAAAAAATAACCAATATAGAGGTGTATTTACAATATATGGAAATAATATCAAAATTAAAATATTTAGAAATAAAATCATTAATTATACACATTGGAAAGATAATTTTATCCAGATGTTAGAACAATTTTTTTTCGCAAAGTGATAAAAAATAACCAATATAGAGGTGTATTTACAATATATGGAAATAATATAAAAATTAAAATATTTAGAAATAAAATCATTAATTATACACATTGGAAAGATAATTTTATCCAGATGTTAGAACAATTTTTTTTGCAAAGTGATAAAAAATAACCAATATAGAGGTGTATTTACAATATATGGGAATAATATCAAAATTAAAATATTTAGAAATAAAATCATTAATTATACACATTGGAAAGATAATTTTATCCAGATGTTAGAACAATTTTTTTTCGCAAAGTGATAAAAAATAACCAATATAGAGGTGTATTTACAATATATGGAAATAATATCAAAATTAAAATATTTAGAAATAAAATCATTAATTATACACATTGGAAAGATAATTTTATCCAGATGTTAGAACAATTTTTTTTTTGCAAAGTGATAAAAAAATAACCTAACTAATATAGAGGTGTATTTAAAATGTAAATTGTCGAACCGGTATAGGTTTTGTAAATACGCAGTCGGGTCGATGTCAAGAGTCAGAATGACAAAAGGGTACGTTTGAGAGTGAGGGAGCGGACTGCGGATCGGCAGCGACGGAGGATGAAATAAAAAGGCGTCAGGTCGATGTAGTGTGAGTCGTCTTTATTGTGCTACGTACCGAGGGTCGGTGAAGCGGTAACATGATGTATGCAGGAGTGAAATAGATGAAATGCTGCAGGTGCACGGTGGTGGTGGAGATGGTGTGGTGAAGGTCACAAGAGCATCTATCAATGTGACTGGAGCAAGGAGTGTATGCCACAACCGAGTTGTTTGGCGATCCGCCCTCTCTGCCTAGCCTGCAGAGAATAACGGTTGGTTAACTCAACGAGACAATCACGTTTTTCCACTCCGAGTTATATTTTCTTGAACCCATGAAACCTTTACCTTATATATTTATACCACAGAAATGTACATCTAATATGATTTTTTGGGCCGGTTTCGGGTACCGCTATCCCGGGAACCATTTATTGGATAATCATTACCCCTGCCATAGTACACCCCAAGAGGTTCGCTACGTTTGGTGATTTAGCAGAGGTTTGTCTAGGTCTTGGTGGCGAATATGATTTCCCACCTACTGGATGGTGGGCTTGGTCGGGAGGGACTGGTTGGTTGAGGGAGACCGGAGACCTAACCTAGACCTCTCTCAACACATCGCCTTGCACGGCAGTGAGACCATCCTTCTCAGATCATTCATATTATGGCAAGGTACTGTTTAATGTACAGTATATTTTATTCTCCTGGCAATTTTGAATGCTGGTCACACCGGACAAGCGATACTTCAGTTCCAATTTCAAATTTCTACCACCAAAATCATTCTCGTCCAAAGTGTCCAGGGGTGTACAGCTATTAGATTTAGCCTCGCAACTTTCTGTGATTTATTATTGTGTCGCGTTAATAGATTCATTGTATTATTCAACAATTTTAAAATAAAGTGCACCTCTGTTAATAATAGGCCACTTGCATCACATTTTTTAAAAAATTTTTCCGGTTTAGGCAAATATTCTAAGACATTCTGTATTTTATTTTTTTTTTTAATCGTATTTTTGAAACCCTGGGGATTTTTTGAAAATTTCAATACGAAAAATCAGACCATTTTTTATAAACCGGAAAGACGGGACATAATTTTATAGGTGTGAAAAAACGATAATTACATAGCCGAAAATCATTTTAAAAAAAAGAACGTTTTCCACACGAATGGCACAGGAGAATAACGAGGCATACCAAAAATATTACATCTCATAAATATTTTTTTCCTTGATCCATCTTATTGATCATAAATCATTATAATGTACAGCGTCTATATTACTAAATTCAATGTAATATACTTGAACTTGTAAATTGTAATAATAATAAGAATATTATAAAATTTTATTTTGTTAAAATCAGCACCATAATCATTATATCTCTAAAACATGTACCGACATCCTCTTCATGTTCTGAAGAGAACCCCGTACCCATTAATTGTACGGGGTTCTCTTCAGAACATCTGTCAAAAAATCAAACCAAATGATAAGTTCGCAGAGAACAAACAATAAATCTAGTGAACGAATTCAAAAATTCGCCTGAAATCAAAGTGATGCCATATAAAAAAAATAAATCAGTGTGGAATTTTATAAAATTTATAGGAACATTTTCGGCGACGGGACATTTTCATGTAGTGACGTCACGAGCCCAAATAATGGATTTATTTATTTAAAAATAAAAAAAACTGTACATTTCTAAAACTTTTTACTGACATTTTCGTAATCTTAGTAAAAAACTCTATCCACACGATTTTTTCCAAGTCGTTATGAAGTCCATGCAAGTGGCCTAATCCATCTTATCATTTAACTCCCGTGATACGTATGAAAGTGTTGATTTTTTTATTTTATTTATTCATTCAACGCCCGGAGGGCTTTTACATGTTTGGTAGTACAATGATGACAGATGATTTTTCAATAGATAATGAAATAACAAAAATAAAGTTAGATAAAAAATGCACACAAGTCACAAAAATACAAAAAAAATACAGCGATTTGATAAGTTTACAAAAATACACATATGTTTAGTAATAGTTTTGGAATATGTTTTTTATAACATCCACGAAATTCGCCAAGTTGATGTTAAATATATCGACATCACCTAAGTACTGATTCCCCATAGTGTGAAATCGTTGTATAGGAGAGTGGGCAATGTAGTTCCGCTTGTGAATGCTGCAGTAGAATAATGTATTTTGTCACGTGGTTACTGTCGGTATTCGTAAGTTTATGAGTTGTAGGAGTTCGCAACAGTCGAATTTAGAGTTAAGTATTTTGAATAAAAATGTTAAGTCGTTTATTTTACGTCTGTCTTCTAGTGTATGTATTTTTAGAATATTTAGTAATAGATTATATTTTAAGTCTTCTAGTGGGATACTTAATTTAAAATTTACAAAACGCAGAATTTTTTTTTGTATTCGCTCAATATTATTAACGTGAATTTTGTAAGATGGAGACCAAACTACCGAGTTATATTCAATTTGGCTTCTAACTAGAGATACATATAATAGTTTAATGGCTTCTATGGAACTAAAGTTTTTAGTTGTTCTTAATACGAAGCCTAGTGTTTTCATACCTTTGTTCATAATTTGGTGAATATGATTTGCGAAACTTAGTTTTTCATCCAAAATAATTCCAAGATCTCTCATTTCCGTGACTCTTTCCAAAGCTGTGTTATTGATGGAATATTCAAATAAAACAGGATTTTTATTTCTAAAGAAAGTCAAGGTTTTACACTTTTCTACATTTAAAAATAAATTATTTTGAACGCACCAATCTTTAAACTTACTAATATTTGACTGTAGTATATGGCAATGATTTAAATCTGTTATTTTCTTGTATAGCTTGATGTCATCAGTGTTTGGTAAGATTAACACTTTCATAATACGTTCGTCACTCTTGGACATATTGACCCCCACAATCCTACCGACCCCTCATACCTTTTTCTTCCCAGAACTTCCTTTCCTTCCGTACCCTAAATGGATCATTGTACTCGAACTTAGGCCATATGGCACCGAACGGACTGAAATTTTGGATTCTTACTAAGAATACGGTCTGTACACGAAAACTCGTACATATAAATTACAAAATATTTGCAGTAATGTCAAAATCTTGAGAGGAAATCGGGGATTACGTTTGTATGAACAAAACGTGGCCCGGTTTCCTCTTAATTAATAAAAAATGCTAACTAAACCAATCGCCAAAGAAGCAACATAATTATTTTATAATAACAGGGACATAGAAACATAATACATTATAAATTGTCGCATTTTTTAATATTATATCAGGTCAACCGATCACGTTACTCGTAATGGCCATTTGATATTCTTAGCCTTACCTCGCTATCACACTTCAAGGTGCATTCCATAGACTTAAAGAAGATAGAGGGGGCATTAACACGTTTTATGCACAAATGTTTAATCCCTCAGGCCTCGGGTCTACTTTGTAGGAAGATCAAAATATTTCTGCTATACAATAAAATAAAAATGATTCGCATTATTTCTGAACGCATCCGAAAACTAAAAACTGTTTTTGAAAGGAATTGAAATACGCTTTCAAATTTTATGATTGAAATAAATACATAATTTTTTAAATATAAATTTTTTTAATGCAAATTTAGGACGGGTTGTTTCAAAAAATTTGATGAATTTATCAAATATTTGAAGTTAATTTTCACGTTCTGTGTAAGGTCTATTCAAGTTCTGTAAATATTTCAGTTTCATGCAACAACTGTCCTTTAATGATATAATCTTAATATATAAAACAAAGTCGGGTTAGGTAGACTATTTATAACTCAAGTACGGCTGGATTGACTTTTATGATCTTTGATTTGTTGGATTTGTCTCCGCCCCGAATAACAGAATAGCTATTAAAAAATCGGAAAAATTAACGAAAAAAAAATTATAAATCAAATTCTTTTCCTCCTACATTCCTTACATACTAAATGTCAACAGTCGAAAATGAGATAAACTGTGAACTATGTCGGCACCTCTAGAGAAAATTAAACGCAATTTCCGTAAGCAAGTGGAAAAGTAAGAAAATCACAAGAAATGTACACCCGTACGCAGATCCATCTCTGATACTGAGAAAAACAAAACACACAGTTGCGCATCGATAATTGCTTCATTGTGTGGTTTTTAAATAAAAAAAACTGAATTTAATTCGGCTAATACGTTAAAACAACAGTTATTGATGATTCTGAGGCAGTATGAATTTCGCCGGGTCAACTAAGTATAATATAATAACAAGAAAATAGAACCTCCACAGAACGTGAAAATTAACTTCAAATATTTGATGAATTCATCAAATTTTTTTAACCCTTCCGCAGCCAACTGGGGCCGAAGGTAGACCCCAAAATAACTATCCTTCTTATATCTACTTAAATACATGAAATATATTTTTAGTATTTTAGGTATTCCTGCGCAAAGGATTAATACATAATATGCCATTTAAAAAAAAATGTGAAAAAATCGTTGATCGCAGGAAAAAATATTTTGTCAAATATAGGTAGGTAATATTCCCTGCAAAAACATAAAAAAAATAAAAATAAAATCAATGAAAGAAAAAGTGTTTTCTTTGGTTTAAAAGTAAAAAAAAAAAAAAAATGGGGTCATCAGCCGACCCCCACGGTTACGGACGTCCTGTTTGGCATCTTGGCCTGTCAAGAGATAAACAAACCGTCTTTAATAACGTTTTAACATTGCCTCACCTTAAGTTTTTTCTAACTAAAATTACTGATAACGAAAAAAATAAAAACGCACACATATTTTATTTGACAAATATATTATAAACGTTATCGTCGACTCACTTTTTTGTCGTTTTATGTAAAAATAATGAAAAATAAAATCACAAAATTTAATTTTCTTTTAAACTGCAATCGAAAACTTTGGTTTCATAAAGGTGTACGTTTTGATTATTTTGTGGTTATCTTTCATAATTGATTAAAAAGCGTGGTGTTTTCTCTTTCTAAAACCTTTTAGATCATATTTCTGACCATGGTAGTAAGGCAGACACAACGATTTCTATGAAACTCTTAGAATGACAACACGTTTATGCAGTTCGCAACAGACTGGCTTTTATTACAAATAAAAGGTTTTACATTTTTGTTAGTAGATGGCGTTAGTAGACATACATTTTTAATTTTGATACGGATATTAATACCCCCACTTATCAAAATAAACTAAACATACAGTTTATTCATTGCATACAACGCCAAGTAATCTCATGAAATTATAATGTTTTTTATAACATAAACCTTTGGTAAGTACATCAGCAGGCATTTCCTCGCTACGAATATATTTAATTTTAACAAATTTGCGCTTTACAACATCTCGAATATAATGATAGCGCACATCTATATGTTTTGACCTACTATGACTTTGATTACTTAAGGCTAACTTTAATGCGCTTTGATTATCACAATATAAGTCAATTACATAAAGTGAATCAGTAATTTCATGCATTAAATTTCTAAAGTAGACGGCCTCTCTGGAAGCTTCAGACAAGGCAATGTATTCCGCCTCTGTACTGGATAAAGATACTGTTTTCTGCTTTCTACTTTGCCAAGAAACAGCTGATCCTGATAACATAAAACAAAAACCAGTATAGGATTTCCTATCTAAAGCGTCACTCGCCCAATCACTGTCTACAAAACCTTTTAAATCATTATTATTATTACCATATTTTAAACAATAATTCTTAGTACATTGTAAATATCTCAACACTCGTTTTGCATAGTTCCAATGTACATAACCATAACAATTATTAAATTGGCTGAGATAGCTGACAGAATAAGCAATGTCTGGTCTCGTTAATACGGCCAAGTACATTAAACTTCCAATTAATTTTTGGTAAGGAACATTAGGTAAACATTTATCTGTTGATTTATCCAAATTCAATTTAGGCTCAATTGGAGTACTTTGTGTTTTACAATCAGACATCTGAAATTTAGAAACTAACTGTTCAATATATTGTTGTTGATCTACAGTAATAACATTTTTATTTTTATCTAAATTAATTCTCATGCCTAGATATTGTCTAACAGGCCCTAGGTCCTTCAACTTAAATTCTGAACCTAATACATTTTTTAATTTAGTAGTTTCAGCCTCACTGTTAGAAAAAATTAGAAAATCATCTACATACAGTGCCACTACTATTTTAATTTTACCCATCATTTTTGTAAACAAACATGGTTCATATTGACTATTTTTAAAACCTAATTTAGTTTAAACCTCTTTAACTCTTTCATACCATGCAAGGGAAGATTGCTTTAATCCATAAATGGCCTTTTTTAACTTTAATACCTTTCCCCCACTTTTGTTTACAAAACCTTCAGGTAAAGACATATATATTTTTTCTTTCAAGTTTCCATTTAGAAAAGCAGTACATACATCTAAATGAGTAATACTCATTCTCATCTTTACACTAAGGGCAAACAATAATCGTATGGTAGAATGTCGCACTACTGGTGAAAAGTATCTGTGTAGTCAACACCGGCTTTCTGTGAAAAACCTTTTGCCACAAGCCGAGCTCGAAAAAGCACTTTATTTTCAAAATCAAATTTTTTATTAAGCACCCATCTGCACTTCACTATTGTCACATCTCCCGGATTATCAACAAGCTCCCATGCCTCATTCTCCTCAAATGACTGCAGTTCCTCAGCCATCGCCTGCTTCCACCGCTCCTTCTCTGGCCCCTCGAGAGCCTCTGCGAATAAAATCTCTTCAGATGCTGGAACGGTACTGGAAACACACATGTTACTAAAACCGTATCTTTCTGGTTTCTTCCTCTGGCGCCTGCTGCATACATCTGTCACTTGTTCGGTTGGTTTTGTTGACTGAACTACATGTTCTGAGACATCTTGTGTTGGAAATTCAATTAGTGTTTCATTGCCATCATCATATATTGAAGAATCTGAAAAGCAATCAAAAGGATCCTCAGTCTCTGGAATATTCTGAGACAATTCCCCCACTGAATCACTACTCTCTTCCACCAGATTGTCTTCTGTTATCTCTTCATTCATCACATCTGTCTCATCCTCTATCACATGAGAAAAGGGTAATCTCATTTGTTTTCCCTCACAACAAGTATTACACTGAGACTTGGTTATGTCAATAGTACTCTGACAATTCAAACCATTCACAATACCGTTTTTCATTTTTTGCATATCTTGACTGTTAATATGTGCTAGTCTTCTGTGCCTTAATTTTCCACTAACAGGAACTGTCAACAAACAACTTCGTGATTTTAATCTCAATTTATAAACACCTTCTGACAAATCCGCAGTTGCAACCAAATCATTGTTTTTGTTTCGAATATAACAATGTTTCTCTTCAAATATGACATTATTTCCATTCTTGATGAGTTCACTTACGGATAATAAATTGGTTGTCAAACTAGGCACACATAGCACATTTTTAACTGTTATATGATAATTCAATTCCGACACAATGTCAACATCTCCGGAACAAACAACTTGCACTTTAGATTCATTGGCGACAGCAATTTCTGGTAAATACGGCGTCGTATTTATGTTTTTAACCCAATCTTTCTTCGCCGTCATGTGTGCGCTGGCTCCTGAGTCGATGTACCATGAATTCTTGTTATATTTTCCATTCAGGAAAACAACATTAAAAACACATTTACTTGTATCCTTCTTTAACAACGGACACTGATTTCGATAATGTCCATCCTCTTTACACCTGTAACATGTTATTGTTTTCGTTGGCGTATCAGCTGTCATTGACATTTTGTTTATCTTTGACTGACGGCCACTATATCTCTGTGACTTACTGTTGGTATTGCTAGAGGAATATTTATTTCTCGCTGCAAACGCTGTGCCACCGGTTCCAAAATCACTGGTTACCTCCATATCGAGTAACTTTGACTTTATGGCATCAGCTGTTATCGAAATCCCGCTGTGTTCCAGTGCCAATACCATTGGAGAATAATGGTCAGACAAACCTGACAACAATAATGATCCTACCAACTGGTCTGTTATTGTAAATCCCGTGCCGTTTAACCGTTGAGCCGTTTCGATCATCTGTGTGACATATGTAGCCATGGAGTCACAATTTTCAAGTCTTATTGATATCAAATGTCGAAGCAAGGTTATTTTTCTTGATAAACCAGAGTCATCGAACATGTTCTTTAATGTATTCCATAATTCTGCCGAACTCTTGGTGTGTTTTATATGCACGTACAAAACTGGATCGATCGTTAATATTATTTTTGCCTTCGTTTTTGCGTCATCTATTGGTTTTATTTCAAAATCTGCTGTTGGCTTGATATACTCTTCCACGCCTTCTAGCACCAATAAATTTTGTACCCCAAAGCTCCACAAATCGTAGTTCTCCTTGCCTTTTAACCTGGGTACACTCGCAATATAGTTCGTGGTCATGTTTCTGCGAAACAACGTACACAATTTATCTATTTTAATCACCAAAATAACTGATAAATCGAAAAAAGGAGGCCCATAACCTCTTAGAATGACAACACGTTTATGCAGTTCGCAACAGACTGGCTTTTATTACAAATAAAAGGTTTTACATTTTTGTTAGTAGATGGCGTTAGTAGACATACATTTTTAATTTTGATACGGATATTAATAGAAACCTATACTAGTTGTTCCGAAAAGGGAACAAATTAGCTAAAGAGGTTAAGAGGGCATTACCAGAGAAAACCAGAAATATGTCATTTTCAAATCAGATTTTAGACGTATTGACTCTTTTCCACAAAAAATTATAAATGGATTTCGAAATATTGTTCTTTTATCTAGCATTCGCATGTAATAAATTTTGAGAAATTTTTTTAATTTTTAGTATAATAAGGTTATTCCTTATTATACTAAAAATTACGGTCGAAAAAATTAGGTCGTTGGCAGATTTGTTAAATTTTCAAAAAAGATTTTGTATTATACCACACCCATTACAAATAATATAATCATGCAGTAAAATAAATCAATACATTATCTAGCAAACGCATGTTTTAGAATTTTAATTTAAGTTTCAATAAAATCATTAAAAATATGTACGTACATGTGTTTCTTGACGAAAATTGGTCCATTTGTGTATTTATTTGCGCACTTACAAACTAATATATTTCAGAATTTTTTAACATTCTTATTAAATTTAGACATTATTGAAAAATGACTAATACTTATAATCAAAAAATAACTACAAAAAGTACATTATTTTAATAGTTTTATCATCACGCCTTTCAGCATTTTTGGATGAAGGTATAAATTAAAGCTAATTTGAATTGAAATAAATTCGATATTGAGTTAAAATTTTAAAAAGCTGGTACGGAGAGTAATAAATTAATCTTTCTCATTGTAACCGCCATGCACGATCGTAAGAACAACTTTCGACGAAATGTGGATGTTCGTCCGCTGGCTGGTTAAACGCTCTTAATGTCGTTTTGTTTACTTGCATATTTATATGGCGGATCCCCTGGAGGACATGTCGAATGAAAATTAGAAGAATAAACCTAAAAAAAACGAGGACGTAGTTTTGCTACTGATTTTATAATAACCCGTGTCCCGTGTGGATAGAGATAATTTCATGAAAAACAGTCTCCAGTCGTTTGCTCAATTGAAGTTCGTAAAAATAAAGTTTCTTTTTACCAGTACAAAAATTCTTAGAAATATTTTATTTTGATTCTGTTATTTTAATTTTCAATAGTTTTTTTTTTAATATTATATTTTTGTGCATGGGTAACTAAGTATTAGTCTATTCTTATGTCTTAATTTTCAGTACACTGTATCTTGATGAAGAAACCTCTGGTTTCGAAACGTGTTGTTTATGTGTTTGGTTAGACATCATATTAGTTTTTTATCCCAATTATATATTAAAATTAGTTACATAACAATGTGGTTGTTTGACAGTCTCTATGTGCTTTCAGGGATACTAAATGTATTGGGCCTGTAATGTAATGTAAATGTACTGCGAATAAACTACGTTATACCACAGGTGTCTTATTAAAAAGTCACAAAGTAAATATGTGATTACTGAAGACATGTAAAAGAATTTCATGAAAATCCAACCAACACCTGGTGTAATATTCCTCCGTCGCCGACGCTAAATGATTGATTGCCAAAACGAGTATTATTTGCAATAGGAAATGGAAGGGATATACGCACCACGTACCTAATCGAAGGTGGGAGATTCTATAGATTTATAGAAAGATGCGTGGATTTTTTTATACAGAAAATGATCAATCGAAAGAACAAAAGGCCGGGTGAGGAACTCTGACCCCTCCTCCAGCAGGATTCTCTCAACTCATCGTTTTGCTCCGTAATGGGATGGATGATTCATATATCCGTCACTCCTGAACACGCTGACCCTCGGATTCCTGACCTCCCCTCATACCACTTTCCTTCATTCCTTTAATTCAAAATTGTTACATACAGCAAATCCAAAGATGATATTGGCCCTGAGAGAAAAAAAATCTAATTCGTATTCGTATGGAGTGTAAAAATGAACTTTTCTTCGAATTCACGAACAAAAAAATCAAAAATGTACAGCTTTGTATACCAAACGAAAACTTCCTAGTTGGAATGATTTAAGTTCTGTTCTGTTAATTAATTTTTTAATTAATTAGAATCTTAATTTATAAAACAAAGTCGGGTTAGTTACACCATTTATAACTCAAGAACCGCTGGACCGATTTTTATGATCTTTGATTTGCTGGATTGGTCTGATTGGATTGAAATCCAGCAAATTAAAGATCATAAAAATTAAAGCATCAGAAAAATTCACTATAAAAATTATGAAGAAAATTCTTTTCCTTATACATTTTGTATGGAACAAATTCTCATCTTTTGAAAGAACTGCAGCGATATTGTGATAAGAATAATATTGAATAGTGCGTGAATTCCAAAAATGCCAATTGTTTTGCTTTTGTTCTTAAACATAGAATGCTTTATATTTTTTTCTTATACCCCTCTTTCTTACGCACTAAATGTCAACAGTCGAAAATGAGACAAACGGTGAACGTATGTCTGCAACCCTCCAAAGGAAAAATACATTAATTATAATAAATCTTCCTCACACTTATAAATAAAATGAAACACAATTCCCATAAGTGGAAAAGTAAGAAAATCACAAAAAATATAAATCCGTACACAACGCCATCTCTGATATCTACTGACAAAAACAAAACACGGACATTTAGGCATCGATAATGGCTTCATTGTGTAATTTTTAACTTAATAAAAAACAGAATTTAATTCAGTCAATAAGTTAACACAAGAGTTCTTGATTTTGAGGCGGTACAAAGTTCTCCGGGTCAGTTGGTATAAAATAAAAAATTAATACAAATATCGGACATCAGATGTATTTTAATTTTTAACGCACCAAATTCAAATAAAGGACCCGCTGCCCCGGGAACCATTTATTAGATTACCAACACCCTTGCCGCAGGTCACCCCAAGTGGTTCGCTACGTTTCGTCACTATGCAGGGGTGCCCGGGTTCATGGGGTGAGGTTTGTCCAGGTCTTGGCGGAAATCAGACATCGGCTCATATAAAAAGCAAATAACAGCCATAGAAAATCACACAAATCTGACAGGAGATTTCATCCGTCAGGAGATCTCATCCGTCAGGAGATCTCACCCGTCAGATCTCGATCCCACAAAAGATGTAGAATAGCTCGGCTGGATTTTCTATTTAATCTACATAATCTACATAATATGTACCTACAATACTTGTTCAGCTTGATTAAGATTCCTTTTTAAGAGCGCCAATTATAAGCAGACTTAGACGTAAGTCTTCTTCCAGATACTCTTTCAAACGTAAACACATTTGTTAAAAATTTTAAGAAATTGCCACGGCGAATGTTCGCTAGAACCATTTGCTACAAATGAGCTTTTCTTTATTCGGAGATATTTGAACATTTTTTACAAGAAGAACACGAAAGCAAGGGTAAAATTTTTCTATCAAAGAAAAATTCCTGTCACTTTCCTTCAAGCCTGTTATCAAAACACCTTTTTATTATCCTGTGCTCCCGTGCTAACAATGCAAGTAGGTAGAGTAATAGGATCACAGTAAAAAGTTTTTATGTGCAGGGATCAACATAAAGTAACCAAGTAGAGCCGAGGAAAAATATTTTAAATTATATCTAAGACAAAACAGTTGATATTGTCAGTGTTTGGAAATAATCTGGTAGAGTTCAGATTGTTAATTTAATTTCAATCAAGAGACAAAATTAATATACTCGTACTTCACCTAAATTTTAAAAAAAAGATATTCTGAGAAAGCTCAGCAATCTGTTAACCGTGATAGAATTTTAATGAGGAATTTCCTACGACAATATTGACGTACAACGAATTTTTTTAAGCGATTTAAAAGTACAATCTAAACGCTTTTTTAACTCTTATCCCGACCAACGCAATAGGCCACTTGCATGGATTTCATAACGACTTGGAAAAAATCGTATGGGTAGATTTTTTTACTAAGATTACGAAAATATTAGTAATTTTTTTTAAGAAAAGCACAGTTTTTCTTTTTAAATAAATAAATCCATTATTTGGGCTCGTGACGTCACTACATGAAAAAATCCCGTCTCCGAAAATGTTCCTATTAATTTTGTAAAATTCCACACTGATTTATTTTTTTTATGTGGCAACACTTAGCAGAGGTGTCCGGGTTCATGGGATGAGGTTTGTCTAGGTCTTGGTGGAGGATACGTTTTCCAAACCACTGCGTGGCGGGCTGGATCGGAGGAGACTTATTGAGGGAGGCCTTTTGACCTCTCCAGCCGGATTCTCCCGACCCTTCGCCTTGCACCGCAGTGTGAGGAATAGATTCATACGTCCGTCACTCCTGGCCACACTGACCCCCAGATTCCTACCCACCCCTCATACCTTTTTCCTTCCCATATTTTCTTCTCCTTCCTTGTTCCTATGTCAGTACTCAAAGCATTATACAAGGTGTCCGGAAACTCGTAGTACAAGCGGGAAACTGGAGAATCCACTTCACATTTGGAGTCGATTTTGTGGTTTAACTTTTTTTGATTTGAGCTTTCGTTTTCGAGTAAATCGGGTCCGAAGTTGGAATTTTTTTGGTTAAATTTGAAAAAAAAATTCACTAGGGGGTTGATTTCAGCTGTGTAATGTCTTATAAAATGCAACGAAGGGTAAACCGGGCTCAAAAATTTTTTTAACCCTTTAGTTGCTGAAAAAATGGAAAAATAGAAATAAAATAATATTAAAATCGAAATGCTTAGATCGAAAAAAATAAGTTTTTTGGGTTCTCTACGTGATGTAGATTCACCAGTTTCCCGCTTGTACTACGAGTTTCCGGACACGTTGTATATTTTAGGAGCGATGAAAAAATAGACCACATTTCTCAAATCTCTTTAGGTCATTATGACTAGCCTGAAATTTTGTACGCCAATATTTTAGTCTAGGTAGTAAAAACAAAATAATAAACGTTAGAGGAAATTTGACGGTGTGGTGATTGATTTTCTTACAAGGTTTCAATTTGATGAGTTTGCTTGCTTTTGCATCATTTCCTACCAACTTCTGGCAAGAATCCAAGTCCCCTAACGACATTATGAACATGATACGCGGGAGTTGTACTATACGAGAAAATGAGGACCTACATGTACAATGAACATACCACATACATAATGTAGAGGATAAACAAGATACGCAAACAAGTACACGTACATAATATAGTACGTATTTTTATAATCTGAGAGAATGTGCTCTGTTTCTTCTTGCCAATATATAAACACAAGAGATTTTTCGTTAAAAAACATGAAAATTTCTGACAGTTTAAGATAAATTTTCCACTGCAAAACAAAGTGGAAGACAATTATAAATGGGAGTCACGATGGAAGCCTTAATAAAGACCAACGTGTGCCAAGAAGTACTCTGATGACGAGGATGTGATTGCGTCGGCAAATAAATAATGCTTTCATCTTGCCGGTGTTTGCGCTTGGCATTGAACATTTCCTTTTGATCCAGTTGGTGAATAAAATTACAAAGTACTTAAGAATACTCAATTTACTTTGTTTGAATGTTAGTTTAATTTCTTTATAATTTACAGTGAAAAAGATCCCATCCAAATTCCACAAAGCTAAAGACGGGTAGAAGAATACTGTGGACTGTATCTGGTATAGGTAATGACTGGTGAAATAAAATCGATTTTGAGATATTAGTTTAAAACTAGCAGTTAAAAACCCGCTCCGCAGGTTTTTGCTGCTAGGCCCTGCGGGCGGGTTTTAGTTCGGCTTCGCCCAGTTTGAGTAGGAACTGGTTCCAAAAATAACCAGTTCCTCGGTCCACTGTGATCTAGTGACAGAATGACGCCATAATATGTAACATACTCGTATATTGCATATAGCCAATAACCGCCTATAAATCCTAGTACCTATACCTAGGTAAGATTCGTCCATATGCGAGCTGCTTACGGAAGTAGCGAAATCTTTTGGGAGATTCTTGAACTAAAACCCGAATTACAACGATAGCTTTGCTTGAAATTTCACGACTACAGATGTTATTTGTGGCGCGGCGTATAAGGCGTGACGTCGGACATGCAATGGAAGTCGGGTTCTGGAATTCAACCACGTGCAGATCGTAGGCTATTAATACTGTTTGATGATGGTACGAAGAACAATCAATCTTTCTCATCGGGACCGCCCTGTACAGTTGCAAGGGTACGATCGCAAGAACATCTTGTGACTAAATATAAATTCTCGGCTGCCTGTTAACGGGCTTTGTAAGTGTCGGTTTTTGGTTTCCAATGGAAACTTTTAAATAAATTTAACACAATGCCGTAGTCTAATTTTATATACCTTCATCTTGAATTTTTCAATTTGTGATAAGGTACAAAAAAGAACATTTCCCAAGTTTTCAAAATCCTGTTTGCGTTGATAAGTTTCAGTTGAAAGCTGATCCGGGTATAACTAAATATGCATGAAGTAATGTTATCATTAGTGACCGACGGAGGTTCGGTTTCGGTTTCGGTTTCGGCAAGTTTCGGCAGAAAATCTGTCGAAACCGAAAGTTTTTTAGACATGTTAAAAATCGATTGTTTACCGTTGTTTGGCTTATTTTTTACACTTATTCAGAGAGTTAACACGTGTTAAATTAAATAAATAATAAACAGTGATTGAAGTATGTGAAAAAGTAATATTTTTTTTATATTACTTCTATAAAACAAACAAAATTTATAAAAAGTAATAAAACATGTTACTTAACTACTTCTTGGAAGTTCTCTTTCGGCTGACTTCGGGTGAGTTCGTGGCTTGTATGTCACCCGCTATCATCAGCAAAATACTCAATTGATAAAGTCCTTTCTTTGTAAGTGTTGATTAATGACAAATTTTTGTTGCAAGAAATTTTTTTATTTTATTTTTTATTTAAGCGACTATAAATTAATTCTATACGTATACAAAATATAATGGTTATGTTAGGTAAAGATGTTGTATTTCTTACTCCTCCTCACTAGGGGTTCCTGTGCCGAGGTGGACTAAAATTGTTTAATTATAGTTTATTTGTGTTCTATGTCGTTTTTCGTGTCTTCATTAGAGTATTTCCGTTGACCTCTTTCAGCCATGTTTTTATTCTTGATTTGTACTCATAAAATTTTTTTATTAGTTTAATGTTTTGAGGAAGAATATTATGGAGTTTAGTTGCAAAATAAGTGTTGTTTCTTTGTCCTAATGAGGTTTCATAACATAGATTGTTTTTTATGTCATTTTTATTCGATCTAGTGTGATGATACGCGGTCTAGTAGAGGATTCAGTATTTTTTAATGGTTTCAATAATATATTTTTGGCATATATTCGTTGTACATTTGGTACGTCAAAGCTATTGAAAATTTCAATCAAAGGCGTTCTAATATGTAAAATCAGTATGGTCTTTGTGATTCCTTTTTGAATTGTATTCAGGTTGTGTATGTATTTGTGTGTAGTAGATCCCCATCCCATAATTCCATATTCAATTCGAGAATGACTGAATGAAAAGAAGTTAACATATTCTGTTATTTTTTATAAATTTTGTTTGTTTTGTAGAAGTAATATGAAAAATATATATTTGTTCACATACCTATTTCAATTATTGTTTTTTTTTATTTTTTATTTAACACGTATTAACTGTCTGAATAAGTGTAAAAAATAAGCCAAATAACAGTAAACAATCGATTTTTAACATTTCTAAAAAAGAAACCGAAGGTTCGGTTTCGATTTCGGTGGAAAGTCCTGTTTCGGTCGGACACTAGTTATCATGTACTTATTTAATTTGAACAAAGACCTTAGGATATAATCAACGAATAAAATTTTTAAAAAACTTTTAAAACTTATAAATTTAGCCGCGGCTTTCCGAATTTCTACCGATAGAAAAAAAATCTTAAATATGCTCCGAAAACTATTAAAAACATCACGGTGTTTCTTTAAATGCTATTGAAGATATTTCCCACGAGATTTATGCTCTAATTTAAACGAGTTGTGTTTTATCAAACACTAGCTGATTTCCGGCATGCGTTGCTATGCCATTTAATAATGAAATTGCGTGTCCTTTACCATTCGTCGAGTTTTCTTCCCCCTCCCAGGTACCCTTACCCCTCCCTGGTTCCCTCCCCCTGCCGCAAACCCCCTACCCGAGTTCCCCTCCTTCCTCTCCCCTCCCGCATTCCATACTTTCAGTCCCGATACATTCAGTTTTCAAACAGCTCGCGTGCCACCTATTGCAATTTTTTTTACAAATTTCATAATGCCAGAGCTCACCAGTAGTTTTATACAAACATTGTCCTGACAATAACGAACACAACAAAAAAGAATTATCCAATTTGGTGCTGTCGTTCGGAAGTTATGCGCGTACATACATTTCGGCAATTCATTTTTATTTATATAGATAGATAGATAGATAGATAGATAGAAGACAGAAGACAGAAGACAGAGGACAGAGGACAGGGGACAGGGGACAGAGGACAGAGGACAGAGGACAGAGGACAGAGGACAGAGGACAGAGGACAGAGGACAGAGGACAGAGGACAGAGGACAGAGGACAGAGGACAGAGGACAGAGGACAGAGGACAGAGGACAGAGGACAGAGGACAGAGGACAGAGGACAGAGGACAGAGGACAGAGGACAGAGGACAGAGGACAGAGGACAGAGGACAGAGGACAGAGGACAGAGGACAGAGGACAGAGGACAGAGGACAGAGGACAGAGGACAGAGGACAGAGGACAGAGGACAGAGGACAGAGGACAGAGGACAGAGGACAGAGGACAGAGGACAGAGGACAGAGGACAGAGGACAGAGGACAGAGGACAGAGGACAGAGGACAGAGGACAGAGGACAGAGGACAGAGGACAGAGGACAGAGGACAGAGGACAGAGGACAGAGGACAGAGGACAGAGGACAGAGGACAGAGGAAGGTGGAAGGTGGAAGGTGGAAGGTGGAAGGTGGAAGGTGGAAGGTGGAAGGTGGAAGGTGGAAGGTGGAAGGTGGAAGGTGGAAGGTGGAAGGTGGAAGGTGGAAGGTGGAAGGTGGAAGGTGGAAGGTGGAAGGTGGAAGGTGGAAGGTGGAAGGTGGAAGGTGGAAGGTGGAAGGTGGAAGGTGGAAGGTGGAAGGTGGAAGGTGGAAGGTGGAAGGTGGAAGGTGGAAGGTGGAAGGTGGAAGGTGGAAGGTGGAAGGTGGAAGGTGGAAGGTGGAAGGTGGAAGGTGGAAGGTGGAAGGTGGAAGGTGGAAGGTGGAAGGTGGAAGGTGGAAGGTGGAAGGTGGAAGGTGGAAGGTAGAAGGTAGAAGATGTTCACAATTATTTTCGCTTAAATGTTTGCGCTCTCCCTCTAACATTCGTATTTACGTATTATTTCCCCTTCTTCTTCTCTTCGTGCGCGTACTATCGGTTCTTAAATGTGTATTACAACCATTCGTATCGGTACCTACATTATAAGTTAGTTGTGTGTATATACATGTACAAGTACATTGTACAACGGAAAAATTCCGTTCATTGCATTGTACCGGGATGATGCTTTGTTCCGGGGATTACCAAATGATGGGCAGTGAATGGCGCGAAGTTCTGAACTGATTTCAGCCGAAATCCCATCAGATTATAGCGATGCTGTAGAATTTAGATGCTTTACAATGTGCACTGACAAACAATGGCCGTTAGATTATGCAACACACAGAAATTTTGCATTATTACGGAAATTATTTCAATTATATTACTCATTATTGAAAGTGATTGATGAGGATACATGTATTATGTAAATCTCATTGGTTTTCAGAATGAACCCATAGATATTTTTATTATGTTTCGAAAACTGAAAACTTTTTTTATTATTTGGGAAAAGTGAAATTACGTTTTGTTAACATGTTATTTCATATTTCGGACGTTAATTGAGAGTTATTCAATCTCGACTACCTTTTCTTTCCTGCTGCTTTCACAAGATGCTATTGGTTAGATTTTACACCCCGCCGCTCAGCCACACAGCTAAATATAAAGTCATGTTGTATTTCGAGAAAGTTAAGTTGCCTTCCGGTTCTACCCGCGCTTCTTCAAGGAAAAGTCTCTGGCAGGTCTGAAATACGTTCACCCAACCCAGTGAATACTCTTAATCCTTTTGTTAAAAGGTTTAACGAGCGGTTGAGGGAACAATATTTCCTTTCGGTTAAAGTACCCATAAGGTTAATTTTTTTTACATTAGCTCCCCTTAGGAGGCACTGAGGAAAATAATTCCCCTCAGTGCCTATGTCATCTTTGGGGATGCTGTGTGGTGTGTGTCTTTTTAGGAAAGGAAGGAGAAGAAGTTCTGGGAAGGAAAAGGGTATTAGGGGTGGGTAGGAATCTGGGGTCAGTATGTCCAGGAGTGAAGGAAGCATTAATCCATCCCTCCCACTGCGGTGAAAAGCGATGTTACGAGTGGGTACATTTGGAGAAGTCAAAGGGACTCCCTCAACCATTCGGGCGGCGGTACCCATACCCGCTGTTATAGTTTTGTATTGTTTTACTATTATTGAACTGTGTCATACTTGCAAATAATAATAATAATAATAATAAAACGTTTATTTGTTATAGAGAATACATCAATACAAAGAAGCTTTGACTGTCCAACTAGGAAGGTCTCCCGTTCTAGGACAGTCAAATGACAAACATTTTGATAGGCGTAAATTTAATTTAGAAATTACCAATTTGGGACACAAATCAACAAATCATCGCCAAAAAACTTTATCTTATTTACTAAAGTTCAGGCAAAAATATTTAATTATTAATAATGTATGCATAATTTAATTATTTACTAATTTAGTTATTATTAATTATTTATAATTATGCACAAGTGTCCTTTACGTACATGTTTTTTTTTCAATATAGAAAAAAGAAAGAAATGTAAAATTATAAGTTTACTTGTAAATAAACCAAAAGAAAAATAATACATATTACCAAAATAAAAATAATACATTCTACCAAAAGAAAAATAATACATAAGAAAAATAATACCTATTAATTATAAATAAACCAAAAGAAAAATAATACATATTAATACAAAGTTATTGAAAGCAGTGAAGAAGAAGCAAACAGAAAATAATTGTATATGGTGACCTTGTTAAAAAAAAAAACGTACTGCTAAATTGTTTAATTAGTACAGCTTTATACTTCAGTAAAGGCATACAAAAAATATCAGAATCGTTAGCATAAAAGGTTTTCAAAAATGTTTAAAGTGTTTTCCAATCGTACTTTAAAGAACTTATCAGCCATTACAATAAACTAAATCCGAAAGAAGCCTCGTAAGCAAAACATCTTACACAAATGCAGACTCTCAATTAATTTTACAAAAGATTCTCAATTAATTTGTTCCAGCAAGAAAAGTGGCAGAACCATCAGATAAGCTACCATGTGACAGAGTTGAATGAGTAAATTTTTTGGTTTTTTGTTAAAATTAGTTTTGTTATTTTTGAATACAAGAAGAATGTGTAAGATAATAATACAGGTAGACAGTAAGAAAAAAAAACAAAAGACATTAATTTGGAAAAAAATAGAGGCGCTGTAATATATAATTATCAGATAATATTTTTTAGTAATATTTCAGACTCCGTCCTGCCCAAATCTAGTAACCATTTTGTAATTTTTTGGCTGAAGGATGACACTTTACACAATTTTAGTTGAGAAGGGATTTTGTTATACAATTTCGGTCCCAGGTATGAGAATATCATTTGATAAGCCGCTGTGTTGCTTGTTGGAATAGAAAGGTCATTTCTGCCCTTACTTCTGGTTTGATGTTTGTGTTCGACTTTTTTCATTTTATATTTATTTTTATGAGCATAAATTATTATCTTTTTAATGTAACACTGTCGAACATCTAGTACATTAAATTCCCTGAAGAGAGCGTCGCTCGAATATCTGAAAGGTTTCTTCATTATAACACGTAAAATAGATTTCTGTGCCTTCAATAACGAGTTTAATATTGTTTTCCCTGCACCCCCCCACCCAATACATCCGTATGTTATGATCGAGTTGCATAGCCCGTAATATATATTTTTTAAGTAGTGTGTTTTTAAAATTTCCCGCAATGAAATAAATATATGAATAAGTGTACGCACTCTTTTTGCTACATTTTCTATTTGGTATTTCCATTTTAGGTTATTGTCAACTATAACGCCTAGATATTTGATAAATTTAACACACTCAAGAGTTTCACATTTACACGGAGAGTTACTATTTCCGAGGGTACAATTAATTTTATGTATTATGAGGTGGTGAAGTGTTTTGGGTTGTCCTGCAATAGTAGCGCTGAATGTTAGATATTTGGTTTTTGATATGTTTAATGTAAGCAAATTACTGTCCAGCCACTGTTTAACTATGTTAATACCGATGTTCGCAAGGTGGTGCGTTTCTTTCCAATCCTCTCCTTCAAATAACATGACGGTGTCATCTGCGAACGTAATGATTTTCCCACCTATATGTTGATTACATAGTTCGTTGATATATATAATAAAGAGAAGGGGCCCTAGTGTACTTCCTTGTGGCACTCCAAAGTTATTTTCTATTGAAGTACTAGTAGCCTCATTAATTTTTGTTTGCTGGAATCTCTTAGAAATATAACTTTGTATCCATTGAAAACTTTTTCCTGTTATCCCTATATTTTGCAGTCTCTGTAAAAGTATTTTATGTGATATTGTATCGAAAGCCTTGGCCAGGTCCAGGAACAGGGCAATGGTTTTCTTGCCACGGTTCATATTTCCTGCAATAGTTTCCGTGAGACATGCGATGGCATCATCTGTTCCTTTACCAGATCGAAAACCGTATTGGTTTGGGCTTAGAATTTTGTTATGCTCCACATATTCACTCAACCTTGATTTGAAAATCTTTTCAATAACTTTAGATATTGCGCTTAACAGTGATATTGGCCTATAGTTTTCTATAAGAAATTTTGGTCCACTTTTGTGAATTGGGATAATTATTGATCTTTTTAAATGATCAGGAAATATTCCCGAAGCAAAGCTTAAGTTGTAGATATATGCAAGCGGTGTAGAAATCTGAGATTTAATTTTTTTTAATATGTATGTATTTAGACTATCTGGACCCTTTGCATGTGTAGTTTTAAGACTGTTGATTATTTTTATGATCTCTTCTGTAGTAGTTGGTTTAATTTCAAATGAGCAACTTGGATCGTTTGTTTTAATTGCCGACGCTAAAGTGTCTTCCGTTTTCTGGGTATTTTTAAAAATATTATTCGCTAGCTTAGAGCCCACAGATGCAAAATATCGATTAGTATGACATGCAATTGTTTGAGGGTCAGTTATAGTCAAATTTCCGATTTTTAATTCATTTATAGGTGTACCTGTATTTCGTTTAGTTTTTGTTATGTCTCTAACAACGTTCCACAAATTTTTGCTGGAATTGTCCTTATCGATTAAAGATTTATAGTAACGCTCTTTACATTTGCGAATGACGTTTTTACATACGTTTCGGTATCGGTAATAGTTTTGCTGTTTAGTAATATTCAATGGGTCCTGTTTTGCTATTTTATGAAGATGGTTCCTTTTATGTATAGATTTAACAATGCCGTTACTAATCCACGGGGTGAGTTGTAGTTTACTGTGTGGAATGTGTTTTATTGTTGAGTGTTTCGTAATGTATGCATTGATTTCATTGATGAAATAGTTTAGAGCATTGTTAACTTCAGTTTCTTTATAAATAAATTCCCAATTTTTTTTACCAAGATCATTTAATAAAGCCTCAAAGTCTATAACCAATTTATTTTTATTTTTTATTTTTTTGTGCATTGAGTTTGGGATACTGATTGCAATGGTGTAGTGGTCAGTAATTGTATTATGCATAACAAATGCAATTGAGTTTGTTATTTTTCTAGTGAATATATGATCCAAGCACGAGCTTGAAGTACCTTGTACCCTAGTTGGGGAATTAATATTAGAGATAAAGTTACTTTCCGACATAGCACATAAAAAGTCATCACACTGTCTATGCTTTACTTCACCTATTGTATTTATATTCATGTCCCCGATTAGCAAGTATCGCGGAATATTCTTAGTTTTTTTTATCTCTACAATGAGACTCTCCAGAAAAGCTTGGATGTCATTGAACGATGGTGATCTGTAGATAGCTAATATACCTAAAGTCTTATTTATGTTGATTTTTAAGCAATTACATTGGCTTATGTGTATTTCTTGAACTTGAGAATTTAATGTGACGTCAATATAAACTACCACTCCGCTATTTTGGTTAATATGTGTAGTTGTATGGTATTCATTATAGCCTGCAATTTGTTTGGCTGTATACGATTCACTTAATCTGCATTCTGTGAAAATTATTACATGAAACTTTACAACAGTTTTTATTTCTTCCATAAATATAAGAAAGTCATCCAAATTTTCCATAGTTCTAATATTCTGATGTATAATATTAAATTTATTAGATCCCCATTCGAATTGCATAATTTTATCTTTATCTTGGCAGATTATTTCAGTAATCGGCATTATGATACTATCGATTTCATTATGCTCTTTTATTATCATTATAATTAAAATTTATGTATACTGTAAATATCACAAGGTAATTTGGACTCATTATTATAAGATAATAAAATATGGTGTATCAATGCAAGTGAATACATGGATTGCATGGACAATCCTGTGTGAGTACTTGCAAATGCAGAAGGAATTAAATTTAAGGGTAAAATTGCTATGTGGTAAGATAATTGTAAGGTAGAGTGGAGTATTAAAGGATACAGTTTGTCGCCTATTTCTGGAGCAGTATCTTCCTCTTTTGCAAATTGATTGTACCTTCTCCAAATAAAGACTAATTGTATTCACCGTAAAATAATTGTGCGTTTTCCTTATTGGCCGACGCTACAGTTTCATTTTTTTTAAATACCGCACAAGAGTTCCAACTGTTCGAAGTCAATGGAGATACATTCCCTTTATTTTGGAGAATTGGAAGTTGAAGTTAGCCAGAATTGGAGAAGAGCAGAGGAAGGTTAACACCATATATTCATTTTTTAAAAGAAGAATACTTAAAAGCTGGATGGACAGGGTTACGAATGAAGATGTTATGATTGGATCAATAAAGAAAAAGATGTTATTAAAACTATAAAAATCCGAAAACTTCCATATCTTGAACATGTGATGAGACATCCAGAGAAGTATGAGATCTTGCATCTCATAATGCAGGGAAAGATTGCCGGAAGACGGGGCCCTGGAAGAAGGAGAACCTCATGGCTGAAAAACCTGAGACACTGGTTTGGCCAGTCCACTGTAGAACTGTTCCTGCGCACTCGCAGAGGTCATAATATTTTAGCTTTGGTCGGGAGACTGCGGGTTCAAATCCCGATCCCGATTAGCAACTAAAATAATAATAAATAGTCTGATTTTAAACAGCGGTTAATGAGATATTAACATTTTCCGAAAGGCTTTGTAAAATATATTCATGAAGGGATGGGAGGGAAGCACGAGAGGGAAAACCGGGGGACTTTTGTTAAAATACATGTCTAATGGTTTTCTACCATTTGGGAAAAATTCGGCTTCCAGGGAATTAGTTCCGATGTAAAACCTTCATTGACTGGGCTATTAAAGGGATATACAAATATGGCCAGCTAAATAAATAAGTAATATGAAACGAAACCCGTAAATGGAATCATATCCGGAATCTCACAATTAAGGGAACGTACCCATACTACGTGACACATTTTTTGCAATTTTTTAGCCCCCCCCCCCCCCCCCCGGTGACCACGTGTAGTATATTCCAAGACCCCCCCCCCTAGAGTTTTCACGTAGTATTTCATAAATATGGTTTCGAATCATCTTTTGCTAACAAAAAATAAAAAAATGCATTATTTGGCTTATATCTGTCTTTATTAATACGGCGCTTGCTGCGTGACAGCAAGAGTGCATGCATTACAAGTGGAAAAAATATTATCAAGATAAAACTTATGTCAAAATATATTGAAACCGGAACGTAATTTATGGAAACAAAAGTCTTGTTATTTTTATAAACATTTTTCATCTCAATCATCTTCAACAAACACGTTCCCTGAACTTTTTCACTTATTTGAATGTACGAGGGTGGGTTTTTAAGTTTGCGGATTGGGTAAGGAGTGGAAATAAAAACCAAAATTATTTTTCCTTTTCAACATATTCACCTACTACCCTAATACATTTTTCCGATCTTTAAATTAACTTAAAGAAACTTTATAACAGCGCGGAACTCAATTTTCTCCACATTTCACAATTTCTTCCCGATTGAAGTGTTTGGTCGACGATAGCTCAAAGACTAATGACCTAATTACGATAAAACCCGGTGTTTATCCTAAAAATGAGTTGTTCAATTAGTACCTAATTCATTAATTACTTACTTTCCCATTCCGCGAACTTAAAAACCTCCCATCGTAGCTCGAAAAAAAACGCGAGATGTCTAGATTGACTACGTGATAAAAACCTAACCCCCCCCCCCCCCCCGTTGTGACCAAGCGTGGTATTTTGATGACCCCCCCCCCCCCCCCCTAAACAGGTCACGTAGTTTGGGTACGTTCCCTAAGTACATTGTAGCTAGTCGTTGTTAGCAAATCTCGTCTAACCCGAGAACAACGATTAATCGTTTACTGACATCAAAGCGGTTAAAAAAACTCTTCGTTACATAGTATAAAATGAAGTCGCTCAAAATGTATGTGCGCATAGATCTTTTAAACTACACAACGGATTTTCATGCGGTTTTCACCAATAGATAGAGTGATTCAAGAGGAATGTTTATACGTGTGATGACCGTGGCCGGTTATCTACATTACCACCTGGACTCCGTTGTATGGATCCAGATCTTCTTGGGATGGTGATCTCCGTACAGGGTGAGGTTGCCAATAATAATAGTGGGTAGACTATTTATGTTTATTCCGAGATTGTGTACAGGTGTGCTTCGTAGGAAGCGTAAATGCAAAGAGGACGGTAGACAGCAATCACACCCTTTTATACGTTCCTCATGCTGTCTCACTCATACACGCATGTCTCTTTCATACCGCAAGACATACGTTCACCACATCCCTCCACACTTAAATCCGAAGACAGTTACACAACATGAACTGATAATTATTTACAATACATAAAATATTCCAATATTTACAATGTAAGTAATTCATGTTGAGTCGAGAGCTGAGTGCTGCCTTCATTGACTCATCTGTGTGTTCGTGGTCGTAGTCGGTCCTTCCAATTTCCCGACGTTGACGCCACTGGATCACTGGGGCTGGAATGAGAAGGAGAAAAACCCATTAGACTGTCATCCAGGCCAAAGCTGGAGACATCGTATTCATCATACGACAGTCTCTTCGTCTCAGACGCGACATAAGGATTGCTGTGTTTCTTTTCCCATGACACACATAATTTAGACAACTGATCAAAATGCCTTTTCCAAAACATAATTTTACCATTTAAATTTACATCAATTATATAAAGTTTTTTTCCTAATTGTTTATACACTTTCCCTGGTACCCATTTATCATTGTTTTGGTCTCTGAAATCTCTAACCATTACCTTTTGATTAATCGAAAAACCCACCGATTCTTTATTATTTGTTTTATAATAATATTTTTGATTTTCCTGACATTTAGACATTTTAATTTTTGTTTCTTTCTTAATTCTATTATCCTTATCTCTCCCCCCTCTCGGTACAAAACTGTTTAAGTTTGACCTTAGTTTCCTTCCAAACATTACAACTGCAGGTTCTAAGCCAGTTGTACAGTGTGGTGCATTTCTGTAATCAATTAAAAAATTTCCTAATTTTTCCTCATAACCTGACTGAAACTTATTTCTTATCATCATTTTTTTTAAAAATTTTTTACACGTTCGAACCGCGTTTTCTGCTAGACCATTTGATTGTGGATGATTTACCGGAGTAGTTAAATGTTTGATGTTATTCATCTCACAAAACTCTTTGAAGTCCGCTGACATGAAAGCGGCTCCATTATCTGAAACTATTGTCTGTACACTCCCGAAATAACTAAATAAACCCTTTAATATTTTAATAGTGTTATACGAATTTGGAGACTTTACTTCTACACAGTCTAACCATTTTGAGGTTGAGTCAATAATTACAAGAAAATATTTATTTGCAATTGGGCCCGCATAATTAATATGCACCCTACTCCATATTTCTTCCGTTATAGGTAAATCTCTGTTATTTTTAAATAAACTTAGAATTTGAGTATCCAAGTCATTCTCTACGTGAACTGGTTCCTCATTCCCAATTAATTCTAATTGCACTTTACTTTTATTAAAACTACCCGCTTTCTCCGAAAAAACCTCCTGGAATTTTCGAATTTTTTTATTCACTTTACTTCTACCACTCTCAAATACACTATGAGAAAAAATTTCACTACCCTCCTGGGATGAAATTGATTGTAAATCACTTCTATCATCATCAAAACCACTATGAGAAAAAATTTCACTACCCTCCTGGGATGAAATTGATTGTAAATCACTTCTATCATTCTCAAAAACACTATGAGAAAAAATTTCACTACCCTCCTGGGCTGAAATTGATTGTTCATTTATTTCCCCATTATTTTTTTCTATTGGAACGATTGGTGACGCAAACTTACTATAGTTTACCGGAACTGAAATACCTTCCGATTGTAAACATCCCAATTCCGATTTAACCTTTGCTTTTAAAGCAAACGGTATATTTCTCGGATTGCAGAATTTCGGTTCCGCATTCTCTTTTAATTTCAAATGCACTTTATATTTATTGAATTTACCCAGTTTCTCCGAAAAAACCTCCGGGAATTTCCGAATTAAATTATCAATTACACTAGTATTATTCTCAACCATATTGTGAGAAACATTTTCACTTCCCTCCTGGGATAAAGTAGATTGTAAGCCCGTAAATCCAATATTAAACTTTTTAATGAAATCACGCCCTAGAACCGTAATTGTTCCCTGTTTTACTACGCAAAATTCTAACATTTCCCTATAACCGTTAAATTCAACTGTTAATAAGATACAACCCAATAAATTTAACTTACAGTTAGCGTAACCCATTAAGGTTAAATCCTTTGGTTTTAACATCAAATGTTTGAAATGTTTAACATAATCTTCGTCCGTTAAAATCGAAATTGCCGCCCCTGTGTCCAATAAACCGTTTAGTTCCACATTATTCACTAAAACTTTGCACAATATTGGTTCACAATATACTGCGTTTATCCGCAACATGTTTTTATGTTCCTGCGTATTTACGAACACTGAAGAAATGTTATTATATTTTAAACCGCGACATATCTTCCCAATATGCCCTTTCACTCTGCATTTATAACAAAACACGTCTTTAAATTTACAGTTTACTGAATCGTGATAATTCCCGCAATGTTTACACTTTGTTCGGTCCGCTGACCTCGCTCTGTACGATGTAACATTCTTGTCCGAAGTTCTAAAAAAATGTTTACCTACCGAATTTTGTTTTTGTGACAAATTGTTCGATGTATTTTTAAATTTATTTACTAAATCAACACTTTCCGTTTTAATTTGCTTATTCATTACCTCGAATGAATCCATAGCAATAGCACATTCTATAACCTTTTTTAATGAAAAGTTTTCAGCCTCTACAAATAATTTCTCCTTAATACGCCCCACTCGAAGACCGGTGACAAAAACATCTTTTAAATTATATTCAAGTCTGTCCTCGAATTTGCAAAATCTAACGAGATTTCTTAACCGTGCTATATAATCATTAACCGATTCTGAACTTTTTTGTTTCGTAGCAAAAAAAATTTCGCGCTCTTTGAACACATTTCGTTTGATACCTACATGATTCTCTAGTAATAACAATAAATTTTCGACCGTAATATCTGTAATTTTTTTAGGAAAACACAAATCAATCAATAAATCTATTGTCTCTGTGTGTAAATGAGATATTAAAACCGCTCTCTTTTTTTCTACCGAATTTAACTTGTCATCATTGACGAGGATGAACTGTTCGTATTGCAACACGAACGTCTCCAGTTTGTCCCTCAAATGACAAAACCTGGGCAGTTCTCCCCCTTCCATCTTCACACAGATACAATCAATAAAAGCAGAAAATTTTACAAACAGCACTCAACTCACGACTCTGTTGACTTGATGCTGCTGCTCCGATCTCGCCCTTCCGCGGACCGTCTCCTGGCTCCTGAACCCTGGTCGACCTTCTAATGCGCCGGCACGCCTTCCGTGAGGTCTGCACCTGGTCTCTGATCTTCTCCTGAAGACCCGGACTTCTCCATCCACGCCTTACGTGTATGCTCCTCCAGGTTCTCGGCACTGAATAAACCTATCCAGCGCCTTGCTATTCCTCGGATGCCAATTTCTGCTGCTCTTGCTCTTCCTGAATGTGATCTGGCCTGATGCTGCCTGATCACCTATTGTCCACTGTAGCCTCAATCTCGTGATGTTTGCTGCCAAATGTGATTTTGGCTGCTGCGTAAATCTTCTTCCTTTATAGGCTGCGCCAAATGTGATGACCGTGGCCGGTTATCTACATTACCACCTGGACTCCGTTGTATGGATCCAGATCTTCTTGGGATGGTGATCTCCGTACAGGGTGAGGTTGCCAATAATAATAGTGGGTAGACTATTTATGTTTATTCCGAGATTGTGTACAGGTGTGCTTCGTAGGAAGCGTAAATGCAAAGAGGACGGTAGACAGCAATCACACCCTTTTATACGTTCCTCATGCTGTCTCACTCATACACGCATGTCTCTTTCATACCGCAAGACATACGTTCACCACAATACGTATAATACATGCTTGGTTTAGTAGAGAAAAGCCGAGAAATTCAAATATTCAATTCAGGCAGCAGGCAGCGGGCAGCTGGCAAGCGGGTGGTGTGGATTTTATAAAGGTTGGGTAATGGCGTTGTGTTTCGTTAGCCACAGTAACGTGTGGCTGGGTCTGCTAGTAGTCTATAAAAAGTATTTGTGCAAACTTTATGTTCAAGGTAATATTCAACAAAAAAGTTATATTTTATTAAAAAAACAGCGAGTTCCCGGCGTACGTTGCTATGCAACTTAATAAAGAAATTGTTTCTCCCTGCGTGTCCCTTCCCATTCATCCCGTTCCCCTTCCGGCTCCCCTTCCTCTCCCGCGTACCCTTCCCCTCACGCGTTCCCACTCCGCCTTCTCCGTCTTCCCTCTCCTCACTCCCCTCTCCCACTTCCCCCGTCCCTCGAACCTCCCTCCCAAGTTCCCCTCCCCCCTTCCGCATTCCGTACATTCAGTCCCGACACATTCAATTTTCAAACAGCTCGCGTGCCACCTATTGCAATTATTTTATACAAATTTCATAATGCCAGAGCTCACCAGTATATATATAGAAACCTTCGCGGCGTGCTCACAACAACTCACCAAAGTTTCATCGCAATAGGATGAACGGTTTAGCAACGCATAATTTCATGACACCAGAGCTCACAATTGCATATAGAAACTATCGCGGGCATGAGCACATCAAATCCCCAAAGTTTCATCGCAATCGGATGAATGGTTTAGCAAAGCATAGACATCTCGCATATTTGGATTTTTATGTACCTACATATTATAGATGTTCGTAGAATGTTTTCAAATTGTGTAACAAAATAAGCATTAGCCATTATGTACGTTAAATAATAATAATCATTTTGAATATAGGAATTATTTTCAGTAATGGCTCCCTATCGCATTTTCTTAGCCATTTCGTAATATCTTCTGCACTCATCGCTCCAGCATTAACTTCATGGAATGATTACTTTCCTGAGATTGGATAATCAATCCACCTGCCCTCTACCCTCTGACCTTCCCCTCTCTCCTATCCGCACCTCTTACCGTCCACCTACACTCACACCACCCACCACCCCATCAGAACCGTCTGAGAATCCTTTTCTATCTTTCACCGTGTTAGCTTCACTTGGTAATATCATAAAATAAGTTAACTGCGTAGTTACTTACAAGCAAGGCAGAAGAAAACATGATCAGTTAATAAAAATTTATTAATATTATGAACGATATTTATTTCCATAGTTAGTATATCTCTGGTACAGTACCTTATTTATTATTTATATTATTATTACAATATGATTAAGCTGTACCTACTACCTGGCATATACGTAGTTGAATAGATCCGTGTCAGAGAGAAGTAGAGAAAGCATTGATAAATATTTTCCTCTTTTATTAAATGGTTTGGCATAATTATCTCAAAAGCATTACAAATCTTTTTTTGTTTAAGAAAGAAACATTCCCATGATACGAATAATCTGACAATATTTGAAAATCTCCTACTACCACCACAGTAAGCGAAAAATGTTGTTTGTGTCGTAATGCCAATGACCGGGCGATAAAAAAATATACTCAAATATATATCTCAAAAAGCGACCTTCTATGTGTAGAGCTTATATCAAATTTCTATCATGTGCTATAGAACTTTGAAATATACTTTTATTGATATGAATATCTAAATACAAGACTTTATATTGATTGTTTCATATTAGTCACGACGACGTTGACGACCTCCGTAATCCAGTGGGTAAGACTCTTGACTCACAATCCGGAGGTCGCGGGTCCGAACCCGGCATGCGCAAATAAATTTTATTTGATTAATTTGTGTTATTTCACAATTATTTCCTTTAAAATAATATATAGTATATTTGCGGCATGTTCCAGAGTGGAAGATACTATTAGTATCGCCCTGGTGTAAAACCACCATTCAGAATTGAAATGTTGCTTGAAAATGGCTTTAGCCGTGTTTGGTGACCAGATCTGAATAGCCAGGTACTTCCCAACCTTCCTCTTCCCCACCTCCTTCCCCTCCCCACTACCTTCAGCCTCACAACATACCCCAATTGGGGATGCCATAGTCTCACTGGCTCCAGACGGGAGCAGTTGAGATTCTTGTGCGGTATTCACTGTAAAAAAAAAGTCAAATGTTTTATAGGAATGAATGGCGAGCGAAATGCTGTACATTCCCAATGGGAATTTATGGCGAGCGATACACTGAAATAGACCAAGCCAAATAACGCTGGCGCTTTTATAGCTAAGTCTGGCGGCCCCATAAATCTATCTACGTAATATAACTATATATAACGAAAAACTTTGATCTTATGAATATTTTTTTTTTGTTTATTGTTGGAGTCATTTATTAGCTAATTTGTTCATAATCATTCATGGCATAGTGTGCGTTATAAAAAATAGTTATTGTAACTTGCAAAGTTCTATTGAAAATAATGATTGGAAAAAGAAACAGTTTGTAAAAAACTTTTCGTTAGTAGGACACCTACTTCTTATCTATTGGAGCAAGAACAATTATCTTTTGAGTGGATTGCTAATAAACAAGTTTAATGAAGAGATGGGATCGTACATATATATTTTTAGATAAAAACATCTAATTTATTTCTTTTTTATCTTTTATCACACATGCATATATTTACAAAATTTAATAATAATGCTGAAATCTATTCCTGGTAAGAGGGGTGGGTAGGAATCTAGGATTCAGTGGGTCTCTGGCGGCGGATAAGGTCATCTGCCGCCAGAGACCCACAGAATCCTAGATGACCATCTGACGGCAGATGACCTCATCCGCCGCCAGATTCAGACAAAGCATCCCTGTTAAGTCACCAAACGTAGGGAACCGCTTGGGTGACCTATAACAGTTGTATCCAATAAATGGTTCCCGGGTGGCAGTACCCATTCCCGTCTCCCAAATTACAAATTTTTATTTATTTTATTTATTACATTTGGTTATAATAGTGACGTATTGCCCATCTCACCAGGTGTGAAACGCCTGTGTTGAAATGGCAATTTACAGAGTGGTTATCTATGATTTTCTTTAAATATTATGAAAGTGACAGGTTGATATAAAATCTTTTTTTTTCTTTAAATATACAATTCAAGTATGTTACATATATATAGAAGATTACAGTAGCTACATGGTTACATATATATACACACAGTAGGTATAAAGGTAAGTATGTTATTAAATACTCGTGATGGTAATGTTTATTTGAGGTGATCAATGATTTTACTTTTAAATGCATTTTTGGATTGCGTGTTTCTAATTTCAGGAGGTAAAGAATTGAACAGCTTTGTTGCATTATATTTAAAACTTCTTTGCCCATAAGAGGTTTGACAAACTGGGATGTTAAAGGATTTTACATTTGACTCTCTTAAGGCTCTAGTGCTTATTCGTTCTTCAAACATGTGTGTATTTTTAAATTGATAAAGCAGGATATTTTTTGAATACAATTTTTGCAGGTTAGGAACATTTAGTGTCTTAAAAATAAAATCAGTGCTAGTTCTCAACGGGACTTTAAGAATGACTTTCAAAATTAGTTTTTGGATCTTTACTAAAGGCTCCAGGCAAGTATTTGCAGCACTTCCCCAGCTGATGATACCATATTCAAGTGATGATTGTATAAGAGCATAGTAAACTTGTTTCAGTTGTTTTCTATTTAATATATCTCTAACATTTTTAAAGATTTAAAAAAATACCTAAATTTCAAGAAATCAGTGCTCTATTTTAATAACTCATGATCAAATTTCTTTAATCAAATTTTATGATTTTCAAAGAGCAGACAAATATTTGGAACAATTTGCGTTCAGGGACAGACAGTAGCGGTGATGCGGGACACAAGACCCAGAACCCAGGATACAGGACGTTGACCCAACAGCCAACAGGCACAAAGCACCATCCCACAGCAACACACAGGACAATATGTCCTTATTTGTAGGAACAAGGACTCGCTTGTGGGAACGTTAAACACAACCAGATGGGTTTAATGAGGATGTTATCCCAGGGTTACCACCGGATAAAATCGATTTTATCAATGTTAACTGCAAAATGTTGATACTTACCTACTTGATAGTACGTGTGTAGGTACTAGAAAGGTGTAGTTACCTACGTACCTAACCCTACCATGTAACGAAAATTTCCATCTGAAAAAATTGCTACGTCACGTGGCCAGACAGTGAACTCTGAGCATTTTCAAAGAGCTTTGTAAGTCAAAAACATACTTACATTTTTCGAAACTGTTCATAAGAATGAATGTCATAGAACATAAGATTTGGCATTTTATTTTTTTTTACAGTTAAATGAACATTTCATTGCTACGTCGCTCAAAATAAACAAGAACAAGTGGGGTGAGGTTAGGTCTTGGTGGCGGATGTGTATGCCCACCTGCAGTGTGCGGGTTGGATCGGGAGAGACAGGTTGAGGGAGACCTTTTGACCTCTTCAGCCGGACTCTCTCGACCCACCACCTTGGGATGGGTCTGCACGGTAGTAGGAGTAATGGATTCATACGTCTGTCACTCCTGGACAGATTGACCACCAGATTCTTACCCACCCCTCGTACTTTTTCCTTCCCAGAACTTCCTCTCCTTCCTTCCTTTCTCTAAAACGAGCAAAGGAAGGAAGCAATCTCCACACAGCAAAGATGACATAGGCCCTGAGGCGTTATTTTTTTCTCAGGGCGTCCTAATGTAAAAAAATGATATGAGCGTTTGAAATGTTGCGTTGAACTAAAAAAAAGCATACGGAGAAAGTTCCAATTTCATGATGCTAGAGATCATCGTCAGATTTTTTCTGCTTCAGACATTAGAAAAAACAAAGTAGCTAGGACTACGAATATAATTTCTATTTTATATGTACGCACCTAACATGTTTCATCTGAGAATTGTTTACTACACTCATTGTATCAATTTTGAAAAATTTTATTGCAACAAGATAATTAATTATTAAATCGATTGTCCGATTTGTAAGAAAGGTATTTTATGATTTTTTTCTGTATCGATTCAATTTTGTTTATATGTTACGCATAAAATGGAGACCACACAGTTTACGCAAACTCTAGATGACTTTGTACATACCCAAAGTATATTTGTTTGATAATTTTGTATTTCGTACGATGAAACCAACCGAGCATTTTAGCTGCTTTATTTGTTATTTGATTGATATAACATTGATATTGTAACTTACTATCGTGAATCACACCTAGATCGGGAATATTGGAGTAGGTATCAAAAATAGAAAACTGCATAAATGTAATGATATATAATGTAGTGACATATTACTAGTACTACCTACCTCCTGTTATAATAATGTAATATCTTTTAGTTGTTGTAAGATTACTGTTTAATTTCTAGATACACAATGTAATAGTATAATGAGGAAATCTGTAATTAGTTTTTCAGGTAAATTATACATGTATACATTAATCAAAGTATAAACTGTTGATTTCCCTAAAATAAAAAATGTTAAAAATAAATAAATATATAGTTACTAAATAAAAAATGAAATAACAACTTCATTGATAGATTTTTTTGTGGTCATACTTACGTCATTGATTTAAAAAATATTTATATTTGTAAACGGGCAACCCTAATAAAGCCAGTTAGGAGTTTATGAATGCGATTGGCAAACGTAGGTACCTACATGAAATCCTTGAATAACCAAACGGAAGAGATGGATAACCAAATTGTGGGTTTTCTCATTTTATTTTTAAAGAATTCAGAAAATAAACTTGTATAAAACGAAATCTTTGTCGTTTCGGAATCTATTCCCGCGGTATTCAAAAGCATGTTGTCATTAGTTATGGTTTGGTTTTTTTTTGCGTTCAACGAATAGAGAACTCCAGTCCATTTTTTTTATTTTTTTAAATGAATAATGACCTTCTAACTTAAATAACTGCATATTTGTATTTTTATTTTTAGAGTTAGTTTTAATAGTTGTTAAAAATAATTGTCAAAGCTTTAATTTTTCAAGACCCCCAAAAACCACCGTATGTATAGTGAATCGTGTGACGTCATCACTCCTGAAAAGTTACTATAGGATCGGGCAATCAGTTCGAAGTATTCTCCCTAGAAGTAGCATTACTATTTTTTTGTGCAGTAGTTTTTAATATTTTCAATTATAGAGATAAACTTATAAGAGATACCTTTGTTTTTGAAACATTATTTAGGCCTAAATAATGTTTCAATAAACACAACAACTAAATCTCTGTAAACAGTATGTAAATAAACGAATAAATTAATACGATGGCTTGTGTTATTCCTACATTCCCACACATTTCCCATAAAATTACTTTACGGTGACGTCACGACACGAGGAACAGTGACGTCACCACTAAACATTTCAATAATGCCAACTTGACGGCGTGTTTTTACGACCCGATTAAAAATGGACTTTTTAATATTTTTTTTAAAACTTTGCGTTTAATATCATTAAATAAAACTTATTTAGTCAGAATCAGCGTTTATTGGTCTATATGAACATATTTTTTTAAAGCCATAATATTTTTCACTGGAGTTCCTTATTATACATAAAATTCTATGGAATATTGGCAGCAGGTTCAACCTTCATCAAACAATTTAACATTATTACAATCGCTTTACCACAAGATAACGGAAGGGCGGATAGTCAAACAGATCTTTCTCTAATCTGGTTTAATATCAATATCTAGATCCGTTGCCTGGAGTCTTCAGGATTATGATAGCCCAAATAATGTGGTAAGACAGAAGGTTATGGGAGGGGAAGGAGAATGGGTAGAGGATTTTTTAATAGCTCTATTCAGAACCGGAAGACGTAGTCGGGTTAATCGTTATTTTTTATGATGTCTTTTAACGCCAAAAAATAATAAAAATTAAATATTCATAAACACCTCACAATACAGACAAAACCGGAAATATGTCATTTTTAAATCAAATTTTAGACGTATTGACTCTTTTCCACAAAAAGTTATAAATTGATTTCGAAAGACTGTTCTTTTATCTAGTAAAGCAATGTTTTAAATTTTGAGAAAATATGTTTATTTTTAGTACAATAAGGTTTTAGCGTAGGTCGTTGTCAGATTTGTTAAATTTTCAAACAATTTTTTGTATTATATAACATACATTTCAAATCATATAATCATGGAGTAAAATAAATCAATAAACTATCTTGGAAAGCTATGTTTCAGAATTTTAATTTTAGTTTAAATAAAATCATTTAAAAAAAGATCCGCGCACGCTTTTTGTGACGAAAATACTTCAATTAGTCTATTTATTTACCGTCTTTCAAACTAATGTATTTAAGTTTTTTTTACATTCTTATTTTGCTTAGACATTATTGCAAAATTAAAAATACTTATGATTAAAAAATACTCACAAAAAGTACATAGTTTTAATGGTTTTATATTCACGCCTTTCAGAATTTTTGAATGTAGGTATAAATTAAAGCAAATTTTGAACGAAAGAAAATCGATATTCAGTTATTATTTTAAAAAGCTGGTATGGTGAATAATTAATCTTTCTCATTGGAACCGCCCTGTACGATCGTAAGAACATCTTTCATCGAAATATGAATTCTCGGCCGCTGGCTGGTCTAGTGGTCAATGGCCCTTAATAATAACGTCGTTAAATTTGGGTCACATTTTTAATATTTACAAATTCACTTTGTGGCTTCATTTTAATTAAATGACATCAAATCACTTTGTAAAACACCATTTAATCAAAATTATCAATTATTTACAAAATATTAAAAAGCGTTCTACGAATTTAACAATATACTGATGATGCCGACATTGTTAAAAAATGTAAGGCATGTGACGGTGTTTACCCGCTTCTAGAGTCAACCTTTCGACAGCCTTGGAGTAACCATCATGAGGAAGGAGTGAATATCGGTCTCTTTCATACCCTTGGGGTAGGGGGAGAAAATACAGAGGCCGGGAAATACTTCCACAGCCGAGCTGTTGAACTCAATAACGAATCGTAGAAGTGACCCGTTCTCATGTGACAAATGTCAACCATGTACATAAGTTGATCATGCGTTTGACATGTTTCCCGACTGTGCATCGGTGCCGAGAAGATCAAAGATACTAGCATTGAAATACTGGTAGAACAAGGACAGCATTGCCATATGACGCCTGTGCTCCAAGGAATGCAATCTGTTTTTTAAGATGGGAGAATCAATTTTATTTTAATTTTAGTTTATTTAGGAAACAAACAGTTATACATATTTTAGTAAGAAAGTAACATATTACATGGTTGCATTAACCAGCGAAGTTTCCGCAAAAATTTATAATATATATATAAAAACATAGATTAAAAAATTAAACAAAACATAAAGTGGTAGAAAAAAAGAAAAAATATATATTTATATGTATATACACAAATCATATAAACACAAATTAAAGCATGTGGGATATGTAAATCATCCAAATATTATTACTATTATAAAAAGAAGGAAAACCAACATAATGAGAATGAAAGAAAAAATAACATGCAGCAGGGATGGATAGTTCGTAATTAACAATTTGCTTTAATTTTTTCTATTATGAATTTATAAATTGACCTGTGGACAAATGGAAAATATCAGCGTCGTGAAAGATATCATTGTATTTTGTGCACGTCCTTCGGAGAAATGAATGTTGTGTGTAATTTGTTTTTGAGTGTGGGATATGGAATAGTTGGTTTAACCTTGTGTTTCTTATTGGACAGTGGAAATTTATGTGTTCTAAAAGATAGTTGTTGTCAACAACGTTGTTAATGATTTTGAATAAAAATTTCTGGTCGGATATATTTCTATCAATCAAACCTTTCCGTCCTTTTCCAAACCGCCGTTTCCTGCCTAGAGTCGAGAGTTTTTCAGTTATGTTTGGGCTCCAGACCAGAAGTGGCTGCCAAATTCTACCGTGGAGTGTACTGAGGTTACCTACGTGAAAAGATTTATAATAAATAATAACACAATGATTCCCGTCAAGGTTGGGAATCAGCGCAAATTCCTCGAAGCTCGTTCCATGACATTGGTAGAGTTAGAGCAGTGTTGCCAATTCGATTTTTAAAATAGCCAGACGTCACCCGAAAATAAGCTAAAAACAGCTTAAATCTTGAACATCCCATGTTGGGACCGAAAATTCATCATCCTGGGTGGCAGGAGATGGCTAGAGACATAGAGTGCTAAGATTGAAAATACGACGTTATTGATGTTGTTGTTGGTGAAAACGAATTTTATTTTTTTTTTTAATTTCAACTTTTTGTATGTAGATGTACTGATAATGTTCATATAAAATGCTGAAATTTTGAAAAAAAAATTAAATTCATTTTCAGCTACAACGACATCAATAATGTCATATATTTCAATCTTAGCACTCTGGCTCACTGAAAACTCACGGACCGCCACTGTTCTACACCCCTTTGAAAGGTCATTAAAAGTTATGAATTTTTAAGTAAAACTTCTTTACGCACGTTTGACTTGGGAAGTAAGCTGGTGAATCCGTGACAAGAGCGTTATGAAAAGTGTGATCGGGCGAGGCAAACGGCCGGGCCTTTACGCACGCTTGACTTGGGGAGTAAGCTGGTGAATGCGTGACGAGAGCGTTATGAAAAGTGAGATCGGGCGAGGCGAACGCTCGGGTGAGGCGAACGGAAGTTGAGAGGGAGATATAAGTTAGTGAAGTTTTACTTCAGTCGTGTGGTCTAAAGCACACAATAACCGATATCCTAACATAACGTAACCTATTTAACCAACTTTTTAACATAACTTTTAATGTCTATTCAAAGGTGTTGAAGTGTATGATTCTGGGTTGTCTGATCACCAGAAATTCGATGAATAGATAAAAACCGGTTCCTTGGAATTTTCGTGTATCCTTGCGCGTTGCGGTGGCGGCTACATAAATTCTGAAGTAAAAATAAAGAATTCAATACGAAAATAACCTGTTCTTAAAAAAATTGCTCTTAAATTCGTCATTTTTCGTTTATGAGTTGTATAAAAATGAGAGCTAGATTATCTGAAGAACGAGCTGAGAAGCTAATCCACTTTTTTGGAGCTGACAGCCTCATTTTGGAGTTAAATAAAGGAGCTAAGTTGGCAACAGCGGTAAGCAGAAATAAGACAGTAGTGGTTGACTTTCAGTAATACCAACCGTCTTAAGAAGACATAGAATGTACAGTGTACATATTATTACATACTCGTATATCAAACAGGATGCTGCGGTCCAAGAATTCCCCGTCAATTCAATTTGCCAAAAATGATCCTCGCCCTATGTAGGTTCCCGTGACGTCACCGGTAAGATCAATAGTGGGTAGATACTGTTGGGTCAATCATCTCATTACGGCTGGTGCCAGCGAACAATGGATGATTTATTGACGTATTTATGCCATGGGGTGAGCTTACCGCTAAGCGATTATCATAACAAACATTATGCCTATACGGATTATCGTTGTGGGTATACAGTGCCAGATCCACGAAATCTGGCGCCCTGTGCAGTAAGTACCGACGGCGCCCCCTCCTCACCCCCTCCCCACCAAGTTTTTTTTATATATTCAGATTTTTTTATATGAATAACTCACAAGAGTCTCAGCTGCTGCCAGTGAGTCTCTTGCATCCCCAATTGGGGTATGTTGTGAGGCTGAAGGTAGCGGGGAAGGGAAGGAGATGGGAAAGAGGAAGGTAGGGAAATACCTGGCTATTCAGATCTGGTTACCAAACACGGCTAAAGCCATTTCAAGCAATGTTTCATTTCGAATGGTGGTCTTACACCAGGGCGATACTAAGAGTATCTTTCACTCTGGAACGTGCTGCAAATATGCTATATATTATTTTTAATGAATTAATTGTGAAAAAGCACAAATTAATCAAATAAAATTTATTTGCTAGTCAAAAACCTTACCGCTAGATTATGCCGGCCGTCAAATTTAAAACTTTTACCCCCTAAAAAATATTTAAATATCCACCTATGTTTTGTACCAATAAATTTTCAGCTCTTGTAGCACTAGTGCTAGATGCGACGGGGATTCCCCTGGCAGAGACATCACGTACACTATGCATGCGTTCAAAAACGATTTAGGATACATTAATAAATCAACTTAGGATGTGTTCAAAAACCAACTGGGCGTTTTAAAATCAAATGAATAATCGATAGACAACATGCGATGGATGCCAGGCGCTTTGTGAATCAAGTTTTTTTTTCAATCAAACATATGAATTACGATTTTAGCGCCCCTAAAACTGCCGCCCGGTTTGCCCATCCTAGATCCGGGACTGTGGGTACATAATAAATGTGGGATGTAGCTACCAAAATGTAAATTAGGTAAATGTATGTTAGTGACGTATTCCTATGTACGTGACTCGTATTCACTGTACAACTGTAGTTCATCTCCGTATTACGTTGAGCCTGTGCGTATCACGTAACACAGGACTTTTCAGAACTCAGGTTCTGCTCTGGATTACTGAACTAATCATTGAGGGAAATTATTTTCCTCAGGGCCTCCTGTGTGGAGCTCATGTAAAAAAAAAAGCGCAACTAGAAAATTATTTCAATTGAGATCTTCAAAATTGAAACCAATTTGTTAATAAATTAAAATATCCCGTGATTTTTCACAGATCTGCGCTATCAAAATGGGGCTGACACACTCTATACTCTCATAGCTTGCCCTATTTCAACATGTGAGCGATATGCTAAAATAGGCTAAGCCACGAGAAATAGTACGCATATAGCGTGGTCTGACTCGGTGACCCGGTCATAATTCATAATATTATTATAATAAACTTAAAATCTTTTAAATTTGGGATAAGACCTATTTTACATCTTATGTATATACATATTCAAAGTAATTTTATTAACTGACGGCACTTTAAAAAAAATTACAAATGTGCAGTTCACACGCGGTACAAGTGAACCCTTTAGAAAACTAAAGTAGACAAGGTGGGGAGGCTACGAAGCACCGCACAAAGAAGAGACCGATTAGTTACGAAGCACCGCACAAATAGGAGACCAATTAGTTACGAAGCATCGCACAAAGAGGAGATCGATTATTTTCGTAAATAAAATAAACTGCTTCGTAGCACCGCACAAAGAGGAGACCGATTATTCTAGAGATGTATGTTTTTTTACATTAGCTCCACACAAGATAACCTGAGGAAAATAATACCCCTCAGGGCCTATGTCATCATTGGGGATGCTGTGTGGAGGGTCTATTTAGGAAAAGAAGGAAGTTCTGAGAAGGAAAAGGGTATTAGGGATGGGTAGGAATCTGGGGTCAGTGTTTCCAGGATTGACGGATGTACGAATCCCTCCCTCCCACTGTGGAGCAAAGCGATACTCCGAGAGAGTACAGCTGGAGAAGTCAAAGAAACTCCCTGAACCAATCTCTCCCGACACGGGCTGCCATGCAGCTGGCGGGCAGATGAATCCGCCGCCAAATCCCGGGCAAACCTCACCCCATGAACCCGGGTACCCCTGCTAAGTCGCCAAAGGTAGCGAACCACTTGGGGTGACTTATGGCAGAGGTGTCAGTTATCCAATAAACGGTTCCCGAGGCAGCGGTACCCATATCCGCCTCCCAAATTAAAAATGTGTTTGTTTCTTCTTAGTAACGTTTTTTCGTTTCATCGAGTTTCAAATCACAACGGTGCTAAAGAAGATTTCACTTCAAAAATTCAAAACCGTTAAAAAATAATAAAATAAACGTAATACCATTTAGCAATACCGTGTGTTAGAATTGTTGAAGCATTGAAAATCTTGGCAAGCGAATTTTCGAAGATTGAAGTCATTAGTAAAAAAATGTATTGTGAGTGACGTTATTTTACTCGTTTTGCCTTTCTCTGAATTTCAAGAAAATATCTTGGCTCAAATCGTCCATTAAAAAATATGCAATGTCGTTGGTTGGGAGTTGGGATGTGTATTTGAAACTCTAGTAATGTGCGAAGCGTGCGTGGGTTTGTTAATTTCGGTTGTCGAAACAAACATTATCGTAACAACTACAAACAGTTCATTATCGTAATTATGATATTGCGTCATAATTCAATACTAACATCACATAAGATGGTACTTAGTTACATGGCAGATTTATATCCTTTGATTAGATTAATTAGTTCTTTGATTTTTTCAAGTGAAATTTATTTAGCCCCGTTGGTGATTTGAAATTCGGATGAAACAGAAATGCCTCAAAACTTACTTCTACACAAATACTCGGTTCTAATATAATGCGGTAAATTCGCGCTTAGGCGCGGACCTTTGATAGCGCAGTGTGCTAGGCGCTTCGGTGGCGCAGTGGGCATTCAGAGAACGGATGTTCGAATCCTACGAAATCCAAAATAAACATTTTTATTTTTGTGAAATCAATATCCAATCTTCAAACCACTTTAAAATTAACAAGCAAGAAAAAAGAAAGCGACATCTAGCGGCTTTCTAGTTTTACTTCAACCGCGTTTGAATTACACATTTTTTAAGTGAAACTTATTTAGATGTCTTTTTCAGCTAAATGCCATAGTCTCAAATTTTTTTTAAATTCCCTTTTTTCAATTTACAAAATTTCATGTACAAAAACACCGCACGTATCAATTCGTTTAGGTCATTTTTTCTCAAAAACTTTTCAGCTATTAAATACCAAACGAATACCATTTACCGAAAATTTGATAAAATTGTACTGCTCGCCCCTGGATAAAGGCCGAAAAATATATAAGCCTTATAATATATTCTAGCTTTTAGCCGTATCTAATCAGATTGTGATCTATCTATCAAATGTCTCGAATAGTTTACTTTACCAATACCTCCAGGTAATTCGATGATGCGATTGATCTTAATTAGTTCAACACTGAATCTACAGATATAGATAGGTACCTTCTAGCTTATATACCTATACCTACCTACTATCCTTATTCCTTTACACCCACGTTATATCACGCGGGACGTGCCTGGGGTAACTTTGTAGACAGGTCACACTTCCAGTTAATAATAAATTTCAATTGTAGTAATTCTAGTATAATTTACTTATTTCACAAAAATTCTCGTTAAATATTAACGTTCATTGTAGTGGTCATGTTTTTAGGTCAAGGGGTTCGAGATTGATGATTTGCTTTGAACACAGTTTTCTGGAAAAAAAATCCGGCTTTAGAACAATAAGAAACTTACTCAAAGAGAGCAGATAAAATTTTGCAAAAGCCATTGTAAGGAAAATAATCCTGATTTCCATCAAATGTACATTTTTCGCTTCAACGTTTTGGGCCATTAACCAGCAGCGGCCTAAAACTATTCAAATTGTGTACTTTTTATTATTATTATGTAATGAGCAGGCAGCATTCTGCTGATGCGCTCATATCTAATTTCACAATAGTTTGACAGTAAATTTTGTAATTATTTTTTGATCGTAAGTATTTATAATTTTTCAATAATGTCTAAGCAAAATAAGAATGTAAAAAATATCTTAAATACATTAGTTTGTAAGACCGTAAATAAATAGACAAACTGAAGTGTTTTCGTCACAAAACACGTGTGCGGATCTTTTTTTAAATGATTTTATTTAAACTAAAATTAAAATTCCGAAACATAGCTTTCTTGGAAGAAAAAATGCTCACGTAATTAATGTATGCCCCCTTATATGATTTGAAATGTGTGTTGTATAGCACAAAATTTTGTTTGAAAATTTAACAAATCTGCCAACGACCTAAGGTAAAACGGGTAAAACCTTATTGTACTAAAAATAAACATATTTTCTCAAAATTTGAAACATAGTTTTACTAGATAAAAGAACAGTCTTTCGAAATCAATTTATATTTTTTTGTGGAAAAAACTCAATACGTCTAAAATTTGATTTAAAAATGACATATTTCCGGTTTCCGATCCAAAAAATCGTCTTTTTTTGTCTAAAACTCTTCCTATATTAAACTAATGCATTCCCAAAGTTACAGCATCAAATTCGATCTTGAAATACCTATAGTTAGGAGCGGTGCGAAGAAGGGACAAGTGGAACGGAAAACGAAGCGGCCTGGTTGCGTATTTACAATCCCTACCGCGTTTCAGTCGCTTTAAATTTTCAATATCAAAATTTAAATATTTAGAAATAAAATTATTCAATTCTAATATACACATTGGAAAGATTATTTTTATCTAGATTTTAGAACAATTTTTGTTTTTGCAAAGTGATAAAAAATTATCAATATAGAGGTGTATTTACAATATATGGGATGTTACGTTACGGAATTGTTTCCCGTGCGAGCTAATAGCGAATTGACCCCTTGCACAGGCCCTCCGCCCCCTCTCCCCGCACCGCGCGGCACCCGTGCCAAGCGCCGAGCGGCTCCCCGCTGCCATTCCTTCGCCGGCCTTCGGCAGAATAACTGTGTTCCCCGTGATTCGCGCTAGGCGCTCTCCGTAAACGCTCACGATGTTTTACTTTAATTGTGTATTGTGCTTAAAGAGGTTTACGCCTACCCAGAAATCCTGTCTGCCGACCGCCTATCTCCTGCTTGTGAGTACCAATGAACCTTGCTACCCCTCTGTGTGCTAAGAACTGACATTTAAATTCACTAAACACGTGTAGAGAGAGTTGAGAGAAGCTCCCCCCGTTATGATAGAATTAATTAGAGATAGCCAAATACTCATGTGTGTAGTGCCGATGCTGGCCTTTTGTAGAACCCTGTTCACCTTTAATTGAATAAAACCCTTTTTCGTGCATAACAACTGTGTTCTGATTGAGGAAGGAGACCTGGAGATTTTGAGGAAAGGAAGGGGAGTAGGAATTAACAAGCGAACCACAGACACTCGCCCTGGGTTTAAGAGGGACCTTGCTCGCGCCGGCTGTGCAGAGCTAGCCGCCGGCTTGTTTATTGCATGTCCTTTCCAGGTTTTGGGTTTAGCGTTGGCCGCAAGTAGCGCCAATGCTAGCACTGGCGCCCAACGTGGGGCTTTTTTTTTTTTTTTCCTCCCTCTTCACGGTCCCACAGTCTCGTTCTTCAATCAGCAATTGTTTAAACTTTATAATGTATAATGTTTTGTCTTGTTACTCCCAATTTGTCTAGCATTTCCATCAAGAACCCCGGCGCGATTGTAACTTCGAATTGCAATTTAAATTATCACGGGCACGATTCCTTCATTTTCGAGTCGTCACTCGACAAAACATTATCACCGGTATTCCTACGTAAAGTGCTCAACCAAGAAAGTTGCCGTCGTGAATAATATAGTGTTTACAAGTGTCGACCGACTAAATTTGCTAGTTTCAAATACAAGATTAATAGTGGAAATGTACACAAATATTTAAAACAAAGTTATTCAACAATTAAAATCCTGTATATGATAAACCAATTACCCGCTTCGTTTCCCGAAAGTTAATTAACCAGTTTTTATTAATAAACTTATTCCGCAGTGTGCTGGTCTGTATTTGATATCGACATATTCTGCGAATAGGGGACTATTTCGCAAAATACTGGCCTGTATATATAACGGCATATTTTGCAGCTTAAGGGAAACAAGTGGATTAAATTCTTTCTACCTTTTGACAATTGAGCATTTTTCTAATTTTGCCGCCTGTTTCATCATTTAGCTTTTTTTTCTTTCGTAAGAAACAGACGACATAATTTGAAAGACGTTCGGTTCGCGTTGACGTCGATTCCTCGAGTCAGGCATTACATTACGTATGCACATTTCTGCATATAACTTGTTATGACAAAAGGAAGTCGGCGGATAAATACCAATAATTGGTGATGCTCAAATCAGGCTACAGTCTAGCCACGTAAATAAAGAAACGATTCCCCAAGACATTGTTGAATTTTCAAACAAATACTTCCACGAAAACTTGTATAAAAGAAAAAATATTTCTTTCCTTTTCTGAAGAACCCCCCTTTGGAAAGGAAATGGAAATATTCTAAAAACATGTTCGTTTAAGGCGAACCTCGTTTCCGTTTTTTATTTCCGGACTTTTGCAAATTTGCAAACATTTTTCAAAAACATCGGAATAAATTCTAAAAACGTGTTTCATTAAGGTGAATCCCGGCCCGTGAAATTTTCATATCCGGACTTTGAAAATTTTCAACAAATTTTCAAAACATCTGGATTTTTTCACAAAAATCACGTTTTTTAAGGGAAACCGCTGCCCAAATTTTTCTCGTTTTTGGACTTTGAAAAATTTTCAATAAATTTTCAAAACATCTGGATTTTTTCTCAAAATCACGTTTTTTGAGGGGAACCTCTGCGCAAATTTTTCTCGTTTATGGACTTTGAAAATTTTCAACAAATTTCCAAAACATCTGGATTTTTTCACAAAATCACGTTTTTTGAGGCAAACCCCTGCACAAATTTTTCTCGTTTTTGGACTTTGAAAAATTTTCAACAAATTTCCAAAACATCTGGATTTTTTCTCAAAATCACGTTTTTTGAGGCAAACCCCTGCCCAAATTTTCAAATAAACCAAACACTTATAAATTTCTTCAAAAACTTTTTGTAAAAATACGTCCCCAGTGGTCAATCTCTGCCCAATTTCTTTCCAATTGCGAGTCTAGTTCTCACTTTTTCCAACATAAGGTCACTCTGATACGATCTTATACACCATGGAAGTTCCTCAAGTTACGCTGGGTATAATCCCACACATTTTTACTTCAAAAAAGGAAGAATTACTACAGGCCCTGAGAAATAGAAAGATTTCTCCTAGGAATAATTCCAAAATGCCTTACTGTGACGGAATCAGTAAATTCCATCACATCAAGTACTCAGGCGTTATCAAATTGGCAAAACTCTTGTCATAAGTGACGTGAGTTACTTGTAAATATTAAATGTAAATAATCACCCATATGGGCATTCGTAAGGTAATCCTTATACCCGAAGGCACATTAATGTCAACGGTAGCCTAACTCCTGTACATTCTTTTTCTTTTTGCATAATTTTATATGTTCTTGTACATCCTGCGTGCCTTGCCTGCTGTACCACAAGAGCACCTCTTGGGGCACCGTTTTCATACTTGTATGCATCCTCTTCCTGAAATTGATCACTTCGGGAAAGGGCCTCCTTTTCCTCCTACCATCAACGGTTCCGGAAAACTCCTGCTCCAAGACGTCGCTTTCCTTTTCACAATTCTTGCAGCATCCGCGCGTTTTTTTTCTCACCTCATCGCCTCATCTTGTCATATCACCTTTTTTTAATTGTTTTGTGTCGGGTTTTTGCCGTACCAGTACGTCCCTACCCTAATGTTGTAAATATAAAATCATAAGTGCAAGTCTGTATAATAACCATTGGTGTCAGACCATTGCCGCAGCTCACTACTATGGTCACAGCACCATATTGTAAGAATGTCGCGACGATTTCCGTATAATAGGAAATCCTCCCGTTTTTTCTTTTTTCTTTTTCCTCTTCACCCCATCCTAACACATTCATAGTAATGTTGTATATTGGGGATCGTTTCGAATACACCAAATGTACACACCTATCAGGTCACATTCGCTGGATTCGAAACAATTCAAGGGCAACCTTGTTGCTACTTGTGGTTTTTCTTCTTTTTCCAAAAATTAGAATGGCGCTCAACCCAATTGCTCTATTTTTTTCCAGAATCGTATTTTGTCGGATTCTGAGAAAAATATTTGTTATAAAAGTGGCAATACGTTTCGTCCCTTCATTAACATTGTTCTTTGTACATATACAACTTCATTATGAGGTACAATATTTTATCATGACATCAGTTTCTTTTGTCCTTTATTGTACCATTATTCTTGTTTGAAGTTTAAAATCTTGGCCAGATCTTCAATAAAATTTGTGTTTATCGCCTTTTGGCAAGTCTTGTAACGTATGCTAATATGAAATTATTAAGCTACAGCAGTGCCGTATTAATTACATCATTGCAAAAACCGCCGTCTGTATTGAATGGGGACCCACATTTTCGAACGTAAACTTTTGTAACATTATAGGCGCGAGCCTTACAATATCTACTATTATAGGTGTGAACCTTACAATATCCACTGCTATAGATGCGAATCTCATAATATCTTTGTGTTTTTACACGTCACGGGGAGTCCGTCATAACTACTCATTGTTTGCTCGTCAACACAGGGTTGTTGATCGAGAGGGTGTTTTATCTCATTAAATTGTTTTAAATACCTATTGGGCTACTGTCTTTCAATACTGGGCAAAATTTGTTGTAAATCGTTCATTCCTGTCACGTGAGACGTGAAAACGTGACAATATCTACCATCATAGGAGAGATCCTCAAAACATCCGCCATGATACGAGAAGCTCGTTATAATTACTTTATACTCTTAACTAAATGTTATTGAGTTGGTCGTGTGTCCTTTGGCATGAGAACCGCTTAACCCGCCGTCTGTATTGAATGGGGACCCACATTTTCGAACGTAATTGGGCTACTGTCTTTCAATACTGGGCAAATTTGTTGTAAATCGTTCATTCCTGTCACGTGAGACGTGAAAACGTGACAATATCTACCATCATAGGAGAGATCCTCAAAACATCCGCCATGATACGAGAAGCTCGTTATAATTACTTTATACTCATAACTAAATGTTACTAAGTTGGTCGTGTGTCCTTTGGCATGAGAACCGCTTAACCCGCCGTCTGTATTGAATGGGGACCCACATTTTCGAACGTAATTGGGCTACTGTCTTTCAATACTGGGCAAAATTTGTTGTAAATCGTTCATTCCTGTACATGAGACGTGAAGACGTTACAATACTCACCATGAGTCGTGCGAACGAAATAATATCTACCCCCATGTTTGTGTGACCTACCAAGTGTAGATCACACGTCTTTTATGTCAATGTATTCCTTTTGTCCTACACTACCAAATGATATTGTAATGTGCCAGGATAACTGCTGTAGACCTTGTTTCACCTTCCACTCAGAGGTCGAATTTCGGAAATAGCCGAGTCCTCAGCAGTTTTCTTCGTTCAAATGTTCCCAATTGTCACCCTTTCCCTTCCTCGAAATTATCCGTGAATGGGGATATATGCGTTACGCACTTGGCGTTTCATTTGTCAAATGGGACAACCTTCATACACGGATCCTTTCAACTTCCTACTCCTTTCCCACTTTTCATAACTTATTTGTACTCAATGTTTTTGTTCTTCGAAAGTAGAAAAAATGCTACCGTATAGACGTGAGCATAGGTCATGGAAGACCAACTTCTTTCGAACGTGGCATTTTGTCATACGTACAAACCCTTACCTACGTGTTCTTGGAAATGTATTTAGTTTAAAAAAAAAACTAAATGGGTTAAACAGAACCTTCCTTGAATACGTACCTTTGTAATATGTATAAGTCTGTAGTTACACTTAGTCAACTCTCTCTCCGTCTCTCTCTCTCTCTACACGTCAAACTAATCCAATCTTTCTCAATATGCACACCTTGTTTCTCTCCAAACCTTTTCATCATTGGTCTACCAGGCAGGTAAACTTCAAGAATTTTGTTCTAATAATAATTTTTCGCCGGATTAATAAGAAGACCAGCAGCTCTTCACCCTATCTACACCTGCGCCTCTCTTCATGCTGCCTTCACTACCGTCACGGAGGTCCCATGCCTTCAAACCCTACGTACCAAAAGCACCCGACCACACCTAACATAACCTAGTGTGAGTCGTGCGTGTAGTTGCGAATTGTATCATCACCCAACCATCACTCAAACAAACCCGAGCACGTCAGCTCTAGGTTGGTTCATGTTCCTGTTGCCATTGTACAAATGTTCCTGTTGCCATTGTACAAATGTTCCGGTTGCCATCGTGCAAATGTTCCTGCGGCATCTCGCAAATGTTCCTGTTGCCATTGTACAAATGTTCCGGTTGCCATCGTGCAAATGTTCCTGCGGCATCTCGCAAATGTTCCTGTTGCCATTGTACAAATGTTCCTGCTGCATCTTGCAAATGTTCCAGCTGCACCTTGCAAATGCTCTGTTGCCATCATGCCAATGCTCCTGTGCCTTTGCGCAAATAACAATACCAACGATTGTTCACACAAAAATCCCACTGTATACTAACCAGTGTACCAACCACCATCACAACAACGGCTGTCATGCACACAAACCACCTCCTCTATAAAGGACCAACCACCAATTACAATTCCACTCTCCAGTACCTCAATGATGTCATACTGGCCCACCCACAGGATCCGAAAGCAGCTACCTTTTTGACCTCTGTGACAGGTAGAACCCTCTCCACCACCAAGAAGCCTCATCCTGCGTTCTCGTCTTCGTGTTTTCTTTAAGGCCCTAGTGTTCCTTGAGTGTAATCTCAAACGGGCCAGGTTACTGTGACAAAGTAACCTTATAACTTCAGTGCAACGTTCAAACACCCCAAACATCCTACGCAAACCACGCTACGCAAACTTAGCTCACAGACCAATGATACAATTTAGAGTCATTTTTTTTCTATCACTGCATAACCCTTGTACCTTTCTCCAGCAGGTCCTTGTTTATATTTATGTATGCCACTGCTCTTTCATGTACATTCATGTATAATTCTTTGTTCACCATGTTTTTTTTCTCTTTTGTTTTTGTTTCTACTATTTTGTAGCTAGCAACTTTTTCTTTTTCTCTCTCTCTCTCTCTCCCCCCTTTCTCTTGGATGTTTTTTTTTTTTGCACAAGTGCTAGAAGGGTAAGAGGATTTCTTAGCCCTACTGCTCCATTACCACGTCGCCTTTTTTGCGGCGAGGGGGGAAGTGTTACGTTACGGAATTGTTTCCCGTGCGAGCTAATAGCGAATTGACCCCTTGCACAGGCCCTCCGCCCCCTCTCCCCGCACCGCGCGGCACCCGTGCCAAGCGCCGAGCGGCTCCCCGCTGCCATTCCTTCGCCGGCCTTCGGCAGAATAACTGTGTTCCCCGTGATTCGCGCTAGGCGCTCTCCGTAAACGCTCACGATGTTTTACTTTAATTGTGTATTGTGCTTAAAGAGGTTTACGCCTACCCAGAATCCTGTCTGCCGACCGCCTATCTCCTGCTTGTGAGTACCAATGAACCTTGCTACCCCTCTGTGTGCTAAGAACTGACATTTAAATTCACTAAACACGTGTAGAGAGAGTTGAGAGAAGCTCCCCCCGTTATGATAGAATTAATTAGAGATAGCCAAATACTCATGTGTGTAGTGCCGATGCTGGCCTTTTGTAGAACCCTGTTCACCTTTAATTGAATAAAACCCTTTTTCGTGCATAACAACTGTGTTCTGATTGAGGAAGGAGACCTGGAGATTTTGAGGAAAGGAAGGGGAGTAGGAATTAACAAGCGAACCACAGACACTCGCCCTGGGTTTAAGAGGGACCTTGCTCGCGCCGGCTGTGCAGAGCTAGCCGCCGGCTTGTTTATTGCATGTCCTTTCCAGGTTTTGGGTTTAGCGTTGGCCGCAAGTAGCGCCAATGCTAGCAGGGAATAATATAAAAATTTAAATATTTAGAAATAAAATTATTAATTTCTAATATACACATCAGAAAGATTATTTTATCTAGATTTTAGAACAATTTTTTTTTTTGCAATGTGAAAAAAAATAAACAATATAGAGGTATATTTAAAATGTAAATTGTCGTTACCGCGACTGAATCGGTATAGGTTTTGTAAATACGCGGCCTGGTTACAAGCGAAAACTTTAATCGCGTTTTTCTCAAAACCACATTTTTCAAATTGGCTGGAATCGTAGCTCATCGAATTTTCATCCGATTCATTTCATTCAAAGTTTAAATTAAATATCTTTAAATTTTAATTTTATATCTGCTTACGTTGCGGAGGGGTTGAACCTTCAAAAAATATGTCATTGCTAACGTTAAATAATTTCATATACCAACCCTTTTGCAAGTTATCATGTTATTGCTGTGAATCCTTTCCAGTTACCTGTCATTCGATTTAGTGTAATGTGTTCACTTTGAGTTGTAGGTACATGTTATTATTATTGCTGTTGTGTAGTGAGAATAAATTTCAGAATACTTTATGTTTGAAATTTATGAAGAAGATTTTTAATTTATATTTGTGTTTATATTCTTATTTACATGTTCTTTGTTCTTTATTATTTTCAATGTTGTATTTTTGTAAACTTATTGTTGTACGGGTTAGTTTTTTATTATAATTTTTAAGTTATGTGAAAATCTTTTATTGGATTATATTTTGTGTGTTTTTAATTGTATTCCTATAAATGTAAGTAATCTGTTGATTTTCCTAAATAAATAAAATAAAATAAATGTAAAAATTTTGAATGTAAATGTAAATAAAATTAAAAATTGCTCACCTTAGGTTTTTTCTAACTAAAATTACTGATTACGAAAAAAAGTACATATTTTATTACTTAGACAAATCTATATACCTAATGTACATAAAAATCAAAATATGCTTATAATACGAGTACTGACGGCCGGCGTAGTGCAGCGGTAAGGCGCTTGACTAGCATTCCGAAGGTCGCGGGATCGAATCCCGGCGTGGCAAATAAATTTTATTTGATTAATTTGTGAATTTCATCATTTATTCATTTAAAATAATATATAATATATTTGCGGCACGTTTCAGAGTGGAAGATACTCTCAGTATCGCCCTGGTGTAAGACCACCATTCAGAATTGAAACGTTGCTTGAAATGACATGAGCCGTGTTTGGTGACCAGATCTGAATAGCCAGGTACTTCCCCACCTTCCTCTTCCCTATCTCCTTCCCCTCCACACTACCATCAGCCTCACAACATACCCCAATTGGGGATGCCATAGTACCACTAGCTCCAGACGGGAGCAGTTGGGACTCTTGTGCGGTATTCATGTAAAAAATAAATAAAAAATGTATATGAGATGTCTATGCGTTGCTAAACCATTTATCCGTTTGCGATGAAACTTTGAGGATTTGATGTGCGCATGCCCGTGATGGTTTCTATATATAATAGTGAGTTCTGTCATCATGAAATTATGCGGTGCTAACCATTCATCCGATTGCGATGAAACTTTGTGGATTTGATGTGTGCATGCTCGCGATGATTTCTATGTACAATAGTGAGTTTTGGTATTATGGGAGAGTGAGGAGTACTCGAGAGGGGGGTTCTCGGGATGAGGGAAGCGGGAGAGGGGAGTGGGGAGAGGGAAGGCGGAGAAGATAGAGTGGGAACGCGTGAGGGGAAGGGGACGCGGGAAAGGACGGGCAGGGAAAAACAATATCTTTATTAAGCGCGTAGCAACGCATGCCGGGAACTCGCTAGTGCATTATAAACGTTACTGTCACCTTGCTTTTTGTCGTTCCTTGAAAAAATAATTAATTTTAAAAAACTCCGAAATTTTCATAATTTTTTTTCAAATTGCGATCCTTAACTTTGATTTCATAAAGGTAAACATTTTACTTCCTTAGTGATTAATTTTTAGATTTGAATATACAGCGTGGTATTTTTGCTTTCTAACATCATCATTTAGATGTCCTCTGAAAGTTGGCACAAAGGTTCCCATCCGACATGTCTGTATAAATTGTCGATAAGCGCCGCAGTTCGATTTATGGCAAATGTGTTATTTTGGAGGAGAAACTTTTACAAAGCACAGAACGTGTCTCTTTTGTTCTGGAGCCAACATTACAGTACGTCGGACTCGATAAGGATTTCAAGTAATTATGTCTTTACGCGATTACTTTCAGTTACTCCTTATGATTACTTGTAGTTACTCCTTCTTTAGCACCGTTGTGATTTGAAACTCAATGAAATGGAAACGAGCGACTCTAAAAAGAGACAAACACATACATCCAGTGGCGGCTCGAGCACTTTTTTAGTGGTGGGGATCGATATTTTTTTACGTTCTGTACATCAATCTCACCACCCGTAGAATATAATATAAAATTTCTCAAAAAAATATTTTATGGTCTAATCATGCTAGTCTGATATCTAAACACAAAATAATATAAAATATCCAAAGAAAAATGCCAATTTACAATATAGTATAATAAAAATAAAGCTTTATCTTGCAAGATTATTATCAAACTAATTTGAACGCGAGCGATTCCCGCCCGAAACTTCGCAAACAAATGTTTCTGTGGGGATCCAAAGAATTGTCCCCGCGGGTATTTGAATTCACATACGACTGCGCATGCCCAGTTGCATACGATCGCGAAACAACACAAGGAAAGTATGGGGATACTTCGGATCGTCCCCCAAGTGCGCATTAGATTCTGCGCACTGAGAAATTGACCCGCTGTTTTGTGCTCCGTACATTGTTCACCGTACGCGCATAGGGACTTATTAAAATCATCCGGAATATTGTATTTTATTTCTGCAAATGTTAATTACTTTTATGTTTAAAGAATTCATTCATTTTGGTGACGACAACGCATCGACTGTTATTTCCTTTTCCTTTAGTAGGTTTTGAGTGTAACTGGCGGGGACATACATCCATAGGACTTGACCTGCGAGAGAATGAGATAGACTAATCGGTGTTCTCTTAGAGCAGTGCTTCGTAGCCAGTCGGCCTCCTGTTTATACGGTGCTTCGTAGAATAAAATGTAAAATTATTTTTAAACTTGGTAACAATATTATAATAAATAAACCCTACAATTATCCTGCTGAATTCAAGACCGATAGAGCGAAGGAGCCTGGGAAGGCTGAACTCAAGACCGATAGGGCGAAGGAGCCTGGGAAGGCTGAACTCAAGACCGATAGGGCGAAGGAGCCTGGGAAGACCAAGATTAAGATGGAGCGACAACGTCCTCAAAGATATATCTACCTTGGAGCTTCTAAACTAGAGAGCTGGCACAAAACCGAGATGAGTGGAGGAAGGCTCTTGAGGAGGCCAAGACCCACCAGAGGTTGTAGAGCTAAGAGTGATGATGATGATGACAATTATCCTACTCTGCATTCGTCTCATTCTCTCGAAGTTTAGTTTTCTGGAGGTTTCACTTCTACCGCGTGTGAATAGCACACTTTGATTTTTTTTATCTTGAACAATTTTTTAAAAAATAAATAAAAATAAAAAATTGTATTTTGATTTACATTTACCCAGATATTTCAAGGCTCCATAGCTTATAACGTAGATAACTCACTTAGCTGAAATATTTGCTTTGACCTATCTCCATAGACTAGCTGCATGAATTTCACAGTGCCAAAGCTCACCTATCATGAGTCTTCAGTGGGATACGTAAACAGATCTGTTGTCTGCTTTTTAATTTTACCTGGTTTCTCCCGAGTTTTAATACAATCTTATTTAAAAAATAACGATAAATGTGGAAGAAACAATATTACACAAATTTAATATTGTAGTTTCTTGTCGTATTTTATTTAAATATGAAGTAAATTTCAGGAAGCCATATCTCACCGTTCGAGAGTGTTTGACTCTTCTTCGTACATGGTTCGTCTTTAAAGTGACAAAAACGGAATCATCTTTATAAAAATGATATCATAATATATCGGATAAATCCTTGGAATAGATAATTTATTTATTTATTTTGAAATACACGGCACAACATGTGCCATTAACATACATGTATATATAAAGTATAGTAGGTATAAAATATAAAGTAAAGAGTACAACGTATAAAGTTTTAAGAAAAGAGTAAAAACAAGAGTTAAAAGATAAAAATATTATAGTAAAAAGTAAAATATAAAAAATATAAAATATCCTTAAAAGGTACAAAGTTTTATACATAAATTATAAAAATTAATAAATATTAAAAGTTATAAAATACAAAAAGTTATAAAAGTAAGAAATCCTTTTAGGAGCAAGAACAAAAAATTATAAAAAGTAAAAATAATTAATAGGTAGATATCATGGATTATGTCAACTTGATGTCAACGATGTGAACCTTTGACCAAGTATATGTGAACCGATATGATAAATTTTACAAGTAGGTACCTGTGATTTCTAAGGTATTCATTAATTTTAGAAATATAAGATATCTTTGAATGGTACAAAGTTTTAAATATAAATTATAAAAATTAATAAATATTTAAAGTTATAAAATATAAAAAGTTATAAAAGTAAGAAATCCTCTTAGAAGCAAGCAATAATGTTGCATTGATTGAATTGTGCGCGATTCGTCTATCGTGTACTCCAAAAAACTTGTGGCAGTAAAAACTCGTTTTAATAGGAATATGAAAATAATATACGAAATATGAAATATTTCGCACATCATATTACTATTATGAAATGTGATGAGCGAAAATAAATTTAACTTATGAATTTAATTTAACACAACATGTAGATTGAATATTGATCAAATAAATTAAAAGAAAATACTTGGTTAAGTCACTGTATTGATATGTGTATTTTTGGCTACGGGTTTCGGTACCCCCGTACCATCATCAGGACTGTTAAAAAAATAATGCTATCAAATACAGAGTGCACGTATTGTCAAGAAAGAAAGGGATGGTATACTGGAATGAGACTGTGCGTCAGTTGTAGGAGGGAGGTGGGGGTGGGGATAAGTGAAGTACCGGGGAACATACTTAAAATAGGACTGAAGTTTAAATTTAATTGGTTATTAATGATTCAAACCCATGAATTTACCGATTTTTCTTATTTCTAAAGCTCCTAAATTGTTAAGTCTTAAACCTATTCTATTTTTATGTGGGACTTTAACTCTTTTATCGCGGTATAGAGTATGATCTTCATCAATTGTATCAATAAAGTGACTTAAAAACAAGTATTTCCTTTTCATTTATTTAAAATGTCAAGTCACGGTGTGTTTGATTCTTTTGAAAAATGAATATTTTTTATTTATTTATTTATTTATTGCTTTTTCACAAATTATATACATATATTTTTAGCATGTAATTATTAACCCCACCAGGGTTCGCCTGTATCGGGGTTAATAATTTCACAATTTAATAAAAAATAACACAGTTCAGTAAAAGCAAAATAATTAAATTTAAAAATAAAATGATAAAAGAGAAAATAATAAGTGATAAAAATATATGAATTAACAACAAAGTGTTGAGAGATCAGACAAAATGTTATCATTCATTATATCATTAGTTCATACCATTTTCAACAATGGATAAAATTAAAAAATATATGTCCTTACGGTTTTTTTTTTAAATATGTGTAAAAAATAACTTAATGAAAAAACAAAGATTTATAAGCGATTACATTAGAGCGAATCTTTCTTATGCAATATTAAAGTGACTATCAAATAATTATGAAATAAATATGAAAGAAACCGTTTTGATCACAATATTATTGTTTTCATTCCATTTAAGTGCCCGTTTTCATTAAAATATGATTTTATTTTATAGTGTAAGTGACACCTTAGAAATGCCATCCGTGTAATCATTTAGTTTTGACAAAGTTATGGGATACGATAACCCCTATATATTTATTTATTTATTGTTGCTTTACCTTTTTAATTTAGGTGTTATTGTTTAAATTGAAATTTTGAACTTCATTTTGGCTTGAGATTAACAATTTTATAGAGTACACAAAATAATATAGGTGTTGAAAGACAATATTTTTACAATAATATTTCTCACAGAATGGGCCTCTACTGTGCTATAGGAACAAATTGATTGCTGTAATTAAAACTATTGATTGCTGTAATTTTAAAAACCTCTTCGAAGTAGGTACTTCAGCACTAAGCAAGTGAACATTGCATGCATAGGGCAGAGTGTTATAGTGTGTTCCGTGCCTCGTTATTTCACGGTCTGGCAGATTTACCTGGCCCGTGGCGAATTGCATCTCGGGTCAGCTCCGACAGCAAATCTCAGAGAAAAACACAGCTTATCAGTTTTGATCGCGGGGTACTTTTATTTGGGGAAATTATCACCACACCGTTTATCGAATTGCTCATAAAAACATTAAAAAAATGATTATTTCACAATTCAAATGATTCGAGTTCTGACTGATTAACGTTTCCGATTGGTTTTTTTTATTTAAATCTCCTGCTGTGTTCACCGAACAGGAAACACAATTTTAAACTAATTGCGTAAATGGATGCTACGCAAAAAATGTGCTAACAATATTGTGATATCCTTTCATAGACTAAAGTTTTTCATCGCCCCCTCGGCGCTTTGCAACCAATACAATTTTTTTATTTGTAGTTTTGTTTGCCCCACTAAAAACTCGTGCAAATTCAAGCACGAAATGCGATAATTTTTCACGTAACGGCAATGTAGAAAGAAGAAACGTTATTTTTTTCGGGCCTTCACTTCAATCTTAACACTAACTTTCTTTGAAGATTTGGTCACTCTTTAACAATGAGTGCTTCGTAATTCTTTAGTTAAATATTTCAAAACTAACGCAAAACCATGGAAAATCAAGAAATAAAAAATAAAATTTTAAATTAAAAAATAAAGAAATATGTTTTGTTAAATAAAATTAAACACCAATAAAAATATTATTTTATTTTAAAAAAATTGCCACGACCGAGATTCGAACCCCTTCGAACGGATTAAAAGATTGCTAAAATAAGCATTCAAATAGTGCTGACCATTACACCCAGGGCCGTGTCTTAAGGACCCGCAACCCGGATTTGTACCGATTTATTACATATTTCCCTTAAGCACGGTAAGTTTTAAAGCACTTAAAAAAATATATGTTATTCTTGAAGATAATATCTAGACTTTGCCCTCGCCGAAACGTAAATTATATAAAATTCCCTCGATAGAAAAAAATCGCAAAGTATGCTCCAAAAATTATTATTAACACGTTTGTTTCAGTTATTTTACAAGTTATATGTATGAAAAAATTCACAGTGTTTCTTTAAATGCTGTTTGAGATAATGCCCGCGAGATTTTTGCTCTATTTTAAACGAGTCGTGTTTTATTAAACATTTTCCTAATTTTCGCATCGATTTTGTCGCTGCAAATGTTAGCGCTCTCCTCTAACATTCGTAATTTCGTATCTCTCCCTCTTCTTCTTTTCGGGCCCAGTTGCAGAGCCTTAAGCCGTGAGGGAACCTCTGGGCACGTTGAGTTTGTGGGCCCCCTAATTTTGGTATCCCAGGGGGGGGGAGCTTTTTGAAAGCCAAACACATACAGGAAAATAGAAAAATATAAAGGCATGTTTCTATACTATGAGTTCCATGGCCCCCTCAGGCCAGATAAGTATATGATATTATTTCATTTATTGAAATCTAAGACAAGTATCATAAAAACTCAGGCGCTAAAAATAATGAATATTCATTAATAACGAATAACGAAATAATAGCTAATAATAATGAAAAATTAACATGTGTAGTTTTAACACGACTGCATCATTTTCGTTATTATTATTTTTATTTGTGATTATATTTTATTATGCAGTTAAAGAGTGATAATTGGACGTAATTTATTCTTGCACGTGAAAATAAAATGGTTGTTCTATTATTTGATTCGATTTATGTAAGAATCTATGCATTAGAACCAATTGAACATAGAAAAAAAAACACAATTGTTGAATGAGATTATGATTGTTTAGAGTGGATAGATATGTTTGTGTAAAGAATGACTAGCGAAGGACCTTGATTTTGTGTTACTATCACTGCTTGAAACGATAAAAACACATGTTACATAGAGAGGAAAGGACTCACCGAAAAGGATAAAAGAACTTGTATGCTGGCAAATGCACTTGTCTGCTTTCTCTCCCATCCAACAGGCACAAACAGCAATAGGCGTGAGTTTCGTTTATTTGATAGTACACGGCGGAGTTATTTTGGTCGGTTCACCGAAAGCGGAAGCACAATGGCTATATGTTGCGGCAGGCGTTTATTACAGACTGACTACGGGTAAGATTGACGGGAAGGAAAGGATAGGTAGGAAAGGAATTTGCAACATTATTAATACCAATCCCAAGCAGTGACAGTATGTATGCGTGCTATGTAGGTATGTGTATGTGTAGGTAAGTGTATGGGCGTAACCAATTGTCTTATATATCCCGTTGACATTCTAATTTTGGAATTGTCAATTATTATTGATATGCCAATGATGATATTATTAATCAAAACTAGTTCAAACAAACCACTTTGTTCGTGAATGAATTTTCAGGCAGAATTCTGTTCTATTGATCTTCTTCAAATCAAAAGTATCTAGGTACAACAACTTTATTAACAAATTAACTAAATCAATTTTTAGCTAGTCATTTGCATGTTTTTATTAAAGCTTATGTAATATGACTATTGAATGAAATATTTAATTAAAAGCTTTGATTCAACTAATTATACATATTATGTAAGCTTAAACTATATTGGTACATATTAATTTAATATGAATGTAAAAATTGCACGCATTATGTAAGTGAATATTATATTAAGTTTGAAAACCCACGTTATCTCTGATTAAATGTTCAAGGTAAACAGCTTTAGTCTAGTCGTAGGTTTAATATCACAGCCATTACCAGCATATATGTAATTACAATGATGTGATATGAAAAGTGGATATCTTTAATTGCGAGCTGAATAAATATAATAACTCCATAAAATAATATTTTCCAGCACGTCATCAGTGATTTTTGTTTTTTTTTTTATATATCTAAAATCGGTTATGAATTTAATGTATGTTTTATCCTTATTAAGTCTAATTAATCTTATTATTATACTATGTTAAATTGTCTTTATATAATGTGGAAATCTTCAATTAGCGACTGAAAAAGAAATCCATACAATAATGTAAAGGAAAAACTTTTTATAAGTATATAAAAAGACAAAGGGACCCAATTTTTAATTTAGTTGGATTGTCCATTGTATTGTGTCAATCAATGTTGTACACAGTTCGAACTACGAAAACAAGAAGAAAAAATCTTCTGATATCCCAAAGTTTCAATTACTTCATCCAACATGGGCACATGTTCACTTATATAAGTACTCTAAAATATGTCAGGAAGGCAAACGAAACTTTCGGAGAGAAATTTATATTGGAACTCCACATGGGAAAAGCATTTATGATGCACAACATTCAGCCTTTGAATAATTCTGCTTGACTTTGATTGAAATACATCCACGTAAGCTCAATAATATTCGAGTTCGACATCATAACTTTCACACAATTTGGTTCAGCTTTTGAAATGTGGGAATATTTTGTAAGCAACAATAACACGGAAAACAAGATTGAAAGTAGAATATGTCGGGGTTAACGCAACCACTTTTTGTTGGTTGAATTTAATCCAATTGAATGAAGTTGTAGGTGTTACGTACCAATCTTTGAATTAACATCATAGTCCATTTCTTCGTACTTCTTATTATCATCATCGCTTGATATATTTACTTACATAATAATACTTTTAATTCTAAAATGATTACTTATTATATGCTTGTGTTTTATCTTCGAAACTAACTTAAATTTTATTTTACTCCCAGTCACTACATCTTTGTTGTTAATCAATCAAATCAAATTTACTGGTAAACGACACCAAATCCACGAATGTCAAGTAATTAATTATTCCCAAGTGGTTCGTTCATTATTATTAATCAATTCTGTTCAAGTTCTAAATATTCTTTATGAACATAAGGAGTATAAACAAAAATTTTGACGCACTCTTAATTCTTACATATGAAAATCTTTTTACGTAGATATACTTGATCCTGATGTTTGGAACCAAATGTCAAATATTAGATGATGTAGATCGGGGAGTTTGGTCTGGATCCTGGTGTTTCTCTTACCCCAGTTACATTTTTTGGAGGCGGGAATGGGAACCGTTTATTGGATAACACAATGCCATAGGTCACCCTAAGTGGTTCGCTACGTTTGGTAACTTAGCAGGGGTGCTAAAATTACAATGAAATTATTCACTCTGCCGTGTACCGAAAAAGAAGCCGTAGCATTGTTGCAAGAAAAGGGAGTACGTAATGAATGTGTCCATACAACTCGAAAGTATTATAAATTCAAATATTATCGTTTACGTCAAAAAATATCCCCTATTATTTTCTTACTTTTTCCACCGTATTCTTTTTTTCTACTTCCAACACATACTTGTTTCCGTGTGTTCCTAATATTCAACAATTTTCGCAGCAGTTTTCAAGCTGTATTAATAATTCGTCGTCGCAAAATCGTCTTTTTATACGAGTATTGCCATCCCTCCTTCTCACCTTGGAGAATTTGAGCCATGAATAGTATATTTGATGGAATGCCCACTACGGCGCTACACGGAACACAGAAGGTAAAGTCTATCGCACTTCCCAGCCAGCCAGGTAAATAGGGCCAATAGACTATATTATTTCGGCAAGTCGGCCATTAAATATTTGAATGCAGTGCGAACTAAATTCACCCATTAAAAGAAGATGACACAATTATTTTAGTGTGAATAAAATCCACTGAAATATTCATGGGCCAACGACAGTTTTAGAGTGGGGCATAAAATTTCCGAGTGTGGAGATTTAAATGTGGCTGCATTATTTAAAACTTTAGTACTTCCAAGAAATAATTAAAAGTGAAGAGTAATTATTACACAAAAATAATTTAAAGTTTTTTATCTAATTGCTTTTTCTTCATACCTTAAAAAGTATAAATTAATTACAATATTGAATGTATTAAATTAACGATATGAGGTCTAAGCTTATTTTTTTTGATAAATCAATTGAAAATTCCGTACGTGGAAATATCTTTAGGAGCTGAAAAACTTTGCATGGAACTGTGAGGTGGCTTATCAAAGAGCTTAAGATGAAAATGAGCTAGAAATAATTGCGTTCTGTTTTAAAGGGTTTTATTTCACATGTACATTTGTTATTCAATTTTTATTTATCTACTACTGCATTGCTAGTGAATGACACGGGTGTGTCGAAATTGATGTATGGTGGCAGATAAATAAAAATTAAGTATAAAATTTACGTGTGAAATAAAACTCTTCAAAACAAAATTTCTAAAAATTGTTACATGGTAATAAACAAGAAATATAAATAATTCTATTCACCCATAATATATACCCATATGGCCCATTAAGTACAGCTCTATGAAATAAAATTGCTGGATTTAAAAAACAATGAAATATGGGGCTAGAAATTTGAACGCCTTTGTGTTGATTTGAAAATATTGGAAAAGAACAAGTGAGCTTAGTTCACAACACAAGTCGTCTGCTTTGAAAGACCTGGAGAAGGAAGATATGATCATCTTCAGCGCCTAGAATAGTATTCATGACTCTTATGATCAGCTGAAAAACTCGCGATTGCTGTACTTTCCTTTTCGGTTCTACATATTCATGCGAACAATCTTTTTCAAGCATGATCTTTATTAAGAGTAAATTGAGAAGTTGTCTTATTGATGAGAACCTGGAATCGTGCCTAAAATTAAAAATAACATACAAGCCTGACTTACTTAAACTTTCCAAGGAGATGCAAGGACATTGTTCGCGTAAGTGTTTGTCAATCATTCATTGTCATGATTTAAATTTATGGATTCCTTAATTACATATTATTTTTTATCAATGAATAAAACCTTTATTAAGTATGAAATCAAGTTTTATTCAGCGTACCCTTAATTTAATGAAGGTGAGGTGACCGCGGTCACTAAAACTCAACCCATTATGGACGTGCTGTAACTAATAGAGAATATAAAAATTGAAATCTCAAATATATCGACCAAACAAGACTCCAAGGCCAAAACTAATCTAGAAACTAACATAAAACTTCTAGAAGAAAAATGGATGCTCGAAAAAATTTCATTTCAAAACGAGATCGCTTCTCTGCAAAACAAACTAATAGAAAAATTAGAAAAAAAAATTGAAAATGTGAGTTATATGGAAAAAAAAACCTATGCAAGTCGACTAAAAGAAATACCGGAATCGAAATATTCATTGATTATTAAAAGTGAAAACACGAATATGACATCAGACGCGATAAAAGATCAAATCGTCAAAAAAATAAAAATAGCAAATTTAGGTATTGCAGTAAATGGAGTTCGCAAAGCCGCTCAAAATAAACTGATAATATCTTGCCCTACTAAAGTCCACGCAGAAAAATTGACGGATGAAATAAATAAACTGCTCAAAAAAAATATGGTTGCCGAAGAATTAAAAAAGAAAAACCCTAAAATTTTCGTAAGAAATGTACAGGCAGATCTGTCAGAAGAAGATATAATCGAGGCGTTAAAAACCCAAAATGATGGTGTCAAAGATATTATGGATTATGATACAAAAAACACTATAAAACTAATAAAAATGTTTAAACCTAAATCACAAAATGGACTAACTAACTATATACTGGAAACCAGCGGAGCACTGAGGTCTTACCTCATTGAAAAGGAAAAAATAAATATAGGATTCAGCAGAGTACGAGTGGTAGACGCCAACCCCTTGATGCAGTGCTACCATTGCTTGAAATTTGGACACACTGCACTGAAATGTTTGAGTAAAGATAAAAGCGCAACCTGCTTACATTGTGCTAAGGATCACGAATGGAAGGAATGCCCAAACAAAAACTCGGAAGAAAAATGTAGCAACTGTATATATCAAAACACTACTTTCAAGATGACCCTTAACACTAATCATAAAGCAAACGACACAAACTGCACTTACTTTAAAAAGATGATGTATATCGCGCAAAGTCGCATCGATTATGATTAGGTATGTTTTGTATGTATTTTTATTCTAAAAAACAAAATTCAATGCTTTTAACCAAAACACTATTTAAATACTTAACCTCTTTTACTGTTAAGCTCAACAATATATGTCTTCTACTTACGAAATATGAGTATCTCATATCCTTGCAATTCTTTTCTTCTCTAACTATATTATATTCTGAATTATTGTCCGGTAACCACAGTGTTAACACGCTGGTATTGAAATATATGTTGATGTTAGTCTATCCTTTGTCTACTTGTACATGCAGAAAAAATATTTATTGTTGTCAATTATTAAACCAAATATGTTCTGATCAAAACCAAAATCTAACTATGAATATATTGTTAATGCTTACTGCTATAAAAACATTGATTTTTATAATTTGCCTTCATAAATCTTCACACATGTTTACATACTATTCCCGCATATTTAAATATTATTCAGTATGGGTGATTTAAACGGAGATTTTGATATATCAGAAATTGATTATGAACGTACTCACAATTTTGAAAATTGGTCAAATAAACATGTATTAGGAATTAATAATATAACTGCCATTAACCTTAACATTCGATCCTTATCAAAACATTTTGATACTTTCCTCCTAACTATTTCTAGTTCCTTGCGAAATATTGACATAATAACGCTATGTGAAACGTCGATAAATGAAAATAATATAAATCTATACAAAATATCGGGTTTCAACTCTTACTATTTTTGTCGTACAAAAAGATCGGGTGGCGGAATTATTGTATACGTGAAGGATCATCTTACATTCGAAAAAATAAATATAGTAACAAGAAATTTTGAATGCGTTTACGGTACTATTTCTATTTACAAACATAAACGTATACATATATTGGCAATGTATAGACCTCCAAACACAAATAAAAAATTATTTCTCCATGAACTGGAAACTATATTGGGTAATATTGACATTAAAGAATCCATTTTATTACTTGGCGATTCGAACGTTAACATTTTAAGTGAACTCGAACCGATTGTAATCCAATACGAAAACCTAATGGCCAACTTCGGATTGGTCAAAACTATTAACGATGTGACACGAGAAGCAGTATTGTCAAACCATATAACGGCTACTTGTCTAGACCATATCTATATAAGAGAGAGGGAGACCATAGAAATCAGTTCGTGCGTATGTGAAACAATAATAGCTGACCACTACCTAATTGCAACGACGATTTATTTCTCTACCTACGACAAACTCACTTCAAACAAATCGCACGCTGAGTACTATACTGCACTCTCTGAAAAAAAAGTTAATCTATTTATCTCAATCACTGATTGGAATGAAATGCTAAAATTATCTGAACCAAATGTATTGTACGAAGAAATGAAATCGAAATTTAAAAATATTTATGAACTAAGTAACATCACAAAAATTAATAAAAAATATCGCAATTATCAAAAAACTTGGATGAATGATTGCCTCATTGAAAATATACAAACACGAGATACTCTTTGGAGGAAATGGAAAAACTCACCTAACAACAAAACATATGAAATGGATTTCAAAAAATACAGAAATAAATTAAATAAACAAATAATAAACACAAAAAAATTATACTATAACTATAAATTTAATCACTGTTTTAAAGACATTAAAAAAACTTGGAATGAAATTAATAAAACTTTAGGAAGGAAAGATAAATCCGGTTGTGATGAAGTCATATCAAAATATTTCTTAAAATCCAAATCGAAAGATGCAGTGGCAGAAAATTTTGCAGACTTCTTTGATGAGGGGGTAAATAAGTTATTACATGTATGTGATGTCCGAGCGTCAGAATACACGCCGGAATATTTAAATCGCACAATGTATCTACCACGAGCAAATAAAAAGCAAATCGAATTAATTATCGGAGGTATGAAAAATTCCAAGACACCAGGCATAGATTTAATTCGTATGTATGATTTGAAAAAACATGTTAAATTACTTAGTCCTATAATCGCACACTTAATTAACAGAATAATTGATACGGGCCATATTCCCGATGAACTAAAATATAGCATTGTAAGGCCTATCTTTAAAAATGGAAATCACTCTTTAATAAACAATTACAGGCCGATTTCCTTACTTCCTGCATTAGAAAAAATCTTAGAAAAATATATATCAATAAATTTAGATAAATACTTAAATAATCTGAGTATCATTGATGAATGCCAGTATGGCTTTCAAAAAAATAAAAGTTGCGATAAATTGCTCGAAAAATTTTCTAAACATATAAATTCACAACTAAACTGTAAACAACATGTACTGGTTCTATTTATTGATTTCTCAAAAGCTTTCGACACACTTAGCCATATACAAATAATTAAAGTACTTGAATCTATAGGTATCCGAGGTAAACTCCTCTTATTCTTTAAAAACTATTTGTCAAATAGAAAAATGAGTGTGAAGATTCTAAATATAATTAGTAAATCAAGATACATCAAATCGGGAGTACCGCAAGGGTCAATTCTAGGTCCAAAATTATATATTATATATGTAATTGCTATGTGTAAGATTTTCAAAAAAGCTCGTCGATTCATTTTTGCTGATGATACTGCTCTTGTTGTATCAAATGAAAATCCTGAAATAGCTATACAAGAATTACAAAGAGATTTTAACGAGCTTCTCAAATGGGCTCATGATGTAGGATTAATTATTAATGTTAAAAAAACCAAATGCATGTACATAAAATCACCAAGTTTGAAAATGTGGAATGTTCCTAAAATAACCGCTCATAGCTTTGACTGTATACATAGAGGAATTGTTAATGTTTGTGACTGTGAAAAAATCGATTTTACAAATGAATATACTTATCTGGGAATAATTGTTGATAACAATTTTAAGTGGGATAAACAAGTGGCTAAAATTTGTAACCAGCTCAGATCCTTAGCTAGTATTTTTTACAAATTAAAATTTATTTTGCCTCATTGTACTCTTAAACTCATATATTTTTCTATGGTCGAATCTATCCTTAGATATGGTATTCGAACTTGGGGACATGCAAGCATTACTTACATTAAATATATTGAAAATTTACAAACTGCCATAATTAAAAAAATTGTCACAACAAATATTTACAAACAGAGACATAACTTAAAATTACTGTATGGCTCAGAGAGCCTACTTACAATAAAAGGTCTTCACTGGTTCACTACTATTATGGACAATATGGGGGAAAGCCCTTACAAACACCTACTTGTACACAAACATACCACAAGATTCAGAGAAGGAAAGGGCCTAAAAACTCCTCGAATATTAAATAAATATGGAAGCCGTACTCTTGAATATCTAATACCAGTGATTTTCAATAAAATTAATAAAAACATAAAATTTGAAAAAAATGAGAGACTATATCCTAAAATGATAAAACTATGGTTAATGAACGAAAACTCCATGTATCTTTGAATATCTTAATATAGCTGCCTACATATCTTGTTATTAGGCAGGTATATTGAAATATCTTATATATTTATAGCTGTAAGTTAAACTATCTAATATTACTATGTGATCTATTCTAATGTTTCCTTAAAAATATAAATGTATTTACAAATATTTTCTTAGATATTATATTAAGAATGTTTAAATTGTTAGAACCTGCAGACAAGCTGCCATATGACAGCTTTGTGGGTCTACTCAAATTTTTGTACAAAATGTATTCTGAAATTTAATAAATAAAAAAAATAAAAAAAGTGGTAAAATTATAATAAATGTTTGCTGAATCAAAAAACAGATTTAACGCTCAATTTTTTTTTCAATCCTTGTAATGTACATATTAGGCTCTTTGGCTAATAAGTTTGCCTACTACTGATCTAGACAGAAAAGCTGAGCCAAATTTACGCACTGTTTCGATTTTGGTTTATCTGTTCGTATAACAGATTACAATACATTCGTAATTGGATATATCTTTGTACTTTAATTGCTTTGTGACATCCTTAAGAGCCATAGCATTTCCGTTGAGTCATCTCTGTTTTGGAACTACATTGTAATTACGGTGAATTGAGCTAAAGTGACTTCAGTGCAATTAAGTCCCAAATGAGAACATGACATATTGGCCGGGCATCACTTGGTGCTATATTCGCAAGACGAGTTAAAGTTAATTCTGAATTTTTTGTGCTACCCACGAACCCAGCGAAGGACAGACACCGAACACCAAAAACCCACTGCTGTAATGGGTACAACAGAAATAGAAACAAAGGGAGATACTGCATGGAAGCGATCCGACTATTGCTGAGATATGGCCAAATTGCACGGACTATCTAAGCTGAATGTGCAATTAATGTTAGGGAACGTACCCATACTACGTGACCCGTTCAAGGGGGGGGGGTCTTCAAAATACCACGCTTGGTACAAATGAGCGGCGGGGGTTTTAGGTTTTTAGTCACCGAGAGGGGGGGGGGGGTTAAAAATTGCAAAAAGTTAGTCACGTAGTATGGGTACGTTCCCTAAGGCGTTTGGTGGGTAGATCGAAAAAAAGCGGGGCGCCGCTTTGTATATATTCGATTCGCAGTATTCAGAATGGACTCATAAAAAATATTCGGAATTACATGAAATTCTGCTGCACGGTCAGAATTTTTTTATAGCTACCAGTTGTAACTAGGGATGTGACTTTTACATATATAATCGACAATTAAATAATCGGCTCTTTTTCTTTTTTGAAAAACCGATTAATAAATAATCGATTTTTTTTTAAATACAATCGCTTAATACAATCGATTTTTGTTGGAAAAAAATCTATTTTTGAAATGTGATGCAATAGGTTTTCAAATTTTATGATTCGAAATAAATAAATAATTTTTTTAATACAAATTAATTTTTAACGCATACATAAAAAAGTTTTAAAATGGCTCACCTTACATTTTTTCTTACTAAAATTTCAGATAACGAAAAATGTTAAAACACACTCATGTTTATTAGGCAAATGTATTATTATAAACGCTTTTGCCAACTCACTGTTTTGTCGTTTCACGAGGTCTATAAGAGTTGTTCCGAAAACCGAACAAATTAGCCTGTGGGGTTAAAAACCTACTTACTTTATTGTGAAATATATAAGGAACTAGCTGATACCCGGCATGCGTTGCCAAGCCATTTAATAAATAAATTGTTTCTCCCTGCGCGTCCTTTCCCATTCGTCCCGTTCACCTTCCTCCTCCCCTTCCTCTCCCGCATCCCCTTCCCCTATCGTGTTCATACTCCTCCTCCTCCACCTTCCCTCTCATCACTCTACCCCCCCCCCCCTTCCCCGTCCCGCGAACCCCCTCCAGAGTTCCCCTCCACCCTCCTGTATTCGCCTTCCCCTTCTGCGAATCCCCCTCCCGAGCTCCCCTACCCCTTACCGAGTTCCCCTGCATTCCATACATTCATTCCCGTTACATTCAGTTTTCAAACAGTTAGCGTGCCACCTATTGCAATTTTTTTTTACACAAACTTCATGATGCCAGAGCTCGTGTTCTTTCCCATTCGTCCCGTTCCCCTTCCGCTTCCCCCACCTCTCCCGCTTCTCCTTCCCCTCTCGCGTTCCCACTCCGCCTTCCCTCTCCCCACTCCCCTCGCCCGCTTCCCCTGTCCCGTGAACCCCCCTCCCGAGTTCCCTTCCCCACCGTTCCCTCACCATTTAAACCTTCCCTGGACTACGACAAACATTTCAAAACCAAAATCATCTAAATCAGCCGTCATCGAGTTTTAGAGAGACAAACGAACGGCAATTGATTTTTATACCTCTTTTCAAACTTTCTTCAGGCAGGTAAGGTTCCATATTATTATTTAAAAAGTGCCAACGTCTATTCGAAAACATAAACTTTACTGTACTACTAGCTGATCCGGCGAACTTCGTACCGCCTCAGAATCAAAAACTGTTGTCAACTTATTAGCTGAATTGATCTAAATTGTTTCTCCCTGCGTATACCATACCTTGATCTAAATTGTTTCTCCCTGCGTATCCTAACCTAACCTAACCTAACCTAACCTAACCTAACCTAACCTAACCTAACCCCCCTTCCTGAGTTCCTTTCCCCCCTCCCCCCTCCCCCCTCCCCCGGTTCACAGTTCAATATTATACCCCTTACAATATTGCTGCAGTTCTTTCAAAATAGGAGAATTCGTTCCATACAAAATGTATGGGGAAAATAATTTTCTTCGGAGTGGAACACCCTTTACTTTTAGGAGTATGAAAAATAGATGTTGGTCGATTCTCAGACCTACCAGATAAGCACACAAAATTTCATCAGAATTGGTCCAGCCGTTTCGGAGGAGTATGGTAACAAACACCGTGACACGAGAATTTTATATATTAGATTAAAATGGCTGCCATTTTGTAACGTAAACGAAACATACAAACCAATGTACAGACCTACAGACCCGTGAAAATCACGGGATATTTAATCAGATATAATAGTTGTTGGACTGATTAGTTAGATCTAAAACGCAGACCTTATCTGACTTTACTATTGTCAAAATTAACCATAAGATATTTTTAAAAAAATCACAAATCAAATATAAATACTTTCTGGTTTGTCAAATACTTGACTGAAGTCACTTTATATATTTTTTTTTAAATTCTTAATACAGCAGTTCCAATTTTTAAAATGATACTTACATTCAAAACAAATCAGAGTTCATTGAAACAGAGTAATAAATAATCATTCACAGGCAGACCCACAATCGAAAATAATATTTTTAATGAGAAAATAATACCCGTACAATCAAATTACTTCACGGTTTGAAACCAAAAATCCTCTCCATTTCTCTCAATTCAAAGACTTAGGGTTAGGTACTGGTTCGTCTGTATCTTCTGTACGTGTTGTACAGAAGGGGCTAGACAGTACGACCCACTGAATACTAAGTACAGGTTTACTATGAACTTGCTTTCGATTCCGATTCATTGAGCTGATCTACGTAACCAGATGGTATATTCCATGAATTCCCTCCGCAAGCAGATTTTCCGTATGATATAATATCAAATAGATAAGAACACACAACATTATATGACAGGATTTCCGAATAAGTATGGAATATATATAAATATCACGTTCAGCTCACAAACAAACAATGCTGGCGTAGTGTAGGTATTCGGTGATACGACCACCCCAGGATACGACGTTCCTCATTTTGAACGCAGAGATTGATACATCCGGGATATTTTCATGATCCGTCGCCAAACGATTTTCGTGTGTATTTTTTTGTACTTTTAATCAATGTTCGCTTTTTTTACGTTAGCTATACATAGGAGGCCCTGAGGAAAATAATTTCCCTTAAGGCCTATGTCGTCTTAGGAGACGCTGTGTGCAGGGTGTAAGGAAAGGAAGGAGAAGATGTTCTGGGAAGGAAAAAGGTATGTGAGGTGGAATACGGGGGTCGTGTCCAGGAGTGACAGATGTATGAATCCATCCCTCTAATTGCGGTGCAAGGCGATGGGTTGTCAAAAGGCTTCCCTCAACCAATCTCTCTTGATCCGGCCCGCCATGCAGCAGGTGGGCAGACGCATCCGCTGCTAAGACCTGGACAAATCTCACCCCATAAACCTAAGTCACCAAACGTATCATACCACTTGGGGTGACTTGTGGCAGAGGTGTTGGTTATCCAATAAATGGTTCCCGGGGCGGCAGTACCCATACCCGCCTCCCAAATCACTTTCAATCACTATGAAGTCATCACAACACCCGGGTCTGCTCCATAAACGAAAAATGCTTGTAATTATCTATTCTCTTCGCATTTGTCTTTAGCAGCTCACTTCTTGTCCTTATTTTGTGCTCTTTCTTCTGGTACACTTTTCATAACGCTCTCGTCACGCATTCACCAGCTTACTCCCCAAATCAAGCGTGCGTAAAGAAGTTTTACTCCAAAAATTCTCATGCAAATTTGGTACACGAAATCTAACTAACCATTAAAACAAAACGTACAACTATTTATCAAATTCTTGAAAGATTAAAAAAAAAACTTATTTTGACAGGTTTTTAGACTAGGCTCATGCCCATGTTGTGGTGGTCGTTTATTGTCCTGAGTAATGTTATTTTTGCACTTTTCATACTTTGAACTAAGATTACAGAAAATGAAACGCTTTTTTCCTTTGTTAAAGAAATTTATTTATAAATTTTGCTGCTCATTGTAGATATATAGATATTTCCGAAAGAATATGTTGATATCTTAAAAGGCAGTAATTATTCAAATCATATAATATAAAAGTAAAGTGTTCACTCCTAACTTTGCAAGTGCTGGAACAGAATAAGCAAAACGCAATCATGTTACGACTGTTCCGGTTCCAATCTCTCTTGGTAGTTTGTAGTAACGTCGGCGTCGTAACTTTGGCAATGCGTGTATTATATTATAATCTGATCAGCGATCGGCTCCAATCCTCTGGGTAAACTCAATCATCCATTGTCTCTTTCATCTCTTAATTAAATCTCCGGATTGCTTCACCAACTACATCTTCCTCTACTCGTTTCTCATCTCACAACTCTCTATCTCACGAAACTGAGGCAAGGAAATCGATCAGGTCTGGGCGAGATAATTATGTTTGGTTAGATTGATGGACATTGGAAAAATAAGAACAAGTCTCAATTTTATTTACGTGAAGGTTATAAAAAACCGTTATATGTTTGTGATAAAGTAGGTACCTATCCAGAAAATTATTTTTAAAGTAAATCTACTTTACACACGCTTGACTTGGGGGGTAAGCTGGTGAATGCGTTACGAAAAGTGGTGATGTGTTACAAAAAGTGGTGATGTGTTACGAAAAGTGTGATGTTACGATAAGTGTGATGTTAGGAAAAGTGTGATGCGAACGGTAATAGATGCGAACGGTGATCGATGGTGAGGCGAACGGTCGAGCCTTTACGCACGCTTGACTTGGGGAGTGATAAGGATGGTCACCACAAGGTCGTAGGTCACCCCAAGGTCGTAGGTCACCCCAAGATCGTAGGTCACACCAAGGTCGTAGGTCGCCCCAAGGTCGTAGGTCACCCCAAGGTCGTAGGTCACCCCAAGGTCGTAGGTCACCCCAAGGTCGTAGATCACCCCAAGGTGGTAGGTCACCCCAATTTCATATGTCACCCCACTGTCAATGTCATATGTTCTTTTATAAGTTAGTGAAGTTTTACTTCAGTAGGGTGGTCTAAAGCACACTCATTTTTTTTTTAAATTTGTGATTTATAATATCCCGTGATTTTTCACGGGTGTGAAATTAGAAATCTTTTTGGTTTTAAGACATTAACATACAGTTTTTGTGGATGCCCTCCGACGCCCGGATTGTAACTTGTAACACGTCACTGGATATTATAAGAAAATTGAAATGATTTATAGGTACTATAATTAACACTGACTCCGTGGTCGAGAGGTAAGGTTCTTGACGCACAATCTGAAGGTCGCTGGATCTAATACCGGCATGCGCAAATTAATTTTGTTTGATTAATATGTGTTATTTCACAATTAATTCATTTAAAATAATAATTGTGGCACGTTCCAGGGTGGAGGATACTCTCAGTATCGCCCTGGTATAAGAGCACCACTTGCTATTCAGAATTGAAACTTTGCTTGAATTAGCCGTGTTTGGTGACCAGATCTGAATAGCCAGGTACTACTTCCCCTTCCCACTACCTACCTACAGCCCCATAACATACCCCAATTAGGGATGGTATTTGACGGGCTCCAGACGGGAGCAGCTGGGACTCTTCTGAGATATTCACATAAAAAATCCCACAATAGTTCAACTACATACAAAAAATATATCAGATTCTATCGAAAATAGAAACAAATGGAGATATCATGCTTATAGCAGTCATCAGTTCAGATGTATCGGGGCCGTCACCGTTATGAATCATCTTTCCCAACGACCCATTCAGATAGGTTTACTTCATGCTTTGAGAAAAAATACATAATATTTCAATTTACCCCCCCCCCCCCCTTGATCTACCTGAGGTGGAAATTTCTTTACACCATTTTGATTTGAAACTCGATGAAACGGAAACGAACGTCACATCTATAGGATTTACACTCGCATCTCCTCATTGTGCGGTGCTTCTCAGAAAAAAAAATGTTAAATAACTTTTAAAATTGATAACAATATTATAATAAATAAATCCTACAATTTTTCTACTCTTCATAGTTTGATACTTTGCATTCGTCGCATTCCGTCGAAGTTTAGTTTTCTGAAGGTTTCACTTCCACAGCGGGTGAACTGCACACATGCTTTTTTAATGTTTTGTCTTCATTTTCTCACTTTTTTATTTTATTTTCTGCCTGTCGTGTTTTCTGTCTTTCTGATTTCTTCATTCTGTCGCCAATCAATTAAACGTGTCAATTGTCACGATACGAGGTCGCTTTTATAGAGTTGGCAGGCACTAAAATCTATGTTAGGAAGTTGTATTATGTGAAATGGCATTCTGTTTGCGCTCAACGGTTTAATATAGACCTTTCATCAATAACCATCATTCGACTGAAAAAATAATAATATTTATATAAATTTTAACATAGACACTTCCGCAGAGGTTCTCCTAATAAGGTGATGAAGATACCGGCTTCCTTAAGATTCCGGATCTGGGATCCTGGATCATGGACTGCGTGCAGGCAGTCTCTTCAAATCGGACCGTTAGTAGGCAAAACCGCCAGCCGAATTAGAGGTCATCCATAAATTACGTCACACGAATTTAATGATTTTTTTTAGTTTTACATTCTAAATATGCTATAAAATAACACCGGGAAACATAACGGTCCGGTACATTAGTGTGAAATTTTGAAATTTCTTAGAACCCAAAAAAACATCATTTTTTTTGTTTAGTTCACTTCAAGCTTTTGTGCATTATAGTTGTTTTAGTGGTATTTATGAGTAATCTTAGTATTGTACCAAATAGAGGATACACTTTTACTAATAACTGCATAATCAAGTAAGAAAGTGATTTTAAGTCACTAGAATGTTTGAAAATATTGTACACTTCTTTAGTAAGAAGCCAGGTAGAGTATAATTCGCCCATTTGGTCCCCATTGTATAAAATACATTCCGACAATAGAGAAAGGGTACAGCACAAATTTTTAAGATTTGTTAATTTTAAGCTAAATATTCCAATTCAAAATATTAACTATGTCCTTTTGATGAAACAACTAAACTTAATTACGCTGTCAGATAGGCGGATCATCTCTGACCATGTACTATTAAATAAAATCATTAATAATTGCATTGACAATCCTGAAATTCTCGCCAAAATAAAATTTTACGTACCGACCAGAAATACGAGGCAAAGTGCTACCTTCTCCTATGACAATTTTAAAACAAACTATGAGGCTCATACACCTATAAATAGATTACATCATTTTGGTAATAAATTTGGGAATATTGTAGACATGTTCTTCTGTATTGTCTATATTCTGACATTCTGTATTAGTTATAAAAAGAAGTCTTTATAATTACTTTATTGAAATGTATGATTTTGATTTTAATTAATTTTATTTTTATTATTATTTTAATCATTATAAATGTGTAATACGTACCTGCCTAACTATTATTATCCATCCTTGTAAAAGCCCACTAGGGCGTAAATAAATAAATAAATAATCAACTCAAGTTTTGATTTTTCGGAGATGTCCGACTAATCAACTGGACGGTCGATATGCTAATAAAATCATTTGAAAAGATGTTACACTTTAATATTCCATTGATTTGATTCCAGTTGATGAATGAATTGAGTTTATCTATGTGTTGATATAGGTACTAGCACATACTCAGCAAACAAATTTAACCTTGATACGAGTTAGTTCAATACGGTTGAATAATTTGACTGTACATAAAAATATGTTTTCGGATTCCATATTACATCAAAAACGGTTACAGTTCCACTTTGAGATAAAGCGATTTTCCGTGCGAATAACATTGATAAATTTTAGGGTCATTTGACGTTTTTAGTTCAATGTTCAGTATACTCATACATACAAGGTTACTAGAGCGGTAACTTATATCAACTGGTGAATGAATATCACGAGTTAATGGTTAAAATATATGATTTATTTTTTTTAATTTCTTCCACAATGACTTACAGGTTTGCCTCGAGACATCGGTCGTTTATTTTGGGATCGTTTTTGGAGGGTAGTGTAATGAATGGAAAAGAAAAAGTCTTTCGGAAGCAAATGGAATTTCTACCTTTTTAGTATCTACGGACTCTGTTAAGAGGAAACCTGGTCGCCAAGAAATTTGAACGATAGGAATTTTAACAAACTGTTGCTCTTACTACCCTGAATACTAGACGAAGGGACAACTACACCACAGGCTAGTAATACCTAAACAAAATCATCAAAATCGAGGTTTTGTATCCCCAATTTTTTCTCTTCCAAAACTGGTCCGATTTCAAACATTTTTTACTAATTGAATTAGAATTCTATGTCAGTACGTTTAACTTTTTTAAAAATACGTTGTCTAGTTTGTATAGTGAAACTACTGTTGTGGCGTTCAAACCAGGCAATTTTAACGATTTTTGGAGGATCCTAACTTCTATAAAAAGTAACTTATCAAACAAAAATTTTAACAAAACAAAAAAAAAAGACTTCAAAAAATGCACTAAAAAGTAAAAAAAATAATTTCGTATTCTTCTACAACTTAACAATCAACTTACTTTTTCTACTCATATATATGTAGGTACGATTGTTATTTTTGGAGTCGGTGTCAGCCAAGGTAGGTTTGTAACTACATACATAATTATAGGTGAGATGTGCTTGTGTCGCACGCGTGACTTATTGCAGCTGAATGGGGAGCTGTCAAGTGAACACGCCGAGCCGGGTACCTTGGCTGACACCGACTCCAAAAATAACAATCGTACCTACATATTGATGAGTAGAAAAAGTAAGTTGATTATTAAGTTGTGGAAGAATACGAAATTATTTCTTTACTTTTTAGTGCATTTTTAAGTCTTTTTTTTTTGTTTTGTAAAAAAAATTGTTAATTTTTTATTTTTAGTGAATCTGATGTACACTTACTAATTTGTCTGAATATGGGTACACCTACTAAACGTGCTGCTCATGTGAGACAGACAATACTTGACCATAACGACGTTACGGTAGGTGACTCAAAGATCCGGATAGCCTATTAAAGATTCGGCCGAGTGTCGTTAATTTGCTCCTAAGAATTGAAAAGTTCCGTTACTTTGTCATGGATCCCATAATCAGAACCTAACCAAACTCTCATCAAACTACTCTTGAAGTACATCCTTTCCAATAAAAAAAGAATCATCGAAATCGGTTGGCGTGATATTAAGTTATTCGTCCATTTTGTCGCGAACATACTTAATTCAAATTTAAGACTTATATGATTTTCTCATGGATGCCATTGTCAGAACTGGACCAAATTGAAATGGAACCACACGGGACAATCAGCTTTCAAATTAAAAAAAAGAATCATCAATATCGGTTCAGCCAGTCGAAAGTTCTGAGGTAACAAACATAAAAAATAAAAATACAGTCGAATTGAGAACCTCCCCCTTTTTGAAGTCGTTTAAAAAGTCAATGTACCGGACACTGGTGATCGATAATTATATTAAAATATATTTAGAGTAGTGTCAAAATCCAGAGAAGAAAATCAAGGAACACGTTGGAATGGACGTAAAATGCCGGTTCCCTCGTAAATGTTTCCCCTTCTGTGAGACTAACTGGCTTCGATGGAGCCCCCGTCCAGAGCTAGATGTTTATTTACACCGAGTATGCATTGGCATATAGAAAAGAAGGCTTACTGGGAAGATTGTTTAAAAATTGAAGGGTACTAGATTATCATTTCAATCCCTTTAGCCAGCTTAGGCATGAATTGAAGACTTGAAAAAACCGGAGAAATTTGAAGGCAAGGTAAAAAGGCTTATTTATAAAATTACTAGCTGGTTCCCGGCATGCGTTGCAATGCCATTTAATAAAGAAATTGTATCTCCCTGCGTGTCCTTTCCCATTCGTCCTGTTCCCCTTCCGTCTCCCCTTCCTCTCCCGCGTCCACTTCCCCTTTTGCGTTCCTACTCCGCCTCCTCCACCTTCCCTCACCCCACTCCACTCCCCCCTTCCCCCCTCCGGAGTTCCCCTCCCCACTCCCGGGTTCCCCTCCCCCCACCCGCATTCCATTCAATCAGTCCCGGTACATTTAGTTTTCAAACAGCTCGCGTACAACCTATTGCAATTTTTTTCTACAAATTTCATAATGCCAGAGCTCACTAGTAGTTTTATACAAACCTTGTCCTGACAATAACGAACACACAAAAAAAAAGAATTTTCCGATTTGGTGCAGTCGTTCGAAAGTTATGCGCGTACATACATATCGGCGATTCACTTTTATTAGCTATATTAGCTATATATATACAAATATTGTCCTGACAATAACGAACACACAAAATACATATCGGCGTACATACATATCGGCGATTCACTTTTATTAGCTATATTAGCTATATATATACAAACCTTGTCCTGACAATAACGAACACACAAAAAAAAAGAATTTTCCGATTTGGTGCAGTCGTTCGAAAGTTATGCGCGTACATACATATCGGCGATTCACTTTTATTAGCTATATTTAGCTATATATATACTAGCTGGTTCCCGGCATGCGTTGCTATACCATTTAATAAAGAAATAGTTTCTCCCCGCGTGTCCTTTCCCATTCGTCCCGTTCTCCTTCCACCTCCCCTTCCTCTCCCACGTGTTCCCACTCCACCTCTTCCACCTTCCCTCTCCCCACTCCACACCCCCCTTTCCCGGTGGATTCAGTTTTCAATCAGCTCGCGTTCCACATATTGCAATTTTTTTATACAAATTTTATAATGCCAGAGCTTACCAGTGGTTTTATACAAACCCTGATAATAACAAACACAACAAAAATAGAATTATACAATTTGGTGCACTCGTTCGGAAGTTATGCGCGTACATACATTTCGGCGATTCATTTTTATTTATGTAGAAGAAGAAGAAGAAGATATATAGAATGTAGATATATAGATATAGATTCATTCTCAGTAGAAGTTGACAGTACAAAATAATCGTGTGCAGGTACGTTTATTATTTCCATGCGTGCATGCTTTCTACTAAGGTGAAGGAAAAATTACATCATTTTCCTGCAGTCATGAGCCAGTGTTACACTTTAATGGACTGGCGAGTAATAAATCCAATCTAAGCGTAATATTTCGCAATTACGATACCAACTTTTAATATACCTTTAAATAACGTGCCACGGCGATCAATAGTGGGATTAGGCGAGTTTCACTAAATATTCCACAACAAATATACCACCAACTAACTAGTTACTCGAAATAGACTAACTGTGCGTCGGGTTTATGGCTCGGTAATAAGCCTCAAAAAGAAGAAGGGGAGATATGTCAATTTTTTTTTTTTTTGTGTGTTCGTTATTGTCAGGACAAGGTTTGTATAAAACTACTGGTGTGCTCTGGCATTATGAAATTCGTATAAAAAATTGCAATAGATGGCACGCGAACTGTTTGAAAACTGAATGTACCGGGATTGAATGTATAGAATGCAGGAGGGGGGACTGGATCTCGGGAGGGGGGTTCACGGGACGGGGGAAGGGGTGGACGTGGAATGGGGAGAGGGAAGGTAGAGGAGGCGGAGTGGGAACGCGAGAGGTGAAGGAGACGCGGGAGAGGAAGGGGAGGCGGAAGGAGAACGGGACGAATGGGAAAGGACACGCAGGGGAAACAATTTATTTATTAAATGGCATAACAACGCATGCCGGGTACCAGCTAGTTTAATATAAACATTAACGAGAAAAGAAGTAAAATGTACACCTTTATGAAACCAAGTTTAGGATCGCCATTTGAAAAAAAAATTGCAAACTTTGCGAATTTTTTATTAATTATTTATACATGGGACGACAAAGCAATAACGTTTGTTAAAAAAAAAAACATGTCTTTTTTTTCGTTTTCAATCATTTTAGTTACCAAAAACGTAAGGTGAGCCATTTTTAAAACTTTTTTATGTTTGCGTACAAAATTTTTCTAATCTTCACATTTTTGACGAATTTTGGTAATATGGTAGAAATGTAGCGGCAGGGGGTCCACCGAAACCAGTAAAATTTTGAAAGTGGTCTACGAGAAAAAAAAAATTGGGATCCTCTGAACTAGACAAACCGTTTGTTGAAAATTGCATCCACCAACCGGTTCATCCAAAGATATTCAAAATCTTTGGGTTCATCGATGATTAATACAAAACCATATTATGTACAATGAACGCGATGCTGCGTAAAAGTGTACACATATTAAAGTTAGTGTCTGAATAAAATTCACAGACAATACAGCCATGTTCTCGTGCTTCGTCTATTTGACAACCTGATAAACAACTGTGAATTATAACTGTCATTATTTGTCTGCGCTACAAAATGTGTAATTCGTCTACGCACTGAAGTACCATTGTAAAAAATTCACGTGTTCATATGCGCACGGTTAGGGGTGTAAAGTTTTCAGGAATGGCAACACTTTCAGCCCCGTGAATTTAAGGGATGGTAGACACACATACAAAACTAAAACTCTCGTAAAGTACGGAAGGTGCTGTGGGCATTTAGTATTTATTATTAAGTGAACTAGTTTTGTCATTGACATGAAAACAATAGAATGGTCCTATGCGGGAAAATTTCCAATGCTTTTATAACATTATAATATACAGGTGTAGCTGCACTTACCTCAAGGATTTTAACCAGCCAATCGTAATCATATTTAAAAGATGTTCTTTTCCTGTCCAATGATACGAAAGCGTTACGAAAAGTGTGATCGGGCGAGGCGAATTGTCGGGCGAGGCGAACGGAAGTTGAGAGGGAGATGCAGAAGTTAGTGAAGTTTTACTTCAGTCGTGTGTTCTAAAACACACTCGTTTTTTTAATAAATCCTACGAATATGTGATAATCGATAAAAGATAGGTGAATTCATGAGCTATATTGAAATATAATCAATTTGTATGTCTCTATTAGAGATTACACAAATATTCGGCTGCTATTCGGTATTCGGCATATTCGGCTACTTTTTTTAACTATTCGGTATTCGGCCGAAAATTGAGAACTATTCGGCCGAATACCAAATCATGAAAAAAACCGCCCAATATTACTCATTATTTTTTTTTTTTTTTTAACTTAAAAACAGCATATTTAATACTTAAAATCTATCAGTGTTAAGTTATGATGAATGAAAACATTTTTTCAGCATTTGTTGATAGCAAACGATTGCGCTTTTCGTAATAAATTATACCTGCTTTCGAAAAAAGCCGCTCACTACGAGAGACGATAAATAAATGTTAGCAAATTCTGCTAGGCTTGTAAGGCTGGCCGCACACATCAGGTTTTTCCATCCGATTGTTTGATCAGACAAAAATCGTTTCGAAAACCGGATTGGATATAATAGCGGTGCCACGCCCGTTGTAGGACCGGATTGGACGGCCGTCGCGGAAAGGCGTGGCCTATTTTCATTACCGATCCGGTTTTCGAATCGGATGTGTGCGGTGTTTATCCGATTTACATAAGAAATTTCATGGCCCGAAGGACTTCCGGTTGTCTGATCAGAATCAAAATCTGATGTGTGCGCCAAGCCTAAGGGTCTGCTATCCGATCTAGGTGAACAGTTTTCATGTATTTTTTTAGATGTACACACTACAAGTTTCAATGTATTTTTAAAGATAAACACCATATAAGTAACACAATTTGATGTATCAATCAACAAATAATGCGTGTTGCGACACGACCTACTTGCAAATGAAACAAATACGCCCACGGCGTGGTAGCCCATTCACATGGTTCATTTATCTTTCATTTCGTGATTTCATTCCGCCTCTTTCCCTCGAAATGAACCGTGTGAACACGAAAGTGAAGAGAGACAGTGCCGAATGAAGCATTCCAACAATTTGTTGGAATGCTTCCTTCGGCACTGTTCACTCGCAACCGGAATTTAACATCACGACGCGAATGATGTGTGTGAACACTCAAGTGAACAGTCTTTCACTCGCGAATTAGTCGGCCGAGAATGTTCTGGCGTGCGGACGAGTAGCCGGAGCGGCTTAAACGTCAAAATGCTCCGTTTAGTTCGCTTTTCGAAATAACTCCTACACGTCTCATAAATAAATAAATGTAGATTCGTTTAATCAAAAAAATTAGAATCTTGCGAGAGCCTTGAAGGAGTAACCATCAGTTACTTATACCAGGGCGGGTAAGAGGTGGATTACCTCCACTACACGTCTCATAGAAATCGTCGTTTCTCCCTTACTATCATAGTGAAAAATATGATCTAAACGGTATTGGAAAGAGAAAATAATGCTCTATATATTCAATCTAACAATTAACCACAAAATAATACGAATATACACTTTTATGGAACCAAAGTTTCTGTTCGAATTTGAAAAAAAAAATTATGAAACATTGTGAATTTTTATGAATTATTTTTATATGAAACGACAAAAAAGTGAGGTGACAGAAACGTTTATAATTTATTTGTCTAACAAAATAAGTGTGTGTTTTTATATTTTTTTGTTACCAGTAATTTTAGTTAGAATAAAAGCAAGGAGAGCCATTTTTTAAACTTTAAAAAGTTTACATTAAAAAATATTCTATTTAAAAAATTACGTGGTTATTTCTAATAATAAATTTTGGGAGCATATTTCATCACCTTTTCAAAACAGTTTTTAGTTTTTGGATACGTTAATAAATACGGATTTTATTGCAAGCCGAGACCTATTTTAGAATAAAAAAATTTTCATGGTGCAAAAATACTGGTAGATATCAGTTTTCAGGTTATTATTTAACCATATGTTCATTTTATGGTGCTGAAATTTATTTACTGTTTACAAGAATCGCCAATTTCTCATAATTTAGTTCGACATTATCGGAAATGTCAATTGAAATCGTAAATATTCCCGAACTTAGCCGTCAGCGCCGGACGAATTCCAATGCGCGCCGCGACTACGCTCGACGACTTCGTAGCGAGAATGTCGAGTGAACTCTTCCTTCGAAGGAACCGTCTGAACACGCGGTGAAACGAGAATGGAACATTTCATCGAGTAAACCTTCTTCCGAGTGAACCTTGTGACTTCAGCATACCGGCCTCACTTCAATGATGCAGGTCGGAACCTGCCACCCGCAAAATGTACTAAGTGTCACCGAATTTTCGGCCGCCGAATATTCGTCGCTTCGGCCGAGAGCCTAGCCGAATATTCGGTATTCGTTATTCGGCAAAATCACTATTCGTGGCATCTCTAGTCGCTATATTCAAATTCGAGTGTGGGCGGAAAATATTCAAAACGATTACTAAAATATCTCGAGCAATCGGAGAAAAAAGTTTTAAATCGCGCTGTCGCTCCAGTGGGTATAACTATATTGATATGTCGGCGGCCGTTCGTAAAATCAGGCAGATTATGACGCGCCTAGCTACTTCGTGAAGTGCCTGGCAGCAGATCGTGAAGTACCTCAGGCGCATCATGATCGGCCTAATTTTACGATTTGCCGGCGACAGATATACCATACTCATTTTTAACGTCGCAAGGCCAAGCTGCTACGTTACTTATCAATGGATGTTTCCTTCACTATTTGTAGCTCCTTTTCCACAAAACTACCCTTAACAAAATAACATGCGAACACGAGAAAGTTTTCAAATACGTGGGAATTTTCAGGAGTTTAAATAAGTGAGTATATTTTTGTTTATTTATTTATTTAATTACATAATATATGTAAGAATTTGATATACGTTCTGACGTGTGGCTGTTTTGTCAGGGGTCATAATTACGCTTAGAACGCTTAAAAATGGGTTTTCGTTTAATATTTTGTAAACAGCAACAACGACAAGGATTTTGATTCAAAAGGATAATAGATATTTTGAGAAAAGTTTAATATTTTTGGAATTGGTAAGTGATGTATCATATTTTGGAATGCTATGCTAAATGGTTTATAATGAAAAGAAAGAAGTGAGTAAAGAAAATTATGTTATAGGAGGGAGGAATCACAGACGCCACCAAATCTTCAAATTACCAATGTGTATACAAATGTCGGGCTGTCGTAGTCTACCGGTTCCGTGGTGTTTTGTAGTCAGTCACGGGAGAACGGGTCGATCAAAACTCGTGTGCATCAGCTCGGCTGTGGAACGATTTGCCGGCCTCTGTGTTTTCTCTCTCCTACAACATGGGTCTCATGTTCACTCCTTCCTTTCCTCAAAGAGACACTCCGCACAGTATCTTATAGGGCTAGCAGATTCTTCAAAAGTGTCCAGCTGCTAACCCTTTACAAATTGCAGTGGGCCCATCAATTGAATTTGGGAGCCCCAAAATACTTAAACACTGCTTGATTCTGTGCAAAGAAGGGCGGTCCGTCTGATTGACAATCCGTTGTTAACAGACCGATCACCATCTTTAATGCACAGACGCAATGTAGGCATGGTGAGTCTGTTCTACAGGTACTTTAATGGAGCCCACTCTAAGGTGCTAGAAGCATTGGTCCCCGGTGCAGCATTGCACCGGTGCACTTGCGTAAAACTCCACGAACACGAGTGGAACACCCGTTCACAGTTGACTTCATGAGAATGGGTCGTTTCTTCGATTTGTTTTTGTTTAAGTCGGCTCGTACGTGGAACGAGCTACCGGCATTTATTTTTCCTCCTTCACGTAATCCGGGCCTCTTCAGGCGCCGCAACCGGGCTCAAAAATAATAAGATGGAGATATATGAAATTACGAATGTTAGAGGAGCGCGCTAACATTTAAAGTGACAAAATCGATGCGAAAATGTTTAATAGAACACGACTCGTTTAAAATAGAGCAAAAATCTCGTGGAACGTATCTTAAGTATCATTTAAAGAAACATTGTGAATTTTTCACAACTTTAATTTCTAAAATAACTGAAACAAACGTGTTTATAATAATTTTCGGAGCATACTTTGCGATTTTTTTCTATCGAGGGAATTTTATATAATTTGCGTTTCGGCGTGGGACGCTTCTACATATTATCTTAAAAAATAATGCATATTTTTTAAGAGCTTAAAAACTTCAAATTTTTAAGGGAAATATGTGAGAAATCGGTAGAAATGCGGGTGGCGGCGCCTTCAAAACACGTATTAATAAATCCCTTCCTTCAGCCCTTACCTAGTTCCATAGTTGCAGAAAGGTGGGGGTTCGTTCTTGTAAAGTGTCACATAAAAATATTAAAACTCTAGCGAAGCCTGGTGGTAAACAAGCGCCTATTCCAAAAAAAAATGTAATATATATATATATATATATGTTTTTTTGACACAACTTAGTTTTCGATATCTAAATTATATTAAAACATACGAGTATTTGCAGTAGCTTCAAAATCCAGTGAAGAAATTGGGGAATACGTTTGTATGGATAAAACGTCACCCGGTTCCCTCTTAAGGTAAATCAGATTTCTTCCCAGTGTCCACTGTTCACCAAGCTATTCCCATAGTTGTCACGTTTAAAAACTTTTTTTTATTACAGCCCATTGATTCAATTTATCTGCGACTATATTTGCGCTTTGCAATAAAAACCAAATAACTGGAATATTGTTCATTTAATTAAATATTTCAATTTGAGGTTTTACTCGTAAAGTTAAAAATAAAAATAAATGGAATATTTCTGAACGCATCCGAATACTAAAAACTGTTTTTAAAAGGTGATGAAATACGCTTTAAAATTAAAAATAAATAATAAAATGCAATCATACAAAAGTTTTGAAAATAGATCACCTAAAACTATTGATAACGAAAAAAATAAAAACACACAAATATTTTATTAGGCAAATCTATTTTAAACTAGTTTTCGCCCCCGGCTTCGCTCGTATGGTATTATTATCCCTCTCCACTCCCCCCATCCCCCCCCCCCTCCTCCACCCCCCTCCCCCATCCCCCTCCCCCTTCCACCTCCTCGCCATCCTATTCCACCCCTCCCCACACCCCCTTCCCCTTCCCCTTCCCTCTCCCACCTACATTCTACACATTCAGTTACAATTACATATTTTATAAAAATTTCGTAATGCCAGAGCTCAAGAGCAGTTTTATGAAAAAAAAATTATCCAATTTGGTGCAGTCGTTCGGAAGTTATGCGCATACATACAATTCGGCGATTCATTTTTAGAGATAGACATTAACTGCGACGCCAACAAAGCACTCTTTTTAGGGCCAATTGCCTAATTAAAAAAAAAAATCGTTTCCAAGGCAATAATTTGTTTCCTTTTCTTCTAACGTTTGCAATAACTCGATTTTGTTAGGACAGAAAATATATTATAAATAACTTCATAACGCCAGAGCTTACCATTATATACAGCCTATATTTCTCGCAAATGATGTAGCTTTCTATTAGTGAAAGAATTTTTAAAGTACCTACGTTCATTATTTTTTGCGTGAAAGAGTTATCCTATATCCATACAAACTTTATAATATTATAATAATAATAATATTAATGATGTTATGTTATGTTATGCTATTGGATGTTATCGTCAACTCGCTTTTTCGTCGTTTTGTGTAAAAATAATTCATAAAGATTATCCAAAGTTTAATAATATACCTACTACTGTTTTTAAATAGCTCTAGAAAACTTTGGATTCATAAAGGTATACATTTTAATTATTTTAAGACTCACATATAGTTATGAATATGACGCGTGTTATTTTATCTTTCTAACACCATTTAGATCATATTTCTAACCATGATAGTACATAAAGATTTATATGAGTTGTTTCAAAAAGCGAACATATTAGCCTGAGGGGTTAATAAAAGCATGTGGTGTAATATTGAACCACACGCCATGATAATAAAATCGGTAGTGGTTTGGAATGTAATATAAATGAATTAATCCCATTAAATTGATTGGACCGTATTATTTGATTGAATCAATTATAATTATTGTTTGTTATGCAACTTATGTAAGGTAAGCCAATAGAATAATACATTCATTACTGTTGATTAGCCCAATTCTCCAAGTTATGCCCCAGTTTCGTAAATTACTGTCTGTTTGTAATTCAGTACGAATGAAAAATCCTTGAGAAAGAATACCACATTCTTTATTTCTTATCGATTTTTATCACTTTATGGATAAAAGGATAATAACCTTCCATAATATTATTATTTAAATTGCTTTCATTGTAAGTTACAGTCGTTTCACGCCATATTATTATTTAACTATCAGTTGATAACCCGCTCCGCAGGTTTTTGCTGCTAGGCCCTGCGAGCGGCTTTTCGTTCGGTTACGCCCAGTTTGAGTGTTTGTGACCATTTTACAAATCTAATAGGAGCTGGTTCCAGAAATAGCTGGTTCCTTGGATCCACTGGGACCCAGTGACAGCTAGTCACCGGGACAAAGTAACCGCGAAAGGCAATGACTAGATATATAATATATAGACGCGTGTTATTATTATTCACAACTGCCAGTTATAATAATAATCATATCTAGCTAATTATAATAATAATCCATATCCGGAGAGATTCACGAAATTAAGGAAGCAGTGGGCGTAGGCGGATAACACAACACCCCCCCCCCCCCCCCCCCACCATTAAAATTGACTTTGAGAAATAAATTTCGACTTCATAAAAAATAAAAACATTGCTGGGGGTTGCTAGAGAAATTCAGGTATAAAAACTTCTCCATAAAAATAGACTGTTTTCGCTGATTTTCGCCTATAAAAAGACAGTAGTTACGCTACTGTCTAGTAGTGCTTACGCCTGCCAGGCGATGCTCCTCACGTTAGCTGTTAACGTAAGTGGCGCCATCTGTTGGCATTGTTTTAATTAGGTTCTATTACAAAAGTAGATTTGTATACAAACTCCACGTACGAAAACGGTTTTCCGTAAGGCACGGCGTCAGAGTTGCATTCTTAGGCGAGTTCTTAAAATTCAACCGTACAGTCTCTAGGCTATTAATACTGTTTGATTATGCACCTTTTAAGTTTAAATTTGAGTTTTTAATTTATTCAGATAGGCCCATGGCATTCGAAAATATCAAAAAATTAATTTATTGTTCATGACCGTGAGGTACTTAGATAAATCGTTTTGATAATAAATATGTTCCAATGTTAAGTTTTGTTATCTCACTATTAAAGCTTATTTATATTAAATATAGTTATTTATTGTTTTGTGTTGTTCCGCAGAACTATTTAAAAATATAAATTACGCATTGTAGTGTTATTTTAGCGCACAATGCGGCATGACAACTGTTTCGCCTTACGAATGAAACCTGTAATGTGTAAAAATAATCATAACTAACTAACTAACTAACCATCACGCCGTTTCCCCGCAGGGGTAGGCAGAGAGGACGGACCGCCAAACAACTCGGTCTTGGCACACACTCTTTGCCTCACTCACATTCATACATTTTCTCATACATTCTCTTCTATTATTCTGGCTTTTGACATGACCCGACTCAAGTATCTGATTCACTTGATCGTGCCATGTCTTCCTCGGGCGTCCCCGACTTCTTCTACCATTCACATTCGCGTCGTATATTCTTCTTACACTACTTCCTTCGTTCATTCGCTCTACATGCCCAAACCATCTGAGGGTCCCTTTCTTAATCTTACTCATTATGCTTACATCAGCCTTACATTCTTTGCGGATATTCACATTTCTCACACGATCATACATTGTTTTACCACACATACGTCTCAGGGATCTCATTTCAACAGCATTCAGTTTACTTTCATCCTTCCTCTGCCAGTTCCATGCCTCACTGCCATACATCAGGGTAGGTACCAGGACTCCATTGTGAACTGCTAGCTTCGCTTTTTTTGACAGATTTTTATTAGCGCCAACGGCATTCAGTTCACCATTAATGGAGTTACCGGCATTCACCCTTCTTTCAACATCTCTTTCAGCCTTCCCATCTCTCGTAAACATACTACCCAGATACACAAACTCATCCACCTGCTCCAAGTATTCATCATTCACAACTATGTTGCATACTGTTTTCGTACTCTCTCTTTCAAACACCATGACTTTAGACTTACTTACATTCATCATTAATTCATTCTTCATACATACTTCATTCATCCTAGATACGAGAGACTGTAGATCTTCCATAGTGTTAGAAATCAGCACCGCATCATCAGCATACAACAGGCAACATACTTTCAGATTACTCATAAAAATAATCATACCTACCACAATTTAAAAACATCCCATTTATTTTAAATGATAATATGGACGACCTTCGTTGCGAAATAATACTTTCAATATTATCTTTTTGCGAATACGAAAATTTTCACGTAAATCAGTATAGTGGAAAAAGTTACAGATTCTTCTTGGAAACAGGGTCGAAATTAGGAACTAAAATGACTTTAACTATGTTTAATTTATGCCAGAGCTGTAAAACAAAGCCCAGACAACCTTCCTTCATTCCCCCATCCCTCCACCTAACAAAAGGTTTTCTCCAATATGGATCAGTAGGTACCTACCGCTGCCTCCGTATAAATGACTCCTTTTCTCTTGTCACATAAAAATATTTTAATCTGACGGAAAGGCAACTATCAATTTTGGAGGCGGGTTTGAATACCGCAGCCCGGGGAATCATTCACACCAAACATTCACCCCTGCCATATGTCACCCGGAGTAGTTCGCAACGTTTAGTGACTTATTATGGGTGCCCCGGTTCATGGGGTGATGTTTGCGACGGATGCTTTTGCCGACCTACGGATAAAGTGAGATTGTTGAGAGAAACCTTTAGACCTCTGCAGTCGGACTCTCTCGATCCATCGCCATTGTGAGGGATGGGTTCATACGTCTTTCACTCCTGGACACACTGAACCCCAGATTCCTATCCACCCCTCATGCTTTTTTCCTTCCTAGAACTTCCTTTCCTTTCTTTCTAATAAGATCCTCAGCACAGAATCCCCAAGGATGACATAGGCCCTGAGGGATTTTTTTCCTCAGGGCCTCCTGTGTGAAGCTAATGTATAAAAAAATCACACACACGCTAATTCATTTCTTTCTATCACAATTTTATTTTTATATTAAAATCTCTATATTTTCCTGTGAAACATTCCTTTGTGCTTTGACGTCGTAAATATAGAAAAAATTACAATATTAATTCACTGATTAAAAAAATTGTTATGAACAAAAAAACATGTGAACGTGTTTTGACTTATCATCTTCCAAGTCCATAAAATAGATAATGACATGTATTCTCAACAGCAATCATTGAGTAAATACTATAATAATGTTACTACAAACTTGGATCAAAATTTTCTGTATTTTTATTTCGATGGCTCTGAGTTAATACAATTAATTCCTCCAAAAGTCCCAACAAGGAATGACCAGATGCTCTAAAACAAACAAACTCAGTTTATTTCTGTCCTGAATCGAGATATTTGAAGTATGCACTTACCGCCTCAGTCAGATATACTGCACTTATACCCCGGCTGCAGTTTCTCACTGGAAGTACGAATACCTACATAAGTGCATGTTATCAGTCCTCTGTATTGATTCCATGCACCATCCGCCACTTAAAATTCTTTCGTATAAATTTAAATCACATAGATTAAGGAAATTAATTCACATTTATTAGATGTTTCCTTATTAATAACACGCATCTTGCTGGATTAAACCTTGCCGTTGGAATGCGCAACTTTATCGTGTCTTATAACAAAATGTTCGCTTATAAAATTAATAATATTATACTTAATTGTTTATTATAATGTACGATTTAGGTATGTTTATATGACAGATAAACTATATTATACTTTAAAAATACTACAAGGTACGCAATTTTCAAATGTCGTCAATTTGCGTATTCTACGAAAAACACACGCATTGCTATATTGTTCGGTGTAACTATAAGCATGAATATCAAATTTCGCACACAAGTACACACCACTGTCAATGTCAACAATATTTCACCCCAATTTAATGTTCAAACAAAATATAAGTTTACCACCCCCCAGAAAGGCGAGAAATAAAATTGTATTTATTTATTAACGCACAATGTCGCACAATTTATTTTTATTGTCTCTCGGGAAATTGTCTGTGATTTTGAGTTTTCCACAAAAATCGAATCATAAACGTGGAGCTAATTCACCTTCTTACTTACGTAAAATAATTTAGATGTTTGATTTGACTCGCGCCGCGCGACCGCCGGGCGAGGTGCTCATTTCTCGACTGAATTGACTGAATTCCGAGTCGAGTCCTGAAGCTATAACACCAAGAGCGCTAGCTAAGTATTTCAGCGGGTACTTTCAGCGGTGTAGGAGTGTAGGCGTCGCCACCTATGGAAAATCTGGAAAAGTTTCACGTGCCAGTTATTCGTAGACAGTTTTCAATTTATGGATGAGGGCACGTAGAAACAGCATTTTATAAAATAAATCAATAGATAGTTCATATTAAAGTGTGCTAATATAATGTGTACCTATATTGTTTTATGACTAATGAAAATTTCTTGGTAAATAGAGTCATGAAAATTATTGATAGTGGTAATCGTTTATTTGCAAGATTCAATGTTTATTTGAACACGATGCACTGACTCATTCACTTACCAGTAAAAAAACGTTTTAAAAGCACATGTCTCGCAATAAGGAACTCTAGTGAAAAATATGATGGCTTTAAAAAATATGTTCATATAGAGTATAGACCAATAAACGCTGATTCTGAATATATAAGTTTTTTTAATAATTTTAAACGCAGAGTTTTTAAAAAATTATTAAAAAGTTTATTTTTATTCGGGTCGTAAAAATACACCGTCAAGTTGGCATTATTGAAATTTTAGTGGTGACGTCACTGTTCGACTGTGGTGACGTCACTGTAAAGTCATTGTATGAGAATTTATGATATGACAAAAGCCATCGTATTAATTTATTCGTTTATTTACATACTGTTTATAGAGATTTAGTTGTTGTGTTTATTGAAACATTATTTAGGCCTAAATAATGTTTCAAAAATAAAGGTATCTCTTATTAGTTTATCTCTATTAATGAAAATATTCAAAAACTACTGCACAAAAAAAAATAGTAATGCAATTTCTAGGGAGAATACTTCGAACGGAATTCAAAATGGCGGCAGTTGATTAGCTGATTTCCCGATCCTATAGAATTTTTCAGGAGTGATGACGTCACACGATTTATATATACACCATACATACGGTGGTTTCGGGGGGTCTTGAAAAATTAAAACTTTGACAATTATTTTAACTATTAAAACTAACTCTAAAAATAAAAATGAAAATGCAGTTATTTAAGTTAGAAGGTCATTAATCATTAAAAAAAATGGACTGGAGTTCTCCATTATGCACGGGTCACACAAGGCTAGGATTTCAAGCTAGCTAGTGTACTGGCAAGATCCTGGCTTACTATCCTGGCTTGGCACAAGCAAGAGTGGTTTACAGAGTGCTAGAAAATTTTAAGCTTGTATCATTGCAGTGACTAGGGTAACCAAACTATCATCTGTAGGCAAGAAAAAAGTACTCAGAAGAAACACAAGACCAAAAGAGGGCTGTTTCGGAAACTGAGTCAAGTTGCATTGGACAAATTATTAGAAGAGTTTATAAAGAAATGTGTTTCAACAAGAGCGTTGATAATTTTATTTTAAATATCTTCAATAGTCATTATTATGTCGATTGTCATTAAATCGGCATGATTTTTTTGTAGCGACGAATTATACATAGACTTGTCTGGATACTAGCGTTCCACAGACAATGTTTATCACGATCCAATTGGTAAAACTTTAAATTAACCTCGTTACTTAGTTCATGCGCTTTTGCGTAGAAGCATCATCGTAAAAGTATTAGCCGATCGTGGTCTACTAGCTTTTTTCTAAATGTCAAAGGTAAGAAAATTTCAAGGAAGTTTTTCGAACATACAATTAGATACCAATTCAAGGTATTACTTAAAAGAATTCATTTCTTAGTGTGAATTGCCTATTTCAAAAAAAAAAAAGAATTCATGATCTGCTCTTCTTATAGATGGCGCAAGTTTAATTATTTTGGAAAAAAACACTTTTTTTCACAGTTATGCTTTAAAATATTAAGATGAATTGAATATGGACAAAACTATTCAACTTTGTTAGTATGTACGGGCGCAAATAATTAAGGGCCATTAACCTGGCAGCGGCCGAGAATTCATATTTCGTCGAAAAGTTTTCTTACGATCGTGCAGGGTGATTCCAATGAGAAAGATTAATTATTCTCCATACCAGCTTTTTAAAATAATAACTCAATATCCATTTTATTTGGTCTCCTTTCTATGCTGTCCACATTTGTCACATCGAATCCGTCCATCATCGTTTCCTAAGAGGAATTGCTTGGAGGTTGGGTCTTGAAAGAGGCAAGTACTCATATGATGAAATTGAACACATTTTAAACATTTCTTCTTTAGAAAAACGTAGAAAGGACTCTGATCTAATTTGCATATTTAAAATTATCAACAGTATTTCTGATACACCTGCGTTGTTACAACTCATCCAGTTTAACATCCCTTCCCGTAGACTTCGAAATAATGAATTGCTGTTCCTCGATCAACATTCTACTAATTATGGATACCATTCTCCCTTATCCAGAATGTCGAGACTTGTCAACGCAAGTCAAAGCATTGATTTTTTTGGTCTAAAACTAAATGACTTTCGGCAGTCGATACGCAATACATAAATGCTTCTTCATGCTTTGACTTGTAGTGTCTCTATGTGTACTTTTTATATTTTATATTGTCGTTGCTAATCATTTTTTTGTGCTCTCCCTTCACTGTCATCTCTGTTTTTTTATTCGTGTTATTATTATGTTTTTAATGGACTGTTGTCCGTAAACAAATAAATAAATAAATTTCATTCCAAATTTTGCTTTAATTTATACCTACATTCAAAAATGCTGAAAGGCGTTATGAAAAAATTATTAAAATCTAGTACTTTTTGGAATTATTTTTTTATCATAAGTGTGATGACCGTGGCCGGTTATCAGCATTACTTTACTGGACTCCGGGTGTGGATCCAGATTCCTCTATATTGTGATCTCAGTTCAGGGTGATTGACAATAATGAGTCGTAGGTAGACTTAGTGAGTTTATTCCGAGATATGGTACAGGTGTGCTTCCTACGAAGCGATAATGCAAAGAGGACGGTAGACAGCAATCACACCCTTTTATACGTTCCTCATGCTGTCTCACTCATACACGCATGTCTCTTTCATACCGCAAGACATGCGTTCACCACATCCCTCCACACTTAAATCCGAAGACAGTTACACAACATGAACTGATACTTATTTACAATACATATAATATTCCAATATTTACAATGTAAGTAATTCATGTTGAGTCGAGAGCTGAGTGCTGTCTTCATTGACTCATCTGTGTGTTCGTGGTCGTAGTCGGTCCTTCCACTGGAGCTGGAAGGAGAAGGAGAAAAACCCATTAGACTGTCATCCAGGCCAAAGCCGGAGACATCGTATTCGTCATACGACAGTCTCTTCGTCTCAGACGCGATATAAGGATTGCTGTGTTTCTTTTCCCATGATACACATAATTTAGACAACTGATCAAAATGCCTTTTCCAATACATAATTTTACCATTTAAATTTACCTCAATTATATAAAGTTTTTTTCCTAATTGTTTATACACTTTCCCTGGTACCCATTTATCATTGTTTTGGTCTCTGAAATCTCTAACCATTACCTTTTGATTTATCAAAAAACCCACCGATTCTTTATTATTTCTCTTATAATAATGTCTTTGATTTTCCTGACATTTTGACATTTTAAATTTTGTTTCTTTCTTAATTATATTATCCTTATCTCTCCCCCCTCTCGGTACAAAACTGTTCAAGTTTTACCTTAGTTTCCTTCCAAACATTACAACTGCAGGTTCTAAACCAGTTGTACAGTGTGGTGCATTTCTGTAATCAATTAAAAAAATTTCCTAATTTTTCCACATAACCTGACTGAAACTTATTTCTTATCATCATTTTTTTTTTTAAATTTTTACACGTTCGAACCGCGTTTTCTGCTAGACCATTTGATTGTGGATGATTTACCGGAGTAGTTAAATGTTTGATGTTATTCATCTCACAAAACTCTTTGAAGTCCGCTGACATGAAAACGGCTCCATTATCTGAAACTATTGTCTGTACACTCCCGAAATAACTAAATAAACCCTTTAATATTTTAATAGTATTATATGAATTTGGTGAATTTACTTCTACACAGTCTAACCATTTTGAGGTTGACTCAATAATTACAAGAAAATATTTATTTGCAATTGGGCCCGCATAATTAATATGCACCCTACTCCATATTTCTTCCGTTATAGGTAAATCTCTGTTATTTTTAAATAAACTTAGAATTTGAGTATCCAAGTCATTCTCTACGTGAACTGGTTCCTCATTCCCAATTAATTCTAATTGTACTTTACTTTTATTAAAACTACCCGCTTTCTCCGAAAAAACCTCCTGGAATTTTCGAATTTTTTTATTCACTTTACTTCTACCACTCTCAAATACACTATGAGAAAAAATTTCACTACCCTCCTGGGATGAAATTGATTGTAAATCACTTCTATCATTCTCAAAACCACTATGAGAAAAAATTTTACTACCCTCCTGGGATGAAATTGATTGTAAATCACTTCTATCATTCTCAAAAACACTATGAGAAAAAATTTCACTACCCTCCTGGGATGAAATTGATTGTTCATTTATTTCCCCATTACTTTTTACTATGGGAACGATTGGTGACGCAAACTTACTATAGTTTACCGGAACTGAAATACCTTCCGATTTTAAACGGCCCAATTCCGATTCAACCTTTGCTTTTAAAGCAAACGGTATATTTCTCGGATTGCAGAATTTCGGTTCCGCATTCTCTTTTAATTTCAAATGCACTTTATATTTATTGAATTTACCCAGTTTCTCCGAAAAAACCTCCGGGAATTTCCGAATTAATTTATCTACTACACTAGTATTATTCTCAACCATATTGTGAGAAAAATTTTCACTTCCCTCCTGGGATAAAGAAGATTGTAAGCCCGTAAATCCAATATTAAACTTTTTAATGAAATCACGCCCTAGAACCGTAATTGTTCCATGTTTTACTACGCAAAATTCTAACATTTCCCTATAACCGTTAAAATCAACTGTTAATAAGATACAACCCAATAAATTTAACTTACAGTTAGCGTAACCCATTAAGGTTAAATCCTTTGGTTTTAAATTCAAATGTTTGAAATGTTTAACATAATCTTTGTCAGTCAAAATCGAGATCGCCGCTCCTGTGTCCAATAACCCGTTTAGTTCCACATTATTCACTAAAACTTTGCACAATATTGGTTCACAATATACTGCGTTTATCCGCAACATTTTTTTTATGTTCCTGCGTATTGACGAACACTGAAGAAATGTTATTATTATTTAAACCGCGACATATCTTCCCAATATGCCCTTTTACTCTGCATTTATAACAAAACACGTCTTTCAATTTACAATTTACTGAGTCGTGATAACTCCCGCAATGTTTACATTTCGTTCGGTCCGCTGACCTCGCTCTGAACGATGTAACATTTTTGTCCGTGGTTCTAGAAAAATGTTTACCCGCCGAATTTTGTCTTTGTGGCAAATTGTTCGATCTATTTTTAAATTTATTTACTATATCAACACTTTCCGTTTTAATTTGCTTATTCATTACCTCGAACGAATCCATAGCAATAGCACATTCTAAAACCTTTTTTAATGAAAAGTTTTCAGCTTCTACAAATAATTTCTCCTTAATTCGCCCCACTCGAAGACCGGTGACAAAAATATCTTTTAAATTATATTCAAGTCTGTCCTCGAATTTGCAAAATCTAACGAGATTCCTTAACCGTGCTATATAATCATTAACCGATTCTGAACTTTTTTGTTTCGTAGCAAAAAAAATTTCGCGCTCTTTGAACACATTTCGTTTGATACCTACATGATTCTCTAGTAATAACAATAAATTTTCGACCGTAATATCTGTAATTTTTTTAGGAAAACACAAATCAATCAATAAATCTATTGTCTCTGTGTGTAAATGAGATATTAAAACCGCTCTCTTTTTTTCTACCGAATTTATCTTGTCATCATTGACGAGGATGAACTGTTCGTATTGCAACACGAACGTCTCCAGTTTGTCCCTCAAATGACAAAACCTGGGCAGTTCTCCCCCTTCCATCTTCACACAGATACAATCAATAAGCAGAAAATTTTACAAACAGCACTCAACTCACGACTCTGTTGACTTGATGCTGCTGCTCCGATCTCGCCCTTCCGCGGACCGTCTCCTGGCTCCTGTACCCTGGTCGTCCTTCTAATGCCCCGGTACGCCTTCCGTGAGGTCTGCACCTGGTCTCTGATCTTCTCCTGAAGACCCGGACTTCTCCATCCACGCCTTACGTGTATGTTTCTCCAGGTTCTCGGCACTGAATAAACCTATCCAGCGCCTTGAAGTTCCTCGAATGCCAATTCTGCTGCTCTTGCTCTTCCTGAATGTGATCTGGCCTGATGCTGCCTGATCACCTATTGTCCACTGTAGCCTCAATCTCGGATTTTGCCAAATGATTTTGGCTGCTGCTAGTTCCTTTATCGGCTGCGCCAAATGTGATGACCGTGGCCGGTTATCAGCATTACTTTACTGGACTCCGGGTGTGGATCCAGATTCCTCTATATTGTGATCTCAGTTCAGGGTGATTGACAATAATGAGTCGTAGGTAGACTTAGTGAGTTTATTCCGAGATATGGTACAGGTGTGCTTCCTACGAAGCGATAATGCAAAGAGGACGGTAGACAGCAATCACACCCTGTCTCACTCATACACGCATGTCTCTTTCATACCGCAAGACATACGTTCACCACAATAAGTAGTTCCCGGATTAATATGTAAATACATATTTTTAATTTACACGATTTTCGGTCTCGTATGTGTTCTCTACCTGGATTATCATATATAGATTGTGAAAAACTAATTTTTATTTTCCATATTTTTCCATATTTCATGGTTAAGCCCATATTTTACAAAAAAATATCACAATCATCCATATTTTCGATTTTTATATCATAAAAAATGAGTTAGTTCACAAAAATTAATATAATTTTACGTGTTTGCATTCTCGCCACCACACGGCCGCGAGAGGTGGTGCAAGATTCTTCTCTTTTTAATGATTTGGCCAATATAAAAAGCAATTATTGCTTTTTATCTCACAAGATAAAAGCACTAGAAAATCCTTCAACATTGCTAAATGAAAACCTGAAGATTATTGAAGGAATAGAAAAAAAAGTTTCTGAAGCGGAAGGCCCTGTTGCTGAAATAGCTAAACAAAAACTAACGTATATTTTAAACAAAAATACAGGATTTGATACCCTAAAAACAATTAATAAAGTTCTGAGCGGAAGCTTTGAGGGTACTGCAGACGTGCCTTACACAATTTCGGAACTAGGCGTCTTTAAGTACGCTCCCGTTACATCATGTGACGTGTGACGTGGAAAGATCTTTCAGCCAATCTCTCTCTCTCTGGTTTCAATCCTGGGATTGGTTTGCAGCAATTTTCTTTAGTTTCCTCTTCCATTCTTCCCTGTCTTGTGCGGCTCTTTTGAGGTCTGCATATGATAAGCAGCGCACGTCCACCAGCAGGTCCTCCAGGTACTCTCGGCGTGGGCGTCCCCTAGAGTTTGTCCCCTCGGTCATACCCTCCATTATGGAATGCAAGAGGCCTTCTTGTCGTATTACATGGCCGATCCATCTTGCACGCCTTTCGGACAAGGTCCTGAGCAGGTGCCTTCCTCCTTCGATTCTTTGGAGAACCTCCTCATTTGTAATGTGGTCTCTCCAGGAAATTCCTAATAGTTTTCTATAGGACCACATCTCAAAAGCCTCTAGTCTCCGTTTATCTCTTTTGAATAGGCACCATGTTTCGCAGCCGTACATCAAGATACTCCATACATAGGTCTTGATGAGGAGTATTCTCAGCTTTAGGTCTATATTATTTGATTCAATTATTTTCGACCTTTTATTGAAAGCAAGCCTAGCCTGGTGTATACGGCTGTCGACATCGCTCTTAGACCGACCGTCCCATGTTATTTTGCTCCCGAGATAGACAAACTCCTTGGCGTTCTTTAGTGGAACTCCTGACATCTCTATTCGCATCTGATGTTGCGTTCGGCCTACAGTCAGCAGCTTTGTTTTGTCTTTATTTATCTTCATGTTATAGTTATTTTGGAGAATGCTTTGCATGGTTGTTAAGGCCTCTTGCAGTTCTTCTTCGCTTTCAGCAACCAATGCAATATCGTCAGCAAACCTTATCATATCCCTTGGAAAGATCTTTCAGCCAATATAAGGCTATATTTAGACCAAAACGACAAAGTTTAATTTTCGATAATTTAAAAAAGCATGTGATTGTGTACTGCAATCAATTTAATAAGACAGATTTCGAGGAAGATGAATATAACTTCTTTTTTTATTTGAATTACCTGAACATTTCGCTATCTTTTTATATATTTTTTAATGTAACTGTTACTGCATAATAATTTTTCAGAATAAACAATGTTTAATATGAAAGATATTCTTATTTTATACTCCATATTTTACATTTTTTAGTCCATATTATATGTACATATTTTGAATTTTTTAATACATATTTATCCGAGCCCTAATCATAAGTATTTATAATTTTTCAAATATCTAAGCACAGTAAGAATGTACATTTTTTTTTAATATATTAGTTTGTAAGACCGTAGATAAATAGACAAACTGAAGTATTTTCGTCACAAAACGCGTGTGCGGATCTTTTTTAATGATTTTATTTAAACTAAAATTAAAATTCTGAAACATAGCTTTCCCAGATAATTTATAGGTTTATTTTACTGCATGATTATATGATTTGTAATGTGTGTTGTATAATACAAAATTTTGTTTGAAAATTTAACAAATCTGCCAACGACATACAGTAAAACTTTATTGTACTAAAAATAAACATATTTTCTCAAAATTTAAAACATAGCTTTTACTAGATAAAAGAACAGTCTTTCGAAATCGATTTATAATTTTTTTGTGGCAATACGTCAATACGTCAAATGCGAAAGGAGTCAATACGCCTAAAATTTGATTTAAAAATGACATATTTCCGGTTTTGTCTGGTTATTCCCTCTTAATTCATAACTTGCCAAAAAGTATTTTTTCCCAAAATAATTAATCTTGCACCCTCTACGAAATAGCAGATTATGAATTCGTCTAATTATCACCTTAAGAAACAGAATTTTTGGGAATAACAATATAAATAATTACTTTCAGTTTTAGCTCTCCAGTACCTACCTATAAAAATGGTTATTACTCGTCGAGTCGTAGGCTTCGGAAAGCTTGGGAGATCATTTTATCTTAAGAAATATCAAATTTAAATTTCAAAAGCGTCAGCATTTCCTGTTCTTTGAAAAAATATTAATTTTGCCAGGATATGTTTACAAAAATATGTGCCCGCCTATTATATCAAAGCGCTTTTTAAACTAAAAAAAAATGCGTGTAATACGAAGCGTATCCCCGCAAACTTAATTGATATAAATTGGTAAAACATCTATTTGTAAAAGGTCACATTTTAAGCATGAGATACAATTTCGGCAACCATATTATGTAAAGGTGAGAGTTCACCTGGATAACCTTCCCAGAACACTCCCCATCCTCTTCCTTCATTCCAGAGAAAGTACTCGCGTAATCTTTTTATCATATTACTTGGTTCCCGCTTGAAGGATTCCTTCCTTCCACAAATTGAATCAGGGGAGAATAAGAAGTGGAGCGGATATTTTAAATGCCTTACAAAGACAGATATTCCGCCTAATCTAATCATAAGAAGGAATAAGGAACTACTCACTCGGATAATGTAAAAAGGATGCACCTTTAATGGATTTTTATGGAATGTTTTGATACCAACATCGAAAATATCATTTTATTGTTAGATATTACAGAAAATGTTCAGTTTTCGCAATTACTTTAACAGGAACGACTGCGTGACCTTTTTCATACAAAACTTAAATTTGGATTTGAACAGAATTTTTTTTTACCTTAGCTCCGCAAAGGTAATAAGGAAACTAAATTCCATCAGGGCGTACTCCATCTGGTTTTGCTAGCTGGCCGTGGGTGAAAAGATCAAATCATCACAATTGTGTTGCCGTGGACCAGAAGAGCTATATAAGTAAATTGTATATATATAAGGAGAGGGAGAAAGTCGAAACATCACAAACGCGATGCCTACTCAGTCACTGGCCGGTCATCACCGGATATGTAATAATTTTTTATGGTATATTTATACCGTGTATATTAAAGAAATAAATACTATGCTAACGGTTCAGTCGAAATATTAGAAATTAGAAAAAGTTGGTGCTCTATCTTCTTTCTTTTCTATCTTCCTTCTCTATTCTTGTAAACGTCTGCTTCATGATTGAGGAAAGTTATCTCTGGGACCCGCCATTTTTCTTACAAGACTTTGCCATACTTCTCTCAAAAACTATTAGTGAAAAAAAATACCCACAATGTTTTGGAAGTTCGGAATAAGCTGCAACAGTGTTCTGGTTCAAGTTACGTGTCTTAGATTAGATTAGTTGCATCTCTCTTGATAGTTTATTATACGGAGAAATACCTCAACATCTAGTGCAGCTAGGTAGTAGTATTGCTAATTAGTTTTAGCAAGAAGTCTCCCGTCCCGTGTCTTGTATAAATAGTTTCCGTTTGGGTTGTTATGCCGTGTTGGGCATTGGCAACACTCCAGAACCTTTAGAGTCGCTATTGCAGAATCCATTACCAAGGCTTGCGGTCCTTTGTTGTTCAGGAAGACTGCCAACATAAAATGCGGCAACCTGCGAAACCTACTACTGTCTATTTTGAACGGTTAACCATGTGAAACGTTTCACTTGTGTTTAACTAACGACTGCTTCGCCAGCGTTTTTATAAACTCACATTGTCCATCGAAACGACGCGCGACTTGTTGCGCGTTTTTTTATCTCCTTCTTTCAATGAACTATCGTTTTCTTGAGATGCGCAAAATAATTTGAATGTGATAAAAAAATAGACTTAAAACCCCTCAGACCTCGAGCTTATTTGGTCAGAATGTCAAAAAATGTCGATAAAATTCAAATAAAGGAATATTTCTAAATGAATCCGAAAACTGAAAACCGTTTTGTAAGATGGTGAAATACGCTTTCAAATATTATTATTAGAAATAAACGAATATTTTTTTTTAAATATTGAAATTTTGAGTGCAAACATACAAAAGTTTTTAAAATGTCTCACCGTCCGTTTTTTCTGAATACTGGTAACGAAAATAAATAAATAAATTTGGATTAAAAAATAAATAAATAAATAAAATAAATAAATTCAATTCTGGTAACGAAAAAAATTAAAAACACATAATAATAATTAATAAATAAAAAATACATAAGTACTTTGTTAAACAAATCCTACTAGTCCTACTAATATTATAAAGGCGAAAGGTTGAATGGATGTATGTAAGGATGTACGTATGGATGTATGTATGGATGTATGTATGGATGTATTTATGGATGTGTGTTTGTTACTCTTTCACGCAAAAACTACTGAATGGACTTTAAAAATTCTTTCACTAATAGAAAGCTACATTATTCGCGAATAATAGAGGCTGTATATATTGGTAAGCTCTGGCGTTATGAATAAGTTCTGTCGTTATGAAATTATTTATCATACGTTAGTGCAAATTTAATTTAATTTAACAAAATCGAGTTAGTGCAAACGTCAGAAGAAAAACCAAACAAATCTATCTCTATCTATCTATCTAATATCTATCTCTAAAAATTAATCGCCGAAATGTGTGAGGGAGCATAACTTCCGAACGATTGCACCAAATTGGATAAATCTTTTTTTGTATAAAACTACTGGTGTTCTCTGGCATTATGAAATTTGTATAAAAAAATGCAATAGTGGCACGCGAGCAGTAAACTGAATGTACCGGGAATTAATGTATGGAATGCGGAAGGGGGGGTGGCGAAGGGAGGGGGGGAAGAGGCGAAGTTGGAACCCCCCTAATACCACGCAAGCGCAGTTGTGGGAAAAAGCTAGTGTATTATGAACGTTATTGTCATTTCTTAAAAAAATTAATTAATGAAATTTTTGTAAATATTGAAATTTTGCGTGCCAAATAAAAAACAATTTTAAAATATCTCACCGTCCGATTTTTTTTTTGAATAAAAATACTTATTACGAAAAAAATTAAAAACACAATAATAATAAATAAAAATACATACTTTGTTAGAAAAATCTATCATAAATGTTATTGTCATTTCATAAAAAAAAATGAATGAAAAATTAACAAAGTTTCATTAATTTTTCTTGAATTGCCGTCAGAAATTATGGTTTAATAGAGATGCACATTTTAATTTTTCAGCAGTTTACGTATTCATTTTATTATAAAACGTGTTGTTTTCCCTTTCTAACACCGTTTAAATCACATTTCTCACCATGACAATAAGGAATTTCTATGAGACCCGTGTGGGCTGTTCTCAAAAGCTAACAAATTAGCGTAAACTGAAAACCAAGAGTTTCTGCAGAAATATTTTGTAATATTATAACTTTTTTATTATCTTAATATATAAAAATGCATGTTTCTTTGTTTATCCCTTGTGCGTTCCTAAACCATTTGACCAATTGTGCGATGTAACTTTGGTGACTTGTTAACGCATGCCCGCGAAGAGGTTTCTGTATGTAATATAATGGTGAGCTCTGACGTTATGAATTTATTTCCTATACCATCCATCCGATTGCTATGAGACTTTGATGAGTTGTTGTGCGCACGCCCACGAAGATACTGGTGAACTCTGGTGTTATGAAATTTGCATAAAAAATTACAAAAGGTAGCGCGCGAGTTTTTTTTATTTATTTTTAAAACATTTCCAGGGTACGAATCACACGACAATATTTGAAAATCTCCTACTACCACCACAGTAAGCCGAAAATGCTGCTAGAGTCGTGATGGAATAGCCGAGCCGAGGAATCGAACACGCGATGCCTGGGTGGGACCCAAACGCGATACCAACTCAGCCACTGACCGGTGGTCGTTTGTGTATTTCATATAGTTTTTTTTACATTAACTCCACACAGGAAGCCCTGAGGAAAATAATTTCCCTCAGGTCCTACGTAATCTTAGGGGATGCTATGTGGAGATTTTTTTTAAGGAAGGGATTTTCAATTTGGGAGGCGGGAATGGGTACCACCGCCCCGGGAACCTTTATTGGATAACCAACACCTCTGCCATAGGTCACCCCAAGTGGTTCGCCACGTTTTAAGATTTAGCAGGGGTGCCCGGGTTAATGGGATGAGGTTTGTCTAGGTCTGAACACTGAACCCCAGATTCCTACCCACCCCTTAAACCCTTTTCCTTGCCAGAACTCTCCTCTCCTTCCTTTCCCCTAAAAAACCCTCCACACAGCATCCCCAAAGATGATATAGGCCCTCAGGGAAATTATTTTCCTCAGGGCCTCCTGTGTGGAGCTCATGTAAAAAAAAGGGAAGGATAGGAAGTTCTGGGATGGAAAAGGGCAAGTTTGGCGGCCGGGAGGAAAGAAAGGAAAAAGGAGGAAGGAGGGAGAAACAATTTCTTTCTTCATGTGGCATTGCAACGCATGCCGGGTACTCGCTAGTTATTTTATAAAACTTGAACTTAAATTATCGTAAACATTACTCAAAACATATACCACATACATTCGGAGACCATAATAAATCTATAATAATAAATGAACTCTCTCTTTTCTCTTAGCAGAAAAAATATATTACATCGTCAACCCTTGTTTCAATTCTTTTAGGAAGCTTCCTTTGATCTAAGGTGTATACATTTTTTAAATATTTTCAGTTATAATTCACCTGCCAACTATAATATTTCACCCATATTGTACTACACCTACTTGTACACAGGCAGTGGAGTGTTTTCCTTGGAAACTGGTTACAATGTCAAACTGTCAAGTAATCTGAGAAGGGTCAAGTCAAGTTTTCCTCTCTGTGAGTCGCACCTTTTACTCATTTACTATTCAAGGACTCTTATATGGGGGCCGCTACAAACTCGGATTCTCGGAATGGAGAGGGGGGGGTTCAAATCATGATAAATTTCGGAGGAATAGCCAGTCAAGTCAATTGCGTATTAAGATCAGCAATTTCGCGAAATATTTTCTTCAAGCTGGAGCATAAAACTAAACCCGATACATACATAAATTCCTACCCTAAACCCGATTCATAACCCAAAATGAAATTCAAGAATTGGCACACGCTCATTACATTTCCTACCCTCACAGAACCGAATGTTGAAATTACTTCCTCAAAATCCTAGATTTAAACATGTTTTCCTTTAAGAATTTTTTAAATGGGACAAACATATAACAAAAAAAACCTGTGCAAGACTCAGATCAATTGCTGGTAGAATGTACACATTAATTTTTTTCCTATCAATTGAAACACTTACAATAATATATATGTCACTGGCAGAATCTATTATAAGATATGGTTTAACAATATGGGGAAATACTAGATACTATAACCAATTTGAAACAAGACCAAGTTGTACAAAACGCGATTGTAAAATTTTTAGTCGTCCCTAATATTTTCAAACAGAGACATAATACGTTGCTGTTTCAGAGTGCCAAAATTTTACCTGTTAAGGCAATACTATGGCACAAAATTAAAATTCAGCATATATTTGCCCCACAGCATAGGAGAAATTAGAACATAAATACAGCACTAGATTCACGCGCAACGACGCACTGGTTAATAGTTCCGAAATTTAACAATAAGTATGGACAAAGAACGTTTGAAGACATCATATCGAAGATATTTAATTTATTACCTGACACTGTAAAGCAATGTAATTCTATGAATAAGGTTAAATATATGGTGAAAAATTTGCTATCGGAAAAAAAATTATATTGATATGTATGAAAAAATGTTGAATCTGTAGATATAAGATGTAAATTTTAAATTTTTTAAATGTATATGTAACTAAAATATAAGCACCTGTTGACAAGCCAATTCAATTGGATTAGCAGGACCTGTTTGTTAATTATATGTATTATCTATTCTTTCAATAAAAAAAAAATAAATAAAATAAAAAATGAAAAAAGACAAAGAACGAAGAACAAAATTTGTCACAATCCTATTAATATTATACAGGGGGAAAATTTATATCAAAAAAAAATTTTCAAATCCCGACGTGCGTAAGAAATTTTTATTTGAATTTTGGTTTGTTTCACAATTTAATAATTTAAAATAATAATAGGCTACACTTCCTCCTAAACAAACTCCATTTTCCAATTCAACCCAAAATAATAATAAAAACCAGGTCCTTAACAAATTTAACCCTGAACATACCGATAACACACACCACACACGGACAAAGACATTTTCAGTATTATGCAACCAAACTTTTTAATTATATGCCCATTACTCTGAAACAACTACTAACTGCAAATACATCTACAAACATTCACAAAAAAACATATCACAGCCTGGATCAAAAATCAAGATATTCACTTTATTCAAAATACTTTAATCCCTAACCAAACATAACCAAACTATTAAAAGCGTAAAATAAATAAACATGTCTTTCAAGAATTTACCAACTATTCATATGTACATATATTATATGTATATATATATATACCTTTTTTTTTCTTCTAAATAATCTATGTACAATTACCATTAAAATGTAAAAAAAAAGAAAAAAAACTAACTTTCTACTGCAACACATAAATACTTGTACTTGTCACACTTAATCATAAACACGTAAACACTTCAGCACAGGTTCTCCTAGTGAGCTGTTCACGAAACATACAATATTACGAACCAAAAGTTTCACCTTCTCAAACCTATCTTACACCCAACATAATGAAATGTACTATTAAAATGTAAAAAAATTTTCTAAATATATTACATATTTAAATGTGTTAATAATAAGGTGTAAACTGTAATATACAGTGTGTTAAGGGACGTACTTGACTTACTTCTTACTGACTTACTTACAGTGATTCCTGACATTATTTGGAGTAAAAAATGTAAATGAAATTTTGGTCTCCGGTGACTTTTTTTGACGATTTTTTTTTTCAATTTTTTTTTCTTCAAAATCAAACAAAAAAAAATTTCTTCCGCATGTTGTCACTGGTCACTCAGCCGGGTGTCCGACGAACCCGTTACCCCGCCTCCAACTGTTCAACAACTACCATTTTTTAATGTTTTTGTAGAAAAAAAAATGTCACCGGAGACCAAAATTTCATTTACATATTTTACTCCATATAATGTCAGGAATCGCTGGTTAAAGTAGGTCAAGTACGTCCCTTAACACCCTGTATAGATATAAATAAATAAATAAATTTGCGGCAAGTTCCAGGGTGGAAGATACTCTCAGTATCGCCCTAGTGTAAGACCACCATTCGGAATTGAAAAGTTGCTTTAGCCATGTTTGGTGACTAGATCTGAATATCCAGGTATTTCCCCACCTTCCTCTTCCCCATCGCCTTCCCCTCCCCACCTAGTTTCTGCATCACAACATACCCACACAGCTTATAGGTTGCAAGCAGTTGAGATTCTTACGCGGTATTCACATACCTTTTTTTTAAATCTAAATATTTACTGACCTTTTTCAAGGCGTTTGAAAAGTTTAAAAAAAAAAAAAAGACAAATATTCCCGGGCTACGAATAAAAACCTGACAATATTTGAAAATCTCCTACTACCACCACAGAAAGCGGAAAATGTTACTTGTGCTGTGATGGAAGACAAGCCAGCCGTGGAATCGAAGACGCCTGGGTGGGACCCAAACGCGATACCAACTCAGCTACCGATCGATATATACCTACCTACAACATGAAAACAAACTCCAATAATAATTTAAACTATTTAACCACATATTATATTTATTTTTTCTGCTTTTTGTATGTTGGCTTAATGACGTAGTTATCAATTTAAGATGATCTACTAAAGCGAGTTTGCACATAAAAAGTTGCAAGACGTGTTCCGTGCATAAAACCTGCAGTAGTCAAAGTCGCCGGGAGATAGGCGCTCCAAACCAGTCTGCTGGTCCGCTCTGACTTGCTAACAGGACCGCATGACGGACAGGGCCGAATTCATTCTGCCTACTCTGAAAGTGGTTCGCCGCGTTTGGTGACTTAGCAGGGGCAGGGAGAGAGGTTTTTCTAGGTCTTAGCGCGGATGTGTTTGCCAACCTATAGAATGACGGATAAAATTGTGGGAGACCTTTTGACCTCTCCAGCTAGACTCTCTCAAACAAAGATATTGACTCTCGACCCACGCGTGGGAGGGATGTCTTTCACTCCTGGACACATTGATCCCCTGATTCCTACCCACCCCTCACACTTCCCAGAACCTCCTCGCCTTCATTTCCTTAAAAAGAAACTCCGAACAGGGCTTCGCGCTGAAAAGGAATCCATAAAATTTCCAAAAGTTTGGCTTTTATTATATATTGTTCAAAAAATGCCACTAAAAAGTTATATAGAATGATAAATTGGTTTATTGCCCCTAGACAACATTATACATACTTCTCAAAGGACAGATGGACAGCATTACAACGGATTACAAAGTAGTGTAGGAATACAAACTTTTTTCTTTCGGGATTTTTTTTTAAATATACCTAAATTCCAGGCAGGAATCGTGTTTAGGGCAGCCGTGTGAGGTATTTTAAAGGAAAAAATGAGGTGAACCAGTTCTTGACGAGAGGTGAGGAAATATATGGGCCGACAAATATCATTTCACAGCAGATGATTTGTAAACACGATACTTTATCATGTGACACTTGTCAAACTGTTTACAAATGTTTGGCACGCGTTTGCTTCTCTCCTGGCTGTTCCACTGGTGCCGAAGTTTTCAATGACCACCACAATGAACGCCTTTCGTTGAAATAATGTAGAAAAAGCGCAACCGCTTATTATTGTCTATTACACGTAATTTGTGCAAAAACGCTATTAAACGTAATAACATGGTAATATCTGAGATTTCGAGAATGCGGGATGAGAGTTTGGTACTAACATCTTTTTCATCGACTCAAACTCAAACTCAACTTCTTTATCCGAATGGTTTCTAGTGCAATTACGGCCCCCGAATGGGTAAATCCGCCCCTGATGAAATGTGAGTTCCGCACAAGTATAAAGTTTCAATGACGGTAGTTGAAATGTAATCCAAGAGTTTAAATAACAATCTATGAAAGTTGTCTTTCCAAAGATTGAGTAAGAAAGACATGGGACGTTGTATTTATAAATGGAGTAAAAGCTAGAAATATAGCGATATATAATATCAATAAGTTTACGAAGATAGAAATCATTTCAAAATTCATTTCTCATTTTGTAGACCACTCAACTGGCTATTATTTATATTACCTCTTAGTTAGATATCATAGTAGTATCTGCTTATTACGTATGGACACGTTGCTCGCCACACTCAGCTGGAGAAACTCATAGTCACTGGCAGAGTGTTTGGCAGGACAATCAGAGGAAGGTCACCAATGCGCTGGAGCGATCAAGCTTCAATGGCGTCCGGTACCTTGGCTCTCCACGCAGCGCAAAACCGTGAGAAGTGGAGGAGCAAGGTTCACCATAGAAATTGGAGTGAGGGTCACGATCCTCAGCAATGAGAAACCGGCTTAAGAAGAAGTAGCTACAGTAGTTGCTACCCATTCAGATTTCAAATTTTTTTTTGTTATATTAAAAAATTATAAAGCTGCCGAAATGTGTTACTCGAGAGGAGTGGCAGGGGTTACGAAATGGGACGATCTAAACATCGAACCACTACTACTCTTCATAGAAAAATCGCAACTGAGGTGGCTTGGGCATGTACTAAGAATGTCTGTTGACCGAATTCCGAGGAAAATACTGAGTGCGATTCCAGAGGGTGGACGTTCAGTGGGCCGCCTCAGACACAGTTGGGCGAGGCAACTCCAGAAACTGTCTGAGGAGAGAATGGGACTGCCATGGACGGAGGCCGAACAAGCAGCACAAGACAGGGACGCATGGAGGAGCCTTGTCGATGCAGTGGGTTCCCGACCCGAATAGGATAAGGGGAAGAAGATAATGATGATATTAAAAATATAAAATATCTAGAACCCACAACACGGCATCTAGTCTTTTTTGAGAGTTTCAAAACATATTTCAAAACTTCATCAATCTATTCATAAATGAACTTAGGTTGCAATCTGAAAATAGTAACGGCCATTTAGCGAGTTTTTGCTGCTTTAGACAAGTCACCAAATATATGGAAATCGTTGGAGATAGAATGTTTATTTAACTTTGAATATTCACAATGTCACAATTATTGTTGAAGTCATGTCGTAATATCTATCTATTGCTAATAATGTTTCACTCCATCAAGGTCTTACCAACCTGTGTTCGTTCTTCTACACGAGACATTAATTCATGTTGTATATACGAACAACAAACAAGTACCAAATACTTACGTTTTATCGCAAACACAGCATCCAAGATCAAAGTTACAAGTGGCATTGCCATTCAACGTTCGTTTAATGATATTTAAATTGTATAATGTTATGGTTTAACCCTCGCCATATGTGCAAATTATATTACATTATGTAAGTGGAAATCTCAAAGCAACGGAATAACGCAATTATTAATTATGCAAGAAGATTTCATTCACTTACTGTTATGGACGCTTTGGATCAGACAGCTAGCCAGTTTTCTTGCTGCACTTCGGTTTGGTTTAACTCTGCCTTTGTTAACTCCCCTGGAAGAATTAATAATCAGACTTTTTCTGCGTCTATTATTCCTTGCTTTCCTCCGCCTTTCTTTCCGACAATCTTTCTCGCGGCTCAGACATAACTGAAATTGTTTCTCTTCAGGCTCAGGTGCTATTTCATCTTCGAAGGTTTCATGCTCGTAATTATCATCTTTTTGCATTGATGTATAGTGTTGAAATTCTAACGGTGGGAGATATGCTTTAGTTCGGAAATTATTCATTTTTTTCACACCAGGCCAAATTGGCTCCACAGGTGCATATCTATCTTCTTCGTGATAATGTTTTACCGTTCTTTCTAATGGTGGAAGCGTTTGCTGAAAATTTGGTTGTCTTTGATATTTATTTTTACTTTTGCAATATGTGGTATTTTGTTGAAATGGAAGAGAAGTGGATTTGATGTTAGTTTCGCATTTGAGGTATCTTGAGTCATATGTTGGTCTACTCCACGCGTTATTCATTGAATTTTCAATACAACTAAAGCCTCTTGTATTAGTGTTTTTGCAATCTTTACTTTTCCAGTCAGCCGTACTTGATTTCATGATGTCACCTCTCATTTCTTTTTCAGTGCGACAATTGCCTTTATTGACATGTCTGTGTTCGTTTTTGTTCACGCACCTGTACTCTGAATTAGCAGTTTGATGATTATTGTAACAGGTGTAATGTTCATTTCTTGCGGTACATGTTTTGTCTTGGTGACAATGGATGTGCTTGTTTGTCTCGGGAACGTTTGAACTAGTTTTTGGGTAGTTGATTGGGTCGGTTTGAGTCGGACTGTCTGTTCTGCTGGTGTGGTAGGAAGTAACTCTAATTCCAGGTTGTTGCCTCCAGGGGGTGGATTGGTAGCTTTGGTTCCAGGAAGGAGGGAAGCAATCCGGAGGGGCCTGGGTCATGGTGGGGGGGTCTGGAGACAGAATACCGAAGGGATGAGAGAAGTAAAACAGGCAGAGAGGAGGCATCTGAAACAAACAGACATAATATTGGTTAGATAACAAAATAATTAATAATGTCGTTATGTACGTAGGTCCTGTATAAACATAATTGGTTTTACCTTGCAGATATCTTTAACATTCTGTTTACAGTTTTTTAAAAGGCATTTTATTTTAAACATTAATTGTCACACAAAATCTGGGCTGCCAGGAAAAATTACCAAAATATAAAAAATCTCACCCTTACAATAATATAAATAAATTTTATCCCCCTTACTAATAAACGTATTTTAAATTTTGCACAATTGATGAACAACCATTATTTAGATATCCTACATTAGTGGGTGTTTATCAGTTGCCTAGATCGGACAGCAGATCCTTACAAGTGGTGGTCAAAATGCAAAACAGTTTCCGAGCCTAGCAAAATTTACTAAGATTTATTTATCATCTCCCGGTAGCAGTGTATATAAAGAGCGACTGTTTTCGGAAGAAGGTATAATTTATGAGAAAAAGCGCAATCGTTTGCTATCAACAAATGTTGAAAAAAAATACCCATACTACGTGACCAACTTTTTGCAATTTTATTTCCGTCTCAGAACTTCATCTCCTTAATTTCCTTTAAATAAACTGAGGGAAATTATTTTCCTCGGGGCCCTCCTGTGTGGAGCTAATGTAAAAAAAGCGGGTATTGAAAATCAAGCATTTAAATGAAAATGATTTTTTTTCTTTATTAATTTTTTTTTGGTGCGTTAATTAGTATAATTTTACAATACATACAGGCTTTTTGTATAAATATTTAAAAAGTAAAGAATAATATAATTAATAGAATTGGTTCAAATAAAGCCTGGGTTCTGTTGAGTGATCGATTTTGTACTTTTACCCCCAATATCTATATGTATACCATGGCACACGCCACCGACTGAAAAGTTAAGCATGTCAAGTTGTACCTTATTGCTGATAGCAGATAGCTGCCTATACCACGGCCGTGCATTAAGCGAAGTGCTGATAAATAATCACTAATCACACAGATGCTTTTAAACGCTAAGCTCAATCACTGTTTAGTGTTACGTAATACTAATTCGTTTAGTGGTACCACTAGAATATTGACCAAAATACAACACTATGGGGGGTATTTTACCACCTCTGAGTAAACTACGGATTAGAGTTACTAGTTTTTAAGAGGGAATAACCAGAAATATATATAAATATAATCGGAAATATGTTATTTTTAAATCAAATTCTAGATGTGTCGACTCTTTTCGACAAAAAAAAATATTATTTAATTTCGAAAGATTGTTATTTTTTCTAGTACAGCTATGTTTCAAATATAGAAAAAAGATGTTCATTTTTATTATAATGGTTTTGCCGTTGGTCATTGGCAGATTTGTTAAATTTTCAAACAAAATGTTGTATCATACAACACTCATTTTTTCAAATATATAATCATCCAGTAAAATCCTATCCTAATTACATTATAATTAGGATAGGATTTTATTTGTAATTATTATTATTATTTATTTTTATTATTATTATAATATTATAAAGGCGAAAGTTTGTATGGATGTATGTATGTATGGATGTTTGTTACTCTTCCCAAAGCTACATTATTTAAGAGTAACATAGGCTGTATATTATTGGTAAGCTCTGGCGTTATGAATAAGCTCTGGCGTTATGAAATTATTTATTATACGTTTTTTGTTCGGACAAAAAGCAAAGAGTTGCTAAGTAATTGTTTGACGTGCGCTGTCATTTTGTTATTTATTTAGGTTACTATGGAGATCCCTTTGATAGTAAAAATTCAAATATGTATGAACAACTAATCTTAAAAGTTAATATTATAAATGCGAAACTGCGCTCGACTGATTGTTATAATAGGTGGCACGCGAGCTGTTTTAAAAATGAATGAAACGGCTATGGTTGGGGGAGGGGGAGGGGGGGGAGGGGAGGAGGGGAGGAGTTGGCGGGGAGGAGAGGTGGCAGGGGGGGGGGGGGAAATAGGGAAGGTGGGGGAGTCGGAGTGAGAAACCCTAATACCATGCGAGCGAAGCCGGGGGCAAAAGCTAGTAAATCAATAAATTATCTAGGAAAGCTGCTTTTTAGAATAGTTCAAATAAAATCATCAAAAAAAATTCCGCGATGACTTAGTTTCTCTATTTTTTTACGGTCTTACGTATTTCAGTTTTTTTTACATGCTTATTTGGTTTAGACATTATTGAAAAATTACAAATACTTATGATCAAAAAATAATATCAAATAGTACACAATTTTAATAATTTTATCACCACGCGTTTCAGCATTTTATTGCTAACTAAGGTTATGTATTAAAGCAAATTTTGAATGAAATAAAATTGATATTGAGATATAGAATATATGAGAATAGTCAATCTTTCTCGTCGGAACTGCCCCGTACAGTTGCGAGGGTACGATCGCAAGACCAATCTTTCGGCGAAATTTGAATTTTCGGCCGCTGGTTAACGTGTTTTGCTACACATCAAGTAAAACCTTTTTTTTAACGCCCTTGCCAAAAGTCACTAAGAATTATCCTTATATTCTTGCTTACGCCTACTTAGGCAACGTACCCATACTACGTGACACATTTAGGGGGGGGGGTCTTCAAAATGTCACGCTTGGTACAAATGAGCGGCGGCGGGCTTAGGTTTTTGGTTACCGGGGGGTGGGGGGGGGTTAAAAATTGCAAAAAGTTGGTCACGTAGTATGGGTACGTTCCCTTATTGTTATCAGTTTATCAGCGAGAGAGGGACAACAAGTACTATAGGGTGTTGTGCCACTTTGGTTACACTTTGATCGATTTTGAATATTTGTAAAGTTTTTTATAGATTTTTGTAAAATTTTGAAAAATATTTAACTCGGTGTGGAATTATCTAATACCCAATTAAATTAAATTTCAATATTTACAACCCTTTACATACCTACGTGCCTAGGTAGGTACATATTACAAATACGAGTAAATAAATTAAAAGTATGCATTAGGATTAATAGTAAGATGTTAAGTTATTAGCATTTACTTTTGTGCAATCAAGTTCTACGTATAAGGTAAAAATCATCAGCCTCATGTTTTAATCATTTTCTAAACCTTCTTGTAAGCGTAAACATTACCTTTTCTGCAGTTTCACACATTATTAGTTCCATTATAACAGTTTAATAGATTTTACCTGGATAAAACTATGACACTCACATAAATAAATAGTTTTAATCTACATAGGCATTTATTATTTATGATATCATTATTTTTATGTTCTTATGTGTGTTTTATCACCTACATTGTAAGCATTTTATTGAAGCTTTACACGGTGTGTTAGCGAATACATTTAAATATGTACATATATAAATAATTGAAGCTGATATTCGAAAATCGAGAATTTCCTTTCTAAGATGTCCCACAGACAAAGGATTACGTGTATCGGTAGGTAAGTGCTAAGTACCTATGGACATTATTATTGTCAATGTCTCCGGACCGTAGCTAACAATGCGGCAACAGCCGTAATAGGAATAAAAAGAAATCCCTGCAGTGCGTTGATCTGGCCTAATCTAATTTCGGCCTCCTCGCTCCCGCCCAGAACGTCGGGTGTGAGGAACCAAAGCTAACTGCCGAACAAACGAGTCTAGTTTCCGGCGCGGCTTGCCCCGGACGCCATCTTGCGGCCGCTGATTACGCGGGAAAGCGACGGTCAACGTAAAGGCATTCTCGCGAAAAGTTCGCCAGTGTTTACGAATAAAAGAATATAGTGGAAAGCTGTGTAGGATCCTACCAATATTAAAATAAAAGTTTTTCTTTATGTACTTATCTTAAAAAGTACTTATTTGTCGAAACATGTAGCTTTTTATTCGTAAACTGTGATAGATCCTCTTGTGAACTCGGACGAAACATATTTTTTTCATGTACGATCGTAACGAATCTGAAATACTTAGCGGTCCTGTCAAGCTTTTTTGTGGAGGGTATTACAACCAATGTAATACTAATAATTCAATATTGCTTACTTACTTACTTGGCAAAAGTTCTAAAATGTCGTGAAAATATCCTTTCAAGGAATTTCCTAGAACGGTAATTATTTTTTTATTTAAATAGTGTAGTTCTGTGAAAAAAATGAACCTCAAGATTTGTTTATAGTTTACGTATCAATAAAAATGCAGATTGCAGTAAACAAAAGTTGACCGTTTATAATATTTGTTAAAACATTTGTTAAAACATTATTTTCAAAGTCAAATTACTTTTATAAATTTCCCTAACTTTTTCACACTAACCCATCAAGTTGCTAATAAGTACAAGGGAAATAATACCTTCATATCCTCTGTGGTGGTGGCAGCATCCGATTTGTCACTCATTTTAAAACAAAAAAAAGTCAATGGAAATACTTAATTGGGTTATTACGCGAATATCATTTAATTATTAATATTATGGGCGTGCACGTTCAGGTAACAAGCATTAAGTTTTTGTTTATGATCGGATGTAATTACTTTTATTTAATATTCTATTATAAATCTCAGAGCATTCCACTTAATGGAACATTCCTTCTGAAATTAGGAAGTCATTTATCATTTTTAATGTTCCTGTAATGCGCAGTTATTTAAAGTTAAACATTTATAAATAGTTACAATGAAAAGCTGTTAGCTGAATTCAGTTAAAATAATAATTAACAACACTATTAACTTGAAGCTAAAGCATATTGCAACACAATTGATTTTTACAGCACCGCACAAAACGTTTTTGTTTTAAATATTTGTTTTGATTTCATATATATTTTGAAGTATTAAACTTCTTAAATAAAATGTTGAAACGATGACAAAGTCAAAAATATTAATTAGTTTGATTTAGAAATAAAAAAATGATTGTTTAATCTCTATAGTAACTAAGGTAATTCAAGCAGACTAATGTAAAAAAAATCTGACCGAAGAAATGATAAAATGACACATCACTTTTTATACGAAGAGTTATATTTTGTTGGCGAACAGATTGTATTTATTATTTTTGGTTTTAGATAGATGATTTTTTATTTTTCTGAATTGGTAAAAGTTGACTTTGAAATAAATATCCATCCCTTGAACTGGGAGGGGAACTGGGAGCTACAAGACAGAATGGAGCGGAGAGGGTTGGTTGTGTGGCAAATATTTTCATTTCGTGTATTGGCATACCGACAGATGGGAAACTAAGAACAGGACCGCATCGGCTACAAGAGCGTTCAATACGGATGAGTGTTATGTAAGAAGCTAAGTAGTAGTTATTTTATGTGAGAAGAGGTCTCTGGCAGTGACTTTTGGTATAGTAGCATACAGAGCTCCGGGCCAAAAAGGCCACTTTCTCATTCGTCATGAGTTTATAATATATGATTGTTGAAAAAATGGTTTATTATGTAATTTTGTTAAAAATTATTTGCAAGGGGATATGGCTGCAATATGGGGAGGTTAATCTTTACGAAGGATTTGTTTTGGAGTTTTATATGTGGTACCTACGAACGTTTTCGCCGTAAAATGCGATTTATAGAGTTCCCGCATAAAACTTTACCGCAGGACTTAAAATGTGTTTTTTTTTATAGGGGAATTTAAGAATCTTTGTGGAGTTGGGATACCCTTATAAATCCATTTGGGAGCACCCAGGGCTATGCGTATGGCGTTATTCTGGAATGTTTGAAGTTTTTTCAAGTGAGATTCGATGCTTGGGCCCAGATGGGGCTTGCATAAGTTAGTTTTGGCCTTATGGTTGATTTCTAAATTAGGAGTTTATTTTTAAATGATAGTTTTTTTAATTCATTTATATACCATGGGGAAAAGGGCTGCAAGGATTTTTTTTGCTGAAGCTAGGACTAGTCTGCCTTATGGAGCAAGAGAAACTATACCGCAACTTTTATAGTGTTTTTACTCTCGCCTGTACATGCGATTCGTAGTGCTATCGCGCTGAAAGGTCAGTGTATAATTACTAAAGTTAGCTGGGAATGGGAAAAACAACACTTTAAATATAAATAAAAGTAAATAAATGATGACATTATTTATTCATTTTTACGTTAATGACCTCTTGCTGATCTTTTGTAGGGGTTTCTATATAAATATTGTATGTGAAAAAAATTATAAGCTTAATGAGAACATTCGTTGCGTTTCAAGTCTTAAAAGAAAAAAAAATGTTCATATTATTTTAATGGTTTCTTTTTGTTTTATTAAACAAGCATAGACATTTTGGTTAGTTAAAGAAAATTAAGTGTAAAGTACAATAAAATGATCAAAAATCATTCCTTTTATAATACAAGTATTTTTATTAGTGACCGACCGAAGGTTTGGTTGCGGTTTCAGTTTCGGCAAGTTTCGGCAAAAAAATCTAGTTTCGGCCTCAGTTTTGGTTTCGGCAAATTTTCTGAAAAGGATCTCAATAAATGGCAAATTTATTCTTAAGAATTTTGTGATTGTAAACGCAATTTGTATTAAAATACTCAATTAATGAGGTCCTTCCTTTATAATGTACATAAGTGTTGATTATTGACTAATTTTTGTTCCAAGAAGTAGTTAACATGTTTGTTAATTTTTAGTATCTAATATCAAAAAAAAAATTTTTTTCTAGTACTTCAATTATTGTTTTTTTTTTTCATTTAACATATGTTAATTGCTTGTATAAGTGTAAAAAATAAGCCAAATTTCAGTAAACAATAGATTTTTAACATGTCTAAAAATGTTTCGGTTTCGGCCGAAACTTGCTAAGCTACCGAAGCTACCGAAGATTCGGTTTCGGTAGAAAAACCTGTTTCGGTCGGACACTAATTTTTATGATAAATATATTATAATACCTACTATTTCCCAAATCATATTTCCACGTATATTTCGAAAATTTTCAAATAACTTTATTGCTTTGTAAAGCACCACTTTTTTAATTAATATTTAACAGCCAATCAGGTTTCGCTTAGCTCAAGCTTCATCAGGGCTTATTATATCAACTAAAAATAATTACATACAGACACATATATTTTTTTATTTTTTTTATTTTATTATATATTATCTTAGAATTGTTACATATTATAATTTTACTGGTCTTCCATTAAAAGCCTTAGCTTGTGGATGGAAGAAGAGTTGACATTTCATAATTTATGTACAAATACAGTCACGTGTACAGTTAATACAATGCAGTTAATACAGTTAATACATTTCATATAAGTACATACAATCACTATTTACTATAGTCATGTATTTCAATATATATATATATATGTAGATGCAGTTAATACAGACACATGGCAATCAGACCCGTTAACTAAAATATGCAAACATATAATATGTATTCAGTAAGAAGAAAAACAAGTATGATTTTTAGTGTGACATTCTCTAAAATACTTTTTGATGGAGTTCAACAATTGAACTTTGTTCCTAATGCTTCTGATTTCTATTGGTAGGTTATTGAAAAATAATTTTCCTTGGTGAGTATAATGGTGTTGGGCAAAAGAAGTGTTTAATTTGGGGCACACAAATACATGTTTAAGTCTAGTACGATTTTCAGTTATGAATGCGTATTTATCTTTTTCTTTTATAATTTGTACAATTGAATTTTTTATAAATAAGTTTTTAAATGTTGGAACTTTGAATTCTTCGAATATGCGATCAGTTGGGAAGTCTAGAGGTTTTTTTAGTATAATTTTTATTATTAGTTTTTGAACAATTTCTATGGGGGTCAGACTAGTTTTGTAAGCTGCTCCCCAACTGATAATGGCATACTGAAGAATAGACTGTACTAATGCGTAGTATATTGAGTATAGATTTTTCGTTGATAAGAAGTTTCTTATCCGTAAGAATATATGAATTAACTTCCTAACTCTTTTTATTGTATGGCCGATGTGATCTTTCCATTTTAGGTTTTTATCTATGATTATTCCAAGATATGTAATTTTATCCGCTATTTTCAGAAGTGAACATTTTTGTTGGCAGTGATTAGTATCGTGTTGTGCGAGAGAATGATTATGTAAGAATATTTGAAGATTTGGAGGTACGATGTTAGTGTTAATTTCGAAAGGAATGACATATGTTTTATCACTATTTAACGACAAGAGGTTATTGTCAAACCATATTTTTAGATTATTTATGTCTTCTGTAGCTTTTAGATTAATTTTTTCCCAAGTTTTTTCTTTTATTAAAAGAATTGTATCATCGGCGTAAGAGATAATTTGGCCATGCAATGGTTGAATAAATATGTCGTTTACATACAAAATGAACAGTATTGGTCCAAGCACGGTGCCCTGTGGGATACCAAAATTTGATGTTTCTTGGTCGCTAGTTTGGTCATTTATTTTAACAAATTGTGCACGATTGTTTAAATAACTTTCTATCCATTGAACGGCTTTATCATTGATGTTATTTAATTTCAGTTTTTTGATAAGCTTTGCGTGTGAAATACTATCGAATGCTTTTCTTAGGTCTATGAATATTCCTGCGCATTTATTTCCTTCATCAAGTGCAGAGTATATAAATGATGTTACATTTGCTATTGCATTTTGTGTGCTTTTTGTTTTTAAGAATCCGAATTGATGGGAATGTAATATTTTATTGTTTTCTAGAAAATCAACAACCCTTTTCTTCACAATCTTTTCAAATATTGAAATTTTTCAAATATATAAAAGAAATTAAGAGAATGAGTGAAAGGCGACATCCTATTGGTGCCAGAAAGAGATACAATTGGTTGTTAAATATTAATTCAAATAAAAAGTGGTGTTTTACAAAGTGTGTTTTTTCCATTTAATATATAATGTAACACCACAAAGTATTTGCTTCCTTCGATAAAACTTTATTATTCCTAATTTAACGGATAACAACCTAATATTATTTCAATAAAAAAACACATAAATTTGTTTAAGACCACTTATTTTAAAACACTCTACCGGTTTCAGAAGCACCCTTCCTTCGTCAGGAGAATATTATAACTAAACTATGATACAGAATGTTAGGTGTTTGAGTGGGAGGTGAGCAAAGGGGTGGGGGTAATTGCGGGATTTCCGGAAAGAACAGAGCGGTTAATTGGAAAAATATTTAGAATGGGACTGAAAGATATATTAATTTGGTTATTCTAGTATTATTATTTAGGAATTTTCTGATTTCTAGTGCTTCTAAATTATCTAATTTTATGCTTTTATTGTTACGGTGAAGAATTTTAACCCCTGTGTCCTTATTAAAAGTGTGATCTGTGGAAATTAGATGATTAGCAAACTCTGAAAAATTATTATTATTTAAGGATCTTAAATGTTCTGTGATTCTAATGTTTACATTTCTAGTTGTTTTACCTATGTAGAACGAAGGACAATCTTTGCAACATAGTTGGTAAATGCCTGAAATTTTTTTAGTAATTTACCTAAATTGTTATCAGTATAGAACGCGGGTTTAATGTGGGCAGGCAAGTTTTTTGTACTAAGTGAGGAAAAGTTGGATAAATATAAAATTCTGCGCCATTGAACGGGATTTATTATTTTATTATTAATTATAATATTATTTCTGTCGTATTATTGGAAACAAAAAGTTAGGAATGTATTATCTAGAGTTACCTATTCAAAATATATTTAAAGTAACTATCACTTTCGGGGGAATAATATATTTCTACTAAGATATTTAATCCTGGATTTGTACCCAATATTTCTAACAAAGTACCTACCTAACTTTATCCTAATAAAAACCTAAAAGTGACGTTTACAGAATAATTAAAAAATCGGTGAAATTAATTAACATCAATAAAAGGAATTAACAATAATAGGTATACTTTAACCTACTTGATTAGTTTTTTGTAAATCCTAGAAACTGAAACTACTGGAAGAGGGTAAACAATATTTCCATTGTTTGGGTACAATCACAACAGATAATAAACTTACTGAAGTTGAATGAAGTGTATAAAAAAGCTTTAGAATCCGCCCCTATTCTTGGGGGTTGGTAGTTGGTATCTGGCGATGGGTGATATTCGGTGGTAGCCGGCGATATTCCCCATTCTATTGGCCTATATTCACTCACCCATCCAGCGTAGCTCGTATCTAGTAGCTACTGTGGTAGCCTGGGAGCTGCGAGTTACTCCAACTAAGGATGTTGAAACGTAGATGACATCAAAGGCGCATTCACATTAGAAAGCGTCAAAAAAAATAAAATTCATGAATCAGAAATTCGTCCAAATTTAATATAAGAGACCTAGTTCTTTGCGTTATTTTATCGATATATTATCTAAAAGTAGGTATGAGTACCGACCGGTCAGTGGTTGAGTGACATAGCGCTTGGGTCCCACCTGGGCGTCGCGGGTTCGATTCCTCGGCTGGCTAAGTCTTCCATCACAATACAAGCAACATTTTCGACTTTCTGTGGTGGTAGTAGGAGATTTTCAAATGTTGTCGAGTTATTCGTAATATGTTTGTCTTTCTTTATAAAAAATCTACATTCAATATCTACACTACCATAGACAAGACATCGAGCGATTTTGGATTTTTACATTTGAACGGTCCCCATGCATTAACCATCGAATCTCGACCCGTTTCAGTGTTTGTTTAAATGCTGACGATCATGTTATATCACGAATAAGTTTGATTAAAAATAAACTAACGTGACAGGGTTCAAACAACCCAACCTTAAATGTGTTTCTGTAAATAGTTAATAATATTATCAGTAGGTATGATTCAGTCTTTCGAAGGCTTTCACTATAAGAGGCCTATATGAACTCTTTGAATCAGCAACCGGAGAAATCCGAACTTGTAACAAAACAAACCACGATAAATGAATAGGTTAGATTAGTTTAGAATAGATTAAGTTAAGGACTGTGTACCTACATGTTCAATCATGCTTACACTCATTTGCACAAGTAAGCACGTAGGTACGTAAAACGGTATACCGCGCAAACAGCTTGCGCAAGTTGACAAGTGAACAATAATTTGCTCAAACTAAATTTGCACAAGTAAGCAAATACGGCAAGACGACAAAACTGTGTAATACGCTGCATACACTTTCAAATGATTGAGAATCTTGTACAAACTTTTTTCGGTGTACGGATGCCGCACAGCCTACCGTGTTTTTGCGCAAAATATTGCTCAATCTGATTGCGCATGCAAGTCGCTGTGTGGAGACGGACCTTCGTATAAGGTTAGGGGGCATACATTAATTACGTGAGCTCAAAGGGGGGGGGGGGTCCAGCAAAATCTCACGTCTACTTTTTATTTATTTATTTTTATTTTTAAAAAGAAAGACAAACATTCCCGGGTAACGAATAACCCAACAATGTTTGAAAATCTCCTATTACCATCACAGAAAGCCGAAAATGTTGCTTGTGTTGTGATGGAGTACTTAGCCAGCCGAGGAATCGAACACGCGACGCTCGGGTGAGAACCAAGCGCTATGCCCACTCAACCACTGACCGGTCATGAAAAAATATACGAAGTGGCCCAAATTTATCTCACCAAGTGGGGTGGGTCTAGATTGGAAGAAAAACTTCTCACGTAAATAATGTATGCCCCTTTAGGTTGGGTTAGGTTTGTTGTGTGTTGTTATTTTTTTCACTTTCCTGCAGTGTTGTTTTGTCATGGAACCCTTTGAATCATAGCTCCAATAGCACCACTACCATAGACAAGGCACCCACAACAGCTGTACACGACCTCTTGTTGAAAATTTGTTGATGGCATGAGATTTCACAATACGATTATTCCCGCAGATTTTGTGATGAAATTTGAAAAATAGAACTGGGAAGTTTCACGACTAGGTAATAATTACTTAAAGCGCTTTGCGCATATTTGCATTATCCATTAAAATACCCTTCCTATTAACTTAGGTAAATAAAAGCGTGAATTTCACTTTTATTTTTAGTTTGGAATATGAATATTAGGAATATGAAACATTGAACACCCTAAGGTAATTGCGAAGATGAGAATTGATGATACAGAAATAATATATGGGTGTCAGAAGATAACGGCAAGGTCAATTTTACAGGAAGGTTGTGTTTAGGTACCTACTGCGAAATAATGTAGGTACCTACCTGCTTCGATCGAGATTGATTTTTAGCTTAAGCCGCCGCTACCTGAATTTCTACCGATTTCTTACATATCTCCCTTAAACATTTTAAGTTTTTAAGCTCTTAAAAAAATATATGTTATTTTTTAAGATAATATCTAGATGTGTTCCACACCGAAATGCAAATTATATGAATTTCCTTCGATAGAAAAAAATCGCAAAGTTTGCTCCAAAAATTATTATAAACACGTTCATTTCACTTATTTTAGAAGTTATATATATGAAAAAATTCACAGTGTTTCTTTAAATGCTATTGTAGATGTTACCAATGAGATTTTTGCTCTATTTTAAACGAGTCGTGTTTTATTTAACATTTTCACAATTTTCGCTTCCATTTCATCGTTTTAAATATTAGCGCGCTCTCTCCAACATTCGTAATTGATGGAGAGATCATCTTCTTCTTTTTGAGCGGGGGTACGGCGCCTTAAGGGCTACCCGAATTACTACCGATTTCTTACATATCTCCCTTAAACACGTTAAGTTTTAAAGCTCTTAAAAAAATATATGTTATTCTTGAAGATAATATCTAGACATTGCCCGAGCGAGAAACGCAAATTATATAAAATTCCCTCGATAGAAAAAAATCGCAAAGTATGCTCCAAAAATTATTATAAACAAGTTTATTTCAGTTATTTAACAATTTATATGTATGAAAAATCACAGTGTTTCTTTATATGCTGTTTAAGACAATACCCGCGAGATTCTTGCTCTATTTTAAACGAGTCGTGTTTTATTATTTTTTACATTTTCGCAATTTTCGCGTCGATTTTGTCGCTCTACATGTTTTTAGCGCTCTCCTCTAACATTCGTAATTTCGTATCTCTACATCTTCTTTTCGGGTCCGGTTGCGGAGCCTTAAGAGCCATTAACCAGCGGCCGGGAAATTAAAATTTTGTCGAACGATGTTCCGGTGAGAAAGATTAAATATTCTCCATGCCAGCACTTTAACATAATAACTCAATATCGATTTTATTGCATTCAAAATTCTTTGATAAATATCTACTTTAAAAAATGCTCAAACTTGTGATGATAAAACTATTAAATTTATGTATTTTTTGATCATAAGTATTTATAATTTTTCAATGTCTAAGCAAAATAAGAATGTAATTTTTTTTTAAATATATTAGTTTGTGAGACCGTAAATAAATAGACAAACTGAAGTATTTTCGTCACAAAACAAGGGCGCGGAACTGTTTTTATGATTTTATTTGAACTAAAATTAAACTTCTGAAAAGTAGCTTTCCCAAATAATTTATTGATTTATTTGACTGCATGATTATATGATGATATGATTTGAAATGTATTTGTATAATAAAAAAATTGGTTTAAAAATTAACAAATCTGCCAACGACCTACGGTAAAACCTTATTGTACTAAAAATAAACACATTTTCTCAAAATTTAAAACATGGGTTAGTAGATAAAAGAACAGTCTTTCGAAAACAATTTATAATTTTTTGAGGAAAAGAGCCAATACGTCTAAAATTTAATTTTAAAATGATTGTGGTAAAACCATGTATGATCGTGTGAGAAATGTGGAAATCCGCAAAGAATGCAAGGCTAATGTAAGCGTAATGAGTAAGATCAAGAAAGGAACGCTCAGGTGGTTTGGGCATGTAGAGCGAATGAACGAGGAAAGGAGTGTAAGGAGAATATATGACGCAAACACCAGTTACCACCTTATATTTTAATCATTTGCCTATAAATACATTTTTATTTATTACTATTAATATCATTTCAACAACTATGCTTAACAATCCACGGCTATTTTATGTTTTAATTGGTTATTTCATTTTTATTTTATTCTTTCTCTTCTCTTTTTTTTCTTTTGCTATGCTAAACAAATAACAGTTAGGTACTATATTTTAAACTTTTTTTATTATTTTGTGTTATACTCTTTCTCTTCTTTTTATTTCAGCAATTTTCTTTCTTTTTTGTACAAATCATTCTCCACATGTTCATACCCATAATTATTTGACTGTCCTAAAACGGGATAATACTCCTAGTTGGGCAGTCAAAATTTAATAAATAGTGTATATAAATGTATAATATATTGTGCTAAATAAACAAATAAACAAAAAAAATGTGAATGGTAGAAGAAGTCGAGGACGCCCAAGAAAGACATGGCACGACCAAGTGAATCAGATACTTGAGTCGGGCCATGTCAAGAGTCAGAATAATAGAAGAGAATGTACGAGACGTTGTATGAATGTAAACGAGGCAAGGAATGTGTGCCAAGATCGGGATGTTTGGCGGTCCGTCCTCTCTGCCTACCCCTGCGGGGAAACGGCGTGATGGTTAGTTAGTTAGTTATATTTCCTGTTTTGCCTGGTTATTCCCTCTTAAGGTCCTGTAGTAAGCATTCAAAAAGAAAAAGAAGGGGAGATACGTAAATACGAATTTTAGGGGGAGCGCGCTAATATTAAAAACGATAATGATTTAGTAAAAATTGTAAAAATGTTTAAGACTCTGCAACCGGGCCCGAAAAGAAGAAGATGGAGAGATACGAAATTACGAATGTTAGAGGAGAGCGCTAACATTTACAACGAAAAAATCGATGCGAAAATTACGAAAATGTTTAATAAAACGCGACTCATTTAAAATAGAGCCAAAATCTCGCGGGTATTATCTTAAACAGCATTTAAAGAAACACTTTGAATTTTTTCATACATATAACTTGTAAAATAACTGAAACAAACGTGTTAATAATAATTTTTGGAGCATACTTTGCGATTTTTTTCTATCGAGGGAATTTTATATAATTTGCGTTTCGGCGCGGTCTAGATATAGAATAACATATATATTTTTTTAAGAGCTTTAAAACGTACCGTGTTTAAGAGAAACATGTAATAAATCAGTACAAATCAGGGTTGCGGGCCCTTAATAAAACACGACTCGTTTAAAATAGAACTAAAATCGCGTGGGAAATGTCTTAAGTAGCATTTAAAGAAACGATTTGAATTTTATCATACATATTAACTTGTAAAATAACGGAAAAAAACGTGTTTATAATAATTTTCGAAGCATAGGTACTTTGCGATATTTTTCTATTGAGGGAATTTTATATACCTAATTATCGTTTCGGCTTGGCAAGAGTATACATATTATCTTCGAGAAGTACCTAGGTATGTTTTAAATTGGAAAAATTTCAGGATACCGAGTTTTAAACAAACATATTTTCCTTTTTTCAACGTATACCTTTTAGGCATACTATATTTTAGCGGTATTAGTGTCTATTTTCATTTTGGCGGTATTGGTGCGTTATATTTCAATAATTTACATGCACATTTTGTCATTTTAGTGCATAATATAGGCACATTAGTTATAAAAAATAATCGTAATGCTATGTGAACTCATTAGCATGCCTACGCCTAGTGATCATACATTTTCTCAAATGAAATCGAGAGAAATAAGTAATAATAATTTAGAGATCGGCATGGTCGTTAGATTTTTTAATTACTTACCTACAAATCGTGTTTTACGTTATAGGTACTCGATCTACTGTACCTACCTACTCAACGCGAAAAATGGCAAACAGATTTATTACAGTGAGAACTTGAAACCAGTTTTTACATTTTACCAAATACCTATTACTGGCAATTTTCTGTTAAATGGTTGTTATGTCTAAAATGTTGAAAGTCTAAAATTATTATTGTGCATTCATGCGACAGGTATGCATAGAAGGGATTATTTTAACGATATATTTGTTGACCTGTCTAATACTTGCGATATGAATTTTAAGAAAACAGCGACTGACTTTCTACCTTCAATTATTTCGTTTCTCAACGATCATTGCTGTAAATTATGATTTTTTCAAAGATTCATTAAACTAGGCAGTCGGCAATACCGCAACACACAGTCTGGCTGCATGTGTACATACGTGCATAGAATATCATCAGAATCGACGTAAAAAAAATACAAACAAGCTTTTGGTGATGCGCTACGTCGCGTCGTGTAAAACTCGTGATCAGGCCGCTAACAAGAATATCCAAATGTTTTACGAACATTTTCTAAAGTATTTAATTTTCCACATTATCCAATAAAACCACAACGGAAAATAAGTTCGTAAGTAAGCGATTTTGGACTTTAAAACAGTTTTTATGAGCCTGCTACTTTATTTTTTCCGGGGTTATAAAACGACTAATAAAAAAATGCTCGATTGTTTCAGAAGCAAATATGTGTTCTTTTTTACATTAACTCCACACAGGAGGTCCTGAGAAAAAAAAATCCTCAGGGCCTATGTCACCTTTGGGATGCTGTGTGGAGGGTCTTTTAGGGAAATTAAGGATTGGAAGTTCTGGGAAGGAAAAAGGTATAAGGGGTGGGTAGGAATCTGGGGCTCAATGTGACCAGGAATGACGGACGTATGAATCCATCCTTCCTACTGCGGTGCAAGGCCGTGGGTTGAGAGAGTCAAGCCAGAGAGGCCTAAGTTAGGTCTCCCTCAACCTGTCTCTCCCGATCCGGTCCGACACGCAGTAGGTAGGCAAACACGTTCGCCGCCAAGACCTAGACTAACCTGATCCCATGATCCCGGGCACCTCTGCTAAGTCACCAAACGTAGCTAACCACTTGGGGGTGACCTATGGCAGGGGTGTTGGTTATCCATTAAATGGTCGGGGCTGCGCGACCCTTAACCGCCTCCCAAATTGTTCTACTTGCAGTATTTAATTAAAGCATCTAAAATTCTAAAATATTTCTAAGCGATCTAATTCACAAACCAAAATCACTTGATTATGCATTGCTCAGTAGTGCATCACCTTAATTAAGGAATTGAAAAAAAGTTAATATTTATAGAAATGGGATTTTCAAAATAATTTTGTTTATTTTTTTTACTCTACTCCACACAGTGGGCCCTGGGGATTTCCCTCAGGGCCTATGTCATCTTTGGGGATACTGTGTGGAGGGCCTTTTTAGGAAAGGAGAGAGAGGAAGTTCTGGGAAGGAAAAAGGCATTACGGGTGGGTAGGAATCTGGGGGACAGTGTGTCCAGGAGTGACGGACGTATGAATCCATCCCTCCCACTGAATTGCAAGGCGCTTATAAAGTCAATTTAAATTTTGCCAAATTCTGGATATTAGTAAGAGCTGAAGGAAGTTTATCAGGACCCAATGAAACCACGGCATCCCCAATTGGGGTATGTTGTGAGTAGTGGCGTAGCTAGCACGGGTGGTACCCGGGGCGTACAGCACAATGGGGGGGTGTAATGGGATAGGGTTAACAACGTTTGTCCTGTCTTCCTAGAAACCTACATTATAATATACCTACAGTACCTAAGTAGGTTAGGTTAGGTATCTGCCTACATTTTTATATTGTACAAAATATGTAGATACTCAAATTGATATTATAAACACCTGTAAGTATCACAACCAAAGTTGAGTCGATCTCAGTACCAACACAGTCATGATGCATTATTGGCTGCAAACGATGGGTTTCATCAAATGTGTTATTCAAATTCAGAAAAGAAAATTCAAGGGAAAATTAATGAACAAGAGAAATTAAATTAAAATACGAACGTAATTTTTTTATTTTGTTGTTATTGCCATAAAAAAATTATTAATTTACCAGATTAATTGTTAGTTAGGTACCTAGGCACCAACATAATAATTTATTTGCTTTTTGTGTCCGCATGCTGTCCGCCACAGTACAAGTACCTACCTACCCGTTTACAGTATCCCGTGGTACAATACAAAAGTAAAACAGGTCACAATCGTATTCTCGTTTGTCGGCTGTTTGGTTCCCTAGGTCCGCATTGTTTGAGAAATAGAGAAACGTTTCTTTATCACGTCAGGTAATCAATAAAATACCGGGCGAACCGAGAAAAACTTCGCAGTCACGTTATTTCTCGTGCGGAGTCACGGAATATAATAGTGGGTAGGTCTCGCAACTCGCGACTGGCAACTCTGGCGCACCAAGACTTGGTTTTATTCAATTTAGCGACCGCTAATAACGGTGCTGCCATTAAATTTGATTGCTGTGGAGTAAAATATTGTGTTTAGCAGGTCTATGAGTACGGGTAGGTTGGATCTCCTACCAACCCAAGTTCAGTCCACGAACGAATATAAATATCTATAAAAATTTCATGGCCTCTGAACTTTTTGTGAAAATAATTATTATTCGTTTCCACACTACATCTCACATAAATCACTGAATTTGTTTCAAGGAAATTTAGCGTTAAATTATCGTCGTCATATTCAAGTCGCTTTTTTTAAATTATGTTATTCTATTTTTTTATTGACTTTTTTATCTTGGATTTCCTCAAGGACAAAAGAGCATGGTTTAAATTTGTTGTTAAAAAAATAATTCTGTGAAAGACGTTATTAATTATTTTTTTAAACTTTGGAATTTTTTGTCATTTTTTACATGGTACTTTCTAGTTTTAACCTTTCGGTTATTTTGTAAAGCGCACTCAATGTAATATTCTGCAATTATGACACTAGAAATTAGCCGTGTAGTGTAATTACTAATTATAATGAGGCTATCTTACCATAATCAATGGTTCGTAATCTAACGATTCAAAAGTCCCGCCATTGAGGCTCTCTGGTACGTCCGCAGTGCTGCCAACCCGGCGCTAGTATCAGGTGATCAACGCCTGCGCAATGACATTTTTTATACCTTTACCACTTCAAGGAACTACAAGGCTACCAACTTCTGAGAAAGACCAAAAAAGGTTGTGATTTGTCGCGACGACGTCTGGTTTGGCGATGCTGCGTGAATATGTTTTTGTATCGTCGGAAATTATTGTCAAGACGACGTGAAATGTTACAAAACTCGTGAAATATCGAAAAATCATATGGGAATTTTCTTATGAGTTTACTCATGTCAGAGGTGCGGCTAAATAACCGTCAAAGTTCATCTTCCGACCCAGACGGTTCGCAGATCGGGCCAAAGAAAGGAGATCTGGAAAGTGGAGCCCGAACCCCTTGTCAAATGTGCAATAAGTTGTGATTTTTGTTCCCAGCACTGTTTATGTACGCCGCGGGAATGACCATAATGGCAGTGTCGGTTATGGAAATATGCGAGAACACAAAGTTGGCTCGCGAGATGGCCCTCACGGGCAACTACGAATCTGCAGGAGTTTACTACCAGGGGGTCGTCCAGATGATTCACAGGTTGCTCATTACAATATCAGACAAGACGAGGAAATCCAAATGGCAGTTGGTAAGTCGTTCATTCTCATACAAAGTTCGCTCTCGGTCATCCAAATGCCCACATGTCATGCTAATTTTCTAGTTTACACATCGTATTGCCTAACGGCTAAGCTGTGACATCTTCTTGACATTTATTTAGTAGACACACTAGTGACTAGGTGTATCGATAAGCTATCGGAGGCACATTTCCTTTAGCCTTTTTAGTCAAGGAAAGGCCATCCTTTGTCATTCAAGATAGATAAGGCTAAATTGATGTATGTATTTGCAATACAATAGCCTGCTACATTATGGATTGATATTTACTTTTTAATAACTATCAAAGTAATTAACTGGTTATCATACTATGAATTTAGTCTGGTATGTACCTAAGTACTTTCTGTTTCAAACTTGAGTAAACAAACAAAAGTTATACTACACTACTTGTCTTAGAGACCATTCATTATGCTTGATACCATTTTTAACAATATTCGTTTGGCGGTAGACCGAATATTTGTTAAAAATTGTATCAAGCATAACTAACAGATGGTTATGGAACGTACCCAAACTACGTGACCAACTTTTTGCAATTTTTAACCCCCCCCCCCCCCCCCCGGTGACCAAAATCCTAAGCAATCTGCCGCTCATTTGTATGGAGCGTGACATTTTGAAGACCCCCCCCCCCCCCCCTAAAAGTGTCACGTAGTATGGGTACGTTCCCTAATATAAAGTCGGCCCTTACTAAATGAAACCTTGTGTATACCTATAAACCTTGTTAAAACCTGCCTAAAACAGTATTCAAATAAGCTGAAAGATTAAGTTACGGGACACTACGGGATTGAATTTCATGAAGTAAACATATTTCTTTAGAAGAAAATAAGGTCATTAAATTTGAGCAAAACGGGCCTCCATAAATTCTATTCCTTTCAGTTCATTGTAATAAAACCACAAACACTAATATACCTACTCAGTTTTGTAAAGCTACTCCCCAAGGGAACCTAACTATGACATTTGGTTGACATGTTGAACCTTATCATCAAAAAAAATTTTCGTTGACATTTTATTTATTTTATTTGTACATAATATTACAACATTAAAAGGTGTATAACACCTAATTTGTTGTAAAAGTACCGTTGATACATTTAGAATGTAGTGCCAAAAACCTTGTAAACTCACTGTAGGGTTCAAGGAACGTGGTCGGGGGGTAAGGCTCTTGACTCGCAATCCGAAGGTCGCCCGATCGAATCCCGGTGTGTGCAAATAAATTTTATTTGATTAATTTGTGTTATTTCACAAATAATTAATTTAAAATAATGTATAGTATATTTGCGGCGCGTTCCAGAGTGGAAGATACTCTCAGTTTCACCCTGGTGTAACACCACTCTTCAGAATTGAAACGTCGCTTGAAATGTTGTGTTTGGTGACTAGATCTGATCAACCAGATACTTTTACACATTCACCTCCCCATCTCCTTCCCCTCCCCACTTACCTCCAGCCTCACAACCTATCCTAATTGGGGATGCCATACTCTCACTGGCTTCAGACGGGAGCAGATGGAGGTATTCACATAAATATGTATTTATATTCACATAGGCTATTGTGAAGTATTCACATGAAAAAAAAAATTATATTTCGAATTTGTCATCTACTTAAATTCAGACAGCGGGTCATTTTCCCCATGGACGAGATTAAGATTAAGACAATAATTAAGATTTAAACCAATAATAGAGAACTCCAGTCCAATTTTTTTATTTTTTTTAATGAATACTGACCTCCTAACTTAAATAACTGCATTTTTATTTTTAGAGTTAGTTTTAATAGATAAAATAATTGTCAAAGTTTTAATTTATCGAGACCCCCCGAAAACCATCGAATCGTGTGACGTCATCACTCCTGAAAAATTGGTATAGGATAGGGCAATCAGCTGATCTACTGCGGCCATTTTGAATCCCGTTGTTCGAAGTATTCTCCCTAGAAATAGCATTACTAATCAAAGTTTCAATACAATGACTGGTGACGCGTGACGTCAGCACTAACCATTTTCAGTAATACCAACTTTACAGTGTGTTTTCACAAGAGGTTTAAAAATGCACTTTTTAATAATTTTTTAAGAACTGTACGTTTAATATTATGAAATAAAACTTATATATTCGGAACCAGCGTTCATTGGTCTATATGAACATATTTTTTTAAAGCCATAATATTTTTCACTCGAGTTCCTTATTGTATTCTGCAATAATTTTACTCTGTTTTTTTTTTTATTTATTTTTTTTTTTATTTTTTATTATTTTTTTTTATTTATGTCACCGACCAATAAAATACGATTTTCAAATTTAAGGCCATAATAGAAAAAGAAAAACACACCACAATATACCTAAGTATATTGTTGTGTATTTTTATAGTACATAAAGGCATATTTTGAAGTTATTTATTTATTTATTTTTTTTTTTTTGAAAAATTTATATTTTTTGGTACAGTACATACAATAGATACATAAATATAATGAAAGTATATAAAAAAATAAAACTTAATACAATTATTAAATACAAATATACATATTTTTTAACAATATTCTCCCATAATAAGCAGATGCTTGTGTATACGGGAGGAAGTATTATTTGTTAGGTTATTTTGATTTTATTTTTTTGAAATTTAGTTTATATAAAGAATAAGAGAAACTTATGTGTATATATGTGTACATTTTTTTTAATTTTTATTTTTTTTTATTATTGAAATAATGTTTTGAAATTCGGTTAAAATGTCCTTATTTTGTATCTACGTTAGGTAGGTTAGGTTGTGAATTTATCTATCCCACCACTTGACACTTTCCAAAACCATGTACGTGTTTTAATGAGACTTCATCCACCATAAATATTTTTTGTGACATTCACTTACGGGGATAGCCGCTGATGTATCACATATAGTTAAAGATAGATAACAAAATATAATCCCTTAATATGTTGAACTTTAAAAATACCTTTGACTCATAAGATCTCATCTAAAAGTAAACATTTGACTTATTGTAAAGCTTGAAGTATTTATTATTTCAGGTTCAACAGCAGATGGTACGGGAGTACGAGCAGTTCAAGGCCACCATGTCAATCCTCCAACTGTTTAAGCACGACGGCCACTCAAGTATGTCAGGTATTGCGCTCCCACTAACTAACACTCAATCAACTAATAGACTAATCAAATAGCAATCAATCTTACAGTCTGCTACTCTCGGTCAGCGCAGCGTGCCGTCTCGGGCTGCTGTTGATTTGCCACGTTGTCTGGTCTATGCAGTTCAAACTATTAATAGGCTATAAACCCTAAGATATATAGTATTAAAGATCTCTTCACTTTGCATAACTTGTTCTAAAAAAATCAACCCGTTAAAACAAAGTTTTTAACTATAAAACATCTACTTTTATTATGTAATGAAACAGTTTCGGCTTTTCGCCACAGTCCTACTCATCTAGTAGCCAATTTCAGAGAAATTCGTGTGTGTGCGTGAATGCCACCGAAAATTGGTAAAGTGCATTGTCACCGACAACGAGTCTATCTGCAGTTTGATGATTAGAGATTTGATGTCGGGAAGTGGGTTAATTTCCACTTCCAAGATTTGCATTTATTCATTCACGAAAACAAAATAGAATTTCAAAAAAATGTATTTAACCCCTCCGCAACGTAAGCAGATATATGCGTTAAAAATACGACAGCAGTCAAGTACAATAAGCGTGTTTACACGTCAGCGCGTGTGTCTCCATAGAAACCGTTATAACTCCGTTATTGTTTTAGTTACATCCGTAAAATAAAAAGTGAAATTTCGATAGTAAATCACGCTGCACATCTCTATTCAAGTTGTCCATAGATATACATTAAAAGAACATTCTGTCAGACGCACAGTCTGACACATAATTTATTCCGCCAAATTTCCTACGGGCGCCCGACGTTGTTAATTTTTATTAAATATTTTTATATGAAATGATAAAAAAGTGAGGTGACAAAAGTGTTTATTACACATTTATACAATAGGATAAGTATTGTTGTTTACATAATCTGTGATTTTAGTACCGTTTTCACATAAAAACATCACGTGAGTCATTTTCACATTTTTTTAATGTTTGCATTCTAAATTTTAATATTTACAAATATTAATATTTATTTGTAATATAATAATTCGAAAGCTTATTTTGTAACCTGTCTAAAACAGTTTTTACTATTTGGCTACGTACGTTCAGAAATGTTTCATTTATAGAGCTTTATTTGTGAAGCGGTAATAATACAAAGTTTTCGTAAAATGTCATTTCGTTAAAGACATTAAAAGTGCATATTGGCGATTTTCTGAGGGGTTAAGTAAGTCAGTTCCAATTTTATGAATTGTTCAAGTTTCGAAGTTTTGTGAAAGTTCTATTCAAGTTCTGTTATTATTTCAGTTACATAAGCAACTGACGTATAGTATAGTAACAAAACTTGAAAATTAACTCTAATTTTGTAATTTGTTGAATTGTTCAAATTCTGTGAAACAACTGACCTTTAGGAGGGAGAGTCCTGCTGGAGAGGTAAAAAAATCTCCCTCGTCCAGCTTCTCCAAATCCTACCTGCCACCCAGTAAATTTGCAGACGCATCTGCTGCCAAAACCTTGACAATCCTCACCCCATGAACCCGGTCCCCCTGCTAGAACACAAAATGTAGAGAACTACTTGGGATGACGCATGACAGAGGTGTTAATATTCATAAACATTAATTTTATTTTGCTTGCAACATGAAAATAATTTATTATAATAATATTGTTTTAATGTTTTCCCTTTTCATTTGCTGATTCATAATATAAATAATAATATTTAGTAATAAATAAGGACAATATTATGCTAAAGATTCTTTACAAACAAACATTGATTGACGGTCTCTGTGGTCGGGCGCTATGACTCTTGGCTCGCAATCTGAAGGTTGCGGGATCGAATCCCGGCGTGTGCAATTTTTTTAAAATTTAATTAATTTGTGTTATTTCACAATTAATTAATTAAAAATAATATATAGTATGACCAAATCTGAATAGCCAGGTACTCCCCCTTCTTCTCTTGTCTCCTCCCCCTCTCCACTATCTTCAGCCTCACAACATACCCCAATTGGAGATGCCATAGTCTCACTGGCTCTCGGCGGGAGCAACTGGGACTCTTGTTAGATATTCGCATTAAAAGAAATCACTTATTTATATATAACAATACCCGCACAAGGGTCAGAAGCCCGGTCGGTCTGAGCCAAGAATTCGAAGTTGAGGTGGGAGTTCACCAAGGTTCGGCGCTGAGCCCATTACTGTTCAACTTAGTAATGGATTACATCACCAAAAATATTCAAAAGAAACTACCCTGGAACCTTCTGTATGCATGCAGACGATATCGTACTGATTGCCAAAACTGCGGAAGATCTGCAAAATACCTTGACAGAATGGATAACAGCACTTGGAACATCGGGACTTCGTGTCAGCAGGTCAAAAACGGAGCACTTGGAATGTAATTTCAGCAGTACAGCGAGCAACACCACCGTTTACTATCCAGACAGAATGCCGGTGCCAAAAGTAGAATCCTTCAAATACCTTGGCTCAGTAATAACAAAAGATGCAAATGTAGAGGCCGATGTATCTCACAGAGTAAATGTTGCGTGGCAGAAGTGGCGATCACTCACTGGAGTAGTGTGCGATTCAAGCATGCCCATTCGCACAAAAGGCAAAATATTGTAACATATCTATTTCGCGAGTAGGTACTGCTTAAAGCAGGTACTGTTTATTGTCTATTAATTTTTTATTTTTTATTTAACTTTGTTGGTTGGCGAAACTGCAACGACACCGGAAACGGGCGTTCGGGGGAAAGATGGCGGAGGACATAACGTAGATTTTGTGTGCGGGAGGAGATTTTCGGGGCGATTGGGATTATGGTGGGTGTTACAAAGGCGATGTAGCCTAAAAAGTTCGTTTATACACGTCACGTGAGTGTGTGACAACTCTAATGGCCCTGTAGCCGATTTATTTTGTTGAATCCCTCGCCGGATGCCGCGAGATAATGTTGTCCGCGTGCTGATGTTTTTGACACCAAATTCAACGGGTGATCAACTGCCCGCTAGGATTCTTGCCTGGTGAATCCTTTGGCCGATGAGGTTCCTTCATGCCGCTTGATGGGTGAGGACCTTCCGTGCTCTTTTTGTTGGGTGAATTCCCTTTACTGATGAAGCGGCTCCTAGCCTTTGTTGTACCTTTGGGCCGGTGAGATTCCCCATGCCGCCTGATGGATGGAGGCTCAACCGAGCTTTTTGTGTTGGGAGGACTCCCTTTAACCAAACGCCCCATGACGTGTGGAACGGCGTTTTGGGGTTTGCTGTTGACGATCGCTGTTGAGGATTGCTCTACACGACTGGAAGAGAGTCACGACGACGAGACGTACGCGCTTCTGATAACCAACCGTAATTTTAACATAACTCTCTCTCTCCAAATCTGATAGATGCCAAAGGTATTTGTGTTTCTTTTTTTACATTTCTTTGATGTCATTTGCAAAGTGCAATAAAGCCGTTTTTTTTTACATTTCACTAGAAAATACTTTCATTTATTTATATGCATGATCTCTGATCCCTATTTCCACCATCCTGAGATGGAAGTTCTTTATGCTCTGGGAGGCTGTCGGATGACAAAGGTGGGTAACCTACATTACTTGGTATTACATTTGCGCCCAACGAAAGAGTTTTTTAAATATATTAAACAGGTGTTCGGAAGGGTATTTATAGATCATGCATATATCTATAAGAATAGTCTTATTTAATGTTATATAATTTGTCTGCTTTTACGATGTCATTTTACAACTCATCAGTGTGTGGGTAGTAAGTTAGTTATTTGCAATTATGCATTTGAACTTGTTGATTACCAAAGTTTGACGTTTAGTTATATCTATTGCCATATATAAAAAAATGTGCGTGTTAATATATTGTTTCTCGCAATTTAATGTACATTGGTACCAGTGACAGCTTGAATAATTTTCAGCGAAAAATATTCTCTTTTCTGGCAATACTGGATTTAAGTGTCAGTTGTCAAAACATCATAACAATTGTTGTGTTTTGTTTTCGCAAATAAGAAGATACGTTATATTGTGAAAGGGTTTTGTACATTAATTGGATATACTATTAAGAATTTACAAGGGAAGACGATGTGGATTCTTTTTATAATTTTTCGCGGAAAAACTTGCTTTGTTTTGAGGGAATTTTAGTTCCGGTGATCCATTGGCTTTACACGGTGTCCGGTGAGCTACATACATTATAAAATGTCCGGTGAGCTACATACATTATAAAATGTCCGGTGAGCTACATACATAAAAAATTTTTTTTTTTTTTTGGAAAATAATTTTGATTTTTTTTTTCTAATAATTTTTTTTTTAAATAAGATAATTTGTTTACAGGGTGTCCGGTACTTAGTGCAATAAAAATTTTACGAATTTAATTCATATTATATTATTTTATTTGTCTTTTTGCAGCGACAACAACTTTCGTCAACAATAACAAAGATGCGTTATTACTATTTTGAGGGCATTTTTAACAACTATTATGGAAATTGTTTTGAATAAATTGAACACTTTTATTGTCAATCGTGACATGTTCATAGGTTTGTTAAATTTTATATAATTACAGGCATTATATTTTTGCAGTTTTGTGGACTTAGAGAATTCATAATTTTTTCTTTTTTGAAAAAATTTTTTTTTTGGTGTGGACATTGATGCTGTTTAACTTGGGTTCTTGTGTTTCCTGCCGTGCTTTAAGTACCGCAAGATTCATTTTATAACACCCAAGTTAAGACATCATTTTTTTTGGATTATGGGAGTACACGGCCCCCGGCCACCCTTCCTAATCCTATTTTTTTTGTGTTCCACCGTGTAATGTCGCGAGTTCGTTCGGGAATTGTCGATTTGTGTTTTTTTTACAATCCCAACAGCACGCATCCAATCATATTACTCCTTTTCTTTAAAACGAGTTGTGGTTGCATATCACATTACTACTGAATTCTCGAATCAAGTCTCATTATACACAACCTCGCCTGTAATTTTTCTATACCTATCGAGCTATTGGAAAGACCAGTTCATTTTTGTTTTGCCCTATACATCCAGTAAACTCAGCTTTTGATAAAAAAAAAAAAAAAAAAAAAAAATTCCTCAATCTTGCTACCATATTTTTTTAATTTTTTTTCTTTAAATTCTTCGGGATTTTTTCTATAGGAAACGTCGTTTACAATGAATGTCGTTTCCTCTGATCCGTGTGATCAGTGGCGCCCAATATTTTGTCTAAGTCATATTTTGTAATTGACTTAGTCTTTGACGAGATTTTTTTATTTAAACTCTAAATAATTTTTTTGTATGAAATGAGTTGTTTCGCCTTCCTTATAGGCTACAATTATACTTACACACTGATGCGTTCGTAAAACAATAGGTTATGTTATACTGTTTTAGCGTTTAAGTCTGAATCCTTCTTTTCAAGTTCGTTGGAATTTTCTCCCGAATAATGACTTTCCAAGCACTTGGAAAGAATGATTCAAAACTTCTGTTTATGAGAGATTTGAGCGACTTTCTTATGTACAGATTGTTAAAATTTCAACAATTAGTGATTAAGTAAAGTTTTTCTTAAATATACCATAGCTATGTTAAATAGATTAAGTCTGGTATAACTTTCCTTAAAGTCAGTTAGTTAAGTTTGTTAAGAATATTTGTTAAGAATTTTTTTTTCTTGTCACAAACAAAGGTGGTACTGCTCTGGCATACCTACCCATTAAAGTAACTCATATTTGAAGTTTATCACCTTACCTCTAATACAGGAAAGTTTTTTTTTTTTGTCTTTTAGTTCTAAGTTAACATTAAGCATTTACATATATAGGTCTCTCACTGCTTAAACCAGTGTTGTACTGCTAATTTTGTCCACTAGTGTCGTTCATTTGGATATTGTTCGATCACACCTTATCTAGTGTCGATTATCTAATAAGTATATTCGATCACCAAAATATCATTGTTTGTTCAAGAAATTTATGACTTTTCACTTACTTGATGTATTAAGTGTTATTTTTTGAAGAAATGCCACCTGAGTTTATCTTCAGTCTTTTCTTGCACAAGCAACGTCCTCTGAGGATGGTTTATAATAGTTACATCTTGTATTTTTGTATAAAATCAAGAGTACTTTTTGAGGTTCACTTTTTTAATAGCTAGGTGTTTTGTTTAATTTTAATCCCTAAGCTCTAAGCCTAACATTCTAGATCCTGTTTTGCTTCTGTGTTCCTAATGAATTTTTTCATAATTTTGATGGATAGGTAATAGAAATATGTAAACCCTAATCTAACCTCTTTTATAGATAGGTAGTGCCTCGGTATTGTAAAACCTGATCTAAACTGTTTGACAGATAGGTATGTCTTTACATATAAACCCTACTCTGACCACTTTGTAATTGACAGTTTTTTATAAAACTTGTTATACGATGGACAAGTAATAATTGTATTATACTTGATCTGATTTTTTTTGACAGATAGGTATGTCTTTACATATAAACCCTACTCTGACCACTTTGTAATTGACAGTTTTTTATAAAAATTGAATGAGTTAATTCTGTATATTTGTTTATACCTTGGTCTAGTTTTAGTTGATAATTTAAGACGCGTTGAGTATAATATCTGTGACGTAACTTTTTTCAAATATCACTTTTGATTAGAATATAAGGATAGAGAGAGAGAGTTATTTTTTTTATGTTAATAATAACTAAGTGTTGCTTTTTTTCTATAAATGAAAGTGGGAGCTTGAATTCTCCATACTCACTAGTGTTTTCTTGAGAGATTGTCTCTCGTCATGTGAGTAACGTGTTGGTAATCTTACAAGCGAGCTTGTAAAAGTGGAGGTATTACCTCATTTTCTATGTTGTTTTTTTTGTACACCATTCTGTGAATGGGTTTGCTACTTTAATATGTTTTACCTTTATGTTTTTCTGATACTATGTTGTGTTATTTTTTCTTTAACAGATGTGGAAAGAGAGAGTCGTATTGGGCGGTGTCCTAATAATTTTACTTCACTTCGCGGCGTAAAATTTTCGGGGGTTGCGGGGAAATGTAACATATCTATTTCGCGAGTAGGTACTGCTTAAAGCAGGTACTGTTTATTGTCTATTAATTTTTTATTTTTTATTTAACTTTGTTGGTTGGCGAAACTGCAACGACACCGGAAACGGGCGTTCGGGGGAAAGATGGCGGAGGACATAACGTAGATTTTGTGTGCGGGAGGAGATTTTCGGGGCGATTGGGATTATGGTGGGTGTTACAAAGGCGATGTAGCCTAAAAAGTTCGTTTATACACGTCACGTGAGTGTGTGACAACTCTAATGGCCCTGTAGCCGATTTATTTTGTTGAATCCCTCGCCGGATGCCGCGAGATAATGTTGTCCGCGTGCTGATGTTTTTGACACCAAATTCAACGGGTGATCAACTGCCCGCTAGGATTCTTGCCTGGTGAATCCTTTGGCCGATGAGGTTCCTTCATGCCGCTTGATGGGTGAGGACCTTCCGTGCTCTTTTTGTTGGGTGAATTCCCTTTACTGATGAAGCGGCTCCTAGCCTTTGTTGTACCTTTGGGCCGGTGAGATTCCCCATGCCGCCTGATGGATGGAGGCTCAACCGAGCTTTTTGTGTTGGGAGGACTCCCTTTAACCAAACGCCCCATGACGTGTGGAACGGCGTTTTGGGGTTTGCTGTTGACGATCGCTGTTGAGGATTGCTCTACACGACTGGAAGAGAGTCACGACGACGAGACGTACGCGCTTCTGATAACCAACCGTAATTTTAACATAACTCTCTCTCTCCAAATCTGATAGATGCCAAAGGTATTTGTGTTTCTTTTTTTACATTTCTTTGATGTCATTTGCAAAGTGCAATAAAGCCGTTTTTTTTTACATTTCACTAGAAAATACTTTCATTTATTTATATGCATGATCTCTGATCCCTATTTCCACCATCCTGAGATGGAAGTTCTTTATGCTCTGGGAGGCTGTCGGATGACAAAGGTGGGTAACCTACATTACTTGGTATTACAATATACAAAACTGCAGTGAGACCAGCAATGCTGTATGGGGCTGAGTGTTGGACAGTGAAGGAAAATCACGTCCAAAAACTGCACGTTGCAGAAATGAAAATGCTTAGATGGTCAGGTGGGGTTACGAAACTGGACAAAATACGAAACGAACATATAAGAGGTAGTTTCAAGGTAGCCCCCCTTCCTGAAAAACTAACAGAAAGTCATTTCCTTTTGGGGTATTATGCCGTGTTGCGCTACCTCCTCCTTTAGCCAACGTTTCGGACAGCGTTACAGAGTCCATCATCAGGGCAGATGTGTCTGATGTGCCTGATGTGCCTGATGATGGACTCTGTAACGCTGTCCGAAACGTTGGCTAAAGGAGGAGGTAGCGCAACACGGCATAATACCCCAAAAGGAAATAACCATAAAATTTTTGGCCGTGAAAATCTAAAATCATATCTAACAGAAAGTCGCTTACGGTGGTATGGTCATGTAATGAGAAGAGACAAAGAACACGTGTGCCATAAAGCGCTAGCTATACCTGAAATAAAAAGAGGAAGAGGACGCCCCCCTCTGACATGGTGGACCAGCATGGCAAAAATAGCTCAAAATTTCCCCAATCCAACAACCCAAGACCGGTCGTCTTGGCGCAGATTGATTAGGAGAGCCGACCCCACTTAAAGTGGGAAGTGGCAAAGAAAAAGAAGAAGACTTATTAACTCTTTATAAACCCTACAATTACCTATCTAGATATTATATTATTAATTATTTTTGTACATAATACAAATATTTCTTAATTACCTATCTAGATATTATATTATTAATTATTTTTGTACATAATACAAATATTTCTTCATTGACCTGTTGTAGATAATAGAGGTGGGTAAGTTCTGCATTTTTCCGGAAGCCTCCGAGACTTGCTTCCTTTTAAAAGTACACGAGTTCTAGGAGCAGGTCCCGGGTCCGAGTTCTTAGGTGCGGACTGGGCACTGGGTATTGTTGCGGCGCACCGAAACGGGACGCACGGGTTCAAAGAACTCGGAACCAGGACCTACTCGTAGAACCCACACAAGAACTCAGAACCCCGGAGTCGGACAAGACCCGTACGAGGACAAGGACCCGTCACCCGTGCAATGTAGGTACATTCAATGTATCTACATTGCACGGTCTTTTATTGAGAATTTAAATAAGTAAATTAATAAGCTGTAATGCTTTACTATAAACTATTATTTTATAATGCACGTCACCCGTTGATTAACGATACCAGATAAGACGCTCTAATTAAAAACTACTCCGTGTCTAGCCGAAGCGGTCACGCACGTGTGTGTCGATCAACGAACAGCAATCGAATGAACGCCCAGCTCGTGACTCAAGGGGAAGTGTCATAGTTGGCGGGCCGCGGGTAGCGGGGAGTGTTCAGCGGTTCACGCAGTTCCGGGAACTCACCGAGACCCGCGACTCATGAGTGGAATGGTGAGTGACGCCGGACGGTGGATCGCGGAGCAAGCCGGCGGCCACGGGGTGAGTCAGGAATGTATCGTAGTTCGCGCGAGTCCGGGAGTGGGCGGAATGAATGGATTGTGTCGCGATTCACGTAGCTTGGAACAAGGCGCTTGGGTTTAAAGGAACCCGGGACTTGTATTCGAGTGCGGTTTTCGCGCTTCGGCGTTGAGTTGCTCGGACCGCCGGATTACCGCCGGATTTATTTGGATGCGGAGAGTACTGGGACTGGGCCGGGTTCTCTGGGAGTAGTCGATTTGAAAAAGGAGTGGGAGTAGGAACCGCTTCCCGCAAAGGAGCGGATCACATGAGCCCATTCCAGCTGAACTGACACATCGCTAGTAGATAAGGAATGATCTAAAAGTGTTGTAGCTGAAAACACTATATCCAATAAGTACTAACCGTTATCTGTTATCATTTTAACTTAATACTTTTTCTTTTTTTCTACACATAAGTGGCCATTCAGATAAGTATCATATTTTGCAAATAATGGAATATTTGTATCTGAGATAGGAATATAATGTGACAAAGATATGCTATTTTCAGGAAGATTTCGTCTTGAGTCATATTTTTTATTACTTTGGTGTTAGATAAAAACCTTACATTATGGAAATTCAGTTTTTTCCGTAAAGCTTTTAAATATTGAAACTACACAACTATTTCATATAATGTTATGTAATTAGAGAAAAAGACAGGTTAATTTCACATGTTATAGTTTTCTCTGTGATTTATTTGTATACAACGTTTTACGGAGAACATGGAAAATGAATAAAATTGTTATTTCCAATCAATGATCCTACACTGTACTGAATGTTTCCTCCATTGCTAAAATTAATCCATACTGAGTGACATCATCTTATGAACATTACAAATTAATTGTATAATAATCAAACTGAGAACAACAAACTGATTTATGCGTATATGTGAAACCTTAATACAAATAAAATCGGAAACTCGGCGTGTTTAACGGTGAAACAAAATGAATAATCCTTAAAATATTCCCCAGAATTTAAAATAGCCCTATATGGCAACAGATTTCAGAAATAATACAACTATCAAAATTAATTCTGGCAACTTGAATGTGCCGCAAATGGTTCCATGCCAACTCAGAATGAAATCAACTCAGAAACACCTCAGAGAGGTCATTAAAAGCTAAGAAAAAAAAATTTAAAATTGCCGGTAACCACGGACATATGAATATATCTGGACCTGCCCTAAGTGATAAAAACGTATTATTTCCCCCTCCCCATGGAGCCTTCTGGAGCTCCTCCTTGGAACCGGCTCGCTCCATGGGGAGGGGATAGAGCCTCGCTTGAATCTAAAATGTGTGACGTCATCATTCTTGCCGTGACCAGCGCGAAGCTAACATCCATACATTTAACGAAATAACACGCCAAAACGGTAGCTTGTGCTATACAATATACCTACATATCAATGTGCACATAGTGAATGTGGGCGGTTCTCCAGTGTGCTCGTCGCTGGTTACAGGGGTAAGTAAATTATGAAACATTTGTAAAAGTGTTTTAACTAAACACGGCAACAAAATATTGCTATGTGTATTGGGGCGAGCATTTGGCCTTAGCAAATATGTTATTAACGTGGCAAGCAATTCACGCTACCATTTAAAAGGGTCTATTCATTCAAAGCAGATTTTGCTTTTAAGAACTAAATGGTGATATTGCAATGCGAGATGCCTATATACTGTCAGATTGATTTTTTAACGAATCACAGTCATCTTCCTCTCTTCGCCCCCCATAGTTTGGTTTTACCCCCTCGTCTCTATCTTCTGGTCTATTGAATTCTGATGTCTATGCAGGTAACCCTAACCTAACTTAACTTATTTAACCAATTTTTTTAATCATCACTCTTAACCCCTCCGTAACTTAAGCAGATATAAGCGTTAGAAATAGGACAGCAGTCAAGTACAATAAGCGTGTTTATACATCAGCGCGTGTGTCTCCGTTGAAATCGTTCTAACTCCGTTATTGTTTTAGTTACATCCCTAAAACAAAAAGTAAAAGGTCGATAGTAGATCAAGCTGCACATCCCTATCAAGCTGTCTATGGAAATACATAACAGGAATCAGCTGTCAGTCGTGTAGTTGACAAAAATATTTACCCGTGCAAATTTGCTACCGGCAGCTCCACCACGCTCCACATTTTAAATTTTTATTAAATATTTTTATATGAAATAATAAAAAAGTGAGGTGACAGAAGTGTTTATTACACATATATACAATAGAATAAGTATTGTTGTTTACATAATCTGTGATTTTAGTACCGTTTTCACATAAAAACATCACATGAGTCATTTTTACCTATTTTTAATGTTTGCGTTCTGAATTTTAATATTTACGAATGCTAATATTTATTTGTAATATAATAATTTGAAAGCCTATTTTGTAACCTTTCTAAAACAGTTTTTACTATTCAGCTACGTTCAGAAATGTTTCATTTATGGAGCTTTAATTGTGAAGCGGTAATAACAAAAAGTTTTCGTAAAATGTAATTAGTTTGAGACACCAAAAGCCAATATTCTCGAAAATTCGGAGGGGTTAATGACCTTTTTGAGGTGCTTCTGAGTTGTCCGGTCACCGCCGCAAATATACTGTCTATGATGAAACTAAATGAATTATTTTGAATGTTTAATGAGTGTTTTCCCTGAATCTATGTTAAGAGTGTGGTTGCCCCCAGGATACGAGGAGCTCCCCACCCGCGACCCCCCGTCGCTGTGGCCGCCGGCGCCCCACCAGCTGGACCCCGATGTGTGGCCGCCCCCGCCCGACCGGGACCCGGACGTCTGGCCCTCCCCCACCCCCGTGGAACACAAGTACGACCTCTTCAACTTCTCTTTGAAATGGCATCTTCATTTAGTCATCACCACTCCCAGTTCCTTCATAATCATAGATTATCTAGACAGAGTGTGTAAGCCTTAAAATTAACACTGAAACCAAAAATATTATCAATAAGAAAGTGCGTTATCTCGCAGTCAAAAGATTGGAAGAAGCATTAAAAAATTACGACATGGGATTGGAACGATAACTTAGTGCTCTGTTTTCTATTGTAGGGAACTTGCATTGATCAAAAAGTTTTAGAACTTTATTCAGAAAATTAAAAAGGAGGCATCTACTAATATCTACAGGAATTCCAAAAACTGAAACAAATCGGACTGATATCTATGAGAACCAAACGAATATCTACAGCTCAAACTGCTGACTAATATATATGAGAACCAAAGTGCGTACGAATATCTACAGCTCAAACTGCTGACTAATATCTATGAGAACCAAAGTGTTGACGAATATCTACAGCACTAGCAGAGGTTGGATTTGCAATTATGTAAAGCATATTGGAATAACGTAATATTATGCAGTTTAAAAAACTTAATTTATGTAGGTATGTATGTATGTAAAAATCCCTAATATCGGACTATTGGACACATTTAGCTGAATATTATGGATTTGGGTTTTTGTTTTAACAGCTTTCTTTATTTCGAGTGCCTCTAAATTATTATTATTAGTCTATTACCATGACCATTTCTGCATCAGTTAGGTTAGGTTAGGTTGTGGTGCCATGTATTTCGAAATAAATAAATATCTTTGAATTATGACCTCCATGTTTGTTCAATAAATTATTGTCCTCATAAACAGCAAAATACGTAATATTATGCGAAAACTTCATATACTTACTTTAAACGTTTAAGCCTTGATGTAATCAGTAATTACGTAATTGAAGTAATTTATGCTTTCCGTACAACCTCTTGTTCAGCTGCCCCTCTGTAGATATTAGTCCAACTTACGCTCTGTAGATATTAGTTCAACCTACGCTCTGTAGATATTAGTCAACACTGGGACCATCATAGATATTCGTCCGACCTTAGCTCTGTAGACATTAGTCAACACTCTGAAGTTCGTAGATATTAGTCCAACATATGAGCTGTAGATATTCGTCCGACATACAGGCTGTAGATATTAAGTCGGTTGAACAGGAAAAAATTGCAGGGAGCCAGATAAGGTGAATTCGAAGGCTACTGGATAGTATTCGTGTTGTTTTTGGTCAAAAACTCGAGGATAAGGATCGCGTTGTGCGACGGTGCGTTACCACGGTGCAAAAATCTGCAAGTTGTTTGCCTACAAATCTGGTCTTTTTTGGCAAATTGCTTCACACAAACATCCCATAATGCCCAAACAATACTCTTCGTTGGCTGTCTATTTTTCTGGCGAGAATTCATGATGCACAACACTGTTGTAATCCATGTAAACCGTGAGCATCGCCTTCTTTTTTGACTGAAAACAATGTGGTTTTTTTTGGTCTCGGCTCATTCGGTTCACGCCATTCACTCGCTTGATGTCGGGTATGCTTTTCATCATGAACCATTTGATAAATGTTGGGTTGGATTCGGCCTTGATAATAATGTCTTTTGCGGTCCTTTCGGCACCAGTTTGCACCAACAGCGACCTGATGCCTAAATACCTACCAAAATGTCTTGAGCGGATCTATAAGCGATGTTCAAGTCCTCTGCCAGCTCTCTGATGGTCAATTAGCGGTTTTCCGCTAACATTTTTTCGATTTTATCGGTTTTCGACGTCGACGGTTGATCTCTAACGAGTATTGTTGCCAAATCACTTCTCCAACACTTCCAAGGTCTGCAGAATGTTAAATCCGTTTTTCACTCAAAATTTTATGCAAACTCGTTCATGCACAGTTGATGCCATTTTCAAACTTGTAGAAAACACGGTAGATTTACTCAGTACACCGTAACTTTTACAAATGTCAAGCTAATTGTGGAAGATTCTCTCGGTATAGATAGACTTGGTTTAAAGACCACCATTCATAATTGAAAGATAGCTCCCGGGTACTTCCTAATCTTCAGCTTCATACATACCCCAATCGGGAATGCCATTGCTCCAGACGGATGGGAACAGTTTCCTTGTACTTTCGTTATTTGTTTTTGGGGTGTTATGCCGTGTTGCGCTACCTCCTTCTTTAGCCAACGTTTCGGACAGCGTTGCAGTGTCTGGTAGATGTGTGAGATTCCTGATGATGGACACTGCAACGCTGTCCGAAACATTGGCTAAAGATGAAGGTAGCGCAACACAGCATAACATTCCAAAAACAAATAACGAAAATACTTTTGGCCGTGAAAATCTCAAAACAGTGTCCTAGTACGTTTCCTTTTTCTGAATATCACATTGCACATGCACATGCTTCTCATTCTGGCCCCAGAATGAGATATCCTTCAACATCTACTTCATATGTATGTTTTAAGGAAATTAATGAATAAACTTTGATTTTTTTAAGAAATCCGTTCTGTAGAAAATCCAATAAATCATTCTACATCCAAATTGCTGAGTACAAGAAAGAGTCTTAAAAATGCAACCTATTCTGATAAGTTAACCATGTACAAATGTTCTGAACTGTGCTCTTTTACCATCTCTACATTTTTTTTTTTAAATGCAACCTATTCTGATAAGTTAACCATGTACAAATGTTCTGAACTGTGCTCTTTAACCATCTCTACATTTTTTTTTTTGCATATATATTCTTGATGCAAAAGTTTTAAATGTGTTCGTTTTTACTGTTTTGTTGTTTATTTTTTGTTTTGTTTTTGCTTCAAATATAGTATGTATATACATCGACAAAATACTGATTATATAAACTATGTATAATTTATTTGTTTGTATATTTAGATAATTAATTTTTTTTATTTTCTGTCTATTCAGAGTATGAATAAACAGTATACGTACATTTTTGCGCAGCATCGTTTTCTTTGGTCAAGTCATTGTACATATTATTTTCATATCAGTGATCGATCAACCGGTGGATGCAATTTTTTAGCCATATGTTGTTTTTATTTGTTTTGTTTAGTTTGTAGTTCGAAGTAGGATTTTAGAAATATATTTGTGATTTTTCACAAAAGCGGCACTATACAAATCATCCAAATATTATTATTATCATTAACGTTGTATTGGTTTTTCACTGTAATTATATATCTTACAAATAACTGCTCGTTTCCTAAACATAATAAAATAAAATAATGCACTTATTGGATTCCTTTTATCATACTTGCAAATTGTTAAACAGGCATTGCACTGAATTTTTATAATGTATCGGGGCGTGCCGATGAATAGACACTTCTTTTTTTATATTAAAGTCATTTTTTTTAAAGACTTCGGTTAGATGAAGTACCTTCCTAATAGGTAGGTTAATTCCCCGTGCCCACTCACCATTACGTTATGCCTTGTCACTTGTCACTAACCACACCTCTCACTGCTAATGATCACCCGTGCACTAACTGTTCTTAATTTACAATTAACTAACAAGGTACGATCCGCATCCATTGAAAAGTGAGTGTTGTCGTAGGAGCGGCCCCCCCATCAAGCCCCAGCGCGGGCAGGCTAACACGGCGCAGGGGCGGCGCGGGGCCCCCGAGCCCACCGGCAAGAAGAACTCCATGTCCGGGGGCCCTCGAGGCTCGGGGCCCCCGGCTAGAAAGACCAGCGACATGCGCGGAGGACGCTCTGGGGCGCGAGGGAACCACACTAACAGTAAGAATTCTTTGGGTACTGTCACACTTTTTATTTATTTATTTTCTTTTTTGCACATTATTTGTTCTTGCTCTGAATTGACTATCTAGGACACAGTGGCATGCATTGGCGACCAAAGGATAGGGTGTGTGTAGAATTCAAGTTCGTATATGAATTATGTAATGAATATTTGAAAATGGTAATTTTATTATTATACTAAATGAGCATATAAGTTAAGAAATTTGTCGCCTTCTAAATTTTTTTATAATTTCTTATAGTTTATTTTCTCCAGGATAGGTGCAACTTTTCAGCCTTTATGAACTGCACGCAGAACAACCCTCAGGGTTTGATGTGGACCATTTTTTAATTTGTTTCGTCCAATTAACTGTGTACAATAAATTGGCAATTATTCGGGCAAAAATTCTCAATTATCATAAAAATACTAAAGCGATGTAAGGTTGCTTTTCATTCAAGATGAATATAAATTCGTAATGTTTACACTTTGTTGTTACTCCTGCACTCCGAGATCAAATTATAAATTGATAAATTAGATCCGCTGTTAACCCTTCGAATAATAAGAAAATAATTTTCTGTCAACTTTTGCCTGTCAAAGTTTGCGCGCAAAATTCCTGGTTCTTCCCATACATTTTAAATGTTCCTGTTTATTAGTTTTTTTTAACACTTTTGCAAAAATAAAAATTGTTCTAAAATTTAGATAAAATAATCTTTCCGATATGTTTATTAGAAATCAACATTTTTATTTATAAATATTAAAATTTTAATATTGGAAATGTAAATTGCCTAAAAAATGCATACCTGCGAATATTTGAATTAAAGTAATTAAAATAGAATAAACTTCAAATTTTAAATTCAGATTCCTTTTTTAAACAAAATTTGTAATAAAACTGTCACCTCACTTTTTATCACTTTCATACAATTTTATTTTTAAATTTAATGTGGGTTACGTCACAAATAGGCGCAACATCAAACTGTCACTTTTGATCAGGTTTGTAAAATATCTGAACAACCTAGCTCATATAATTCTAAGACAATGAGAAGCATTATTTCTTTCCGTTTCTAACATAAAAGAAATCACAAATATTCGCATTACAGAAAGAGAGATATCTAACTTTTAATAATGCACGGTCGCTCTGGGACAATCTGGGTCTCCTGTTATTATAACGGCATATGATGTTTTGGGACAACTTGGGTCTCCTGTGATTAAACGGGTTAAAAAGGTTTTGCCTTACTGGTCTAGGATGATAATGAAAGTTCATCTGTTTTCATTTTAGTTTTGTTAGTTAAACCCCGTGCTGCAAAAATATCAATCAAGCAATCTACATCTAACATTTATGACTGACTCGTTTATTTTACGTGATATGATAGATATTACCATAATTTTCCATATACATATTATATTCAACTATTTACGAGTACTTTCTCTCAAGTATAAAAATTGTTGAAAATAAATTACGACACGACATGAGTTCAAAATAAATTTATAGAGGCATTTGTTTAACTAGTGTTTTTTCATCATTCCTATCGATACCATTTCTAATTTATTCGTCTATTTCTTGCATCAACTTCAAATTTATATTGGAAATTGATGCAAGACTGCTTTTGGAATGTGAAAGATAATACCACAAGTTACAATACCCTCTTGGGTATGGAAACAAATGTTTTTGACGAACTAAGTACGAATTTGCATTTAGTTTTCTCCAGTCATGCGATGAACCATCCGAATGTCTACGACCGACCATTTGCCAACCTCTTTGTTCCAGTATGCATTTATGGTACAAACAAATTAAATGTTGCTGTATATTGCTATTTATACAACACAAAACCACGAGTGTCTGAAATTACAAATCTGCATTTATTTGCATAAATAATTCAATGCAAGACTTATCTTATTGAAAGTATGCATCATGTAAATGATCCTCTGCGGGTAGAATATATCTTCTTTCTTTCACTTTTCTTTGTTTGCTTATTTCTTCTCTGTTTCAATCAGCAAAACCTTCTGCTTAATTTACGACCGGTGAAGATTTAACTAATTTTGTGAACATTTTTTTTTAGGCAAAGGAAAAGAAAAGGAACCTCAGAAAGGCGAGAAAAATGATAAAGAGAATAATAATGCAGACGATGACAAGGATGAGAATCATGATAAAGAAGATGACAAGAAATTTGAACCAGGAACCCACGCAGATGGTTACCTGGTGGATATGTTAGGTTAGTTTCAAGTGGTTTTTACAAACATTTGCACTAAGTTTGATAAAAATGACAGGTCTAAAACTTAAAATGACACTACCCAACCGTTAAATATTTTAGTTATGCATTGAATGAAGACTTTATAAGTTCTGTTTTGAAACGATACTAATTAACAATACTAATTAACAATACTAATTTCAATGACTGAAAGCAATTTGTAGCCTGGCAACTTCGCTTTCGGCGGCGGGGTGCATGCAGTTTGGCTGTGCGTCGTTCAATGAAAAACAGCTTTAAAATCAGTTGTGTACCATTTTAAATACATTTATTAGACTGCATTTACACTTGTGAGTAAAATTTACGACTTATGCAAGATGTTGAAAAGTTACTTACAGGAGCATTTACATATGCGTCCAAACTTATGGTAATTATGTTCGGAAGTTTAACTTTGTAAGTTCTCACAGTGACTGCTACACATGTAATTTTATTAGCGATAACATGATATCCTGTCAACAACGATTTGCTGCTGACAAATTTATGCGATTTTGTCAATAAAGACGAAAGGGTCCAAATAAAGTTGTTGCAATGAATTGGAATAGAAGTTGGCTTGAGAGAAACAATTTTCCATACGCTTTTGTTCCGTTAATAGTAGAAATTAATGGAGTTCTTTAATTTTATCCAAATGACAGCCACCGACTCCGAATTCGAGTACAAAGTGTTATAAACAGAAGCATTGAGATTAGAAAGGATTGGAACAGTAATTAAATAGAAAAATAAAAGATATCTCTTCGGTTTTTGGATTTTCGTTTACAGTAGTTTTCATGGGTAGTGTTTATTTGCATTTTATCTAGTGTAATTTTTATATTGTTTTTGCGAGATAATAAAGTAGGTAATTATCCACTTAACCTCACCAGATTTTAATTATAGTTTTTATAGAAAAAAAATCCTACCAAAACACCTTTTAATTTTTGACATCTCACATCGGCGCATTTTGGTAGCATTCCTTATGTGAAAAGCGTCTCGACTTATCCAACTGATTTGATAAGTTGTGAGAAGGCTGGAAGTTCACGCAGACATGATTAGAACTGTCAAAAAACTTACCTAATAACATCTTTTGTAACTTGCTATAAATTACAATAGGTGACTTTTGGTGTGGTTTACATTGGTAATTTGACCATAAGTCACTTACGTAAGCGACTTACGGGAAAAAACTTACATATTTAAAGGCAGCCTGTAAGACCGTTAGCGTGCCAATTATTTGTATGTTGCTTTCGTGTTACGTATTTCAACATTTAAAGCAAGTTTAAATGATGCCAATGTCTAATTGGAGTGCTGTGTTATTTTTCCAGAAAGAGATATTGTACAAAAGAACCCCAATATAAGATGGGACGATATAGCTGATCTTCACGAGGCCAAGAGACTTCTTGAGGAAGCCGTCGTCTTGCCAATGTGGATGCCTGACTTCTTCAAAGTAAGTTTTTCCTTCTTTTAATCTTTACAGTCCTGATTCCATCTATAAATAAGTATCAGTTCAGTTTCAGTGCCGGCAACCCGGGCGTTTATTTAGTTTCATGGTTATTTACATTGTTTTCTTTTCTTTTACCCGCCTCACTAGACAAAGTCTGTTCCGAGGCGAGTAAATCACATATTATGTTTGTTCCAAAAGAAATGTGTGTATTTAAACAAATATATATATGTATGTAAAAAGATAAAAAAGATAAATTATATATTGGTATATTAAATATTTACATACATACTTTGTTTTTTAGATAAAAGTAAATTAAAATTTTGTGACAGTTGAATATAGCGGTTACATAATAGAAGTAATAATTAATAATTAATCATAATAATTAATATTGCAAAATTGCAGTTTCTCGTATTTGTTTTATTTGAATATTATATAATTTCGTGAGAACTTGTATGAAATGTTATTTATTTAGAATATTTTGAATGTCTGTTCTTTCCTTTTCATTCAACCATATTACAAATCTTTTGAAAAGCCAATTCAAATTATTTGGGGTGACGTAAGTTTTTGTTTGTGTTAGGAAGGTATTGAAAATGTGTGGTGCTAGGTAAGATTCGTGTTTTTTTGCAAAAGTTGATTTGATATGGGGAACTTGAAAGTGCTTATTAATTTTTGCTCTTGTGTTTTGCGAGTGAGGTATGTGGAGATGTGAAGTTTTGATACAGTTTTTGTAAATGATCTTCCTTATGAATAGTTTATTTACGTCTAGTAATTTGTTTTTGATCATTAGCTGTTCCGTCGGATGTTGGTAAGGTTTATAAAACATAATTCTAATTATTGTTTTGTGATTTATTTTAAGAGAATTGAGGTAAGTATCTGCTGCTCCTCCCCAAACTGAAATTCCATATGTTAAAATACTTTGACAGAGTGCGAAATATATATTTTTTAGTTGATTTAATGACATGATGTTTCGTATTGTTTTGAAGATGTATGATAATTTTCGTATTTTTTTTGATAATATATTAATATGGAGATCCCATTTTAGTTTATGGTCAACAGTTAAACCTAGATATTTAATATTGTCTGCATAAACAATTTTGTCACAAGTACAGCATGTGTTATTTGACGAAATATTGGTGCAGGGGTTAAGATGTAGTTGTGGTATCCGCCAAAACATCTGTAAAGATTCATTTTTCTTTCTATCTCTAAAAGTATTTTTTCTTGTATAACTGCTTTGTATCATTCTATGACATAGTCAGTGTCTGACTCATGAAATTACATTACTTACTTCAAGCTCTGCCATTTGGAATCAATTTCATGGTTATGGTTGTGATAGGCGGGAATTAATGATGGAATGATTTTCATTTTTAGAAAAGTTCTTTCCGTAGCCCAGCATCTATTGACATGTGTGGAGTATTTATGGCTAAAAAAACGATAATATTGCCTGTTTATGAACTATAATAAATTTTAATATATAGTTTGTAGTTTATCTTTATCTTTACAAAGTATAAAATGAAGTCGCTCCCACTGTATGTGCGCTTAGATCTTTTAAACTACGCAACGGATTTTCATGCGGTTTTCACCAATAGATAGAGTGATTCAAGAGGAAGGTTGGGTGAAATGCAGATCCGGGCACAGTTTGGAAATTTAATAAAAAGGCACTTTCTAGATGAGAAAAGGGTGAAGAAGCTGAATAAAAAAACAATTAAGGAGCGCTCGGTAAAATTGAGGGAGATACAGCCGTTTAAAGTATAAATAAAATTTCACTTCGTGAACCGATACTACGCCATTTTGTCACTGTTATGTTGATTCACCTTAATTACATTAAAAGGCAACTATTTGCATTGGGAGAAGTGGAAAATATTTCATTCTAAATTTCGATTACGTAAAATTAAAATTAGCTTTCGCCTTGTGAGATTGTACACCAGAATCACAAACCATGTTACACAAACCTAGCGTAGCCGCTAAGCTACTTGAAAACTGGGATGTTTTTCTTGCCTTGACACGAGTAGGCGTTATAAAGGGGCACTTTCTTTTGAATCACAAACCATGTTACACAAACCTAGCGTAGCCGCTAAACCACTTGAGAACTGGGATGTTTTTCTTGCCTTGACGCGAGTAGGCGTTATAAAGGGGCACTTTCTTTTCTTAGGTTAGTGACAAAATCAAAAATGGCAGGCGGACTGACAGTTTCGGTTCGCGAAATGAAATTTTACTTAACGTAATTTAAAATTAATTACCTACTTATTCAAATTTTTTTTTTATTGCTTTCTGCACTTTTTTTCACCTTCCAGATTAAAGTTCTCAACTTAAAACGCGGTGAAAACATGGTTTTTTGCCAAAAACAAGCTGTGCCCGGATCTGCATTCCTCCCGGGAGGTTTATATGTATAATACATGCATATTTTAGTAGAGAAAAGTCGAGAAATTCAAAGATTCAATTCAGGCAGCTGGCAAGCGGGCGGTGTGAATTTGATATGTGTGCAAATTAACAGATGGCGTTGGTTATAAAGGTTGAGTAAGCCACAGCAACGTGTGGCCGCGTCTGCTAGTTAAATGATAAGTTTGTTGCCAGGTGATAATTTCTTCTATCCAATCCAAATTCTTAGTGGGGATAAAAATATGATTTTTCTCATGGTTTATTCACATTATTTACCTACGTGTATTGTAATGAGACAATTAAAGAAAATCTGCACTTATTTTACGGTAATTAGTCTTTATTTGGAGTAGGTACAATCAATTTGCAAGAATGACACAGTTAAATAAATAGTAACTAACTAACCATCACGCCATTTCCCCGCAGGGGTAGGCAGAGAGGACGGACCGCCAAACAACTCGGTCTTGGCACACACTCTTTGCCTCACTCACATTCATACATCGTCTCATACATTCTCTTCTATTATTCTGACTTTTGACATGGCCCGACTCAAGTATTTGATTCACTTGATCGTGCCACGTCTTCCTCGGGCGTCCCCGACTTCTTCTACCATTCACATTCGCTTCGTATATTCTTCTTACACTACTTTTTTCGTTCATTCGCTCTACATGCCCAAACCATCTGAGGGTCCCTTTCTTAATCTTACTCATTATGCTTACATCAGTCTTACATTCTTTGCGGATATCCACATTTCTCACACGATCATACATTGTTTTACCACACATACGTCTCAGGGATCTCATTTCAACAGCATTCAGCTTACTTTCATCCTTCCACTGCCAGTTCCATGCCTCACTGCCATACATCAGGGTAGGTACCAGGACTCCATTGTGAACTGCTAGCTTCGCTTCTTTTGACAGTTTTTTATTAGCGCCAACGGCATTCAGTCCACCATTAATGAAGTTACCGGCATTCACCCTTCTTTCAATATCTCTATCAGCCTTCCCATCTCTCGTAAACACACTACCCAGATACACAAACTCATCCACCTGCTCCAAGTATTCATCATTCACAACTATGTTGCATACTGTTTTCGTACTCTCTCTTTCAAACACCATGACTTTAGACTTACTTACATTCATCATTAACTCATTCTTACTAAATAAATAGTAAAATAATACAAAACTATAACAATAACTTTATGGGGCTATAGCAATAAACAACCCAAAGGGAACTAATTATTCCCTCAACCGCTTGTTAAACCTTTTAATAAAAGGGTTACGAGTATTCACTCTGACTTAGCTGACTTTATTTCAGTCCTGGCAGAGGCCCTAGAAGATGCGCGGGTAGGACCGGGAGGCAACTTAACTTTCTCGAGTTATCACATGACTTTATATTCATCTGTATGGCTGGGCGGCGGGGTGCAAAATCCAACCAATAGCATCCCTCGCCCTTTATTAGTAAAAACGATGTGGGGAAAAAGAAGGTATTCGAGATTGAATAACTTTAAATTTATGCTAGAAATATAAAATGGCTTGTTACAAAATAGTATAAATGTCATCAAGAGGGGAAGGGAAATTAATGCTTGTGGGTGGAAAAAGAATTATTTGGATATGACTAAAAATGCATACTTTTCATAAAGTAGAACGATAAACTTGAAGGTAGCAAGTAGTCAACATGTTTGCGAAGAACACCGTGCAATCAATGTTGATTATTAAATTAATCGTCGGGAGAATCTGAAAATTGAAATCGTCATAAACCGGGTGCAGTAAAAAAGCCCGATACCGAGAGTGCTCCGTTCCATATATTTCTAATGGTACCTGTAAAGAGATCATTACGTACTTCCGTTGCCTGCATTTTTACTGCACCGAACCATGAGGGAGCGAGGTAAAATGGACTCTGTTAATTTGTCAATCAATATTTATTGATTGTTTGTGTTGTAATATAAGTTGGCTATATGATTGTTTGTTTGCAGGGAATCCGGCGCCCGTGGAAGGGAGTGCTGATGGTGGGCCCGCCGGGCACGGGCAAGACCATGTTGGCCAAGGCCGTGGCGACGGAGTGCGGCACCACCTTCTTCAACGTGTCCTCCTCCACGCTCACCTCCAAGTACCGCGGCGAGTCGGAGAAGCTCGTCCGTCTGCTCTTTGAAATGGTGAGAACTTTTTTTTTAATATGAATACTGCACGAGGGTCTCGAATGTTTCCAACCATCTGGAACGGAACCAGTGAGTCTGTGACATCCCCAATTGGGATATGTTGTGAGGCTGGAGGTAACGGTGAGGGGAGGAAGGTGGGAAAGTACCTGGCTATTCGGATCTTGTCAACAAACACAAATAAAGCAAAATTTCACCAAGGCAATATAGAAAGTATCTTCCACTCTGGATCGTGCCACAAATATACTATACGCAGTGTCCGGACAATAATGGTATAAGTGGGAAACTGGTGAATCTTCATCATTATATTTTTTTCGCCAACTTACAGGTTAACCCCCTAGGCTCTCGGGCCTATTTTGTCGGAAAGTCAAAATATTTCCTCTTTGGAATAAAGTTTGGAATAAAATATTTTATCCTGCTAACCCTTTCCGTATTTGTGTATCAATTTTTAGTATTGCATGCTCATTTCCACCTTGGCTATTTATTGAAGTCAGAAACTTTGTTTTCATAACATTCAACCTTAGTTTGTTTTGGTTTAACCAAAGTGTCACATTATTTAAGTCAATTGTATTTTCTCAATGGCATCCTGTAAATTTTTACTGGCTATGTACATACAGTAATGTATCATCAGCAAATAATTTAATGGTGCAATTATTTAACCCCTTGTTTGCCGGGGTAATTGGGGTTGGTTGTCCACCAATTAGCGTTCGCAAAAAACGGCAGCCATGACACCCAATGACATTTTGTGTCCAGCGATTCTGACAGTGTCCTTGAGAAATTTAGAACAATAGAAAGGTCAAAATCGTAATTAAAGGAATTTTTCCCGCGCATGCGCAAGAACTGCGCACATTCCCGCGCTCCGGTAAATTATTAATATAAATTATTTGGAGTGACCTGGCGCATTGCGGTTTTCTCTATGATAAAGGGCGATAATAAAGCAAGCGATTCTGACCGTGTTCTTCATACACTTTCTTTATACATGAGGGTAAAAATCGCGTGTAAAGTCTCACGATACGCCGGCGCACGAGCGGCAAATAAGAGGTTAAATCTTTAAAATGTCATTCATATTTATAATGAACAACAGTGGACCTAAGACAGAACCCTGTGGAACTTCTTTAGTAGTATATTGTGGTTCAGATGATATACCACCACATTTTTTTCTACTTTTATTCGCTCCGTGAGTCAATCAACAAAGCAATTATTTTTTTTACCGTTAAGTCCAATCTTTTCTTAATGAATCTCTATCAATTGTTTCAAATGCCCATTTTGTTATACTTAAAATGTAATGGTTTTACTGTTTTTATCTCTAAAATTTTTCCATTCATGTGTCATAGTTAATAGCGATTTCACAAGAAAATTTATTTCTAAAAGCAGATTGTTGTCGAACATGTCTGCTTGTCCTCAATATATTCAGCTAATTGCTCTTTTACAATGTTTTCAAGTTGTACGAGACGTGTGTACCAGTGGTGGCTCGAGCACATTTTTGGTGGTGGGAATCGTCATTTTTTGTGTAGATACTTTCATGTTTTTTTATTCCTTCCTTCCTCAACAAATCCCTTATATAAAACCTATCTCAGATCACCCAACCCATTATATAAAGAGGGAGGCATATGTGAGGTTTCAGATAAATTTTTTAAATTCCCGTCTTTCTGTTTGATTCGACTAGCATCAGAGTGACTCTGACTGACGACAGAATAAAAGCCTAGTTTTTAATTAATGTTCTAATTGAAAAGGTGTAAATGTTTCAGGCGCGGTTCTATGCCCCAAGCACCATTTTTGTGGACGAGATAGACTCGCTGTGCTCACGCCGAGGATCAGAGACAGAGCACGAGGCCTCCCGCCGCATCAAGTCCGAGCTGCTTGTTCAGATGGACGGCATCAGCTCCAACCCCGATGAACCCAACAAGGTTAGCTTTATTCTGTCACTGCTCATTGATGCTGTGGGATATGCCGCAATAAGAAGCACATCTACATCCCTTGTGGACCTGCGCTTCATTGCCAACTCAAACTTACTTGATATTATGTTATACGGCAGGTGGTGATGGTCCTGGCGGCCACCAACTTCCCTTGGGACATAGACGAGGCGCTGCGGCGCCGCCTGGAGAAACGCATCTACATCCCGTTGCCCAACCGAGAAGGCAGGGAGGCTCTGCTGCGGATATCGCTGCGTGAGGTCAAGATCGACCCTAGTGTGGACCTGCGCTCCATTGCCAATGCGCTGGAGGGGTATTCTGGGGCTGACATTACTAATGTGTGCCGGTAAGGATTCCTTATTATCTAGCTCAGAGATTCCCACTTTTGATCTAAAATTTTCTTCACAGCCGAGGCTGCGCAGCACCGAAGATGAAAATTTGTTCTCGTGAAAAAATCCCTCTGATTTTTTGCGGTTTCAAAAAATCGATTTTCTGGTTGAAGCGGAGACATACACCAGTTTGCGATTGGATGACCAGTGCTAGTTGTATACATAGCAATGTATGCAAGATGGTGCAATTTAACCAACCCCGGCTCAGTATATTGCCATACAAATAGCACCGGCTATCGAAAACCAGTAGCGGAGAACCTGTTTTTTTTTTTACATGAATACCGCACAAGAGTCCCAACTGCTCCCGTCTGAAGCCAGTGAGACTATGGCATCCCCAATTGGGGTATGTTGTGAGGCTGAAGGTAGTGGGGAGGGATAGGGAAGAGGAAGGTGGAGAAGTACCTGGCTATTCAGATCTGGTCACCAAACACGGCTAAAGCCATTTCAGGCAATGTTTCAATTCTGAATGGTGGTCTTACACCAGGGCGATACTGAGAGTATCTTCCACTCTGGAATGTGCCGCAAATATACTATATATTGTTATTGGTTTAGTTTACAAATTTGAAAGAAAGAAAAATGTAGCCTTACAAGAGGCACCCTGTTCTAAAGCCGCATTGTATGAGGTATAGTTACAATGTAAACATCAATTTATTTGTGCATAAAAAAGAGACAAATAATATTATTTAATTAAATGAAGACAATATTAGTGAAACTCAATCGAAAATCTGGAGACAGAAAAATCAGAAAAAGATATTGGCTCCGCTGGGACTCGACCCAGGACCCTTTGCTTACATGGCAAGTGCTCTACCGATTGAGCTATGGAACCCATATCAAATTCGAGTCCCAACGAAGCCAATATATTTTTCTGATTTTTCTGTCTCCAGATTTTTGATTGAGTTTTGTTAATACAACGTGTCCGGAAACTCGTAGTACAAGCGGGAAACTGGTGAATCTACATCACGTAGAGAACCCAAAAAACTTATTTTTTTCGATCTCAGCATTTCGATTTTAATATTATTTTTTTTCTATTTTTCCATTTTTTCGGCAACTAAAGGGTTAAAAAAAATTTTGAGCCCGGTTTACCCTTCGATGCATTTTATAAGACATTACATAGCTGAAATCAACCCCCTAGTGAACAATTTTTTCAAATTTAACCAAAAAAATTCCAACTTCGGACCTGATTTTCTCGAAAACGAAAGCTCAAATCGAAAAAAGTTATACCACAAAATCGACTCCAAATGTGATGTGAAGTCTCCAGTTTCCCGCTTGTACTACGAGTTTCCGGACACATTGTATTGTCTTCTTTTAATTAAATATTATAATTTGAGATTTTACTCATGAAGTTTAAAAAATTAAAAAATAAATAAATAATATATACACTAAAGATTACCATGACAGTGGCGTGCAGTCTATGAAATGTATTTTTCCCATAAATGTGTGTATAATAAATTTACACCGTATTTGTAAATTGCCATTTTAAAATATTCAGTGCACAATAATTCGTTCTCCAGACAGCTCAGAATCATGCAACTTTAACACCTCTTTGGAAAAGTGATGAAAAAATATGTAAAAATTAGTTATGTTAGGTTATAGACTATTTAAAAAAAAATTCATAACTTTTAGTGACTTTTCAAAGGGGTATTGAAATTGCATGATTTTGAGTTGCCATTCCATGACAATAATTCATACCTGACTTGGTAAAGTAATGCACGCCACTGATCAATGATCATCTAGCCAAGATAAGACTTGTCATTCCACAATTTTGTATTCCAGAGACGCATCCATGATGTCGATGCGCCGCAAGATCGCCGGGCTGAAGCCGGAGCAAATCAAGCAACTGGGCCGCGAGGACCTCGACCTGCCCGTCTCCATGCAGGACTTCAACGACGCTCTCAGCAAGTGCAATAAATCCGTCTCCAAAACTGACTTAGACAAGTACGTCAAGTGGATGACTGAGTTCGGCTCCTCCTGATTGTGATTAAACTGTATCCACTTAACGTGTTTTTGATATATTATTTTTACAGTTTTTTATTACTGACTTACTAATGCTTCCCCTGTAAATAACTTGTGGGAGATTAATCAATATCGTTGATGCAGAATACCTGGATTAGATATCAGATCATTGACAGACAACCGATGATAAACCTTCATTACTCGATGTCGCACCGATTTCTATCAGATAAAGTGCAAATTGATCTATGTACATCAGATATGAACATAGATCATAGAGACAGTATTTTTTAGTTGTCTTATTGTAGTTGCTCTACATTCTCATCACAACATTTTACCGAAACCTTACCTGACGCAAGGGAGTGAATGCTATTCTCTTCTCGTATCGCACAGTTGTTGCTTGAGTTTTTTGTGGTTTTGTAATGGCGTTGCCTCCATTCAAGTCTCGCCTCCTTTGACTTTGGCAAAAACAAAGACAAGACGAAGCACAGACCAGGTAACACGAATAGCTGCACAGGTGTCCCAAAAGAAAGTTTATATTTAATTGATCGATTTTTAAAAAAGTAAGGGTTCTTTCGAAAAAATGTTTGTTAAATACTAAAATTCATAATTTGGGAATTTATTTCTTAAAAATAGTATCGTCCAAATGTCAACCCTGGCGTTCGCGGTTTTAATTTAATCGAAGAGTAAAATTTCTCATGACCGCTCGGCAGCTAGGCTTCGTGATGGCTGCCAATTCGTGACAGATATTTTCTTTTAATTGCATCAGGGAAGTCGGATTTTTGGCGTACATTTTAGATTTGAGATAACCCCACAGGAAAAAGTCCATCGGGGTTAAGTCAGGACCACAAGGAGACCAATTTATGTCACCTCTCCTGAAGATCAATTTGCCAGGGAAAATTTCACGAACTTGTGGCATAGACGTATTGGACGTATGTAATATTGCTCCGTCTTGCTGGAACCATGTTCTTTGGTTATAGCCAGTAAGTTTGTAGGGGTGCAGCATTTGGTATTTGTGCAAAATGTTGTGTAACGATGATCTATGCACATTTAAAACACTTGCGCGCTTCCGAATCGAAAAGTTTGAGTCGTCACAAAAAGACTGACTCTACGTTTTCTACCGTTCTCGATGACCTTGGTCGCCCGGATTTTTTGTTTTGCCAGTGTTGTACCAATCTCTTCAAACTTTTTGACCCATTTTCGAATGTGAGGAATGCTTGACGCATCATTGAATTGATGAAAACCTCAAATATTGCAGAATCTTCTACGCGCTATAGTCACCGAATCATCATTTTTGTAAAACTCACGCACGCACAACGCGCGGTCGCTCCCGAGAAATGCTTCATAGCGACTAAATTCCCAAGAGCCAGACTACTGATTGACATACCCCCTGCGCCCCTCGGAAAAGTTGCGTTCACACAGAAAGCAAAACAAGTATAAACTTTCTTTTGGGACACCCTGTATTTCAACTGTATCAGTGAATCAATAAATAAATGAGGTAACCACTATAAGCTGAATAGACCCGCTTTCATAATAAGAATACCATTCCGGGTATTCTATATCAGTGACCAAATGTATGCTGGATTTTGTAGTGCTTTCCACATAATCGGATTCATGAATTATTCTTCTCTTGTGCTAAGATGATTGTATGTGAACTTTTGTGTAGCAAAGTGATGAAGCCATCCGTCTCGTGAAGTGTAATGTAATTGTAGCCAATAACCTAAAATGACTAAACATCACATAATTATTTAATCATATAATATTTTAATAATTTCAATTTGTTGGTATCCGTATTGTGAAAGGTTGTTTTTTGTACACAGCAGTCGTCGGTCGATTGTGAAATACCCGATCATTTTAACCCGATCACAAACCACCAATGATCGATCAGGTCACTTTTCAAAAAGATTTGATCCGATGAGCTGTCAGCTCAGTTAACGCCCGTGATAGGCGTGGTGAGTGACCATAGATGTATAAATTTTGTCGACTGGGAAATAGGGATGGTAGATATCTGAAATAGGCTGTCATTGCGGTTCCAGTTACCGGAGACCGATACGCAACCATTTCTTTTTAGGCCCTCCGTTCATGGAGATACTTACAATCTACGTAATTGTGACGAAACCACAAGTACCCTGCTGATATACCACTTTTTAATGCTAGTCTCCGTACACGGCGCTATCCGAAATATACTGAACTTGATCATTTTTCACGTGCGGCCGTGGAGTGAACACGCTGTCATGCGATGTCATATGACTTTTTTCCAACATCAATCCATGCCTTCTCCACTAAATCGTTTCTTACGTTTTCCGGTAAAGTATAGTTGTGTAAACAAGCATTTTTTCCACTTCCAGAACAAATCTAACATTACTTTCATGTTCCGACGCCATTTCTGTCAAACGTCAAACGAATAAGTATCAGACACAAATGATGCGAGCGTCGCGTGCGATCAGCACTGTCGGTATCGTGATACTGATATGCGCACGAGGATCGAGTATCTCGTAAGTATCTCCGTGAACGGAGGCACTTACAGTTACTTTTGGAACCGGTTTCCAATGGTGGGTAGGTTGATCGGTAATACCCTCGACTCTGTGCAGAAACGGGCGGTCCGTTTGATAGATTCTCCCATCTTAACAGACGGATTGCAATCTTTAGAGCACAGACGTCGGGTGGGAATTCTATCCTTGTTTTACCGGTATTACAATGGAAGATGCTCCGAGGAACTAGCATCATTGATCCCTTCGGCACCGGTGCATAGTGGGGAAACACGCCAAACGCGTGCCCAACATTTGTACACAGTTGACATTTGTCACATGAGAACGGGTCGTTTCTTCGACTCGTTCTTGTGTTCAACAGCTCGGCTGTGGAATGATTTGCCGGCCTCTGTGTTTCCTCCTTCCTACAACATGGGTCTCTTCAAGACCAATGTTCATTCCTTCCTCTCCTCAAAAAGACCCTCCACACAGCATCCCAGATGACATAGGCCCTGAGGGAAATTATTTTCCTCAGGGCCTCCTGTGTGGAGTTAATGTAAAAAAAAAAAAAAAAAAAATCGGCAGGATAAAAAGTTTTTATGTATTATTCGTACTATAAATATATTCAAATTTTCTGGGGAAAGGTGTATCTCGAGAACGAGACTTGCCCAGTCTACACAATTAATACATCTATGGTATACGTCGACATGGCGGCGGAACATCGATCTATCTATGACTTTTTTTTTTCTATGTTTATCAAAATTTTATTGTCATTGCTCTTCAAGACCAGGTTTTCAGTATGTTGTCTAAAGTGTCAGAAAATTCATCTTGAAAACGCATGGCACGTAAGATCTGAATATTTTTTACTTGAGAATGTCATAACGACTGTGAACGTACAATTTGTTCTGGCATTAGCATTTGAACGTATTATTGCTTAGTATTAAAATAGCTAAAATGTATTGCCAATGTATTTATTTTGTAGTTAGAAAGCCAAAGCTTTATTTAAAGACATTAGAATATGTTATAAAATGCTTTTCCTTGAATATTGAAAAAATCTGTTTTAGACATTGACTCAATGTTTTGATTCTGACGAATCGTTCCCCAGTGTTTGTACATAATATTTAACTTTCTTGCACAATTAATGTCTATGAACTGTAAATACATCTTTCTAAATGGATTTTGTTTGTTAACGTTTTAAAAAGTGTTTTGTTTCATTCTCTGTTACTTTAATCGACAAAATGTTAAAAAAATTGTAAGAATTCTTATGTATTTTTGTTTGAGTGCCTTATGAAAACAGGTATTTTTTTAAAGCAAATGTATTTTGTATACTTAGTATGGAATGATACCATTTTTAAACAATATGTACTTCTTGAAGTTAATGAATATTTCAACTTTTATAAAATCCACATCACATTTTATTTGTATCAAATATCTATGCATCCTCTCTCGGTAGCGCAATGTTTACCTTTTTCTTAGGTTTAAAACATTGATCTCGTAATCAATTCAACTTGAACAGGAATAGGATTAAGTTTGTCATAGTTTTATATCTTCACTTAATAATAATAATATATTGAAAACTGAATTTGTAATCTTTATGTTTCCTTTTAAATCCTTTTTTATGATAAATCCACCGAGAAAAGTCAACATGGCAAACAATCATCCACACGTATACACAAGGCGTGCCCATGTAATACTAAAACTTGTCCCAGATTGACATATTTTGTCTGTGGAGCCGGTCAATCCCACTTCCATGTTTTGCTTAAATGGTTATAAATTCATATTATGTAGATTGGAGTTTACAGGAAAACAATCTTAACAATTATTTCTCATTTGTGATACAGGATTATAATGGGCATTGGAAATATAGCTTGAATGCATTCAAGGGCTTCTCGGTCCGATGGTTGCAAATATTTGTGAGAAAAGTAGTATGTCGCACACTGACTGAATAACCATACTAAGAACGGGTTGTTTCAAAAAATTTGACGGATTCATCAAATATTTCGAGTTAATTTTCACGTTCTGTGTAAGTTCTATTCAAGTTCTGTTATTGTATAATTATAGACCAGTTGCTCCTTAAAACTGAAATAATCACTGAACTTGAAAGGAACTTACACAGAACGTGAAAATTAACTTCAAATATGCATCCATCAAATTTTTTGAAATATGTGTACCGTCAAGAATATGTCAAGTACCGCAGTTTGCAACACTTCAGAAATTTTTGTTTTCCGCACTTAATACAATCTTAGACTTGTGTACAATGCAACCGATTAGCTGACCGCTGTGACACACAAGAACTGTGGTTATCATAATTGCGGAACCATTATTTATATCCAATCATTTAATGTTGTTACTGAGTTCTCCTTTTGTATTCCTTATCAATGATTTCACCCACCATTCATCACATTTTACTCCCATATGTTTAATTACTGCCTCTTCGACTGATACAGCTTTTGCTGCTATGTACTTTTATGTGATTTAAATCTGATGTTTTCTTAAACCTTAAAATGAAAATAATCTCCTCAAATATGTACAATTAAATATTTTTAACCCATTTCTCTGATAAAAGAGTAAGAACTTGTGAACTGTCATCACCATTTTAGAAATAATATATGCCTTTATTTGATTCCAAAAAAAATATTCCTAAGGCATTGAAAACTATTGTAACCTTTGGGAAATCATCTTTATATGTGATTTTATAATTTTCATGACCACGGTTATAAAAAATGATTTGTAATGCATGTTTTGTCCTGGTGGATAATTGAATTCTTAGGGAAACAATAATTATTATAGTAAAAAGCCTTCAACGCCATCACTAAATGAATGAGCTGCGATTTTATACTGGGTCACCTACTTGCCAAAATGGCGATGATCTCTTTCAAGATTATGACTAAATGAATGTTTGAACAATTTGAAAATGAAGACCTGCACAGATGATTACAAATACTAAAGTACAAATTAAATGCCTGAAACTTTTTGTACGCTCAGATTGACTTAAACTCATTTTAAATTCTTTCAGACAGAAATTAAATAACATATTATATTGTATAGATATTGACAGATTATTGTAGACCAATATTTGCTGTAATAATGTGTTATTAATATGATCCATATCACTTGTAACATTGATTTTGAATAAAATAAGTAGTGATCTAAGACATGTACCGAAACATCAATCACTTCCATAATAAAGAACTAAATCAAACTTAGGTAAATGTTTCCTTACTGTTGCATGTAAATAAAATGCTCTAATAAATTTATTTTAACCAACTTATCAACTGTTTTATTTGAAACACTTTTTGTCATTAATGGCTACAATTTGTCTACTCAAGCAATATCAGAAGTCAAAGTTGAAGAGAAGATAGTCACCAGGTTGGTCCACGTAAGAGCTGTTCCCATTTCCGTTTAAAAAATGGACGATAAAAACCAGATGTCGGACGGACATATCTGCGTTTAAAAAATCAGATGTCAGACGCATGTTTACTTCTGTTTAAAAAACGGAATGACAAAAATCGGATGATCACTCAGACGCTGCGTGCATGTTTCCTTGCAACTGGGAGCGGGCAGTGTGTAGTGGGGCTCACGCCGGAACGACAATACGGCAAGTGTAAACAGCTTCATACAAACCTATGAGCGAGTTCTGACACGATTTAAAAAAAAAAAGACGCGCTGCGCCCCCCGTCCTTCTGACAAATCATGCCGGATCCATTTTTTTTATTGTGTCAGACATGTGTGAACCAGAGATGGGTAAGTTCTGCATTTTGCCGAGACATGCTTCCTTTTAAAAGTACTTGAGTTCTTAGAGCAGGTCCCGGGAGCCACTCGTGAATGGCTCGGACCGAGACGCACGGGTTCGCACCTTGGAGCCCGAGCCCGCAAAAGAACTCGAACGCGCAACCTGCTCCCGACTCGCTAATAACTCAAACTGCCGGGTACAAGTATTGGACCGGGTTCTTTAGGAGTAGGTGATTTGAAAAGGGAGTAGGAGTAGGATCCGCTTCAAGCGAAAAACCCGAGGCTAAGAGCCCACTCCAGCTGAACCTGCACATCGCTGTGTGAACAACTCCATATAATCTTTGCAGTCTCTATAGCATCCGATTTTTAAACCGAATGATATCCGTTTTTTAAACAGAAATGTGAATGGGTTCTGAGCATGAAAAGCACTGCGCTTGCCTTACTAGAGAAAAAACCCTTTATTCATTTAATTCTGATTGTTTAATAAATTTTCTGCGAACTACCTCAAAATCTATGCCTTGCTCAGAAGCTCATTGGCCACCCCTGAAATTGTGTTGAGAAGCCCTTTGGCAGAGGTTTATCCAACTCTTTTATTAAGATGGTTCATATTTAAAGTACCTACAACTTCCTAGGCAGTCTGAGTAAAGTTGGTTCAACCGCGCTACAGACGTTCAACTTGGTTGGGTGGTTGAATGCTCTGGTCGTACAACCATTCAACTTGATAGCCACACCTCCTTATCACAACCCATCTCTACACGGTTCAACTCAACCGATTTGAGTTGTCTATAGCAGTGCTCCGCAACCTTTTCTCGCCTACGACACACAAAAGTTCTTCCTAGAATTCCGTGGCACATCAAAAGCTAAAATTATTTCTCCTCAAATTTTCGTATCCATACATGGAAGCTATTTTCGCCCTTAAAATTATGTACTTTGTTATTTTATTCGATTCCACCAGGAAATCTGTTATCCTGTAAATTATTGGCAGCAGGCGCTGAGGGACCGTTGAAAAATTATTTAGTTATAATATTTAGGGAACGTACCATACTACGTGACCAACTTTTTGCAATTTGAAATAAAAAAAAATGGTTAAAATACTGTATTTTGTATTTCAAATACATGACATGAAAGTATTTTGTTACGTTTTTTAAATACATGCAAAAAAGTATTTTGTAATTTGTATTTTAATTACAGCAAAGCATGTATTTTCCCAGCCTTGCCTGTTGCCCATACTGTGTAGCTCGATTTTAATTTATTGTGAATTCCGGGTTCTGTCCAATCATCTATGAAGCCAAGATCGCTTGCATACTTATGCCAAATGCAAACATAATAAACAACTCCATAGTTCAGTGTGGTGAAAGGAAACTCCATCTGCACAACATTGTGGTTTTATGACTCCATCTCGTGCTTGCTTTATTGCTACACCCTATTTTACATGTTTGTAATGTTTTTCTTTAGATTGCACATGCGACTGGTTCAAAAAGTGTGAAGTTTTGGTTACCATTTTCAGAAATTCAAGAAAGTTTACCATACTGCATTTAACTGGTATTAGCTTTTCGTTGTTTGCGGTGCAGTAAAACCATCCATTTATTTTAATTATCGTTACGATACTAAGTAAGTCGAAAGATGAGAGATCACCCAGTCATAGAGTGGCCACCTCTGTGGTGCTCCAACTCTGAACCTCAATTCCAGTCCTTGCCATCTTTACCATCGGACTTCCCTTACCAAATTAAAGCACAAGAAAATTCTTTGAAACTTTAATCAATTGTTGCTAATATTGGATATATCTGCATTGATTTATTTTATTTATTTACTTTTAATGTACATAATATTTAGGTTACAATATTAGGTCAAATAATATATAGGTATAATACATGGATATATCACATACGCACAATGATATAAGTATTATAATAATATGACGAGTACAATGTACGTTGAGCATTAAGCTGCAATACAGGCGCGAGTACATTATGGCCCAGTGAGTATTAGTTTCTAACTAGGCAATGCCTTTTGTAAGAAACTAATTATGACATCAGTTTTTGTTTTTTTTTTTTTTTACATTAACTCCACACAGGAGGCCCTGAGGAAAATAATTTCCCTCAGGGCCTATGTCATCTGGGATGCTGTGTGGAGGATCTTTTTGAGGAGAGGAAGGAATGAACATTGGTCTTGAAGAGACCCATGTTGTAGGAAGGAGGAAACACAGAGGCCGGCAAATCATTCCACAGCCGAGCTGTTGAACATGTGACAAATGTCAACCGTGTACAAATGTTGGGCACGCGTTTGGCGTGTTTCCCGACTATGCACCGGTGCCGAAGGGATCAATGATGCTAGTTCCTCGGAGCATCTTCCATTGTAATACCGGTAGAACAAGGATAGCATTCCCACCCGACGCCTGTGCTCTAAAGATTGCAATCCGTCTGTTAAGATGGGAGAATCTATCAAACGGACCGCCCGTTTCTGCACAGAGTCGAGGGTATTTTTCAGGTATTTTGGAGCTCCAGACCAGAGATGGCTGCCAAATTCAACCGTGGGGTGTACTTGTGATTTGTACAAGGTTAGCAGTTGTGTACTATTAAAGTATCTGCGGGCCCTGTACAGTACGCCCAGTTTTTGGGAGGCTAGCTTTACTCTGGCTTCAATGGAGCCCCCATACCTGAGCTGGTCACTTAGGGTTACACCAAGCATATCAATGGAGGGCCTGTTCGGAAGATTGCTTCCGTTGAAAGAGACTAGATTTTCATTTCGATCCCTTTTGGACGTAATCAGACAAGATTGGGTCTTTGAAACATTAAATTCAACGAGATTATTTTTACCCCAAGAGAAAACACTCTCGAGGTAGCCGTCCATTCTTTGCTTCAAAGCCCTACGAGCTGTTGGAGTTTGTGAGCCCTTTGGGGGCTTGTCAAACAAAAAACTATCATGAACTGTACTGTCATCCGCAGTCCTGGATTTGTCAATAGGCCTTATAGGCCGCGGCCTAGGGGCGGCAGAGTTCAGGGGGCGGCGCTCGCTCGCTTTGGTAAGCCGTTAATTTTGTGTACGATTATACCTAAACAACAACAAAAAAGTCACTATGGATAGATGGAGTTTTCTATCTATTAATCTTTAGACGCCCAGTGGTCTCGTACGGGACCGCGGATTTGTGTCGTTCAATGCCCAACGGTCCAATACGGGACCGGTGATTATGGTGCGAATATTTCACAAAAAAATGCTTTGGCAATGGGCTACCTTTATTGCACGAGCGTTTAAGGGAAGAAAAATTCGTATTTTTAGTGATTTTCATGAATTTTTTTAACACATAAGGACTACATATTTTTTTATATAAATAAAGGTATAAACCTTGCGGTCATTTTACACATACATATTCAAGAGTATATTCTAAAATTTTCAAATATTTTCCTCAAAAAATAACGAAGATGTCAACTGCCGCTCATTGTAAGTCGCCATCCTGCTGGACAATTTGTGTAACTCCTGGAGGTCACAATTTTCATCCGAAAACAATTTTTCAAAAAAAAATTAGTTTTTTATAAGTGTTTCTTCTATTTGAACCTCACTTCTTACAAAAAAATTGTAAATTAATATTTTTTCGATAAATGTGAAAATTTAGTACTTATAATATTTTTCCATTCTTTTAAACGTTTTTTTGCGACAAAAAAATAGTTAAAATAAGGATATTGTTTCGGATTAAGATTCAAATAGAGCGCATTTATATAAAGAAACTATGTCCTTAGTTTGATAACGATTGATCAAAAACTGTAGGAGCTAGAGTGCTAGAGTTTACACAAATTTGAAAAAAGTAGTTTCGAGAAAAATGCGTTTGAAAATAAGAGTGGCAGTAAAATAATGGTAGTTCGCGACCGAGGGACACCCACTCAAACGCATATAACTTTTAAATGGCGTGAAACGTTGGTTTGAAATTTTCAGAAAATATTTTTGAATAGTTCTACCATCGATTTATGAAAAGACGAAACATCAAATGAGGATATTGAAACAACTTCCTGACTGAGATCTGAATTAGAGGTAAGGCATATGCGAAGGCATAAGGCATAATATGAAGGCATAATACTTCATAGAAAAAAATCATTTTTAAAAAAATGGGTGAACTTTCAACACAAAGAGTCTCAGAAAACTCTCAGTCTCTTATGCAATGATTTAGAAGACGATTTAGTTCAGGAATGAGTACACTTTCAAGGTCACATTTCCTCTAAAAAGACGGCAGAGAAACCTGAATCTACATCATTACTAAATATTTTTAAGGAAAGTTTTTGTGGAAACCGTATCTGTGCAACGTTTACCCAAACTTGGATATACACTCCGGCCACAAATTGTTCTGGAGGTTTTCCAGTTTAAAGCGAGTGAAGAAATACCAAGGTCAAATAAAAAGGTCTTCATTATTGCAATAAAAACTTTACTCTTCGGATCTTCTATGCATAGAAGCAACTATGAAGCTATTATAAATGATTTTGTCAAATAAAAAATCCCATAAAAATTCTGATTCTTGTTTCATGTTACACTTTTATTTTACAAATAATTAATTCTTTATTTCATTTTTTAATACCTACTTAACCTATGCTTGAATATTTATTTTTAAAATAATTGTGCATCACCTAATAAAAGTCTACAAGTGAGTGCTGATAGGTGGCAACTTCTAAGAAGGAGGAAGGGGCGGCCCAAATGAAGTGGCCTATACCAATGAAAAGTGTAAATACGGCCCTGGTCATCCGCATAACAGTGAATTGTTGTTTGGTAAAATCGAATGGAAGAAAAAATATGGGAAAAAAATTTAAATTTTGATAGAATAGAAATAAAAGCGAATGTGGGCTAATAGATTTAAGTAAAATAATTTAAGTGTGATAAATTTCAGATGACAGTTTTTTAATTATATATATATTTCATACAAATTATTATTTATCAATCCTTTCAACCACTGGACTCATATTATATTATTACAAAATAATTCATATTTTGATTTGTTTCTGAAATCACTCAAAATGGTGATTCAAAACATTCTACAGACAGAAAGAAATTAAATATTATTATTATACTAGCTGATCCGGCGAACTTCGTACCGCCTCAGAATCAAAAACTGTTGTCAACTTATTAGCTGAATTGATCTAAATTGTTTCTCCCTGCGTATACCATACCTTGATCTAAATTGTTTCTCCCTGAGTATCCTTTCCCCTCTCGCGTTCCCTCTCCCCACTCCACTTCTCCCCTTCCCCCGTCCCGCTAACCCCCCTTCCTGAGTTCCTTTCCCCCCTCCGCCCTCCTCCCTCCCCCGGTTCACAGTTCAATATTATACCCCTTACAATATTGCTGCAGTTCTTTCAAAATGGGAGAATTCGTTCCATACAAAATGTATGGGGAAAATAATTTTCTTCGGAGTGGAACACCCTTTACTTTTAGGGGTATGAAAAATAGATGTTGGTCGATTCTCAGACCTACCAGATAAGCACACAAAATTTCATCAAAATTGGTCCAGCCGTTTCGGAGGAGTATGGTAACAAACACCTTGACACAAGAATTTTATATATTAGATTTGTTCTACCTAGGTAATAAACTACTTCAAAGTAGAAGACCCTCGTTTATGTATTTAGGAACATCCTTCTGAAACTTATGGGGATCATATATTATTTTATAATGATTTTAACGCATTGATGCTAAAAGTTGAGATTTTTTCATTATTCATAAAATGAGTGACATCTATTATTGGTTCAATTTTTATGTATAGTAACCATACTTAGTAAATATTATCAACCAATCTGGTTTTCCAAACAAAAATAAAATAAAACATTCACTTTATTTACCTATTATTTATTTTAGAAGGTACCTACCAACCAAGTTTTTATCATTCTTCTCTTCATAATAAAGGTAGGTACCTACCTATATTACTATGAACCTACGTTTTTTTTAATGCCTCAGAAATTACGATTTTTCTGTTAAACATTGGACGTAAAAGAACCGAATATTTTAAGCTGCAAGAATAATTTTTATTTACAAAACAGACTTAAAAAATAAGCGTTCGTCCTCTAGATTTAAAAAAAATAATGTACGGGAAATATTAGTACCACCAAAATTGCCGCCATTTTAATCCAAACATATTATTATTTATAATTTACTCTAGCAGATAGAAAACTTATACTTCTTTACGATAAACGTCAAAAGTATGCTGTTTTAAAACTTGTGAATGATGTAAAGACCAAGTTCTTTTTGTAGTTTTCGTGAATAGAGTATAAATATAATCGACAGTTTTTAAAATGTATCCGCCATATCTGCTATTCGCTACCAACTGTACCAACGTAAGCCTACTGATAGGTGTGAAGCTAGTAACGAGTCAGAAAGAAGCGCAGGAACAACTCGCTGTTTAATGGCGGTATCAAATTGTTCGGGCTATCGTGATTTCTCTCGTTTTGCGTTTTATACCTCAATTCTATCCAAAATGGAAGTTTAAAGATAAATCTAAAATGGTATTACATTTGTCGAATACCGTAGAGTCGTTGTTACGGAGTGTTTTTGTGTATGTTCTATTAAAACGTTACGATATGTAACCTTTTCCCCTAACCTCCTTTCGCACTAATGGAGATACGTGAATAATGTCGACCGTCGGAATGTGATCGTTTTCTCTCGCGCTGTTTTGTACGAGTGTCTGTGAAGTGAATGAATTACGGTTAAAGTGATGGAAGATCCACAGTATTTTGCGAGTTCAGTATTAAATAACTACGACGTAACATAGAAATCTTCCTTTCGTTCGCGTGACGGGTGCCGCCTGTAGCCGAAAGCCGAACATGGCTGCTACGCAAGCCGAAACTCAAGCAAACGACGCCAACAGTGATCGGGTAGCCGGTAACGGGCCGCCAGACCAACACTCGGACTTTAGAAATACGCCGTTGCAGAATGGAACGGACAAAAACGTCAATCGGGCCTTGTCGGCGGATGGCGTGAACACAAAGGCCAAATCCCCCATGGCCGGCGAGCCGGGGCAGTTCCAGGGCCGCGGGGACGCGGAGCCCGGGGCTCACGACCCGCACTACCAGTATCGGGGCTACGGCGAGGGGGACATGTACGGAGGCTACGCCCCGCGGCCCGGCTTCCCCGGCAAGGTGCCCCGCCAGCCGCATACCGCGCAGCCCCTGCAGCCCCCGCAGCGCTTCCTGTCGGGCCAGAGCATCTCACAGCCCACGGGGCCCACTCCCACGCTCAACTCGCTGCTGCAGTCGGGTGGGGGGCCTCCGCTGCGTTATCCCAACAGCTACGACCAGCCCTCCGCGCCCTATCCGGGCTGGGGCCCCCATCCGCCCCGGCCCATGGCGCCCTATAGCCCGCAGCCCTACAGAAACCCCTCGCCGGTATGTTTAATTATCAATTTGTTTACTTTTGACAGTAGTTGACACATTTCAAGATTACACAACCTGTGGCCTCTTCCGCGATATATTTTTTTATGGCGGGAATGTTTATTTATATATTATTATGGTACATATTGTTATTTAGACGTTTCTTTGTGCCTCATCAGTCTCATCACAGTCATTATTTGTAAATATTTATTTCGTTAGACTTCGGATATAAATAATACATGCGTACCCGAGTACTATATACAGGCATCAATCTGTCAGACACGCACATTGATAGGCTAATTTTAAAAAAATTATTGAAAAAGTGTAAGTAGGTAGGTACTTGGTCACAATAGCTTTAGCAATAGAAAAGTCACAATGCTTTACCTATGTGTAGTGACTTAAACTAAATAGCCAGGTTCTTCCCTTCTTTCTTTTCCTCTCCCCCTCTTCTTCAGCCTAGCAATGTTCCTCGAACGGGAATTTCATTGTTGAACTAGGTAGCTGTGGGCAGATGAGACTCTTGCGGTTGGTAGGTACTACCTATCTGAAAAAATACTCATATTTTGATAATTAAACATTATAATTTCATTAATTCGCATGCAGGAAGTAAAATATTCGTACGTATTCCTGCGTAGTGTGTAAAATTATTCAAGTTCAATGAACTTTTGGGGTCTAAAATTGGAACTGATAAATATCACTTCTTCTAACACAGCAAACGTATTTTGTGGCACCATTATGATTGAAATTAATAAATTACTTGGTTTTTACCACTTTTATTGTTTATAAAACCGACATATTTCGTCAGCAAAGCTGACTTCTTCAGGGTTTCGACAGAACTAATTTTAAATATAGACATATATATATATATATTCTAATAGAGAAAAATAATCGACATTTTTTTTTCTATTACCTATATATATATATGTCTATATTTAAAATTAGTTCTGTCGAAACCCTGAAGAAGTCAGCACATGTCGGTTTTATAAACAATAAAAGTGGTAAAAACCAAGTAATTTATTAATTTCAATGATAAATATCAAATCACGTCAGCGATAAATTAGGGAGCAAAATTATATTATTTTAATAATTAGGTAAATTATTTTGGTACAAATTATTTTTCTATATTTTTTAAATGTATATTTCTTTTGTTTACATATTTTACAGGTCTAAATCTGAACAATGATTTTTAAATTCACCAATTTTGTTCATTCGAATGATGAATTTCTGACAGTTTTTTATTATTTTTGATAGGCAAGACCTGAGGCAAATATCATCCCGTGATTAGTCATGGCTTTGCGGTAGTAAATTTAATAATAACCATGTATAGGTACCTACCTAAAGTCCGGGTGATTTTTTAGGATTGTAATTTGACTAGGTACCTACCTAGGTAGGTACATTATCTTCCTCTATGATGCGTCTGAAATATACCTAATTATTAGATTATCCCTAATTCCTAACTACCAAACAAACAATTTGGGATGCGGGTATGGGTACCGCTGCCCCGGGAACCATTTATTGGACAACCAACACCCCTCTCACAGGTCACCCCAAGTGGTTCGCTACGTTTGGTGACTTAGCAGGGGTGCCCGGGTTCATGGGATGAGGTTTGTATCGGTCTTGGTGGTGGATACGTTTGCCCAACCACTGCGTGGCGGGCTGGATCGGAGGGGACTGATTGAGGGAGGCCTTTTGACCTCTCCAGTCGGATTCTCCCGACCCATCGCCTTGCACCGCAGTGTGAGGAATAGATTCATACTTCCGTCACTCCTGGCCACACTGACCCCCAAATTCCTACCCACCCCTCATACATTTTTCCTTCCCATATCTTCTTCTCCTTCCTTTCCCTTAAAAACCCTCCACACAGCATCCTCAAAGATGACATAGGCCCCTAGGGAAATTGTTTCCTCGGGGCCTCCTGTGTGAAGCTAATGTAAAAAAAAATAAAAAAAAAAACTATTCGTTCCGACGGCTTAACAACTTTTGGCGCTCATTAGGTACCTAGGTATATGTTGGGCGAAAAATCTCGTTGTGCACATAGTGGTTTTTTTTCTGAATACCTACTATCAATTCCATTTAAGTATAAATGTTGGTACGATAATTAACGGACAATTTGTTTTTAACAATAGATGCTTACGACTTTGCCGCAGAGCTGTGTAACGCTCAGCGTTGGTTGATGATGATTGATTTTATTTACTATGCCTCCGGTTGCCGCTTTCAACGTGTTTCTTGATTGTTTATTTAGCCAACATCGCCGGCTAAATTCCTAGGCGGTAAGTACCACGCATATATATACGTATTATAATTTCCCGCCTCAGCAGTCAGCACCGTGTGATGTTTTCCGCTCTGGCAACATTGACATTGAAATAACGGCGGCGGCGTCGTGCCAATTATCGCGATGCCGGAAGATGGCCCGTGCAGTCGGCGGTATGCACTCTGCTGTCGGTCCTTATCACCCACTTCGTAAAGAACGGACATGGGATTCATTTCTCCGACCTTTGGGCTTTGGGCCGGAGTCCGTTTCTTCGCCGTCCTATTACGTTACCGCTGCCGTTGCACAATGGCCCGAGCCGCGGGCGACTGTCTCGCTATTCATAATTCCCATAACACTCAAGGAAGAATTACATGCGACCGACAAACAAGGATTGCAGAATTTATCTTGGAGTTTCTTTTGCTCAATTGAATAGTGCCTATTGTTAGGTACCTACTCCTCTGTCTTAATACGGCACTACATTCATGGATATTCTGCAGTAGGTTATGGTAATGATTGCCAGTAGTAATTAAGTTGGTATTCATTGACTTCTCTGTTCTCGGAAAGGAAGGATTTACACGCGGCGATCCGTCGCTGCGGTGAAATTACGTGTTTAGTAAGCCTTTACCGGTCCCAAATAAGGAATGTAGAATTTATCTTCTTTGATTATTTGGTTATTTCGTCCGAATTGGTAGTTGGTGCCTATTGTTACTTCCTCGTACAGCATTAGTTGAGCTTTTGCAATTGGAAATAGTAATTTTCGACTGAGCATAGCGAAGTCCGTTTTTAACTCGACCATTTGGAAATTCATCTGTCTTCAAATTTGTTTGTTGCTTTCCTGCTCAATATGGTGGCCGTGTCGAATGCAACATTTTTATCCTGCAAGAGTTTGCATGATCGTGTTTCCTACCTATCACTGGTGACCGCTCCGACCTGGATAGCTGCCGCCCCATAGCGATCACATCAGTTCTATCCAAAGTGATGAAACGTGTGATCAACGACAAACTGTTCACGTACCTAGGTACCTCGAGAAGAGCAGAATTATTAACGATCGTCAATATGGATCCTATATGACGCTAGTTTGAGTCACGTTACGGTGAGACCCAAACCGTCGCACTGGACATTTCCGAACCCTTTGACCGGGTCTGGCACCGAGGACTTGTTAACAAACTGCATTTGTACGGACCTGCATAACCTACCCGTGTACTTGAATTGCCGACTAGTTGCTGACGGTTTCACCTCTTCCTCAAATGCTGGCGTCCTATAGGGATGGGTTCTGTGTCCAACTTTGTTTTTGTTGCACATCAATGCCCTTTTGACCTGCGCACCTTTGTTTAGCTTTTTTATTTGACGAGCACCCAAAGGGCACACAAACTCCAATGGCTCGGAGGGCTTTGAAGCAAAGAATGGACGGTTACCTATTGAATGTTTCCTCTTAAAAATTCTAAAATAGTAGGTAATATAATAACTTTAATAACCTACTCGAATTTAATGTTTCAATGATAAAATTAACCTTCTCGAATTTTATGTTTCAAGGACCCAATCGTGTCTGATTACGTCTGAAAGGGATTGAAATTAACATCTAGGTAGTTTCCTTCAACGAAAGCAATCTTCCGCAAAGACCTACCTAAGTACCTACTATTGAAATGCTTGGTGTAACACTCTAAGTGACCAGCTCAAGTAGGTACGGGGGCTCCATCGAAGCCAGAGTTAATTCGCCTCTCACCCGAAGCCGAGCGTTGTACAGAGAAGCCAACCCTGTACAAATCACAAGTGCGCCCCACGGTTGAATTTGGAATCCCAAAATACTTGAAGAAAACCCTCGACTCTGCACAGAAATGGGTGGTCCCGAATTGCAATATTTAGAACACAGGCTTCGAGTGGGAATACTGTCCTTGTTCTACCGCTATTTCAATGGAAGACGCTCCGAGGAACTTGCGTCTTTAGTTCCTTCGGCAACGGTGCACAGGCGGGAAATACGACAAACGCGCGCCCAAAATTTGTATACAGTTGACACGTCACATGAGAATGGGTCGTTTCTACGACTCGTTCTTAAACAGCTGTTAGTTCAACGAACGATTTGCCGGGCTCTGTGTTTCCTCCCACCTACAACATTACTTTGAAAATGATAAAAAACTTGGTTAATTAAATAGGTTATGGGCTATTTTCATCACTATCATTAAACCTTTTAATTAATAATAATTGGACAATTTGAAAAATCACCTCAATGGGCGCTGTGTACAATTATGTACCATTCCTGGTGCATCTTGGTTATGTTTGTATCTGTTCATTGTCATTTACTGATAATACACTAGACATTATTGTTTAGTGTATTGCATTATTTTAATTCTTCGAAAGCAGGGTCCCCTCCGACCGAAAACATGAACATTTGCTTACACATTACTATAAAAAAAACATTGGCAATGGGGCGTGGCCTTACTGCAGGCGCGTACAAAAATGTGCAAGGCACGTCCCCGTTGGAAATTTTTATAGTAATGTGTAAGCAAATGTTCATGTTTACGGTCGGACGAGACCTATCTAGGAGAGATTATTTTTTAATGCTATTGTTGAACAAAGAGCTATTAGGTATACCACAAGATAAATCTTACATCTTGAGGCTTCATGCTTAGTCGGTAAAAATGCTCATTATCTGTCTATGTAAAAAAATAACTACATTACACAAGTTTTTATATGCAAACCATCAAAAAATTACTGAGCTTCAATTGTCTATCGACCAAATTATGTAGTTTTTACTATTTTATTATAATCTCTTTTTATCCTACAACATAATAATAATTCAATATTTTATAAAAGATGCAATGGTGACGTCTATAAAATCTATTAAATCCTAGTTTTTACAGCGTCTTTTTGTTGTAGGGTAGGTAGGCTATACCTACTCGTCACAGGGAGAGATCATATTCATGCCATCGACGATCGTCTTAAAAGCCGTTCATAAAAAATCTTCCTTCTCGCACTTTTGGTATTTATTTATTTAAGGAACATAAACATTCTTAGTAACAAAATATACATAAGAGGATGGCAAAAAACAGACCAATTATTAATGTTCACAGATAGGTATTTAGAAACATTTAGGTATGTACCTAGGCATGATATTCCTATTTATAAAAACGAGCTAAAAACGATGTAATACTTTATTTCATAAGACGCACACTATATTAATAAAATTCTCACAGGATGAGGTACCTAGATATTTAACATGAATTATAATTACATATTTATTCGTTAATAAGTTTATCACACAATTAATCTTTCTTCTTCTTCCTTGCACTGTCCCAACTCATTGCCTAGGTAGGCTGTTGGGGTCGGCTCTTCTCGTTCTCAGGTTGTAATTTCTCCTGTTCTGGGTATCGCTTTCATCCAGGCCGTTTCTCTGAAGAATTTTGGCGCATTGAGTCATCCAGGAGTTCTTCGGTCTTCCTCTGGATGACTGTCGATGAGGCTCCATAGACATTGCCTGCCTCACTGTGTGATCTGATGGTATCCACCTTATGTGTCCATACCATCTCAACGGTCGTTCCTCCAGCTTACTATTTATGTCTGTGACTCCCAGGCTACCACGAATGCGTGAACTTTTGATCTTATCTTTTAGTGATACTCCTGCCGACCATCTAAGCATTCGCATTTCTGCTGTTTCGAGTTGCCTAGAGTAGGAGTTGTACATAGTCCAGCATTCGGAGCATTTATCACACAATTAATATTTAGTACCTATATAATCGTTAAACCTAAAGTTCCTGTCCGGGACGACTTATTTCTAGATTCGAAACACTTTTGAATTTAAATGATACATAATGAAATGGTAAGATGACCATCTATTTTCGAATATTGGAATTTAAAACAACACTTGAAAAAATGGTGACCGGTCAACTCAACAATGTACAACTTCATCACTTCTTTGAAAAGTCATTAAAAGTGATAAGAAAAATAGGTTACGTTACGTCAGATTATGGGCTATTTTTGAAATGGTTTTTTTTCACCACTTTTAATAACTTTTCAAAGGGGGTGTTGAAATGCCACTTTGTTGAATAGTAATGGAACCGAAAAAATATAAACCTATCCCTTCTTTTCTTTTTGTAAAAATGTAGGTACCTAACCAATAAAATTTTATGTTGAAATAAAATGTTCATAAATTATTTCTTCAGACATACATTTTCCACTGAACAAGTATTACCTACGTGCTTATGAATAAATAAAATTCTTTTAATAGAATTCTTAGGTCCATCTTCGATTTACAGACTCTAAGAAGCGTGTAGGTACTTTGCCCTTTTCCAATTCACAGAAACATACGGTATATTGGGATGGGGTGGTTTTGCTGAATCCATTATTAGACCAATTATTATTGTTGAAAAACTAATTCTGAGAATTATATTTAAATGTCAACCAACCCATCCCTCAAATGAACTCTGCCAAAATCAGGGTCTTAGGCTAACTACGCACTATGCGGTTAGCTGGAATGCGGTCAGCCGTCCGGTTAATCGCAGTCAAAAATATGTATGAAAAATTAGTTTTTATGCACACTGTTATGCGGCTGCCGCTGTACCGTTACGGTCGCTCGCAGCGCTGCGGCCCGAGTGACGGCCATCCGGACGGTTGCTGTACACACTACGCGGTTGCTAGTAGTTGTACAGCAACCGTCTATACTGTTTCTTAAAATGCTTAAAAGTTCTTCAAATGATTTCAGACTCATTCTAGTGTATCAAAACTTGTCTTCGTGCTTTTTAAGCTCTCCGAAAAATATTTCAAAATGTTTAGTATCATTTTGTGTTTGCAAATAAGGATGCACCCAGTACCCTTTTCTTTGTTTCTTTTTCTTTGTATAGCGCAAGTAAATATAATAAATAGCTGCGACTTTTTCAACGTCCATCTTGCGAATGGGCCAATCAATCGAGAAACCGAAGCGTTTTCATCCGCACTTTCCGGTTGCGACTACGGCTAACCGCCAGCCGTAGTTGCAACCGCGTCTTGCGGCTAGCCGGACGGGCAGCCGCGTTGCGGCAAACCGGTCAGTGCGTACCTACCCTTAGATTTAGATATTCGACAGCTATTTACTAAGATAAGCATTTGTTATTTATGAAAAAATATCCTACTGATGACTCCACAACACTAAGCACTCACCCGCTTTTCATCAAACCTGGATTGCGTGGTCCCAAAAACTAATACCTACCTCATTCGCTCAACGACAATTCTGGTTCATCGCTCCTAAAATATATAATGCTCTGAGTCTGTCAAGTCAAGTTTCTAATTCTAAATCACTTTATATACCTAGCACGCGTACAACATTGGATATTTTAAAGTGAACTATCGTACTTCAAAGAAAACCTGAGTTCTCAACACTACATTTTAATTATTAATTTTTGCATTTCAAAATTTTTATTTCTATTTTCTTTGAAATATTATTTTTTTTCTTATCTTATTAGGGAATGTATCCGTACTACGTGACCCACTTTTTGCAATTTTTAACCCCCCCCCCCCCCCCGGTGACTAAAAACCTAAGTCCCCCGCCGCTCATTGTGACCGAGCGTGGTATTTTGAAGACCCCCCCCTGAACGGGTCACGTAGTATGGGTACGTTCCCTTAACCCTTCGAATAATAAGAAAATAATTTTCTGTCAACTTTTGCCTGTCAAAGTTTGCGCGCAAAATTTCTGGTTCTTCCCATGCATTTTAAATGTTCCTATTTATTAGTTTTTTTTAACGCTTTTGCAAAAATAAAAATTGTTCTAAAATTAAGATAAAATAATCTTTCCGATATTTTTTTTAGAAATCAACATTTTTGTTTATAAATATTAAAATTTTAATATTGGAAATGTAAATTGGCTAAAAAATGCATACCTGCGAATATTTGAATTAAAGTAATTAAAATAGAATAAACTTCAAATTTTAAATTCAGATTCCTTTTCTTAACAAAATTTGTCATAAAACTGTCACCTCACTTTTTATCACTTTCATACAATTTTATTTTAAAATTAAATGTGGGTTACGTCACAAATAGGCGCAAAATCAAACCGTCACTTTTGATCAGGTTTGTAAAATATCTGAACAACCTAGCTCATATAATTCTAAGACAATGAGAAGCATTATTTCTTTCCGATTCTAACATAAAAGAAATCACAAATATCCGCATTACAGAAAGAGATATCCAACTTTTAATAATGCACGGTCGCTCTGGGACAATCTGGGTCTCCTGTTATTATAACGGCATATGATGTTTTGGGACAACTTGGGTCTCCTGTGATTAAACGGGTTAATTAGTTTCTGTTTTTCAAAATTTTAATTTTTATTTATTTTTCACATACTTTTATGTATTTCTTAATTTTTATTTAGTATGTTTATATTATCTGTTTCAATAGAATAGTATTTTTTAATTCCTTTGTAAAATATTAAATGTATGACTACCACAACACAGGCATTAGCCTAGTGTGGTAGCCAAAAACCCAAAAATCTGTAAAAATAAAAATAAATTTAAAAAAAAACATTTATTTACGTATGCATACAATCAAATACATTTGAATCGTCGATAGGTACCTTCATTGATTTGTTTTTAATATAGGTATGTAGGTATAATATATTGTGAAGGTCCTGTCAATTATAGAAGAATGGTCACTGTCACCCATCATTATTATAAGAAACACGTTACGACGTAAGTTCCCTTGGAATGCAATGCTCCATGATGACGTGGTTACGAGCTTTGCCTGGGAATACTTTACCATTATGTTATTTATTTATTCCATCGGGTGTCAACGTAACGTGAGTAGGTAGGTACTTACCTCGCTGCATAAGCCGGTGTGGGTAATAATTATTTGGCACGTATTTTCCACCTACATTTTTTTAACACATTGACGCAGGTAAGTGTTACCTGTTCGATTCTTTACCGTGATCATTTCTGTCAGTGGGTCGTCTTTAAATTATTACTAACACAATAGAATTATGTATTTGTGCCTACATGTATTTTTCCATCAGAATGGCAATACATGTATAATAATAATAATCAACACGTATGCAATAAATAATATGGTACGAGTGGGTACCTACCTTTCCGCGCTCACACACACTAAATACCTCGGCGAAGAGATCTGTTTGCTGGCTGTACATCTTGACATAGTTAACTCTGCAGGCTGTTAAAGGAGCCTGTCAAAATATTTTAATTTGGGTTTCTTCAAAGTTTTGGGATGAGTTGCCGCTAGTAGTTTAAGTTGTGTTGTCAGCTTCTCGAAGTAGTTCCCTCAAAGCCTTTGTCATCTTTGGGGATGCTGTTTGGAGGGTCTTTTTAAGTAAAGGGATACGAAACAGTTCTGAGAAGGAAAAACGGTATGATGGGATGAGCAGCAATCTAGGGTCAGTGTGCCCAGGAGTGGAGTATGAATCCATTCTTCACTGCGGTGCAGTGGTTGGAGGTGGTTCGGGAGTCCAGATTAAGAGGTCAAAGGTCTCCCTGAACCGACCCTCCCGATCCTGCCCGCCATGCAGCTTGTGGTCGAATACACCCGCCACCAAGATCTAGACAAACCTCACCACACGAACCCGAGCATTGCTCATAAGCATAAGTTACGATGCATAGCGAAGCACTTGGGATGACCTATGGCAGAGGTGTTGGTTATCCAATAAATGGTTCCCGGAGCGGCGGTACCCATACCCGCAGAATTGAATAAGAAAAGTGAATTATTCAATGGTGTATTTTTCTACTCTTAATTAAACGATTAATATTCATAAAATATGTTCGAGTAATTCAATGGGTCAAAAAAGCCTACATCCTAGGATCTGTCTTAAGTCGGGTCCAAAGCTCGTCATTTGTCTCAATAAAATCATTGACAGTCCCACAACAAGTCAATGATTTTATCAAGTTTGTCAATGTTTCGAGTTTAGTTGTGCTTCCCGTGTTCGACGGAAAACATTTCCTAAACACTTCATCCCGGGTGAAGCGGGAAGGCAGGCGGGGGGGTATAATTCATTTAATTGACAGGAGCCGCCCGGTGTGGTCGTATTTATGGAAGAACAAACCGAACGACTTTTTGAGGTTATGTGTAATGTATAATGAGCGAGCTTAAATAATCACGAGTTTAAAATATTATTATACTTACTTATAATATTATAATAAATATATTTGATAATATAATTACAATATAGTAACAAATATTAACATAATTATTCGGTATCGAGAAACGCCTGAAATATTCTCCGCGCCGCGCGGGAACGTCATGTCTTTGTACAGTAATATACAGTGCCCTTGAAATGATTTTACACAAAAACGCAAATTTCACTAACAGCCATACATTGTTATTATGTACTTTATTATTATGTTATGTAGGTACTACTTGTCAAATTGTGTTCACCATGCCAACTTGAATAATCAGGAAAGATTTCTGACTAATATCGATTATGGCACGACCTAAAGTTACGAATTTAGAGTGCGTAAATATTTACGTCAAAAACAGAATAATTATAAATATTTGATATTATATTATAATTTTATTATCAAATATATTTATTATAATATTATACGTAGTATAATAATATTTTAAACTCGTGAATATGCCCGCTCATTGCACATAACCACAAAAGGCGGCCGTTCCGTTAATTCTCCCCACACGACTGCAAAGTTAAGTATGTCGATGTTAGGTGTAACATGACATGACTATGTAAGTAGAGTGGACTTGGTGACTAGCACTAGACTAGGTAGTTCGGAATGGCAGCGAATGTTTACGTAATAATATCGGAGCACGAACGTGACTGTTCAACTGTTCATCTCGTACAAGTAATATAAGTGGATATTTTTCCTCTTGTCAGCCTTCGCGGACCTTTGTTATTTATCTTTGCTCTGCCTTTCCATATTATATTGTACATGCAATATAGGTATACTCTACTCCCGGCAACTGTAACTCGAGGAATAAAACGTAAGCTTAAATGCATCAATGCCTTGATCATTGGACGTTGAACGACGTTCAAGAATTGTTACACAAATAGGTATATATATATATACATATATCGCACATTCCATAGAAAAGCGTCGTAAGTCAAAAAAGTCAATTTTACAGGAAAGCTAAAACAAACGATTATTGACGAAACAAGCGGTCCCGTCGAAGAGAGACACTAGCGACATCTATGAATGGTCTAACTTTAATACAGTTTTCGAGGTGCACAAAATCACTTTACTATTCCCAGATAAAAATAAAACTTTATGAGGCAGAAATTTTTGACTTACGACCCTTTTCTACGGTATGTGCGATATATATATTTTTATAAAGGGGTCGTCGATTAATCACGTGATGTTTTTTAGCAACTTTTTAAACCCCCCCCCGTGGTGATATGTGGTGAGGTTTTAGACTAACCTCCCCCCCCCCTCCCAAAATCACGTGTATTTTTTTAATACAAAATCTTTTGATATTTTCAGAATATTATCACGAAAAATGAATACTCGTGATATCTCATTATACCCCCCCCCCCCTGGCGATATTTCGTGATTTTTTCGAACCCCCCCCCCCTTTCGAGCCTCACGTGATGTAATGGACGACCCCAAATTTCGGTTTAAAAATGTGCAAGTCAGTCTTTTGATGAAGTTCAACAAGGTTGCCATTGGGGGTTTGACGATGTCTCCTGGTTCCACAACATGCTTCCCAGGTAGGTACCTAGTCTTTCTTCTCATCAATGCGGGGCATGGCTACATACAGAAATAAGATGCGCCGATGTTTTCTCTTCACATTCATTTCTTGACTATTGGGGCTTTCGCTGTTTCACCCCTGAAGCCTGGATTCAGTCTCACCTTTATTATTTAATTATGTGGTAGGAATGATTTATTTTGTACTGCACATTAATTAATTGCTTGTGCATGGTTAGGCCTACCTCATTGCCTTTTTTTAGTTAGAAACCTACTTTACTACCTACCCGGCCCCATTAGAATGTTTTTTAAATTTGTTTCTCTTGAACAGTAAATTGAAAATTGAATTAATTCACGCGAAAATAATTTCCCTCAGGACCTATGTCATCTTTGCGGATGCTTTGTGGAGGGGTTTTAAAGGAAAGGATCCAGATGAAGTTGCGGGAAGGAAAAGAGTATGAGGGGTGGGTAGGAATCTCAGGGACAAAGAAGTGACGTTTATATGAATCCATCCCTACCATTTTAGTGCAAGGCGATGGGTCGGTTGTCTTCGTTTTAAGGGGTTGAAGGGTCTCCCTCGACCGGCCTCTCCAATCCGTCCCGCCGCGCAGTTGGTAGACAAAACCTGAACAAACCTTACTCCATGAACCCGGGCACCCTTGCTAAGTTACCAAACGATGCGTTAAGGTGTGACTGTGCTGGTTATCCAATGAATAATTCCCGAGGCGGCGGTACCCAGACTCCAGAACCGCCTCCCAAAAGAATCCAAACAGTATTGTGTCTTGTCTTTTGAATGGTAGGACATGTCAAAGGTGATCATTACGGAAATGTTTGTTGAAAAGTAAAGTTAAAAATTGTTGAATTGAACTAGAAATTCATGAACCAGTATAAGCTGTTAAACCGCCGACCATGACACCATAGCTCATTTTTGGATAGTGTTTAGTTTTTCACAACGAATAAAGGCAGAACAGATTTTCTACTTTATAGATATTAATATATTTAGTAACTATTTCTTCTGGGTAGATACTTTCACTAAGGGCAGTAAATAATTTTATTATCTTCCAGTCAATTATTTATTGCATTAATGACAACGCGTAGGTACCTATATATAGATATTAATATGGTATTAATTTTACTACATCCCGGATACTAAACTTTCATTATAATTAATTAACAGTAATATGACGCAGGTATTTAACTAACGTTGAACATGCTGCGTATACATTTGCGAACTGAGACGCGAGTCGAGTAACGATTTATGGGAAAAGAACGATAATTCGAATATTCCCATAATCCGTGGTTCGGCTCGCCTGTTTATACGCAGCCTCTCATATTGTACCGAAGAACTTTGAACCTGTGGACTAACTAATTTCACTACTTTGACTTTTTTTTCAATTCACGATTTTATTTGAAACGCAGCATTTCAATATAGTGATTTATTTATTATTTCCGTGAAATTATTTAGCGTTTCACAAACCTGCTGCATATACCTAGTTTATAGTCAATCATCGGTAATACCTTCGCATAATTTTTAATTAAACTCGTTTGTGAGTCATGATTCATGATATAAATAAAGACATAATAATTATAATATACCAAGGTGTGTTATTTATAATGATTATGTTTGCCGTGGTTTTGTACCATATTTACATTAATTAAATGTACCTACCTGGTTGCTGCTTATCGATAAATATTTTATTAGTAATCAACTGTCATGCTGTTATTTTGACTTGGCTATTTTAAATTTTGTGGATTTATTTATACGTATGTGGTGTTTTTTTGCGATCATAATAATTATAAGCATAGTTAGGTATATTTGTCTTGGTTTTAATTGTTAATTTATATTGTTTTCTTCGTTAAATGTTAATGCTTTGGTTCTCTCGTTTTTATTATTTCCTGTTTTTTTGTTGTTATTTTAATTTGCCTGTTTCTTTATGAGATGAGTTTTAAAATATATGTGTATACATTTTTAAACATTGTATTCTTGCTTGTACTGTTGTATATGCCTTTTTTATTCGTTTTATGATTAAGGTATACGTTATTTTATATCTTCCTCGGGGTGGGTAGGTATTTACTGTACCGCTGACAGTTCGGTTGCACTTTTCTCATAAATGACGCATGTAGCAGAAAGAGTCATTACAACGGAGCTCTCAGCGATATGTTTTTATATTTAGATTTCAATATAGGTGATCTTGCCCCCTTGCTTGGCACTATCGACACCATCAGTGAAGGCATTGAAGTTCTAAGCAGTGGGAGCTATAGTCATAAAGATCTGTTGGTCGGCTGCCGGCTGGCAGTCAGTGCCAGTTGCCAGTAGTGCTGGCATTAGTGGGTACTGGGTACTGGCAGCGCGAGGTGCGAGTGTCGAGAGGAAAGGAATATTCGGACCAAGGTGACCAGCATTGCTGCATCGTATTAGCGCCCCCTCCCTGTGCCGCCGACCAATCGCGTTGCGCCGCGCCGGCCAATGAGAACTGCGCTCGCCGGACTGATATCTCCTGAGATGTTGTGGACGAAAAAAATCAAACGGCATTTAAAAAAACCTTCTTGTAATAATAATTATTTCCTTCGTCATTCTGATCTTTAGTAGGTACCTACCTATCTAGTATAATAAAATAAAAATGCACTAGGTACCTAGTATCGTTATTTTATGTAACGTAAATAGTCATTGTATCACCACTTTCAGAGGTAGGTACCTACCTAGAAGGCGTTATTGTAAGCCACAATATTTTTACTGTAATATTTACAGTACGATGTTGGTCGAGTTGAGAGGTAAAACATTTTAGACGGGCAGTCTGTCGTTCTGAGGGCCACTTGAAAAAAGGGTCCTCAATCAATCGATTTATCGTATTAGAATGTTTATTTTGTAGCAGGGACGGTCCGTGACTTTTCAGTCGGCTAGAGTGCTAACATTTAAAAATACCATATAATTTACAACTGAAAAATGTCCTCTACAACACAGGTGAACTCCTACAGCCTTACTAAAAAACCCAGTGAAAATTTTATTCAATTGACAAACGGCCGCGGATGTGAAAACATTACTAATTAAAAATTTGTTCTTTGAAAGAAATACACATGGTTTCCGCGGCCTGAGAGGGTAGTTTATCTCTGTTTTAACCATTGATGTTCGAACGATATTTGTAATTTTTCCATAGTATTTTGAATGTTCTATATATTTCTTATTTTTGAAGGTGTCGTAAAAACGAATACCATTTATGAAAACTAGATAAAATTACCTTTTAGATTTGTGTATTTAAAATACACTTTAGTTTTCAAAAACTGCCATATTTTAAGATCCAAACTCGGAAAAAAGTGGAAAAAAAAATCTTACCCAAACATTTTTGACCAAAATGTAGAGAAATTAAAAAAAAAATAAAATTTCAAAAACACAGTCCTTTTATGTAATAAATTTGGAAGGAAACTATCACCTCACTTTTTCCTCGTGCATACAATAAAAATTTAATAAAAAATTTCAAAGTTTTTTTTATTGCTAAAAAACTAACCTAAAAATTATACCGTCTTTTATATCAGATTTCTTGCATTTCTAAAGACGTTAATCTGTTTGATGCATTTAGGAACACATGTATTAGATATTATTATTTAAAAAAACACCACTTTCATAAAATTCTCGTAAAATAAAATCTCGTAAAAATGTAAATTTGAATTCTCTTGTATCGTATAATAGTTTTTGACACTTCAATTTTCAAAGTACGATTATTGTTTTATAACTTGACTAAAACTTATGAAAAACCACAAAAAACACGGCAAATATATCACTGATATAAATATAAGAGTAAATTATTCATATTAATAGAAATTAACCGTCACATAAATAATATGGCACACAAAAAAATATTTCGCGCTTCCAGCGTCGCGTCGTTTACGAGCGCGAACAACGAATTCGCAGGCACTGCCACCTAGCGGTTATGAAGGAAACTACAATTTAGTACTTAAATGCGCGATGTTGCCAGACTTAAAATACGTTTTAAGATCAATTCTTATTAGTAATATTTCCTATTTTTGTTTTATTCATGTTGCTACAACAACATGGGTTATCTGGCGTGTTGTGGTTTTTTTTTAGTAAGGCTGCTAGTGTGGAGGACATTATATTATACCTTTGTAATGTAAATGTACTAAGAATAAATAAATAAAAATTATTGATGTTGTAGGTACTAGCGTGTGTCGCTCTCCATAGAGAGAAAACAAATGACCTTACATTTAAACGCCCGGAGTCTCAAAAGTTTCGTATGATCTGTAGCTATTCGAAAACGTAAAAAAAATTAAATTATTGTTCACTATTAGCCCGCTAAAATGGCCGGAAGTTTCGAAAAACATAGATTTCGTGATTTGGAAAAAAAAATAAAACAAAGGGTTCATATTTTGTATTTTGTACCAAACTTATTTTTCATTGCATAACTGCAGTACAAATAACAAAAAAAAAAAAAAAATTAACATATGTGATGTGTTGGTTAAAAAAATAAAAGGGGAAAATAACACTTTTTCTGGATAAAATCAGAATTCTTGTCGACTTAATTGTATTCATAAAATTGAACTTTTTTTTTCATTTCTGTCAGTTATACGCATTTTTTAATAATAAACAAACGTTAAAAGGTTAGCTTACTAAAAAAAAAAAAATATTCAGAATTTAAAAAAAAAATGGTTTTAGGTTTGTTTTCTGATTTTCAATGCATTTTAGCGGGCTAATAACCATTTAAAAAAAAAAAATTAAATGCAGTTCTCATTTTATTTGCAAGACGTAACTTTTGAGACCCCGGGCGTTTCTAAATTCTAAAGTTGAAATAATTGACACACGCTGAAGATAGCTGAAGATGATTTTTTTTCATACTTTCATTTTTTCGTATGAAGATCTTTTGGTTGCGTTGGGGATGAAAACTCAATAGAAAAAAAATTAAATGCTGAAAAAAAATCATTTTAAGCCACAACATCAACAATATCTAATATTTTTCAAACTTAGCTCTAGCTCACTGAACAGTCGCGAACCGCCACTGGTTTGTAGCGATGTGTTTGGTTTTACATACCTAGGCACCTACCTACCTACTTAATATTTTGTATAGACTTAACGGCGACTAAGTTATCGTTCACCAAGTGCTGTTGATAAAGTAATGATTCACTGTCACAGTTTTTAAACCTTAATAAGCGTAGGTAGGTAGATACTGCTATATATTTGAATATAAACTATATTAAAAATCACATGAAATAAAACATAGGAACCTATACTTGTTTTCCGACCGAGATTTTTGGAACCAGCGCTGAGATCTTATGATGCGTATACGTATAAACGTATAAACAGAAGAAAAAAGCGCCACCCGAACCACAAATTATGGGAAAGGAACGAAGCAACCAAAAGCGGCGTTTCGCCTTTTTTCTCCTGTGTATAAGCAGCATTAAACTACCTACCTGCATCGTTCTAACCACGTTTTCGGAGCAGGTTTGAGTTAGTGAGTTTGCGAATCCCGCGGGATTGCGGGATATAGAGTTTTGAAATCCCCGTGCTAAATTGACATAAAGCATTTCGTAAATTTTTTTTTATTATTTGATTATCAGTCATCTTTAGACCAATAATATTATAAATATATATTTTTTATTATTATAAGTACCTACTTAATATTTATAAAAGGTAAGAACCGCATTGTATGAATTACATTGTTTTTTTATTTTATGTTCAACTCTTTCAATACTAGTAAATACTCTTCCATGAAAGCCTTAGCTTGTGGCTGGAAGGGGAGTGTACAGTGTTTTATTATAGATATTTTTTAAACGTAATTGATTGATTAATAATACCTACTATGGTTACATGTGTATTAGACTAGGTACATATATATTAAGTAAATTACTTACGGTGAGAAGAAGTAGAAAATAATATATTGTAAGTTGTTAGGTGTCATATAATTGTAGGTATTTTACTATTAGCATAACGTATCTAAAGGTTCTATATTTAGTAGTTAATAATAAAATAAAAATTAACTTATTTGAAGAAGGGAATGTAATTGAAGGAATATAATTGACGTGTTAGTTATTCTTAAGACTAATTCAAGTGGAAACATATTTTTCTGGTAAGATTGTTTATTGAAAAGGTAGGTAACGTAATAAAGTAAGAAGTCTTAAAATTAAGATTGTAAAAAAACTATGGAAGTCTTGTCACCTATAAGTGCACGGGCATATTTATGGTCCGCAACACCGTTTCTACACCCTCACTAGGTAGTCTGTTGGTTTGGTGGGACTGTTATCAAGAAGCTGTAAGCTAACTGAAGGTATCTCCCTCTGATATTCTCAAAAGGAACATCTCTTTCTTCAAAATGGATTATAGGTCTTGAAATATACGAGCTTGAGATGCGGCTTTAAGTTATCTCCCTATCATCAAGTTCAGCTTTCTTTCATTGTCAAATTTTGACCACTACTGCATAGGTATCTATATCGTTCGCTCTCTGCGCATCTTCGATAAAAATACCTTCATCTTCGGTATGTATATTATTGATCTCATTAACAGTTTAACTTTCTTCCTTTTAGTAAGCTCGAGACAGCAATAAAAATGATTCGCAGTCATCTTCATCATTTAACAATTTAGCATGCAAATTAAACGGCATGTTTTTGGTGTAAATTTTTTGTTTTTACCACGTAAAAATCTCGCATATCCGCGGGATCATTATTATATGAATTGCTGAAATCCCGCGGGATTGTGAGATTGCAAACCCTGTTACTGAGTGCATCTGATCTGCAATGCATGTTTTAGTATTTTGTTCGCAGGACACCCCCACCTCTGTATTTTATTTATTACAAATGGGCTTGGTCAGATGATCAAGTCTTACATTACCAGCATGTTAGTCGTATCACCGTCTTCGTAACACTGGTCGAATGGTGACATCACCATCTGGCTACAGGCTATAACACAACTCGCTGTCGGTTACTATGGCTCCATGGCTGCTTCTGAGAAGAGCCTCACGTATGAATTGTAATTCTGCGTGTAAATAGGGAGGTATCAATGCGAGCCGAGCCACGAATTATGGGAAAGGAACGAAGCAAACCGCAAGAGGCGTTTCGCGCCGTTTGCGGTTGCTTCGTTCCATTCCCATAATTAGTGGCTCGCTCGCGGTAATACCTACCTGTTGTATGCAACATTACAAGTTAACAGAAAAAAACGTTAATATAGCTATATTATATATTTGCGGTGAATCATTAACTCCGTCCATAAACGGCCGCGACGACTCTTTATTGGGAGAGTGGATGGACGGTGGACTAGTTATGGACAGCCAGTCGATCCGCCGCTCCGTCTGCCCGACAGCTGTGCTCCAAATATCTCCATGGTTACTCGGTAACTTGTGGGATTTAATGCCTTTAATAGGGGCAATTATTTTGCGCATAAAGTGCGCCGTCAATATCAGCATTGGTATTTGATATCTACTCTATTATACTGCCTCCCTCTTAAAGCGCTTAAATACTTGCCTACTTTGTATGGAATCCATACGGTATTATTTCATATTACATAATGTTTGATTGAATCGTATGACAGGAATTCACATTGACCGGCAGGTTCACTAATAATAATAATAAATAATAAATATTTTAATGTTTCGGTCGGACACCGAAAAAACAGGAATTTCTGTCGAAACCGAAACTGAATCTTCGGTAGGAAACCGAAACCTTTTTATACATGTTAAAAAAATATATTGTTTACTGAAATTGGCTTATTTTTTTACACATATACAGACAGTTAACACGTATTAATTGAAATAAAAAAAAACAATTATTGAAATATGTGGAAAAAAGTTTTTTTTAATATAACTGCTATAAAACAAACAAAAATTATAAAAATTAACAAAACATGTTACCTAGGTACTTCTTGAAACTTGTCAAAAAAAAAGTCAAATTCAACACTCCCATATTATAAAGGAAGGACTTCATTAATTGAGTATTTTAATTTTAATTGCGTTTACAATCACAAAATTCTTATTACACGTGTTAAATGAAATAAAAAAAAACAATAAATGAAGTGAAAACAAAAATTGATATTACTGCTATAAAACAAACAAAAATTATAAAAGTTAACACATATTATGATAACTACTTCCGTGAACTAAAATTTGTCAATAATATAAATTGAAGAATTGGCTCGCTGAAGGAAAAAATTTGTATTAGACACAAACACGAAAATTGTAACTGCAAAATAAAGTAAAATAAGTTTATTTATGACGACCCCCGTATTCCAGTGGGTAAGACTCTTGACTAACAATCCGGAGGTCGCGGGTTCGAACCCGGCATGCGCAAATAAATTTTATTTGATTAATTTGTGTTATTTCACAATTAATTAATTCAAAATAATATATGGTATATTTGCGGCATGTTCCAGAGTGGAAGATACTATCAGTATCGCCCTGGTGTAAGACCACCATTCAGAATTGAAACGTTGCTTGAAAATGGCTTTAGCCGTGTTTGGTGACCAGATCTGAATAGCCAGGTACTTCCCAACCTTCCTCTTCCCCACCTCCTTCCCCTCCCCACTACCTTCAGCCTCACAACATACCCCAATTGGGGATGACATAGTCTCACTGGCTCCAGACGGGAGCAGTTGAGATTCTTGTGCGGTATTCACTGTAAAAAAAATAAAAATAAATTTATATCTTCAAAGTAAAAGCATCCACTAACAAACTATTAACAAGTAGTTTATTGGGACTTTTCTTTTTTCTGTAAAATATTTATATTTTTTCCTGTCATATTGTATTACTTTATCTTTATAATAATTATATTAAAAAAAAATTAAAAAAACACTGACATTAGGTACGAGCCACGAACTCACCCTAAGTCGGCCGAACGACGCGCGATAATTCACGAGCGCAGAGTTTCGGTGCAGCCGAAGATTCGGCAGATTTTCTGCCGAAATCGAAACTGACGCCGAAACTAGATTTTTTTGCCGAAACTTGCCGAAACTGAACCTTCGGTCGGTCACTAATAATAAACACATTTATTTACCAATAGATTTTTACTAAAAAAAAATTAAACAATTCAACTTTGTATAAACCACTTATATAATGCGTAAATCCGACCGGTTTCGGAACAAACATTCCTTCTTCAGCGAAAGCCTTTACTAATTTGACAGTTACAAATTTTTATTAATTTATACATTTTGTTTTGACAAATCGGTCACTGCTCAGCTATACAACAGTGCCTAAAATATTCCTAGTATACATAATATAATAAATAATTAAATCAAATCTCGAATAAATACGCATAAAATCGATAGCGGAAATTTGAAATGCTGCAAAGGACAATAAATCAATAATTCGTTTAACAGAAAGTTTTTCTCCGTTTTTTCTTTCTCTTTCGATCTGCGCCGTCGAAATATTTCTAGGAAAATAAGTGAGTCTTTTACGATATGTGCATTTACGATATATTCTTTTCTGAAAAACTAAAAATAAATTAAATACCTATAACGTTTTTAACGAAATTTACAAAAAAATGTTAAGTATTCTGAAAGATCTATTCGATGTTATTTTATAATAAAAAAAAACAGAGTGTGCAATTCGCACGCGGTAGAAGTGAAACCTTCATAAAACTAAAGTAGACAAGAGTGGGGAGGCTACGATGCACTTTTTTTTAACAATGTGAAGGATGATTTTTTTCCATATTTTTGTCGTCGAATTCCAGTGCATCCTTTCCTATACATTTGGTCATCTTATTAGTACATATTTGTATTTTCTTCTTCGGGTTCGCTAGATGTCGTTTTATTTTGCCTGTTCATTTTGGAGTAGTTTGAAGATTGGATATTGATTTTACAAAAATAATTTATTTTTTTGGGCTTCGCAAGATTCGTTCCTTGGTCGGCTAAGTCTGCAAAGGTTCGTCAGGCGCATTATACCTACCATTTCACATTCTTGAAACGCTGCAACGATGTCGATATTCGAATAGACAGCGATATTTCATTCCTAAGTTTTGATGATGAATAGCTGAAACGAAGTACCTATTTAAAATCATAAATTTCGTTTTCTCCTGGAAACCATATTCTTTGTTTAGTATGGCGTTTATTTTTGTAAATTTTTATGTAATTTTTTAATTTTTTATTTATTAATCGAAATGCCGTTGCGGGCAGAAAATGGTTGACCTGATCAAGAAAAAACAAATTATTATTTTATGCCTAAATGTTCCCCTTTAAGGTTTTTTTTTATTAATAAATTAACTTTGAATGGGGCCGTCACACACAAAGATAAAAGATCATTTGGCTTGACGTATTTCGGCATATCGCTCGCCGTACATTCCATTAATGGGAATATATGACGAGCCATGTGCTGAAATAGGCCAAGCCAAAAGATCTATTATCTTTTATAGCTAGGTGTGACACAAGTGTAAAAGTGATTATTTTACCCAATGGCTGACATCAACGCGTGATTTCAATTGGCGAATTTTACATCACATAAAATAAAATAAAGTATGTTCAACATAATGTCCCACCCAATTCTCGGCTTGAATGTGGAAAGAGTCATACCCATTACGGTGAACTTATTTTTACTGTTTATTTAAGAGTTATTGAATGTGTTTATCGCTCATTAGTGTAATAAATAAAGTTAAATGGCTTAATCCGAACACTCCATTACCATTTCACGTGTTTTTTCATTGTCACAAACTTGTAATCATGTTGTTAGCCATTTCGAACCACGTTTCGATTCTAAATGATAGGTATGTACCTAGTCTCTCGATAGGACAATACATAGATTCTTTTTTGAAATGAGGTCCAAATAGTAATTATCATTATCCATCGTCCAGATGATTAGTCAGTCATGTCTCACTCTAAACTCCACAGTAGACAGAATGAGAAAACTGATTTATATATTTTTTAGTTTAGAAATACTGTATCATTAAATGTACTAAAAGATGGATACGTTTTTAGATTTTCACGGCCAAAAGTATTTTCGTTATTTGTTTTTGGGGTTTTATGCCGTGTTGCGCTACGTCCTTCTTTAGCCAACGTTTCGGACAGCTTTCCATCATCAGTGCAGACGTGGACACTGTAATGCTGTCCGAACCGTTGACTAAAGGAGGTAGCGCAACACGGCATAAAACCCTAAAAACAAATAACGAAAGTACTAAAAGATATTTTTTTGCACTCGCGCATTCTGTACTACAATATGGAATCATGGATTGAGGGAGAGCATTTAAATCATCCCTACTTCCACTTGGGACAATTTAAAAAATATTTGCACGTATCTGTGTTTTACATATTACATATGCTTTAAAATAACACCAGAAAGCATAACGGTACGGTACATTAGTATGACATTTTGAAATATCCTACTAGTAACCCAGAAAACATTTTTTTTTTGTTTACTTCACAAAAATTTTTTCTGCATTATAATTGATTAGTGGTGTTTACGAGTAATCTTAGTATTGTCCCAAATATTTTTTATTTATTTATTATAGATAGATACAAACGAAAGTACAAATAATTACATTTTAGGAAGCTTTGTCTGTCCAACTAGGAAAGTTTCTCGTTCCAGGACAGACAAATTGACAGGTTTAGTCCATATAGGAGTATGGGGTACACTTTTTATATATAACTGTATACCTCAAATTTCGATATTTCGGAGATGTCTGATTAATCAACTGGACGATCTTTATATTGATGTGGTTTTTATTAGTCACGGGGCACTGACCAAAGACAGCACAATCAAAACTTTTTTTTTAAATTAGTTTTTTTTATTATTTTTTTTTAAATTAGTAAAAACTCAAATTGTAATATTTAATTAAATGAATACAATATTAGTGAAACTCAATCGAAAATCTGGTAAAAGAAAAATCAGAAAAAGATATTTGCACCCCTGGGAATCTAACCCAGGACCTAAAATTTAATAAGTTCGTTTATTGGCTACGTTTGAGTATTTTTAAATAAAAAGTGAACCCTGGAATGACAAGTAAAAGCACACTGAGATCGATTGTGTGAAAACCTTCCGGTTTGCAAATCTAATTCATAATTATTACTAAAAGTCCGAGGCGGATGGCCTGACCACGACCACTTGCGGGATCGATGCAAACCTTCTCTTGGTTCACTTCTTCAGTACAAAAGGATCTTCGCCGAGTTTTCGGCCCGCCTTCTTCGGTTCTTAAGCTAAGCATCTTAACCACTCCGCTCGTAGTGTAATGCAAATTCCTTCACGTTATCCTCGAAACCATGAAAATGACATATTGAAATAGCCTGGCAAAGTCATCAGTCACGATCTTTCCAGTATTTAGCAGCACTAGACACTAGGTATTATGTGGGTACTAGTCAACTGCGCTCACCTCCCCTCGCCGCGACAGATCGCCTTCTGGGTCAATAGCACCGCGAGTTTAGCCAATCGATACTCCTACCCGCCTCATGGATTGCTTAAGCCGACTATTTGCATTGTGTTGAAATTATTATTGGTAAGCACTATTGATTGAGCGGTTGAATGGGCGCTTTTTATTGCTGTCAAGTACCTGCACAACTTGCCTAAACACTACTTAACTACCTACTGCGCGGGTCAGCGATAAGCAATTCTTCGAAACGTAAATAATGTTCCGATTTGAAAGTATGAATAATATTGGTATTTAGTGTGTAGGGTTCTAAATTACGATGACAGTTTAGCCTGTTTAGAATCTACAAAAAAAGTTTAATAAGACTTTTCACTGCAGGCAAAGTTTTCCTGTAATTATTTGAGATGCAGCCTTTTTAAACGACTTCGAAAAGGAGGAGGTTCTCAATTCGACTGTATTTTTTTTTTTTTTATGTTTGTTACCTCAGAACTTTCGACTGGGTGAACCGATATTGATGATTCTTTTTTTATTTGAAAGCTGGTGCTTCCCGTGTGGTCCCATTTTAATTTGGTCCAGTTCTGACAATGGCATCCATGAGAAAATCATATAAGTCTTAAATTTGCATCAAGTATGTGGGCGACAAATGGACGAATAACTCAATACCAACCGATTTCGATGATTCTTTTTTTATTGGAAAGGATGTACTTCAAGGGTAGTTTGATAAGAGTTTGGTTCGGTTCTGATTATGGGATCTGTTAGGGTTTTGATTCGATTAATCAAATAATGTAAGTTTTTAGGTCTTCAAAAACTTCAACAAGAAATTCAAGGTAGATACAAAATTAATTTATTGGCAATAATGTACAACAATTCCAATCCAAATAAATTATTAAATCCCCCCAACGGACTGATAATCTAACGTTTCCTTTTAAAGGCAAACTAATGCAGAAAGAGGTAGAAAATAATGAATTCATCCTATTTATAAATTTACAACAGGGTCCATTTGGGAGGGAAGACTATAGCCAACCCTGACATCTATGTGTAAATCCTCGAACCACAACTATGCCTGACCTCTTTGTTAAAAGCGGAGAAACATTTCAACCCTTGCTCAACTAAATATCAACTTTAATTTCTTAACATATACTCCCCCCGAAAAAGGGAACGGAGGTCACTTTTTCTAAAATATCAAAACAAAATAAGGATAAAAAATCAAACACCTAAATATAAACATATGCTAAAATCAATTTGGAAGAAACGAAAAATAATAATAATTTAACTTTAACTAAACCATAAAAATTTCCAAATAAAAACTATCCTATTTCTAAGAACTATTAATAATAATCTAATTATTAATAAACATTATAACTTCATTTAAAAACAAAAATTTATAATTTTAACAATAAAAAATAAATAAATAGCAATCTTGAGATCTTGACGTGCGAAGCTCCTTGGTCTTCCTTCTAGGTTTGAATGTTCGGATATGGTTCCATCTTGAATCTTGAAGTGTGTAGAAAAATTGATATTTAAATTTGAATTTTAAGCCTCTTGCTGTTTTTGATTTAAATTAAATTTGTAGTTTTGCTTTAAATTAATTATTTAAATCTTGATTTATATCTTGAAACATTGTTTTTTTTTTTTAAAATAACTTTTTTAGAAAATAAATTTTCACTGCCACTTGGTTTTACTTGCGGGAAGTTTATTAGATTTCTGCGTCGAGTTTTTTCTTGTGGAACCTTCAATTATTTTCTTCATCAGTTTTTGTATGAACATCATTTGCGTCGGGTCCGTTGTCTTCTATTGGTAGCAGACATAATTTTGAAATGGCCCTCTGGATTATGCCCTTCGAAGTGATGATGGTCGCCACGCGAACTCGTCCATCAGCGCCAGGATGTACGGCGCTCACCCGTCCCAGCCTCCAGTAGCAAGAAGGGACGTTGTCCTCCTTCAGTATTACCATGTCGCCAGGCTGTAACTGTCCTTGACTCCTGTTAGTCCATTTGTTCCTGGTTTGTAGCTCTGCCAGGTACTCCTTCCGCCACCTCGACCAAAACATTTGAACAATTTGTATTAGTTTTTGGTAATTATTTAATCGATTGAACGTGATATGTTCCAAATTTTGCTCTGGAATCGCTGCCATACTAGTTCCTATGAGAAAGTGACCAGGGGTCAAGGGATTAAGGTCATAAGGGTCATTTGATAAGGGAGTCAGTGGCCTGGAGTTTAAGCAAGATTCAATTTGACATAACACCGTACTAATTTCTTCGTACGTTAATGAAGCGATACTTGTTATTCTTTTTAAGTGATGTTTAACTGATTTTATCCCGGCTTCCCATAGCCCCCCAAAGTTCGGGGCACGAGGCGGTATAAATCTCCACTGAATACCTAATGTGGATAAATATTTATCAATTTTATCATTGGACATATTTAAAAAATTATAAATTTCCTTTAATTCATTATTAGCCGCTTTAAAATTGGTTGCATTGTCTGAGAACATTTTACTTGGTCTACCACGACGCGAGATAAATCGTTTCAAAGCGTTTAAAAAACTTTCTGCGCTCAAAGACAGCACAACTTCTAAGTGCACTGCCTTAGATGCCATGCATACAAATAAGCAAATATATGATTTAACGCTATGGGTTTTTCTGTGAATACCCGATTTTATCAGTATTGGACCGGAATAATCGACTGCCGTATTTTGAAATGCCCGGCATTCAGTTATTCTTTCAGCTGGTAGGTCGGCCATCAACTGCTGTTCTGGTTTGGGATTGCATCTATAACAAATTATACATTTTTTAATTATCCTTTTTACTACATTCTTTCCCTTAATCGGCCAAAATTTCATTCTAATCAACGCCAATAATGACTGCGTTCCCGAGTGTAAGTTCAAGTAATGATAGTGTCTTACAATTAGCTCTGTTATTTTATGATGTGAAGGTAATATAATTGGGTGCTGCTGGTTTTCATCTACCATTTTACCTTTGGAGAGTCTTCCCCCCACTCGAATTAGATCCCTTTCAATAAAAGGATCTAATGATTTTAAAAAACTATTTCTAGGTATATTACTGCCATTATTTAAAGCTCGAATTTCGACGCTGAAACAGTATGATTGCGCCCGAGATATTAATTTATTTACTGAATTTTCCAACTCACTAACTGTTAATTTACCATAGCGGCGCTGCAAAGGGTTTTTACAATTAAACTGAAATCTAATAATGTATGCCGTTACTCTTTGTAATTTGGAAAAACTAGAATATCTATTAAAAATGTCCCAGTCCTGTTTCACTGCAGACAACAGAACCGAGCTTGTCTTGATCTCTGGTGGATCAATACAAAATGTGTCGGCATTCGGCCAGCACGCTGAATCCAGTATCAGCCAAGCTGGACCATGCCACCAAATGCTGGAAATTAACAATTGTGAAACACCGGTTCCTCTGGAGAGCACATCTGCTGCATTGTCTTCCGACCTTACATGTTTCCATTGCTCCGGCTGACTGGTTTCCTGGATTTCCGCCACCCGATTCGCAACGAAAGTGTTCCATCTTGCAGGCTGCTCCCTGACCCAGCACAGTACTATTTGAGAATCGCACCAGTATGTTGTATGTATATCCGGTGTACATATGGCTTCTTTAATATAATTCACTAACTTTGTCAATAATACAGCTCCACATAATTCTAATTTGGGTAGAGACACGCTTTTCAAAGGTGCTACCCGTGACTTGGACATTATCAAATTGGAGTATCTCTTACCCAATTTATCAGTAGATATCAGGTAGACACAGGCCGAATATGCCTTCTCTGAGGCATCACAAAATCCATGTAGCTGTAAATTTACATGATCTTGACATTGAATCTTTCTACCTATTCTTAAATTATTTAATTGAGGCAGTTCACTCATATAAGCTTCCCATGTCTTCAACATGTCATGTGGAATAGGCTCATCCCACTGAACCTTCGTCTGCCACAATTTTTGCATCAACAATTTAGCAACAACAGTGACAGGACCTATTAATCCTAAAGGGTCAAATATGGACGCAATGCTTGATAGCATTTGTCGTTTGCTAACAATTGGATTTTTTATTAACTTCACCGTGTATAAGAAATTATCCTGTTGGTTATTCCATGACAAGCCTAATATTTTGCTGTCATTTGAATCTGTACTAATAATCATATCCGACATGCTTTCTTGCTTTGAACATAATGAGGGCAAATTTGATCGCCATTTTCTCAAGTTCATTCCAGCGGATGCCATGATAGATATTAATTGCTCTTTAATTAATAAACAGCTTTCTTCTGTTTCATCACCAGTAAGCAAATCATCCATGTAAAAATTATTCTTTATAATCTGACTGACCTTGTGATTTGATGACATATTTTCATTTCCCAACTGCTCAAGGCATCTAGTTGCCAAAAATGAAGACGGCCCCAGACCGTAGGTAACGGTGTTAAGTTGATAATGCTGAATTTCCTCCTCCGGGAAATTTTTCCATATTATACGCTGTAGATCCCTGTCTTCGGGTCGCACCAATATCTGTCTGTACATTTTCTCTATGTCTGCTGTTATCACGTACTGGTGCTTTCTGAAACATATCAATTGTGCAGCTAAATCTTTCTGTAAAACAGGTCCTATCATGAGCGCATCGTTTAAGGATATACCAGTGGATGATTTTGCAGAACCGTCAAATACTACTCGAGTCTTCGTGGTAGTGCTTGATTCTTTTATTACTGCATGATGTGGTAAATAATAATAATTTTTTTCATTAGAAGGTGCCTCGCACCGGGTCATATGACCCAAGTCTATGTATTCCTGCATAAATTCTTTATATTTTTTCATCAGGTCAGGATTTGAAGAAAATTTCTTTTGCAAATTGCAAAGTCTCCTTTCTGCCATAGGCAGTGTTTCGCCTAACTGTTTAATACAGGGGCGCTGCGGTAAGCTTACCATAAAACGACCTTCGTCATTTCTTTTATGCGTGTCCTTGAACATTTCCTCGCACGCTCGCTCCTCATGGCTCCGGTGCTTCACCGGCGGGAATTCTTCTAATTTCCAGAAGTTTTCCATTTGTTTATGTAATATATTTAATGATAGTTGACAAGATTTTACTGGCCTTTTTGTTTTTGTTGTGACGATAGGTCCTGACACCAGCCACCCGAATTCCGTTCTCTGCAGTACAGGTCCTGAGTCTCCATTTCGTAGTTGATCTTGTTTCAAAATTTCCCAAAAGATTTCCGCTCCGAGTAGCATATCTATGGAGCCTGTTTCGTAGAAGGTAGGATCCGCTAACTGTAGACCATCAGGTACGCTAGCATCCTTTTTCTGAAAAGAAATTTGCGGCAGATTACTCGTTATTTCCTTCAAAACGAGACATTCTATGTCTCTTTCATAAGGTGAATAGCTTGAAAAAATCCTTAAATTTACACTTTTCTTAATATTCAATATTCTGTTTTGTATTCCGGTAATCGGTATGTTTGCACTTTTGGGTTTTAATTGCAACCTAGCTTCGAATTTCTCTGAGATAAAATTAGACTGCGCTCCGCTATCCAATAATACTCTTGCCTTAATTAAGTTTCCATTATTATTCAACACTTTAATAACGGCCGTAGATAACAAAATAAAATTATTAGATACCTTCGCTGAATGATTGGTAACTAAAACTTCATTATTTGATGTTGATTGTGTATCATTATTCTGAGGAGACTTATTATGAGATGAATTATCTATTTCCTTTTTTAAATGTAACAATGTATTGTGCGAATTATTTTCGCATATTCGACAGTTGTATTTACTTTTACATTCCTTTAGTTTATGACCTAGGCACAAACATTTCAAGCAAGCACCTAAATGACGTATCTTTATAATTCGATCCTTAGCATTTAATATTAAGAATTTTTTACAATTATAAATCCTATGATCGCCTTTGCAAATAATACATTTTATCATTTGCGGCGTTAATGAAATCATAGCTTCCTTTCTGTACTTGACAGGGAATGTTTTATTTTGATTAACCTTTGCTTCAGTAATCCCGGCAAATTCTAAAATCTGGACGCGATCTGATAAATATTTTATAAACTCCTTATATGTAGGTAGGTTATCTTTGGTTGCAAATGTTTCCCAATGATTTCGAGTTTCGCTATCTAGTTTATGTGACAATAAATATATTAAAATAATATCCCAATTTTCGGTGGGTATATTTAAATTATTCAACGATTTTAAATGTAATTCGGATTCATCAATAAGATTCCTTAATGCTGTGGAATTTTCAAATTTTATTTCAGGCAATTTGAATAATGCTTCCACGTGCTTATGTATAATAAATTTTGTATTTTGGTATCGGCTGGTCAACATTTCCCAGGCCGTGTAATAATTGTCTTGGTGATTTGGCAATGATATCAATAATTTAGCCGCGTCACCTTCCAGGCATGATCGCAGATAATACAATTTTTGAATAATTTCTAAGGATGAGTTATTTTCAACCAGAGCTACAAAAGTATCTCTAAAATTTAACCACTTTTCATAGGAGCCGTCGAATTTAGGCAACTCTAAAATAGGCAATCTAATATTGTGTGAAATTGCATTCGGAACCTTAATTAACAATTTATCTTTAGCCTTGGCAACAAGACTATAGTAGGAATTTTCAAATGCTTGCCTTTCCAATGGTTTAGCCAATTCGTCCGCTGAAAGCGCTTCAATTTGATCTTGGATTATATCGAAAGAATCTAAAATTGGTTCGAGTTTCTTTAACCTGACTTCAATTTCAGATTGCGACAAATTATTTCCTTGGATGTATTCGTTGAATCGAGTTAATTTAGCTTTACAGATTCCCCTCTGGGCCACCAATGTTTTGAGATCCATTTTTTAAATATCAAAAATAAGGTACTCACAGAACACAAACGTTAAATTATAATCACTTGTAATTAATCACTACACGTGCACTGCCCTTGATCACAGAATTTTACTTATTAACCGATAAACAATGAATTTTAACCATGAAATGAATCTTATCTCGCAAAATGCCACAGCCCGTTAGCTGTCAAAATTAAGAATAATATTATTTGTTATTTGTTCCTACCGCGCATGCGTTAGGCTTACGGCTGCGTTTAAACAACCGCCTCGCGGTAAAATTCGAATTTTAACTTACGGATTTTCAAATAATCATTCGTAATTAATCATTTATGAAATTTAAAATGCTTTCTCAGTATTCTAAAACTTCTTTTTACATTGATGTAACAATTTTTATCGACAATGTTGCTGTTGGGTATGAAATCAATTTAACACCACAGCAATAATCAGCCCGTTTTTTTTAAATAAATTTAAAACAAACAAAGAAATACGGTTATGTACTCCATCAATCATGCTCTCCTGCCTGGGAAAATAAGGTATATAGGAATGGGAATTGGTCACTTGCCCTTTTTTCTGAAGATCCTCTCTTGATATGTATGTTGAAGATGCTGGTTCTTTTATCACTCGCGATTCAATCGTTAATGCGGCACGAAGGATCAAATGTTAGGGTTTTGATTCGATTAATCAAATAATGTAAGTTTTTAGGTCTTCAAAAACTTCAACAAGAAATTCAAGGTAGATACAAAATTAATTTATTGGCAATAATGTACAACAATTCCAATCCAAATAAATTATTAAATCCCCCCAACGGACTGATAATCTAACGTTTCCTTTTAAAGGCAAACTAATGCAGAAAGAGGTAGAAAATAATGAATTCATCCTATTTATAAATTTACAACAGGGTCCATTTGGGAGGGAAGACTATAGCCAACCCTGACATCTATGTGTAAATCCTCGAACCACAACTATGCCTGACCTCTTTGTTAAAAGCGGAGAAACATTTCAACCCTTGCTCAACTAAATATCAACTTTAATTTCTTAACAGGATCCATGACAAAGTAACGGAACTCTCCAATGCTGAAGAACAAATTTACGATACTCGGCCGAATCTTAATCGAATTAGTTAGTGTACTTCAGATTCACTAAAAATCAAAAAATAAACAAAAATTTTAACAAAACAAAAAAACGACTTCAAAAAATGCACTAAAAAGTAAAAAAATAATTTCGTATTCTTCTACAACTTTATAATCAACTTACCTTTTCTACTCATCAATATGTAGGTACGATTGTTATTTTTGGAGTCGGTGTCAACCAAGGTAGCCGCGGCCCGGCGTGTTCACTTGACAGCTCCTCTCCCGCCGACACCGACTCCAAAAATAACAATCGTACGTACATATTTATGAGTAGAAAAGGTAAGTTGATTATAAAGTTGTAGAAGAATACGAAATTATTTTTTTACTTTTTAGTGCTATTTTTGAAGTCGTTTTTTTGTTTTGTTAAAATTTTGGTTTTTAATAGGTTTTATTTCAAATTCTAAAAAATCGGTAATTATTTTTGTAGTTTTTGACGCTATATGATGGCGAGTCACTATGTCACAGACGCTCGTCAAATCTTAAAGTATGGAAGTCTTTTTCATAAATTTTGATGTAATATTTGAACTTTTCGGATAGGATGAAGAGCAAAAAATAAAAAAAATTAAGAAGATTCATTTTTTATTTTATTTTATTTTTTTATTATTATTGTACAACAGAATAATTCCAATTACAGTACAATTTAGTTACCCTATCAGCATTTAGGCAAGTGACTCTTCAATAATATTTTTAAGGCATATAAAGAACAGTCACTTACATCCAAATGGTTTGCAATTTCATTTAACAGCACCACTCCCCTCGTCATGCTATACTTTGCCAAGACGTCTGTTCTGCCGTTCGGTACTTTAAATAAGTCATGATGTCGACTTCGGCTGTAGTGGTCTGGTACATATAAATCATAGCATCCCAAGAGAAATGGGCTATCGATGAAATTGTTCCAAATTTTGAAAGACAGAATAGCAAGACTTGCTTTCCGCCGAGTTTCTAGACTCCCAGAATCAGTTTCCTCAAGTAAGTCAATATGGTGCATGAACCTTGGATAGGTTCCATGCTTCCGCATAAAAACATACCTGGGGAATTTCTTCTGGATTAGCTCTAACATATCAATGTACTTCTGGTGGTACGGTGCCCAAACATCGCTCGCGTACTCCAGCTTGCTTCTCAGTATGCCATCGAATAACGCTAGCATAGCTTCTTGTTTATCAAACTGCTTACAAGTTCTGATGATGAACCCAAGAAGTTTGTAGCAAGACTGAGTGAGCTACGATATATGGCAAGAGAATGTCAGTTCAGGATCAAAGACGATACCGAGATCCTTCACGGATTTTACACGTGATAACGTTTCGCCAAAAATTTATTTTACAATCCTAAACTATATTTTTTTTTCATCGTGCTTCATCCACCATCCATCCTATTCTGTGTTAATTGTCCCTACTATTCAGTGGCCTACATTGCACCAAGACCAAATCTAGGCTGTGTTGTTTTTCAAGTTCGGGTACGAAATAAAGCGTTTTCAATATTTTATTATCATCTTCCGCTGATTGTTTTTGCCAACTGAATAAGCCTCCCCAGAAAACATGTTTCAAGTGCCTGCCCCCTTGTATACCGGTCGCACCGGACGGGAGTTCTCCTGGCTTGATTGGTATATCCTTATTTTATCGATATTTTAACAATTATTAATATTATATAACACAGCTGATAGCGCTACCCAATTTTTTTTCGCCTAGTTTCACAGCAACTCGAAGGATATCGTGTTTTGTGTAAACACGAGGATTGACGTACCGATCACTGCAAGTCTGCGAGTACTTACTTGCGCACAGTAGATACTACACACACTTCCATATAATTGAATGTAGGTTAGCATCGAAAATCCAAATCCATTCATCCTTCCAGCGTGCTTCGCGCGGCTCGGGTCGTATGCAAACATCTATCTCCGGTTCCGTATTTCCTGTGGGTAGATATGGGGCTGTACCTATACCTATACGGTGTTCGTGTAAACCTACCTCCAGTAGTAGGTTGCTCCCTATTCGTATAGTGTGTAGTGCGGTCGGTATCTGTATCTGGCTAGCTTTTACCATATTATTCATGTCTCGATCAGCTGGCGAAGGGCGCACGTGGCGGCGGCCAACCGCAGTCATCTGTCAATATACCGCGGGTAGTTTTTATTTTATTTCTTTGCCCGCATTTCACTCCCATTTCGTACGGTCGTGTTTTTCCTTTTTTATCGGGCACCTGTGTCGAGTGACACAGCACTGTGACGTCACCAGTCACCATGCCATACTCACACATGCGTACGCACAGCTTTGGAGGAGAATAACTGTATTCCCATTTTACCTGCTTAAGATTTCCCTGTCGATTGTGTTTCAATATAACGGAGAGTTCTTTCATTTAGTTTTGGTATCTTGCATTTTATTGGGTTTATCTGTTGTAGGTCAAGGGGCTTTGCCGATTATTTGGACTGAAAAACGGCATTAAGACTTTGAATGTGACAACGGTACCTACCTAGGTTATCTTTCATCAAAATATCAGATGAAAATATATCTACGGAGATTTGACCGACTCAGTGGCTGAGTTGGCATCGCGTTGGGGTAGGTACCATCCGGGTGCGTATTTCCAAAAACTGTACCGGTTCAGTCTCGGTAGCGACAATTTACATTTTCAATATCAAAATTTAAATATTTAGAAATAAAATTATTATTTTCTAATAAACATATTGGAAAGATTATTTTATCTAGATTTTAAAACAAGTTTTTGTTTTGGAAGGTGATAAAAAACAACCAATATAGAGGTGTATTTACAATATATGGGAATAATATCAAAATTTAAATACTTATATAAAAATAAAATTATTAATTTGTAATATACACATTGGAAGGATTATTTTTTCTAGACTTTAGAATAATTTTTGCTTTTGAAAAGTGATAAAAAATAACCATTTAGAGGTGAATTGAAAATGTAAATTGTCGCTACCGCTATTGAACCGGTGTGGGTTTTGGAAATATGCCACTCGGGCATCGCGTGTTCGATTATTCGGCTAGCTAAATCCTCCATCACGACACTAGCAACATTTTTCGCTTATTAGTAAGTAAGAGATTTGCAAATATTGTTTGATTTTTCGTAACCCGGGAATGTTTGTCTCTATTTAAGAAAAAAAATTAAGATTCATAATTTTATTATTATTTGTTTAGTAGTCTCTGAGGAAAATAATTTCCCTCAGGGCTCTCTTCTTTCATCTTAGGAGATGCTGTGTGGAGGGTCTCTTTTAGGAAAGAAAGGACAGGAAGTTCTGGGAAGGAAAAAGGTACCTATGAGAGGTGGGTAGGAATCTGGGGGTCAATGTATTCAGTAGTGGCGGTGGGTCGAGAGAGTCCGGCTGGAGAAATCGAAAGGTCTCCCTCAACCAGTGTCTTCCGATCCGGCCCGGCACGCAGTAGGTGGTCAAACGCATCCGCCACAAAGACACAAACTTTCAGATTATTTATAAATATTTTCTAGTTTAATCTTTTCTTAGACCGATAGTAGCTTTCGATTCACATAAATTCGTGGCCGTTCCGTTTATACCATTCCCGGGTAAAATTGCAAATCTGACGTAGGTTGGTACCTAGATATTTGCGATTTAATTTAAAATGAACTAAATGTTCGTTTTTTTTAATGTACTACAATAATAATTACAAAATGAAGATTAGGTGAAGAATTTGACTGTTGCAGGGTATTTGGCTATCTGAACACTGGTTCAACCTTATTTATATTAAACCTCTACAACGTACGTACTGTATAATTTTAATCTCCGCCAGTCTTTTCCACCCAAGCCGGAGATAAAAATGCTCATTTTATTGTCTCTGTAGATCGGATTAAAAATGGGTACACGGCTGAAATAAAAAGCTATATCGCAATATGAATATTCAGCGTCCTCGGCACTCGGCAGTTCGCCGCCGAGAGAACGCTGTATGCCATTTCGGACCGAGTGGTAACCGGTTTTTTTTTGGGCACTTGAAATTAGGCTTCAAATTTATCTGTTGGAGAAGCGAGCTATGTATGCTACTAGTATGCTAGACTCTTAAATCCCGTCAGACCACTTCTGCCGACACGGGAGGTCCGACAACCAACAACAGTCAGCCAGCCAACTGAGCCAACCGAGCCAACCATACAACCGAGATGGAAACATTCTAAAATTGAATTCTAGCTCCCAAGACGCTATCTATTTCGACTGAGTATAAATTTCATTCTTCGCAAAGTTCACAGGCAGAATGCTTTTTTCTGACCTTTTGTTTTATTTTTAAGTGAAAACTTTTTTAGCACCGTTGTGATTTGAAACTCGATGAAACGGAAGCGAGCCACACTAAAAAGAGACATCAACACATACACATACATCCACAGGATTTAGCCTGCGAGAGAATGAGATGTAAATGAGCAACAAATATTTATTTATTTCACGGGTACTCGGCTCCAATACAATACGATAAATCCACGGTCCCACGCAAGCATCCTTTGGTCTAGTGATAATAATCTATTCTCAAATCCTACAAAATTCAAAAAAAATATTTTAATTTTTGTAAAATCAATATCCGATCTTTAAACCACTCCAAAATAAACAGGCAAAGAAAACACAAAAGAAAGCGACATCTAGCGACTCCGAAGAATAAAACACAAATATTAATAAGACGAATTCGACGATAAAAATATAAAAAAGTCATCCTTCATTCACATTGCCAAAAAAAGTGCTTCGTAGTCTCCCCACCATTGTCTAGGTACTTTAGTTTTCTGAAATTTTCACTTCAACAGCGTGTGAATTGCACACTGTGATTTTTTAGGTCCGTTTCTGTCAAAATTTTGTGCGTGTTAGACAACCACACATCGGTAGTTATTTATTACTCTTTCATTAATAACGCTATGTATCTTTTTTATCGTTCGCAATTATTCAGGAGGTTTCACGTTCATAATACATTAATGTCTTTTCCGTGTGTGAAAGAAGAAGCCTGGGACGTTTTTGTCGGGCAATAAATTTATAACGAATTTCCTCTAGCGAGTTGACCAGCCAGATAGAATGTAACTGGCAGTAAGCTGGTTTATTCCCCCCCCCTCCCCCCCCCCCCCCCCTCCTTCTCACCCCAAAGTGTTTTTACGACCGCCAGCCATACACAGAACGTTGGTAGGTAGATACTACGTTCTCAACTAACATAGTAACATTATTTTCCGACTAGTTTTTTCCGCTGTCGCTGTAACTCGGTGACTGGTAACTGGTGACTGTACGGCGCTGTATTTCGTGTTCCTCGCATCCCCAGAGATAAGAACATCTACATATTACTTACAAGATCGTACAAAGTGAATGGATTGATGTACGTCGAGTTTTTAAGTAATGGACGTTTGGGAAAAGAAGTCTTCCAAAGTAATTCAAAATAAAATTCTTATGGAGCTCACAATTTATGTATATATATGTATATAGAGAAAAGAAGGAGAGGACATTCTGGTGTATATATATATACTCACGTATTTTTATGTTTAATGCTTTCTTTACACGAGTATCTACTACAGTTTTCTAGATTATATAATACCTAGGTGTGATCTGCATGCGGAATTGCGTCCTCCTACTCAAAACGGTGTTTTTTTAGATGAAAACTGCTTTAGCACCGTTGTGATTTTAAACTCGTTGAAACGAAAATAGCGATACTAAAAACAGACTAACCCATACATCTATAAGATTTAGCCTGCGTGAGAATAAGATAGTATAATCGGTCTCCTCTTTGTGCGGTGCTTCATATCGGTTCCATGCCACCTCAGAATGAAACCAACTCGGAACCACCTCAGAAAGATCATTAAAAGCTATGAAAAAATCATTTTAAAATAGCCGGTAACCCTAACCTAGCTTAACCTATTTTACCATTTTTTATCATCACTCTTTCTGAGGTGGTTCTGAGTCGGTTTCATTCTGAATTGGCCGGTCACCCTTCATATCCTGTCGGTCTCCTCTTTGTGTAGTGCTTCGTAGCATCCCCAGTATTGTTTACTTTAGTTGTCTGAAGTTTTTACTTCTACCGCGTATGAATTGCACACTTTTTTTTATCTAGTCGTACTTGGCCATGTCGCGGCGATTGAAACCTTAAAGTAATTATCGATATGCGGAGCAGGTAATTAGTAGTTAGTAGTTTGTACTGGTGGCACTCGACAGAGTGATTGTTACGTAATCTAATTGACGATCTCGGCTGCAAATGCCAGACGCACGTGGTGATTATTTGTAAATAGACTTAAATGAATGTCATTAACCTGACGTGTCCTCAGCTTATTGTGTACGTAACAACAATAAATAAACATTCTCACAACTCGTTGGTTTGTATATTTGGCATCAGTCCTGCTGACGTCACACACCATTACGTCACTTTGGAGCGATGCGATTCGTTCCCTTTGCGTTCACATTATTTCCTTATTGCACGCTTAACAGGAAATCCATATTTTATTGCTCTCTTATTTCGATACATCATTTTCATTACAATTTAATATTTCATCGTAAAGTCTTTATGACGTATGCAAGTGTGCAGTTCACAAAAGTGTGCAGTTCACAAAAATGCAAGTGTGCAGTTCACACGCGGTAAAAGCGAAACCTTCAGAAAGTGGGGAGGCTACGAGGCACCGCATAAAGAGGAGACCGATGGGCTACGAAGCACCGCAGAAAGAGGATATCGGTTTTTTTTTATCTTATTCTCTCGCAGGCTAAATTCTATAGATGTATTCGTTTGTCTCTTTTTAGTGTCGCTTTTTCGTTTTGTCGGGTTTCAAATCACAACGGTGCTAAAGAAGTTTTCTAATTGTATGCATCGTCGGCCGGCGTAGTCCAGCGGTAAGGCTCTTGACTAGCACTCCGAAGGTCGCGGGATCGAATCCCGGCGTGGAAAATAAATTTTATTTGATAAATTTGTGTTATTTCACAATTTATTCATTTAAAATAATATATAGTATATTTGCGGCACATTCCAGAGTGGAAGATACTCTCAGTATCGCCCTGGTGTAAGACCACCATTCAGAATTGAAACGTTGCTTGAAATGGCGTTAGCCGTGTTTGGTGACCAGATCTGAATAGCCAGGTACTTCCCCACCTTCCTCTTCCCCATCTCCTTCCCTTCACCATTACCTTCATCCTCACAACATACCCCAATTGGGGATGCCATAGCCCCGCTGGCTCCAGACGGGAGCAGTTAGGACTCTTGTGCGGTATTCATGTAAAAAAAAATCTTCGGTAATGAGCTGTATTTACACCTACGCGTCCTCGGCGTTATACTTTCCTGCCAAGTATCCTTACTTGCGTGCTGATTTGAATGCGCAAATATTCGTAATATTTCAATAGATTTGATGCACTCACCCGCTGGTTGCTGATTCTCTCCACTCCCACGTTTTTCTCCTCCCGCTGTGTGGCCGTGTAGTGTGTTTACTCTCGGCAGATTACAAAATAAACACAACTTTAACGAATGCGAATTATTCATCACGCGATTTTGAATGTGTTTGGACAGCTCGCCGGGGACTTGTGCGTAATTTAGTTGATTGTTTTAGTCGATTTTCCTGGCACACTCGATGTACACGCTCGCTTATGCAACATGTCCGTATTCTGTAATGAAGGTCGTGAGTCGTGACTTAACATGTCTCGAGTCTTTTGATGCCGGAGATCTTAACTATCCGTGTCTTTCATCATCCCCAACCGGCGTGTTTATTTCCAGGTAGATGGTTAAACACGTTGTATTCGGTAGGTACCGTACTCTATTCCAATGTGTTACCATTTATATACATCTACACGATAGTCAAGTGTATTGTAAGCTCTACACTGCTCGCGAAGTTCTTCGACGAAATATTCGGGAAAGTTGACCGAAGTTCGAAGTACGTTGCTACACTCTCGTTCAACTTCGCGAGAAGCTCATTCGCGCGGTGGTGCCGTCACGGCTCGCACGTCATGGACGTTCAAGTAGCAGCTGCCGTTGCAATGTGCACGCTCGCTTATTATAACTATGTACATATTTATCAAACGAAGAAATAAAATAAGGAACTACTAACACAACATTTGGGCAAAAAGCTTCTTATATTATGGCATTAAACTCTACAATAAAATACCACTCTCACTCAAAAACCTCAACATTATAACATTTAATTTTCAATTAAAAAGCTGGATACTAAATATAGGGAGATCAGAAATAGAAAATATACTGATATCAAATACAGACTAAAACCAAATCTAGTGAACTAAATTATAAAGAAAACACTATCTTATTTTATTTATAATTATTTAAAAAATATATGCTACATGATATATGTTATGTCTATTTCATATTAATTTCTTATAATTAAATTATAATATGTAAGTGAAATCCTCAGCACGGGAGATCGGAGTGAGGATATCATTATCTCTACTTGTTACTAAGAAATGAAGACAATAAACCATTATTATGATTTATTGACGCATCTTTTTTTCTACGGTAGCTCCTGTACATAGCAAAAAGCTAATCCTTCTTTTTCTTTAATTCGTCTACGGGTAATTCTAACATGCCCTGGTCGCAGGAGCAACAGAATTTGCTCCTGCGACCAGTGTATTCCACTCATAATCGTGCCGTATGACAATATAATAAATAATAATTACTAGCGCGCACGTCTATTCACGACGACGTATTGAAGCGAAGTGAAGTTAACCGAGTAGTGTAGAAAGGCACTTCGTGTAGGCACTTCGTGCAACCTCGAGTCCTTTGACTCGGGCACAAAAACCGACAAAAACTGGAGGTCGCCCGAGACGAGCCAAGGTTGGACGAAATTAGACGAAGTTAGACGAAGTGCCCCTCCGCACTATCGTATTCGGCTAACCTCGTTCAACTTCGCGAGCAGTGTGGAGCTTGAATAACAAGAAATCCTAATGTTTCCTTTATAAATTGTATTCATTTCAGAACTAGTTCTTTGGCTTGGCCCACTTCATCATTGAGAGTGAACTTTTAACCCCTTAGTCCTCGGGTCTATTTTGTCAGAAAGTAAAAATATTTCCGCTTTGCAATAAAAATTCCAATAAATGGAAAATTTCTGAATGTATCCAAAAACTAATAACTGTTTTTAAATACGCTTTCAAATATATAATTAGAAATTAACATAATTTTCTTAACCTAATTTTTTAATGCACACGTAATACACATCTACCGGATCCTGCCTTGATGATGAACACTGCAACGATGTCGGAAACGTTGGCTAAAGAAGGAGGTAGCGCATCACGGCATAACACCCCAAAAACAACTAACGAAAATGCTTTTGGCTGTGAAAATCTTAAAACGTATCCACAGGTAAAAAGTTTTAAAAATAGTACTACGTTAGGAATAGTACTTGCGTTTTTTCTAACTAAAATTACCTACTCAGATAAAAATAATAAAAACACATATTTTATTAGGAAAATCTATATAATCTATATCTATATAATCTATCTATCTATCTATCTATCTATCTATCTATCTATCTATCTTCTATCTTCTTCTTCTATCTTCTATATAAATAAAAATGAATCGCCGAAATGTATGTACGCGCATAACTTCCGAACGACTGCACCAAATTGGATAATTCTTTTTTTGTTGTGTTCGTTATTGTCAGGACAAGGTTTGTATACAACTTCTGATGAGCTCTGGCAATATGAAATTTGTATTAAAAAATTGCAATAGATGGCATGCAAGCTGTTTGAAAACTGAATGTACTGGGACTGAATGTATGGAATGCGGGAGGGAGAGGGGAACTCGCGTAGAGAGTTCGCGGGAGGGGGGAGGGGAACTCGTGAGGGAGGTTGGCGGGACGGGGTAAAGGGGAAGGTTGGGAGTGGAGTGGAGAGAGGGGAAGGGGATGCGAGAGAGGAAGGGAAGGCGGAACGGGACGAATGGGAAAGGACACGCGGGGAGAAATAATACTTTCATTAAATGGCATAGCAACGCATGCCGGGTACCAGCTAGTTTCTTATAAACGTTATCGTCAACTCACTTTATCGTTTCATGTAAAAATAATTAATTAAAAAATTAAACGTTTCAAAAAAAAAATTAAAAATTTCTGTCGGAATCTTTGGTTTCATAAACGTGTACACTTTAATTATTTTGTGGTTAATTTTTGGATTTGAATATAAAGCGTGGTGTTTTTCTTTCTCAGTTTTACCATTTCGATAATATTTCTAACCATGATAGTAAGGGAGACACAGCGATTTCTATGAGCCCTATATGAGTTATTCCGAAAAGCGATCAAATTGGCCTGAGAGTTAAACTGACTTTGAATTCAGATAATATTCTTTCGCACGGCGTTAATTCTTATTTCGGCGTTAATCATTCATAAGTGTTATTATTTATTATAGCGAATCAGAGCAGAATGCGCCGTTGAAGTGCGCTATGCGATGACGTCGATCATGTGAAGTGCGGGGTTCAATGTCAAGGTAGACTTTATATTTGAAGCTTTCTGGTGAAGTGTGTGTCGGTTCAGAGAAGTGGACAGAGTTTTTAATCAGGGTAGGCTGTTTTAAAAACAATTAGTTAATTGATATTTTATAATCACTTACCCCGATAAACACAGCGTTCAAGTTTTAAAATTATACGTTTTATTTATGTATAATTAGGTTTCAATTATTGTATAAAAAAATTCTATATATTTTTCCCTAAATAAGCAAAAAATATAACGAAAAACTTCAATATAATAATATTAGCATTATTTCGCTAGAATTGTACCACTAATAGAGCCACTGACTGCCACATTTGACAGCGGCGTTATATTTGTATCAAAAGGCACGGCCTTTTTCGGCATTCTCAGTGAATGCTCATACATATTTAGCATTTAACATTTTTTGTGTAGAAAACAGTCTTGCTCTTGAAAAAAATTATAAGTGGGAGGTTCACACGCGGTAGAAGTGAAACCTTCAGAAAACTATACTAGACGTAGGAGAGTGGGGAGGCTACGCATTCAGAGGATACCGATTATTCTACCGCATTCTCTCGCTCGCTAAATCCTACAAATGTGCGTGTTTCTCTCTTTTTAGCGTCATTTTTTCGTTTAATCGAGTTTCAAATCACAACGGTGCTAAAGGAATTTTCGCTTCAATACATCATTTTGCATAGGTGCTTATTTTCTGCATTTGAAACGGTAGTGCGGTCGTAGCGTCGCGCGCGGCGCTGCTATTCATTTGTTAGGTATGTGAGTAAGGGAACGTACCCATACTACGTGACCCGTTTAGGGGGGGGGGGGATCTTCAAAATATCACGCTTGGTCACAATGGGGGGCGGGGGGCATAGGTTTTTATCACGTAGTCAATTTATATTTTTTCAACTTGAAATTATAGGTATGCATGCACTCTTGCCTCCGCACAATAAGCGCCGTGTTAATAAAGACAAATATAAGCCAAATAATTTTTTTTAAACTTTTTGTTAGCATGAAATGATTTAAAACCATTTTTATGATTTACTACGTGAAAACTGTAGGTGGGGTCTTGGAATATACTACACGTGGTCACCGAGGGGGGAGGGTGGGGTTAAAAATTGCAAAAAGTGGGTCACGTAGTATGGGTACGTTCAAGTGTGGATCCAGGATTTTTCTGGGAGGGGCACAAGGGGCGGACGGGCAAAAGAATCAATAATTACTATTAGAAATAAACTGGAAGTATCGTACTTCAAGTTTATTTCTACAAGTTCAAGTATGTATAGGAAGGTTTATGAAGGTGTCAAAACAATAGAAAAATTGAACGTTTAATAAAAAGACAGTTTTCTGTACTGTGAACTGTGATGGAATCTCCGCGGTACACAAAAATACCTTCTGGGTGGGGCACGTGCCCCCGTGCCCCCCCCCCCCCCCCCCACCTAAATCCGCCCTTGGGTACTTTCCCTAAGGCAAAGGATGGGTATTGTTTATGTGCCCATATGGAATGCACACCTCTGGAGCTGGAGAATGCCCGGGAGGATGCACGTACGTTTTGTGGTGGAAGGATAGTTGGGGAAAGTGGATATTAGTGGTTGGTTGGTTGGCTGGTTGCACCTTGGCCTAGACCTTGTGTGGATGGATGGATGGATGGATTGGTCGTTGGTTGGTCGGTTGGGGAGTTGGCAGGGGGCGGCAGTCCGCGACGCCTCGGCCCGCCACCGCGACGGCGGCGGGCCCGCTATTATTAGATTAACGCCGACGCCGACTGTAGAGCGCTCCAGAAACGGCTTGCCTTTCCTTTATATTATCCCGAGCACTGTTTTGTGTCCAAGATCTTGTTTGCGATAAATTTAGCTCGAGAATTTGGTGCTAGTGGTTTCTGTATAGGGAACGAGGTGACGCAACCGCGATTTATAGCTTTGACGATTTGCCACATACTAGACTACTCGTAATAACATAAATGATTTCCCCACCGCAATAAAGGCACCCCCCACCCCGCCCACCCGTCTCGCCGCTGTCTCCGCAATGTAACACCTCATTAATAACAATAACACTTTATCTCCCCGCCCGGTTTACCTACCTGTTAGCCTGATACTCCCCTATCGTATATATGTATATATATATATTTCGGTCACATCTGTTCGTCGGGGTAGAAGACGTTAACTCGCTGACCTATCCTAAGTTCTCCCACCGCCCCCTCCTCGACTGCTCCCTCCTTAACCTATTTAACCGTCTGCCCTCCCCATCTACCGGAGCCTAATTGTGTAGTGAAGACCGTATTACGTAAATCGTGTTTGGGTTCGATTTTTATTGCGCCCTTCCTCCCCTCCCCCCACCCACCCCCAGCCTCTTCCCCCTTCAGCTATCAAACAGCGCGGGGGAAGAGGAGGGAGGAAGCCTTTCACACGAATTTGTATTACCCTTGTAATGTTTTGATAAGTGCCTACAATGCCTACCTACATCTGAACATGTTTACCTTTTACTATAATACAATTCAACGTAGCTAATCAGATCAAGGTTGAGTTTTTTGTATTTTTGTTTTTAATCTGTGTTAGTTTATGACCGAGTGACACTTCTTCACTGCATTCGGGACGTGCTTGAAACGTATGAACTGAATGAAATGAAACGAAAACAAAAAATATGATCACATTTTGCTTGCGAGTGGTGACTTGTGACAGTGGCGGGAGACAGAAGTGCATTCAGCGAGCATGACGTGTTTGGCCTGTAAGTGGCAAGTGGCGATATGACATTGGCTAAGCGCCAGGGAGTATTGGTCCAATTGGAAGAGGATGGGCATTCAGGTCACCTCTTGAAGTTTAACTGACCTAGTTTCACAGCTTCTTCTCCCATCATTCAACTCACTTGCCCAGATGGATGTTCATATTTTCATAAGGCTCGTGAAGAGATCTAAAAGTTACTGAAGTTTATGAACTCAGATAGTAATTCAGTTCTTACAGGCAGGGGCGTGATGCGCACCGTTCACTGAGAGGAGTTTGTTAGTAAATAAATATTACATAATATTACCAATGGTAATAAGATAATTTTTCTATTTTTTAAAACGTATTTAAGATTATTAGGCTGGTCATATGCTGAGACGCGGGCCGCACAGAGCAGACCAGCAGCTTAGGTCAGCTTGTAACTGCTTCGGCAAAGGTCGTTTGTGAGGATGTCGAGTCCCGAACCCCAATTATGAATTTAAAATGAATAATTTGCCATCGATTTATAGTCTTTCAAAGCGCAAATACCTGAAAAGCGAGATTCTCATGGTAAATATGCTCATACATTACAAAATCTTCTCTGCGCAGTCTCTGTCTCAGCATACGCATAAAGCTCATCCTTGCAGGGTTTTGTAGGTTCTTATTTTATGATTTGAAATTTTGGTTACTTCCAGTTATATGCTGCTGGTTGGTGGTTGTGATCTAACTGGAGACATGCGCTTCTTTTGTAGTTATTGTGGTTGTCCTATTTATTTGCATGGTGGGAAGTGTTTTTTATTAATTTCCGTTTCGGATTCAATTAGGTTCTGTGTGAGACAATACTACCGATGTGAAATTGGAGATTCCTTAGATTAGATTATTAGACTACTAGATGGAGAAAGAATCCATCTAGTAGTCTAATAATATATTTAGATGTCTTGGGCTTTATTAAAAATTATATATGCCTAAGTGGCATATTATCGAATGAAGACTGATTTCGTTGCCAATAAGATTTCACGATCAGTGGGTGTTCAGTTGCATCACGTAGTATATACCTACATATAATGGTTCCATTCCGACTCAGAATGAAACCATCTCAGAACCACCTCAGAAAGGTCGTTAAAACCTATGAAAAAATAATTTTAAAATAGCCGGTTACCCTAACGCCCTAACCTAACTTAACCTATTTTTTATATTTTTTTATCATCACTCTTAATGACCTTTCTGAGGTGGTTCTGAGTTGGTTTCATTCTAAGTTGGCCGGTCACCACATATAATATTTATAATGAAAAACCTACCTATACCAACTCTCACAGACATAGTGAATCGTGACCAGATCATAATTGGCCGACATTACCCTTTTTTTTCATTGTTGTATCAAAATATTGGACGTACGAGGATAGATCGGGATCACAGTCACGGCTTGACGTGTGTTTTGTAAATATTCGTGTTTTCTTGTTTGTTTGTGAATAACCGCAATGTATTATGTTCAATCGTGCTAAAAAAAATTCAGAATTCATATTTCAATTAATAGATTCAGTTTTCAATCTTGAAATTGTTGTTTTTTTTTGTGTAATTAAAGAGCAATGTGATATAATAATATTTTAACCTAATATCGGAATTAAAATGATAGTTTTAAGTGAGACCAAAACACTAACTTCGAACAGCAAGGGGTAAAACCACTTGTAATGTTCATTAATAAGGCCAATAATTATTGGCTTCGAGGGATAAAAACCACTTCAAACAGAACAGATAAGTTCCATTTTTCAGTATTTTTTACTTGTCAACTAAACAAATTCCTTTTTTTTCGAAGGAAGCAAATACTTTATGGGACATACATTAATTACGTGAGTTCAAAAGGGGGAGCGGGGGGTGGTCCAGCAAAATCTATACGAAGTGGCCCAAATTTATCTCACCAGGGGGGGGGAGGGGTCTAGATTGGAAGAAAAACTGCTCACGTAATTAATGTATGCCCCCTTAGGGTGTTACATTGTATATTGGATGAGGGAACGCACTTTGCAGGGCACCATTTTTTTTTTTCAGTTGATAGTTGACACCGGCCGGGTTTCGCCTAGTTCGGGCTACTTGGGGGCTTATTATATTGACTTTTAACAGTTAGGACAACAATATACCCTAAAATATTAACGATGTGAGTAAAGAAGCCGTGTATACAAATTGCGACGGACATAGTGTCGATTTGCCCTATCAAAAAAAGAAGAAGAAGACGAACAATGTGGGAATTTTAACGATGTGAGTGAAGATAGCGTGTAAAAAAATATACGCCCGCGGCACGGTGTATTGGACGAACGTACGGTCGAATTCGCCCTAGCGGACCTGGAGATTCGACCTTTCCGCCGCGTTAATTTTAATTAATTCTGAAGAACGTGTTACAAATATTTAAAATGTTTCTCCAGGTCTCCTCACTCCCGAAGTTATTAATTCATCGTCTAGAAAAATAAAATATGCTGCTTACCGCTAACTTTATAGTTGAAAAAAAACAGGTTATTTTTTTTTTTTACGTTAACCCCACGCAGGAGGCCCTGGGGAAAATAATTTCCCTCAGGGCCTATGTCATCTGGGATGCTGTGTGGAGGGTCTTTTTGAGGAGAGGAAGGAATGAACATTGGTCTTGAAGAGACCCATGTTGTAGGAAGGAGGAAACACAGAGGCCGGCAAATCATTCCACAGCCGAGCTGTTGAACACAAGAACGAGTCGAAGAAACGACCCGTTCTCATGTGACAAATGTCAACCGTGTACAAATGTTGGGCACGCGTTTGGCGTGTTTCCCGACTATGCACCGGTGCCGAAGGGATCAATGATGCTAGTTCCTCGGAGCATCTTCCATTGTAATACCGGTAGAACGAGGATAGCATTCCCACCCGACGCCTGTGCTCTAAAGATTGCAATCCGTCTGTTAAGATGGGAGAATCTATCAAACGGACCGCCCGTTTCTGCACAGAGTCGAGGGTATTTTTCAGGTATTTTGGAGCTCCAGACCAGAGGTGGCTGCCAAATTCAACCGTGGGGCGCACTTGTGATTTGTACAGGGTTAGCAGTTGTGTACTATTAAAGTATCTGCGGGCCCTGTACGGTACGCCCAGTTTCTGTGAGGCTAACTTTACTCTGGCTTCGATGGAGCCCCCATACCTGAGCTGCCAGCTGGTCACTTAGGGTTACACCAAGCATTTCGATGGAGGGCCTTTTCGGAAGATTGCTTCCGTTGAAAGAGACTAGATTTTCATTTCGATCCCTTTTAGACGTAATCAGACAAGATTGGGTCTTTGAAACATTAAATTCAACGAGATTATTTTTACCCCAAGAGAAAACACTTTCGAGGTAACCGTCCATTCTTTGCTTCAAAGCCCTACGAGCTGTTGGAGTTTGTGAGCCCTTTGGGGGCTTGTCAAACAAAAAGCTATCATGAAATGTACTGTCATCCGCGTAACAGTGAATTGGTGCACATGACAAAAGGTCGTTGATGTGCAACAAAAACAAAGTCGGAGACAGAACCGATCCCTGCGGGACGCCAGCATTTATCGAGTGTAAGGAAGAGGTGAAACCATCGACTACCGTCTGAATCGACCTCTCCCTCAAGAAGTCGGCAATCCACGTACACAAGGATGCGGGAAGTCCGTAAGAATGCAGTTTGTTGACAAGTCCTCGATGCCAAACCCGGTCAAAGGCCTTGGAGATGTCCAGTGCAGCCGTTTGGGTCTCACCGAAACGTTCCAGGCATCGCCCCCAAACATGCGTCACATACGCGAGAAGATCACCGCACGAGCGGTTCCGCCGGAATCCGTATTGACGATCGTTGATAATTTTGTTCTTCTCGAGGTATGTGAGCAGTTTGTCGTTGATCACACGTTCCATCACCTTAGACAGAACTGATGTGATCGCTATGGGGCGGTAGTTGGCCGGGTTGGAGCGGTCACCCTTCTTTGGAATAGGATGGATAACCGCTTTTTTCCAACCAGAGGGCACAGAGCCAGTCTTCAGGGACATTTTAAAAAGCTTCGTCAAAATTGGAGCTATTTCTGCAGCGCACCTCTGCAGTACCAGGGCAGGTATTCCGTCAGGCCCACCAGCTTTATTAACATCAAGCCCTCGTAAAACTTGGAGGTTATAAAGTTTTAAAATCGTTGTACATAAAATAAATGGTAAGGTATTGTTTTTATTAATCTTAAATACAAAGAACTTACATCCCCAGTGTTCTGTTGGAATAAAAAAGTTATTATAGTTACGAATTCGCCGGAAATGATTAAAATGTGAGTTTTGAGCAACAAAAATATATTAGGGTTGTGTACCGCTTTAGTATAGTGAGCCCTGATGAGGGCTTGAGCTAGGCGAGGCCTGGTTGGCTTTTGATTGTTAGTTCGAGTGCAGGGTGGTGTATTGCGGGGCGTGTTTTTATCATTTACTACATAAGTGTATTTTTTCACCCTTTATTTAAAAACTGGTAGGCTGATTTTCACTATTTCAGAAAAGGTTGTGGAGCACTGATCTCTGATAAACATCTTATACCCATTGAGGGACATATATTGGTCTATTTGGACGAGTACACAAGAATATCACGGTTACCATTAAAGGTTTCAAGTATGGTCTAGATTTGTTTTTTTTTTAAATAGGTAGGTACCTACCTAATTCACGAAATTTGTGGTGATTGGCGGAATACTTGAAGAAACCGTGTTGTCTGGGAAGGAAATCACTTACTAGACATGGAAAATAGTTAAACACGTAAAACCTCTTCAACAAGGAAATAAAGGAACACCTATGAAAATATGAAAGTCAAATGCTGTGGACATGTGGCGGAGGCAGGGAATCACAGAAGACTGGAACTTTTCATAAAATACGAAAACTAGAAGCTGCGGGAATGGAAAGTGGAAAGCTGGAAACAACTGAAACAGGAAGTGAGAAGCTGTTGGGAGCTAAAATCGCTAAGTGAGAAGCAGGTAGCAATGATCAAGAAGTAAGAAGCAGCGTGAAACGGGATGCAATAAGGGAACGTACCCATACTACGTGACACGTTTAGGGGGGGGGGGTCTTCAAAATGTCACGCTCCATACAAATGAGCGGCGGGTTGCTTAGGATTTTGGTCACCGGGGGGGGGGGGGGGGGGGGTTAAAAATTGCAAAAAGTTGGTCACGTAGTATGGGTACGTTCCCTAAGCTGTGGAAGCGGAAAGCACGAAGCAATGGGAAACGGGAAAAAAGCAGGGGGAAGCTGGAAGCTTGTCGCATAAAACAAAATAACGGGAAGCTGGAAACGAGAAGCAAGAAGCAGCAGGAGAAACGAAAACCATAGCTCAATCAATTCCTTTATTCCTGCCCATCGTATATTCCAATATTGGCTTATTAGATTGCCATGTATACCGGTCGATTAAACTCCAACCTCCTTCCCATCCCCAGAGCATGTGTTCCAGTCCTGCCCCCTTGTGTACCGGTCTCACCGGGACAGGAGTGCTCCTGGCTGGGGTGGTACAATCGTATCGTATCGTTGTATCAAAATATTGGACGTACGTAAATATATGAACACAATTAAGACGCTCTTTTGACCAACACAAGTGTGGTACCATCGATGATGTGATAATGAGAATGACGTGTGTTACCGCGATCGCAATGTTTAATTCGTCGAAGGAAACGACCTTCCTCGTTCGGTGCCCGTGAATACATAAAATGTAAATGTAAATCGGCTCTGGTAGCGGCAGAGCGGCCTGATTGAAGACCATCGCAATTATTCAGTTTCTGGCCAAGGTTGGTCATACGAGAGGTCCCGTTGCCGCCCGTTAGAGCCCGTTCACACTTCCGTCGTAAAAACGGAGAGGGGTTCCGTCGTCACGACGGAAGCCCTAGCCGCTGTAGTGGCTCTATGGAGCTGTTCACACTTGTCGGATCCGGCGCGAAGACGGATCCGTTTTTTTTCGCCGGAGAGTTCGCCTACGCAGAGCGTCCGTCGTGAAGCCGGAAGGGAACGCGCTGGCTCATACATTTCAATGGAGCTGTTCACACTACACGGCGGGACGACGGATCCGTTTTGAACCCGCCACACCCCGCTTCACACTTCACCACCGCCCGCTCCCAGACGCAAGGCGGCAGGCAATTTGTGTTTTTATGGGGCGCGCGTTTGGCGTTTTGTAATATTATTATATAATATATATGTTCGTTCCAGAATGCGATTTTTTCTATTTAATCTCAAGAAAATATTTAGTCATATCATTCATGTTTTTTAGTGATTTTAGTTATAATAATTGCTGAATGATTTTCGCGTACTTTCTCCTTTTCAAGTATGCAAACACAATATTCTCCCACGGTTTGAACAAATAAGGTCCGACCCCTGAAGTAATTTTATGGCTGGAATTATATCAATACATTCCCTTACCGAATTCGAAGAAAAAGTTTATTATTTAAATTGTTTTATTTTTAAGTAGGTATTTGTACATTTCAAATAGCACCTATTATGGCATTATAGCAACTATTTATGGCAGCCTCAAGGGAAAGTTTTTGCTGTCGGCCGTACTGAAGAATGATAAAATGTTTTGGTCGTTGTTTTCGTAGAGTAGGGTCCGTTTTCAAGACGGATCCGTCTTGAAAACGGAAGTGTGAACAGGGGCCTAGGGCTTCCGTCGTGACGACGGAACCCCTCTCCGTTTTTACGACGGAAGTGTGAACGGGCTCTTACCGCCGCACCGGCCGCGGCAAAAATAAACAATATCGTTAAACGGTCGTCGTGTGTGACAAAAAAGGAAAACAAAGACTCGCAAACAACCAACATGTGTGGCGGAGACATAAAGCAGGGCGGCCTGAGGAATTCCATGAATGGTCTTCCATACCTGCCATCTACTGTGTTATAGGTAGTCCACTACTGCGTTGCTTTAAGTACGACCTGCGGAAGGGCATCATTAAGTCGACCTTTTTTACCGTCAAATCTAAGGCCTCCCTCTACCACCAGACTTCAATCAACGAGATACCTACCAAATGACGAAACGATTGCTTTTTTCTTCTACACACTTGATACAAGATGAAATAAAAAAGTCGTCATCATTTTTAAGTTCTAGTCCGTTATCTTTAATCGTGTTCTGAAACAGTTATTTTGCATACCTACACCTAAATCATTTAGTTTTTCAATCGATAGGAGCGAATATATCTAGAAATATTCAGAAAATACGTGTAATAACTGGTAATGTTCAATCGGTACTATTATATGGTTTTTAATTAGGTATATATTATCTGGTCAGCGTAATATTGGATAAGATCCTTGATTTCCTGAGAAGTATAGGTAATCATTGAACCATATTATTTGCGGTGCGGGAATATTGGGAAGCGATGTTTGGCTCCGGGCGGTATATTCAATCATTCTACCAATTATTTCTTGTCCGATTCTTCAGAAATATTCTTTCAATCGCCTCCGGGCGGTGGCATCACATAATAGGAGCTATATTTTTTATATTTAAAAAAAAATGCTTTTCGTATAACTTTTCCTTTCAGATTACGTTTTGTAAATGTAAATAAGTTAATCAATAAGATGTATCACATTTAGAGGCATTCTAATGTCTAACAGAAATATTTTATTCACGAAGAGAGCGAAACTTTGGCGCAGTATGAGCGCGCATGTATGGTTGATAAAATGTTTTTAGAGTTCAAATTATACCTGTCTCTAAGTTAGTTTTTAAGTTATCATCACAAATGGAAATCCAGAAGAATTCCGCTTGGAAGAAGCTATGTGCGTGTGTAGCTGTGTGTAATGTATTTAAAACGGTCCTCCGTTCAAAATTAAATTATTCAACGTTAAATGCTAAAGAAATTCGGTGAGGCGAAAGGACAACATTTTCCTAGCTTTCTAAATTTCTCAAGCAAATTTAAGAGCTACATTTTTTCCTCGTGTTAGTTTACTAGTTTCAGCATTTCAGATCTCAGGCGACGCCTTCTACCTGATCCTGGTGCGACTAGTAACTTGGTTTACCGGGCTGGTAAAAGACGCCTCTGAGCAAAAGCGCGCACCTTCGTCTCTAGAATATCCCGTAGCTCTAGGTAACAGAAGGTCCCCTTGGAACAAGCCGCGAAGGAAGCACGCGCACGGGTCAACAACCCTGATTTCTCTTTGTCTCCCTGGCTTGACCAGCGCACAAAAAAAAACTCGCCCGGCTCCTCACAATATCAGAATAAATCAACCTTAGTTCGTTGCAATTCCTGTATGAAATCGTTCATCAGATCTATTCCCGCTCTCACCCACACAAGAACCCAAACAAAAGAAACTAAACTTCATGTTTTCCGCTGTGGTTCTGTGTGATGTAATCACGATTCTAATCTATAATCGATCTCTATTACTTTATTATATTATTGATGTAAATATTCAGAGAAAATTTAAATCGTTTTCAGCTGTACCGCTTTTACTTTCAGCTCGCTATCCGCTATCCACAAAGTTGCGTGTCAACTGATATTATTTAAATCGGTTCAAGGCATCATGCTTCCGTATTCATACAACAGCCGCCTCTGTGCGAGTGTGAGTGAGAGATTGAGCGGATGTGTGTGTGACCGTGAAATGTTCATTCATTAACAAATCGGCTGAGATATGCGGAAGGTTATTCCGCCACGTGCTGCTGCTCCCTGCTCAGTGCTCGGTGCTCTGCCACGGCTCTTTCTGGCTTCTGGCTATCGGCTATCGGCTCTACCGTCTACCAGCCACCATTGTACCTATATTAAAGTATACCTACTATAAACACGCGCACACACTCGACCAGAAGATACATTATTATTATTTATTGTAACACATTTGGACTTGATACGCTTTCTCACCACTCACGATTATGATTTTGATGCTTTATTTTATCTATTTCCTTTGTTGGTGATCATATTATTATAGTATCTAGGGACAGTGTTGATAGATTGCCAGAGAGTCTCTCATTCTATGATGTACTAAAGTATTATTATTATTTTGGTTGCTTATTTAAAAAAAGGGCAAACCCGTAGAGTTATATTATTCCCAGGGAGAGCGTTGCCACGTTTTGCCGTTCAAGTCCAACTGGAATTGGAATTCCAACCAGCCCGTTCGCTAGTCTGCAAGCTGCAAGCATGAAGGTGGGCGTCCTCTACTGACACGTGAGTGACACGCTCCCCGCATACTAACGACTAACGAGACCAGCACAGCGGCCACCCGTGATTATTCTGACTATCCTTCTATCCTGCTCTCCTACTCTAACGCTCCCCCAGCCCATTCACAGAGGTGCACAAGAAACCTAGCTAGCTGGCTAGGTGGCTAAGTAAATATCAATAATATCCCACAACATTGAAATGAAACGAAAATTTCTCGGTCACAAAATGCATTATTCTTCCTTTTTCTTAATGTAGGTCAGATTTACAAATAATACCCCAGTAGTACTAGCAGATGGCCTTCTCGAAATCTCCCCTCGCCTCTTCTCTCGCGGTCAGGCTAATCTCAGCGAACAATTATCTGTAGGCCCCTCCGCTACCCCCTACCCCCTCGGGCCGGGGAACCCCCGTGGGTGGGGGGGCAGACACCCCGGCAGACCGCGTGACGTCACTACGCCAAGAAACCAGATTTCCCTAAAAAGTGTGTATAGGCACTACAGGCAAGTACCTAGTGCTATCCGCAGGTAGCCAGCAGCCAACAAGCAAGCAACCGACCAACCAACCAACCTACCCCCGTCGCCTCCGTTCGCTATGTAATACAAACACTCTCTCACTAACCCGCGGGTACAAAACTGAACACTGAACAGACTCTTAACCCCCTCGTAACTCCTGCCTCGTGCCAGTGCTACCAGTGCCAGAAGCAGTAGCGGTGACGGTGACACGGGAGCGAGTGGGAAGTGCGAATACTTTTACTCACTCCTTCTGTCGTTTTATGTCTTTGAATGTGATTCCATTTCAATACTCCATTAAATTTATATTTTACTACTATTTAATCGGCCTTTTCGCTCGTAAAATTTTCATGATTTCAAATAATTACTATGCTAATGATACGTAGGTACTTATTACCTTTTAACCTAGAGAATCGCCGTTATCCTACCGTGTTGTATTACAAAAATACATAATAGTAACAAAATTCTGCAAGACGATCGTTAGATTTATAATGAAAACAGAATATTATTGTGTATTTAGCCACTGTTGCATAACACGCAAGATTAACGGCTGATAAGAAACGTCGCGCACTTTTTATCGAAAAGAATAGTATAATACATAATATGTACTGTACATACATAAACACATAATATGAGACAATACAGAGATATGTGGAGCTGTATGGGTGGCCTCAGATAAACTCGTGGTTCTAGTTACGGGGGACGCACACACGAGTAGGAGGCATTCCTCTACATAAGGTTAAAATATACAGTCCGGTATTCGGTAGTGTGAGTGTGTGAATAAGTGTTGGGTTTATGTACGGTGGTGGTGACTGTGTGTGGTGTGTGTATATAATATAGACATAAGTATAGCGGGTATATAAGGCACAAGGTTGGGGAAGCCCGTCGGTGAATCAGCTGATTCACTATCGCTGGCATGGGCTCTATTTGTCTTTTTATTAGGTGAGGTTGACGGGTCATGAGACTCCACCGTTTGTGTTCTTTCTTTATTCTATTATCTTCTACTCGGCCTCTATTCTTCTCTCCTCTTCTCTCTCGATCCAAACAAACTCCAAGCCACGGGTTCGCATTATTCGTACAGAGACGATTCTCAATAGAGGATCATGCAATATTATTTATCAAATCATGTTCCTTAGGACGCGTGTTCGTGAGCGCACATGTAACGCAGAAAGAATCGTTACTGTCTTTTTGAGTACCTACCGCACAAGAGTCCTGACTGCTCCCAACGGTCTGCAGCCTAATGGCATCCCCAATTGGGGAATTTTGTAAAGGTATTGGGGATGGAGAGGGGAATGAGATGTGGAAGAGAAATGTGGGGAAGTACCCAACTATTCAGATCTGGTCACCAAACACCGCTAAAGCCATTTAAAGCAATGTTTCAATTATGAATGGTGGTCTTTCACCGGAGGCGTCTACTAATATCTACAGGAATTCCAAAAACTGAAAAAATCGAACTATTATCTATGAGAACCAAAGTGTTGACGAATATCTACAGCTCAAACTGTTGACTAATATCTATGAGAACCAAAGTGTTAACGAATATCTACAGCACTGGCAGAAGTTGGATTTGCAATTATGTATAGCATATTGGAATAACGTAATATTGCGTATGCAGTTTAAAAAACTTAATTTATGTAAGTACGTATGTAAAAATCCCTAATATCGGACTATTGGACACATTTAGCTGATTAGTCCAACCTACGCTCTGTAGATATTAGTCAACACTGGGACCGTCATAGATATTCGTCCGACCTTAGCTCTGTAGATAGTCAACACTCTGAAGTTCGTAGATATTATTTCAACATATGATCTGTAGATATTCGTCCGACATACAGGCTGTAAATATTAGTATCTGGAGTACTTTCACCGGGCGATTCTAAAGAGTATCTTTCACTCTGAAATTTGCCGCATGTTTTACTACCTGTTATTGTTGTTGAGTTAATTGTGGAACGACACAAATTAATAAAATAAAATTTACGCCGGGATTTGAATCCGCGTCCTCCGACGATTGCTAGTAGAGGGTCGTACTCCTCTACGTGTTACATGATGATATAATATTATATATTTAAAGCACATGAAGCCGAATCTTTGCTAATTTTCTGCAAACCGAATTTTTATTCGTTTTTTTTTCTACAGAACATGTACTACTAATAAAATCTCCACACATGTTGATATATTAATATTTTATATTTATTATCTCACGTGTATCTTTCAAACTGTTGAATTGATGTAATGCGTAGGTATTTAGTTAACACACTGAAAATTTTAACTAAGAACTCTATTACGATCTACTCACCATCCGATTTGCAGAACCGTTGATATATGTTGGGAGGCAGAATGGGGGAAATTAGAGGTTGCCTCCACACCATCCAATTTGCAGTGTGGTGATTGACTTTGCTCTATGAACACGACCTATGCGCAAACGTATCTTGGCTTTCATGTCACTTTCAAATTTTCATAGCGTTGGTTTTATTGACAAAATAAAATGAAAATATTGGGAAGAAAATGTAAATTTTTATCCACTTAATAAACATCTTAAGGGAACTGAACCCTGCCGATTTCAGGAGTTTAACAATAAAATAAACATATTTTATATATTATTTATCGCATTTAGTTCTGGTTCAATCTTGCAATCACATAGAGATAGCAGCCAATAAAAATATGCGTTAAGAAAATGAAGACAATGTTGGTAGTTCTTAGTCGAAATATGACCGCATCGGATAGGGACACATTAGCTCAGTTGATAGAGTTGCGGCACGGAAAGCCGAAGGTCCAAGGTTCGAGTCCCAGAGGTGCCAGTATTTTTCTTTTTCAGATTTTCGATTGAGTTGCGCTAATATTGTCTTCATTAATTAAATAGAAAAATAAAAATATTAATCATTTAAATTTTTTTTTCCTTTCTCACACAACTGGAATGGTGTGGTTAAATTTCAATTCAAAAATACCATTATTTCTCTGGACAATTATTTTATATTATATTTAGTGAATATTCTTTTTATTGAATTACTTGCGTACGCCGAGATTTGAACCCCCGTCCCCCGAATTCGTAGCCGAGAGACTTACCCTTCAACCACAGAGGCAGTACAAATGCACTACGTGTTTTGGTAGGTGCGTCTATAAAAATTTTCGTAGTAAGTATATTACAATAAATTATTAAATAAAGTAGGTCACGCTATTTTATTACGCATATATAATTAATTTTTGGAATAAATTAATTATAACAAAGAAAAAAAATATTCATTCGCAAAATCTGTTGAGAAAAATATCTATGATAGCATACGTATAGGTCGATAACAAACGCACGGAACGCTCCCGTCGAGAAATTGGATGTTTGACTTCACACTCTCGGACTTGCTGCAGATTGGGTAGAAATAGTACTAATTGTATGAGATTTACACATCATAATAAAGCTAAGCTGGTGTGTATAGGGATTTTTTAAACGTCCTACTTACCATCAGAGATGCAGGATCTCTGCAAGTCGAATCGTTTGCAAGCAAAACCGCCAGCCGCATTTCCTTTGTCGGGTCGTTGGAATAATATTAATTCGGCTGGCAGTTTTGCTTACAAGCGATCCGATGTGCAGAGACCGTGCATGCAGTGAGTAGGCCGTTTAACATATAAATAAAGAAATAACCGTAACAAACTAATAGGGTCTACTCACCATCCGATTTGCAGTACAGCATGCTGAACCGCCCAACGAATTATTATTTTTCCGACGGCCTGACAAAGGAAATAATAATAATTTGGCTGGCGGTTTTGCCTACAAACGATTTGCAAGATCAATATTTGCATGATCAAGACCCTGAGTGAGTAGGCCGTAGACACAAGACAAGACACACGAGACTAGCTTTATTAACAACTACAAATCCGTTTCCTAAAATTGATATCAGGCAAAAAAAAAGTTCAATTATGTGATGGCGATTATAAAAAAATGTTCTCCTTGTGTAATGTGCTCTCTATACATAGTAGGGTAGATTACCAATTAACTCTAGATGAATTCTGGAATACAGAATTCAAAAAACCTGTAAACCATAACTACCCCACTAGGCATAGAGAAGCACAAATGTTTATTATTAATAAATCTCAAAATGTATACGGTGATAGAACAAAAAGGCATAAAATTCCGGAAATATTTAATGCATTACCTGAAAATATTAAAAACGAGACATCATATTCAAAAATCAAAACTAAAGTTAAATCATTCTACTTCAATAGAACATGAAAACTAAAATATTGTATAAAAATACCTAAATCTATGAAAAACAAATAATATTGTGAACGAATAGGTACCTAGATCTTTTAACCATTGTTCAAAATAAAATTAATGTTATAAAAAGCATTATAATAATTAGTTAAGTATTTTAATATTAAGTATTATATTATTAAATAATTACTAGGTATGTATTAAGCACCAAAATATCAAACATTTTATATGTTGTAAGTAAATAAATAGGAAAAATGAGAGATTTTTTACAATCAAACTGATTGATCAGTTTTGTAAGATTTAAGTAAGAGAAATTATTGTACAATTAATAACTAAATAAACATATTTAAAAAAAAAAAATAAATTATGGTGGTACATCTCATACATTAAACTAATATGAAAATATTATATACATTGTAACATATTGTCTGTAAAGGATGTTGCAGTTTATAATGAAATTTAAAACTTTTTCCATTTTATTTATGACCGCAACCGATTTCAGCTATGATAATATAACATTATTTTAATATATTAAAACTATTTAAAACTTTTCCCACTAAATTTATTTGTGACCGTAACCGGCCATCTTCAGTCTGGTACGATAGTACTGGTATGGTAGATAGAAACAATTATTGTACAAGTCTGGATGAGGCCTTATAGGCTCAGACCAGTTACGGTCACAAATAAATTAAGTGAAAATATTTTAAATTGTTTTAATATATTATTATTAAAGAATTCCACCACTAATAGTCAGTATCCTCGGTGTTCATATTCCAGGGATCGTCTCTCCAAGATCCATCCGGAAAACTTATATTGAATACTGTCTATTTTTAATTTTGGAGGCGGGTATTTATTTATTTTATTCAGGTTCTCCGTAAAACAATTATACACCCAAAAGTTATGGAGAAGATTACAGTTCTTTTTTTAAAGTGCATGAGGGCAGTTTAACTTGGTATGTTGTGGCGTATGTGTGTCAAGAGATAGTTACTGAATTCCCTGTAGGTGACATTGAAGATGTCGATGCTATGGGTACTGCCGCCTTGGGAACCATTTATTGGACATAGACAGGTCACCCCAAGAGGTTCGCTACGTTTTTTTTTTACATGAATACCGCAAATGAGTCCCAACTGTTCGCGCCTGGAGCCAGTGAGACTGGCATCCCTAATTGGGGTATTGTTGATGGAGACATTTTACCTCTACATCCGGATTCTTTTGACTCATTCCTTTGGGATGGATTCATACTTCCGTCACTCCTGGACACATTGACCCCCAGATTCCTACCCACCCCTCATACCTTTTTCCTTCGCAAAACTTTCTCTCCTTCCTTTCTTTAAAAAGACCCTCCACACAGCATTCGCTTTTATAATACCTATTAATAGGAAATGTCCGATGTGGCGGTCTTATTTCACACGGATCCTATGAAACCGTGTAATATATCTGCCAACTCATAGACATCCAAATGGATAGACAAGCAGTTACAGATGAGGGGTAAAACCAAACTATGGAGAGCGAAGAGGGGAAAGATGACTGTCATTCGTTGAACAATCAATTTGACAGTATATAGGCATCTCGCATTACAATATCACCATTTAGTTCTTAAAAGCAAAATCTGCTTTGAATGAATAGACCTTTTTACATGGGAGCGCGAATTGCTTGCCACGTTCAAAACATATTTGCTAAGGCCAAATGCTCGCCCCAAAAAGACTCGCGCCAATACACATATCAATATTTTGTTTCCGTGTTTAGTTAAAACACTTTTACAAATGTTTCATAATTTACTTACCCCTGTAACCAGCGACGAGCACATTGGAGTACCGCCCACATTCGCTATGTGTACATTGATACGTAGATATATTGTATAGCACAAGCTGTCGTTATTTCGTTAAATGTATGGATGTCAGCTTCTCGCTGTTCACGGCAAGAATGATGACGTCACACATTTTAGATTCAAGCGAGGCTATATCCCCTCCCCATAGAGCGAGCCGGTTCCAAGGAGGAGCTACAGCCGGCGCCATGTGGAGGGGGAAATAATACGTTTTTATCACTTAGGGCAGGTCCAGATATATTCATATGTCCGTGTGCCAACTACATATTCTGCACAGTAAGTTGTTGTAATCATTTCACTTAATTGATGAAACTTATGTAGAATAGCACGTTAAAAATAAAAATAATTAATGTCTTAGTATAAAAAGTTCCACTTTACTATTATTACGGATTGTGAATTTTTGACAACTTCAGACAACACTAATCCGTCTAACCATTCATCACATACCTACCCTTCCCCACGAGCGTCAAAAAGTCGTCAACTCAAATAGTGAATGTGTGGGTAAATAGGTTTTTCTTTTTCCGTCGATTTTCTCTATAAAAACCATTATTCAATCTTATCATCTAGATCGCTAGACTTCAATCCATTCCTATACATACTCGTAGGTGTATATAAATAAATCGTAACTTGCACGTCGTGTTGTGTTTCGATTCGGCGAAAATTCTAAATAATTTGTTATTTTATTCACCAGTTTGCAATGCGGTGTTTCCCTCACATCGACACAATATTTAATATAAGTTTATTCATAAATTCGAGTTCTTAGAATAGATACAAATAATGTGAAGTATTTTGCTCCAGCGACAACTCCAGCGACAGCGAGACGGAGAAAGCACCCGCCCGTTGTATCGCGTATCGCGGCTGTTTACCTCGTATGCCGATACACTGACACCGCACCGCTTCCATACTCCATGCGCCATGCGCCCAACCATATGTTTTTGCCAACCTGTCAACGTGTAGTATGTAAACCTACTTCTCTAGTATATAGCGGTTTGCGAAAAAATCCACATTCAGTTCTCCACTGAATTCGGCCGCGAACTTGACGTCATAATTTACGGGAAAAGGCGCCTACCGTTCTAGGGCGGGGGTAGTTGACTCCGGCGCTGGCTCGGGGCGGTGTGGCGGTGTGGGGGTCGAGGGCGGCTTGGGGAGGGTTCCGCTAGCGCTGCTATCGATCGCCCACTCCGGATTGGGCGCTCCCTCCGATCCGCCTTCCCCCTACCCCCTCGCCCTAGAGCTGCGATGCTTTTGTTCTAGTAATTGATGGCCGTTTAAGGACTACGAGAATACTCCGGGATACAATTTAACCACACGTATGCGTATGAGCGAAAGTGAGGAATCTGTGTTGTGACAGATCTCACTCTGCGGAGTTCAACCCATAAAGCGAACAGGGAAACTTTACTTCTCTCTATAAACAAGATTACTTTTATTGACACGCTCCGATTGTGATTCACTTAAACTTTCCTGGAGGCAAATAATTATCGTTTGTTCAATAATCATTCAATTTTTAATTTGGTTTCATTTTCACGATAAAAGTGGATTGGTATATTTTTAGAATGTATATTTCAAATATTAAGATTAGCTATTTATTAAATATTTAGATTAGCGTGTCACATCTCAGCTTTTTAAGGGAGCCTTTGTTTTGCAGTAATTGGTCCACTTATCCTCCAATACAATCAATAACAGTCAATAATCAATGAATGTGGTTATGATTTCTGAGTTTATATTTTATGTTTTTATGTGCGATTTTCATTACGACGGCTGTAGATATTTTTACGAGGACCTGACGTCGCCAATATTTAAATAAAATAATCCATGATTGTAAAATGTAAATCAATCCCGCTTCCTTCCTAGGTAGGTAGGTACCTAAAATCAGATGTGAAGTTGTGGAGACAACTTCGTTACGGAATCTCGTCAAATTTGTGTAGGTAGTAAAACACAATATTTATTTATCTTTTTAATTATTACTAACCCGTTTTTGAGGGGCTTTTATGTAAGGATACATGGTAAAAATTATACAGTATTATGTATAACTAAACTGCCTTAGTACCTACCAATCTTTTGTATTTATTTAGTGATATATTGTAGTTTTTTTTTACATTAACTCTACACAGGAGGCCTTGAGGAAAATGATTTCCCTCAGGGCCTATGTCATCTGGGATGCTGTGTGGAGGGTCTTTTTAAGGAGAGGAAGGAATGAACATTGGTCTTGAAGCGGCCCATGTTGTAGGAAGGAGAAAACATAGAGGCCAGCAAATCATCGACTCGTTCTTGTGTTCCACAGCCGAACTGTTGAACACAAGAACGAATCGAAGAAGCGACCTGTTCTCGTGTGACAAATGTCAACCGTGTACAAATGTTGGGCACGCGTTTGGCGTGTTTCCCGACTATGCACCGGTGCCGAAGGGATCAATGACGCTAATTCCTCGGAGCATCTTCCATTGTAATACCGGTAGAACAACGATAGCATTCCCATCCGACGCCTATGCTCTAAGGATTTTTTTATTTTTTTTATTCCAGTTAAAAGAAAATTACATTTTCACTCATTTAACTCGAAATAATTATACACATTAAGATAAAGTAAATATTTCAAATACAGCGCTATTCCATTTTATTATTTTGTTTATCAAGAATAAATATAAATAATTTTTTTTAAATGTACCCAGCTTCTTTTCGTTTTTAATGTCATTTGGGAGACAATTATATAAGTTGCCCCCCTCGTAACCAATGGATTGTTTACCATAGTTAGTGTGGATGGTGTTTAAATGTATGTTATCGCGTTGTCGTGTAAAGGGTGACCAGACAACTCATAATGAAACCAACTCAGAAGCACCTCAGAAAGGTCATTAAGAGTTATGATAAAAAAATGTTTAAATAGGTTAAGTTAGGTTAGGGTTACCGGCTATTTTAAAATTATTTTTTCATTGCTTTTAATGACCTTTCTGAGTTGTTTCTGAGTTAGTTTCATTCTGAGTTGCCATGGAACCCGTGTAAAGTGTTTATGTACTTTGGACGTTTTAATGAATTCTGTGTTTGTGTGTACGAGATTATTTTGTATATAAGGAGACATGTATTGTATACATATAGTTTTCTTAATTTTAATAGTTTTGTTTCCATATATAATTTTTTGTGGGTGTTCTGGGTTTGTAGTTAAATAGTTTTTTTGATTACCTTGTTTTGTATTACCTGTAATTCATTTATGTGTGTTTCACATGCGTTTCCCCAGATTTCAATCAAATAAGTTAAATGTGAGTGTACGAGACTATAATATAAACCTATTTTTAATTTATTTGGCAACAGATAAGATAGCCGGCTAAATACGCTAATTAAGGGGATGATTTTATCTTTAATACCTTGTATGTGTTGTTTAAATGTCAAATTGCAATCCGTCTGTTAAGATGGGAGAATCTATCAAACGGACCGCCCGTTTCTGCACAGAGTCGAGGGTATTTTTCAGGTATTTTGGAGCTCCAGACCAGAAGTGGCTGCCAAATCCAACCGTGTGGCGCATTTGTGATTTGTACAGGGTTAGCAGTTGTGTACTATTAAAGTATCTGCGGGCCCTGTACAGTACGCCCAGATGTCCACTGACTCGGCATAATTATTTCCCTCCTTTAGTTTTCGGTTGATGTAGGACCTACCTACTAGTTAGTCCCAGAATTTCTGCACTGAAATAAATCCCGATTTCTAGTACCTACCTATAACGTAGTGAAATCCGAAAATTTATCAATGCAATCAATTCCGGGCTGTCAAATGCATAATTTAGAATTTTATAAGGAAATACCAACTTCAGTGATAATCATTCTGTCATTTTAGAGTACAATTAGTAAGTGATAAAAATTGTTGAATGATTAAATGATACAAATTGTGTGTTATCTGAAGTGATCTGTCAGGGAAGTCGTTTTCTGTATCAGTTTGTTTATAATTTAATTGAGCCTAAGTCATATTATTTGATTTTTCATAAATAATACTAATAATATCTTTATTCAATGAAATTGGCAAAATTATAACTAAAAAAATTACATGCTCAATGTAGTTTACAAATAGATTACATCAATCAGTACAAAAAAGTTAACAAATAGAAAGTAATGTAAGAAAGGTTACACAGGAGTAGTATAGTTATACAATATGTTTAGTTGTGCATAGCCTGCCTCACTAGGTGAACCTGTATTGAGGCAGAAGTTTTGTAAATTGTTTTTCGCAATTTTATCTATGGTTTTTTTATAAATGTGTGAAGGTACCTAATTAGAATTAGTAATTATCTGTGTACTATTATATTATTATTAATACCTATATTTATTGTGTCTACAATAGGTATATTGTTTTTTAAAACGTTATGTTTAAATTTGTATGGTTTTTTTTTTGACATTTAGAAGATAATATAAATATATTACATAAATAACGAAATCGTATGATCAACCGTAGCTCATTACTCATTACGTCATTAATCATTACATATGTTAATGTAAAGTAGTGATTATAGTATAACATGTGTGTTTCTTGCAATAAGTGAATGATGAAAACTTTAATTGCGAGTGAAACCAAAACCTCGGGATCACAGTGAAACGCGGCGCCCATCTCCGTCGCCTGAAAGTGGAAACATTCGTTCAAGGTGCAACTTGTTATTAGACTGAAAACTTCCTCCACACCCTCACACCTCACACCTTCACAGAGTACGTTGATCTTCCAGTGGGTCTTGTGGCCCCTGAATGTAATAATAAGGGGAATCTTATTTTTATAGAGCCGCCTACAATTTAAGAGGGCATTACCAGAGAAAGCCGGAAATACGTCATTTTCAAAAAAGTTTTTAGACGTATTGACTCTTTTCCACAAAAAATTATAAATGGATTTCGAAAGATTGTTCTTTTATCTAGCATAGTTATGTAATAAATTTTTAGAATTTGTTTTAATTTTTAGTATAATAAGGTTATTCAGTAGGTCGTTGGCAGATTTGTTAAATTTTCAAAAAAGTTTTTGTATTATACCACACCCATTTCAAATAATGTAATCATGCAGTAAAATAAATCAATACATTATCTAGCAAAGTTATGTATTAGAATTTTAATTTTAGTTTCAATAAAATCATTAAAAAATATGTACGTACATGTGTTTCTTGACGAAAATTGGTCCATTTGTGTATTTATTTGCGCACTTACAAACTAATATATTTCAGATTTTTTTAACATTCTTATTAAATTTAGACATTATTGAAAAATGATAAATACTTATAATCAAAAAATAACTACAAAAAGTACACTATTTTAATAGTTTTATCATCACGCCTTTCAGCATTTTTGGATGAAGGTATAAATTAAAGCTAATTTGGATTGAAATAAATTCGATATTGAGTTATAATTTAAAAAAGCTGGTACGGAGAATAATCAATCTTTCTCATTGTAACCGCCCTGCACGATCGGAAGAACAACTTTCGACGAAATGTGGATTTTCGTCCGCTGGCTGGTTAAACGCTCTTAACCAAGTTCGAACAATTTTTATTCTGGAAGAAATATTTTCTCTCCTCGCCTACTAATATTAACATAATTTCCAAAAATGGATTTGGTTTTAAGTTTATAAGTTATAATCATAATCTAGTTCCAACCATTGCAACAATTTGGGAGGCAAGTAGATATGTGTACAGTCACCCCGGGAACCATTTATTAGATAACCAACACCTCTGCCATAGTTCACCTCCCCCAAGTGGTTTGCTACGTTTGGTGTCTTAGCACCCCTATTAACAGGGGTGCCCTGGTTCATAGGGGTGAAATTTATCCGGGTCTTGGCAGCAGATGCATCTGCCTACCAACTGCGTTGCAGGCCGAATCGAGTTGCAACCGTTGCAACAATTTTGGAGGCTAGTATGTGTACTGCCATCCCAGGAGCCATTTATTGGATAAAGCCGTAGGTCACCCCAAGTGGTTCGCTGCGTTTGTGTGACTTAGCAGGGGTGTCCGGGTTCATAGGGGTGAAGTTTGTCCGAGTCTTGGATGCTTCTACCCACCAATTGCGTTGCAGGCTGGATCGGGAGAGACTGGTTGAGGGAGACGTTTTGACCTCCAGCAGGACTCACCCGAAATATCACCTTGCACCGCAGTGGGAGGGATGGATTCAATAGTCCGTCACTCCTGGACTAACTGACCCCCAGATTCCTACTGACCCCTTATAATGTTTTCCTTCCCTGAACTTCCTCTCCTCAAAAAGACCCCCACAAAGCAAGCCCAAAGATGACATGGTTCCATGCCAACTCAGAATGAAACCAACTCAGAAACACCTCAGAAAGGTCATTAAAAGCTATTTATTTATTTATTTATTTATTTATTGTTGTTATACGCCCGTAGGGGCTTTTACATAGATTAGAAAATAATATTTAATATATCTAGGATTACACATACATAGAATTTATACCAAAAGTTATAAAAAGTGAAAAAACTTTTAAGAATATACAAGTAGTTTTTAAAGAAAAAAACCACTTGTATATTCTTGTGGAAAACCGTGAAATATTTTAAACAATGTAATATTTAACAATAACATAGAACAAAATATAATATAAACATTACAATAACAAATCAAATCGTTAAATATATTATACCCATGTTACAATAATTTGTAGGATTCAACAAAGTGTTGGTTTAAATTGCATTTTAGAATGTAAAGGGAATCAGCAAATACATCTACAATACCACCAAACTTGTTGCCTAAATAATGCATCCTATTGGTAAGTGAGTGTGATTGATAGTTAGTTGTGTATGTGTTGCAAAAGAATGTTATATTTTGTCTAGTATTCCTTGTCGGTACAAGAAGTTTAATAGTAGAAACGATGGCAGGGCTGTCAATTAGGTTGTTCATAATTCTGTACAATAAAATTAGGTCTGAAATGATTCTTCTGTCAGACAGCGTAATTAAATTTAGTCGATTCATTAAACTTAAATAATTAATGTTTTCTATTGGAATTTTGAGTTTGAAATTTAAGTACCTAAGAAATTTGTGTTGAACTCGTTCTATTTTGTTAGAGTGTACTTTATAGAAAGGGGACCAAATAGGTGAATTATATTCAACTTGACATCTAACTAATGAAATGTAGAGTGTTTTCATGCAATCCAAGGACTTAAAATCAGTTAGGGTTCTACAAAGGAAGCCAAGAATCTTTAAAGCCTTATTAGTTATATTATCTATATGTGGTGTGAATGTTAAGTTTGAATCGAATATAACTCCCAAGTCGCGAATTTGTAATACTGGTGTTAATTTAACATTATTAAAATTATATTCATGTAAAATATGAGAATGAGTTCTGGAAAATCGTATTACTTGACATTTCTCAGTATTTAAAAATAACATATTTTGTTCGCACCATTTAAAAAATTCATCTAAATTAGCTTGTAAAATTAGGCAATCATATATATTTCGTATTTTTTTAAACAATTTTAGATCATCTGCAAAAAGTAGGACTTGTACATCTTTAAATATATTTACAATGTCATTAATGAATATTAAGAAGAATATTGGGCCGAGGTGGGACCCTTGCGGGACACCACTTGTGGCCTCGAATACATAGGATTCTATAAAATTAATCCTCACACTAAGCACTCTATTACTGAGGTAACTAATAATCCATGTCAATAAACTTCCTTTAATGCCTAACAGTCGGAGTTTGGATATAAGAATGTGATGTCGAACCTTATCAAATGCTTTACTGAAATCAGTGTATATAGAATCCACTTGTTGTTTCAGACTAAGGGATTCGGATATGTAATTATTATAGATAGTTAAATTACTTAAGGTAGATCGACCTCTGATAAAGCCATGTTGGTTAGGAACAATAATATTGTTGATAGGTTTTACAATGGTATCTAATACTAATGACTCGAAAAGTTTGGGTAAAGCAGACATAATACAAATAGGTCTATAGTTTGATATATCGCTTTTGTCTCCTTTTTTATGAATAGGCGTTAAATAACTCTTTTTCCACAGAGCCGGAAAGCAGCCAGATGCTAAGGATTTGTTAAAAAGTTTTTGTATGGGATATATCAAACTATCAATGCAAGTTATTAAAAATATGGGAGGAATACCATCAGGTCCAGCAGATTTATTACTATCCAATGCGTTTATGCCCCTTTTTAAAGATTCTAATTTTATGAAACATTGGCTTAGGTTTAATGACTCTTCCAATGAAGTAGTGGAGACTGCATTAACAGGAATATCTTTGTCGTAAACACTTTTAAATGAGTCAGCAAAGAGATTAACTATACCCTCGATACTGTCAGCACATTTTTCTTTAAAATACATGTTATTAGGATATCCACAGTTATCGTTTCGCTGAGATTTAGTAAAATTCCAGAATTTTTTCACATTGTGATGACGTACCTCATTTTCTATTACGTTAACATAGTTACTATAGCATTTTATTGATAGTTCTTTACATTGTTTTCGTAGTTTAGTAAATGTTATATAATCGTTAGGATTTCTGGTATGTTTATATTTTCTGTGGATACATTTTTTTTTATTAATTAAATTAGTTAATTCTAATAATATGAAATAATTAATACTATGAAAAAATAATTTTAAAATTGTCGGTAACCCTAGCCCTAACCTAACTTAACCTATTTAACCAATTTTTTAATATTTTTTTATTATCACTCTTAATGTTCTTCCTGAGTTTTCCGGTCACCATATTTTTTTCCAATTATTGTTTTATTGAATTTCGCCCTTTGTATTTATTAGGTACCTACATTCTAGCAAATTATGGTCTTTAAGAAGGCATTACCAAAGAAAACCAGAAATATGTCATTTTCAAATCAGATTTTAGACACGTATTGACTCTTTTCCACAAAAAATTATAAATGGATTTCAAAAGATTGTTCTTTTATCTAGCATTTGCATGTAATAAATTTTGAGAAAAAAATTTAATTTTGAGTATAATAAGGTTATTCCATAGGTCGTTGACAGATTTGTTAAATTTTCAAAAAAGATTTTGTATTATACCACACCCATTTCAAATAATATAAGCATGCAGTAAAATAAATCAATACATTATCTAGCAAACGCATGTTTTAGAATTTTAATTTTAGTTTCAACAAAATCATTAAAAATATGTACGTACATGTGTTTCTTGACGAAAATTGGTCCATTTGTGTATTTATTTGCGCACTTACAAACTAATATATTTCAGATTTTTTTTAACATTCTTATTAAATTTAGACATTATTGAATAAATGATAAATACTTATAGTCAAATAATAATTACAAAAAGTACATTATTTTAAGTTTTATCATCACGCCTTTCAGCATTTTTGGATGAAGGTATAAATTACAGCTAATTTGGATTGAAATAAATTCGATTTTGAGTTATAATTTTAAAAAGCTGGTACGGAGGATAATTAATCTTTCTCATTGTAACCGCCCTGCACGATCGTAAGAACAACTTTCGACGAAATGTGGATTTTCGTCCGCTGGCTGGTTAAACACTCTTAATTATATCATATCAGCAAAATGTTACCAATTATAAAACGTTAACCGCGGAAAATATCTGATTCTAGAAATGAATGAATATATAACACGTTTATGGTAGGGAAGTCAACAACTGGCCAGTTAGCCGCCAGTCTCCAAGGGAACGGCTGTCAAACATTTTTTATCTGTTCTGTCGCTCCCCTTAACACTTCTGTCCTCTGAATATTTCATGTGTGTGTCGATACTCCGTATTTTGGTCGCTTTATCCATGTGAAGTTTTACATACAACCAATGAACCCATCACTTCGTTTTTCCGTATACATTATTATTTCCATTCTCTAAATTCATGCTCAGAAACAACGGTCATGTAACTTTAGCCCACTTGTTTGTTGTATGCTTATATCGAGGTAACGGTGGCACAATTTTTTGTTGTTATTTTTACTTTTTGCTTGGTGCGTATTATTTTAACGTTTAAAGCGTAGTAAACTATTCATTTTAAATGTATTATATTCCTAATAACTAATAACGAATTAAAAACATATTTGAAAAAAAAATCAGTTTTTTATGCATGTTTTTTCAGTTATTTTCATAGGTGTCACATTTTAAAATACTTCATGATTATTTAATAGATATGTTTTGGATATCTTTGAAGTTTAGTGATTCATTCTATTATATTAATTACCTATTTAATTTGCCAAAAAATAAGGTTTTCAATTTGACCTATTTTAAGATCGTTAGCAAAAATTTTAAATTCTTGGATACCTATATTATTTCTTATTCGTTTTATTATTTAATTTTTCTTTTAAATGTCTCTTATTTTCTTCTGGATACGTTCTTTTGCTTTATTATACTCATTGACTGAGTAGCAAAGTCCTGTTTTATCTCGACCGTTTTGTATTTCGTCGGTCTGTAAATTTGTTTTTACTTTCCGTTTCAATGTTCAGTAAAGATTCCAATTTCCGGTTCAGTAAAGATTCTTTTTTCAAACATGAAATCATCGTCTAACCTTTTTTTAATATTACGGCATTTAGGTACTTCCCCGAGAAAAGTTTTAAAAAGTGATAAAATGTTTAAAAGTTTTAAAAATGTTTCTTGTGTTAGTCCATATTTTGAAATTTAAAAAAGTTCCATAAAATACTTTTTTTGCATTAGCTCCACATAGGAGGCCCCAAGGAAAATAAAATCTTTGAAGGTGCTATGCGGAGGACTTTTTTAAGGTGAGGTTGTGGGTAGGAATCTGGGGGTCTATGTGTCCGGGAGTGAAGGATGTATGAATCCATCCGTCCCACTTCGTTGCAAGGCGATATGTGGAGAGAATCGTGCTAGAGAGATCTTTGGGAATACCATTTCATTTTTGGGAATGCTGTGCTGTGAGGCTTTTTAAGGGAAGGAAGGAGATGGAAGTCCCGGGAAGGAAAAGGTATAAGGGGTGGGTAGGAATATGGAGGTAAATATGTCCAGGAGTGACATATGAATCCATCCTCCAAGGCAAGGGTATCGGTCGGCCTCTTTCGATCCGGCCATCCGCCACCAAGACCTGGATAATCCTCACCCCATGAACCCGGCACACCTGCTAAGTCACCAAACGTAGCGAACCACTTGGGGTGGCCAATGGCAAAGGTGTTGTTTATCCAATAAATGGTTCCCGGGGTGGCGGTACCCATACTGCCTCCCAAATTGGTATGGTTTTATAATATTAGGAAGGCAGGTAGGTATTTGAGTTTAGTTCTAATTTATTTAATAAGATCGAATTAGAACATCTTTTTCTGGACGCGAGGTTTACTGTTCACTGAACCTAGTAGGTATTTATATTTACTTGTGAAGCGAAAGATGGGTACTGAATCACGAACCGATTTGGAAACTGATAATAAGAGACAGGTATATTTGTCTCTTTCCTGCTTCGTACACAACATCAACGTGTTGTTGCCACAATGTCTATAATTATGGGTTATTATTGCTGACCTACGTTTAGTTTTATTTCAAGAACAATGATAAATTGTGTAAGCGACCGTATCTGGAGCAGCTAATTGCGAATCTCTCGTTGCGGTGACGTCATCTGACGCAGCGCCCAGGCGGCTGGCTGCCGGCAGATCGATAACGCCGTAATCTTTAATGCGAAATAACAATATTTATGGAGGCACATTAAATATTTAGTAGGAGGGATGATGGGCGATGGGCCGACATTGTAGCGCCGGAAAGGGCCCGTTAGTTGAACGCGCCGTAAACAATGAATAAACCCTTAACTGAGATTACTGTGGGAACTTTAACTACACCCAGACTGGAGAAGTGAGAAGTCTTTATCAGGAGACGGTAGCTAAAAATTATGCTTCTTCTTCTTCTTGTGCCCTGTCCGTTCAACGGACGTTGCGTTGGCTATGCGGACTTTGTTTACTGCGGCCCGGAACTAGGGTTGCCATCTTCTAAAATAAAAAAGCCTGACTCTGCGCTCTGAAAGGCCGGACATTTTGCCCTAAAAGCCGGACGTACGTACATGATTTTGGACATAACTTTTATCCATAATAATAAAAAATCTGTTACAAGTTACAGTTGTTTATTAATCACGCATTAACCAATTTAATAACAACAATCATTAATCCGTTTTATCATTGTCATCAGTTGACATTTGTATAGAATATAATGTCAATAACAAAATAAAAAATATTGAGTCTTCTGTCTGTAGACATACTAAACTTATAAAACAAACAAACAAAACATAACTTTTTTTCTGGTTAAACAGTTGACTAAAATTTTTCGTTAAATAGATATAAAATGAAACATATTTATCTTTGTGGACAAAAAACGAAAAACATAAATTAAAATGAAATCTCGACTTCTCCAAATTATTCAAAAATTACAAAAATCTACCATTTTGTACATTTGGCGTTTTCACCTACTTTATCCAAAAGTCGTTTTCTTTGGAAATCATTTAATAAAATCCTTGACATGTTATTTTTAAATTATACAATGTGTACACCATCTTAGCAATTGTTCGCAATTTATTGCGTTCCTTGGTCCACTGGGTGTTTATTAAAGAGAAAACTCTTTGAAAGTAATATTCTGCCAATTTCAGAAGTTCGGAAGACAAAACCCGCGCAAACAAAAAAAGCCTAACAAAAGCCGGACATATAAATATTTAGCCGGACACGACCTAAAAAAGCCAAACATGTCCGGCTAAAGCCGGACAGATGGCAACCCTACCCGGAACAGCTCCACGGTAGACTGGCCAAACCACTGTCTCAGGTTTTTCAGCCATGAGGTTCTCCTTCTTCCAGGGCCCCGTCTTCCGGCAATCTTTCCCTGCATCGTGAGATGCAGGATCTCGTACTTCTCTGGATGTCTCATCACATGTCCAAGATATTGAAGTTTTCGGATTTTTATACTTTTAATTACTTCCTTTTCTTTATTCATCCGAACCATAACATCTTTGTTTGTAACCCTGTCCATTCAGTTTATTTTAAGTATTCTTCTGTAGATCCACAACTCGAATGCCTCAAGTCGCCTAATTAGTTCTTCAGTAAGCGTCCATGCTTCCATTCCGTAAAATAATATCGAAAACACGTTGCATCTGACCATTCGCATTCGTAATCCAAGGTTGAGATCATGACTGCAGAACATTTTTTTCATGCGGATAAAGGTTGCACGAGCTTGCTCAATGCGGCATTTGATTTCAACTGAAGGATCCCATCTATCATTTACATTGCAGCCCAAGTATACAATACTCTGTAGAATTATGCTACAAAATACAAATCATTTATAAAAGCAAGGGAATGTAATCAGACCTTGTTGGTTGGTGGTTGGTGGTTGCGCAAAGCCTCGGCGATACGCAGCGTGTGAAGTTTAGAATTTACCATACAACATGTTCTCTCTCGCGTCTGTAGAATACGTGTACATATATGCTCTGACGTCATCGTATCTTGCTCTATTTTAGTTCTAGCTGTCACTTCTATGTTATCGAGTAGCGTCAATTTGTTTCAATGTCTGATGGACCCGTCTTGAAGAATGTCACGAACATAGTTTCTGTCCCGCATACTAGAGTGATTTGAAACTCGATGAAACGAAAAATAGCCACACGAAAAAGAGACAAACACAAGCATCTACAAGATTTGGCCTACCCGAGAATGAGATAGTATAATCAGTCTCCTTTTTGTGCGATGCTTCGTAGCCTCCCCACTTTTGTCTACTTTAGTTTTCTAATGGTTTCACTTCTACCGCGTGTAAATTGAGCACTCTGTTTTTTCCTAATATAGATAAGTACTAGCCAGATATGTAGTACGTAAATCGCGAATGAGTAATAATTAGAATAAAACAGGTAATTAATTACAGTGGATAATTAGCATCAAAACTGGTGGCATAATGCGTGGCTCTCTTCTCTGCCATAACCTTCCTCAATGTTTGTTTGCATTCCGTAATTGGATTAGCAGTATGTATTTATTATTCAGAGGTCACGTACACGACCGAACACGAGGTACAGGTACCTACACTATTATGGTACTTCCTATACATAATATAAAGTACCTATACACGAATGCACGCCGAAAGCAGAACAGGCGGACGACTCACCAACACTCCCAAATAATACAAGAAATCGTGGATGATCGTTTCTGTTATTTATTCTTACATCACACGTGCTCACATAAAACACTTAAAACGCAAACTTCATGCTTGTGTGTCTACTTACTTGTCGATACACATAAACATGTCATGTAGATATACATTAAATTGTATTCACTCTAAAGTAGTGAAATTCTTCACTTCGTCAGACTCGTTAGGAATTCCATTCATAAAAGTATTCGTAATTATTATTATTATTATTACTCCGCGACCTTCAAAACAGTCGGCCAAGTTTTCTTTGTTGATATTAATAGTGATAGATCTCTTTGGGTACTTATTATTATTACAAATCAACCGCCATGCTTTCGTTTTCTTTACTTTTACCTATTCGTGTTTTATCAACTTTTTGTTCATATTTTACAGTTAATATTATTTCGTGTTCGCGTAGGTATTTCTTAGTACATTATACCAACGTCTATTTTCCATTATAATACGACTGTAATTTTTATTATTAAATTATGATTCCGTTCGGTTTGTATTTTTAGAGAATCCTGGATTTTTGCAATAATTAGTTGGTATCGTTCTCTGTACCTACGAGAATATTTATTAATTTGAAAGTCTATTTTCATGGTAGTATTCGCTAAATTATTTAATCTCTACAATTCATTATAATATTATTTTACTAAACACGAAGTATTCTCAATTAAGGAGGTATTAATTATTTATTGAGTATCGTCAAGAAACGTATATTATGTAAAATTATTTTCCTTGTCAGGCACAAGAGCTCCTCATTTCTGATAAGAGGTATACATGACCAAAAACGACATTTTTTATAATATACTGTAAAATATATATGTAACTCATATTTTTTTATATTACACAAAAAATTACCCTTAGTAAAATATGATAACAATAAAAATTACCCTTAGTAAAATATGATAACAATATGTTATATACATTTTACGTTCCATTTTCGGTTTCGAAAATCTGCTGCATCAATTTATTATAGCGATAGATTGGCAGCCAGCATTAGTGACAGCCGTACATGATCTTTGAATTCAGTTCACGAATTGGAGGAATGGATTCATACGTCTATCACTCCTGGAAACTGACTCCCATGTTCCTACACACCCCTCGTACTATTTTACTACTTAGAACTTCCTCTCCTTTCTTTCCTTAAAAACACCCTCCACACACCATTCCTTAAGATGAGATAGGCCCTGAGGGAAATTATTTTTCTCAGTGCCTCCTGTGTGGAGCTAATGTATAAAAATAAAACTACGGAGTTTTATCATGCGTTTGCGAAAATTGCAGCATCCACTTTATTATTATTATTCTAGCAAGCCTTCCTGTGACTAAATATCTCTGATGGCTAACTTTGACTGAGCTTTTTCAATATTATGGTACCTAACCTAGTACCTACCTGACTGAAGAACGTTTGAAAAAATAATTGTTATTTACATAACAACATTAAGGCTGTCATACCAGCAAATCATAATTTCGATTCCGACTGCACCGCTCACACATCAGCCGTTGCAAGCGGACGTTTTTGGAACTAGATTTCGTTCCGCTAGAAGCCGGGTTTCACGTACCTATAGTTCACGCGAAGCTGGACCTACAGTATGGTTCAGATAAAGATGTTGAATTTTCGCTTCCAGAATTTTAATAAGTAGTAGTTATTTGTAATTTGTGTATTGAAGTGCGTAGACATAAATAGATACATAAACACAGTAGGTATAAAGTAGATACCTACACAAAAAAACAATTTGTTATATTTTTTTAATATTTTGGTTTTTGTTTTTTCATTTTATTTTACGGCCATTAGAGTGGAAGAATTGAAACGTTACTTGAAATGGCTTTAGCCATGTTTAGTGACCAGATCTGAAAAGTCAGGTACTTCCCCACCTCCATCTTCCCTAACTCCTTCCCCTCCCCCACTACCTTCAGCCTCACAACATACCCCAATTGGGGGTGATAGTCCCACTGGCTCCAGACGGGAGCAGTTGGGACTCTTGTGCGGTATTCATGAAAAAAAGAGTACCTAATATTCAGTTGGATTGTAAAAAATATCTCATTTTGAAATATTTATTCGTGTGCATAATTTTTAATTTTATATTTATGTGAATACCGCACAAGAGACCCAAATGCTCCCGTCTGGAGCCAGTGAGACTATGACATAACTATGGGGTATAGTATGAGGCAGAAGGTGGTGGGGAAGGGCAGGAGATGGGGAAGAGGAAGCGAAGAATTACTTGGCTATTCAGATCTGGTCACCAAACACGGCCAAAGTAATTTTTAGCAACGTTTCAATTCTGAATGGTGGTCTTACACCAGGGCGATACTAAAGTATCTTCCACTCTGGAACGTGACGCAAATATATTATTTTTATATGAAATAACCCAAATTAGTCAAACAAAATTTATTTGCCCACGCCGGGATTCGATCCCACGACCTTCGGATTGCGAGTCAAGAGCCTTACCTCTTGACCACGCCGGCCGTCAGTAAATAGTATCAGTAATTTGGAAGGCGGGTATGGGTACCGCCGTCCCGGGAACCATGTATTGGATTATCAACACCGTACGGGTAGCCCGGGTTCATGGGGCGAGGTTTGTCAGGATCTCGGCGGCGGTGGAATCTGCCCCACCAACTACGTAGAAGGCCGGATCGGGAGAGACCTTTTTTTACAATCGCTCGACACATTGCCTATCTCTTCTTTGGGGATGCTGTGTGAAGGTTCGTTTCAGGGAAAGGGAGGAGAGGATCTTCTGAGAAGGAAAGGGTATTAGGGGTGGGTAGAAATGTGGGGGTCAGCGTGTCCAGGAGAGCGGATGTATGAATCCATCCCTCCCACTGCGGTGCAAAGCGATGTTCCGAGAGAGTAAGGCTGGAGAAGTCAAAGGGACTCCCTCAACCACTTTCTCTAGATCCAACCTGCCATGCAGCTGGTGCGCAGACGCATCCGCCGCCAAGACCTGAAAAAACCTCACCCCATGAACCCAGGCACCCCTGCTAGTCACCAAACGTTGCGAATCACTAAGGATGACCTACGGCAGACGTGTTGGTTATCAAAAAAATGGTTCCCGGGGCGGTGGTACCCATACCCGATTCTCATGTTTGTTATTTTTGTAATACGAAAAATGGATATAAAAAAGCCTACCCCCCATCCCTCTCAACCCCCTCCCCCTCTCACCCCACAACCTCTAACCACCCTCCACCCCCCGCCTCTTTTACCCCCCCCCCCCTATATAAAAATCAATTGCTGTTTGTTAGTTTCACTAAAACTCGAGAACGGCTGGGCCGATTTAGCTGATTTTGGTTTTGAAATGTTTGTCGTAGTCCAGGAAAGGTTTAAACGTTGAGAAAATATGGAAAAGTTGCGAGGAAGATAGTAAAATCAACAATTTAATTCTCCCATATAAACTGTTCTACATACTTTCCTGTGAATTGCTAACCGTTCATCCGATTGCGATGAAACTTTGGTGAGTTGTTGTGAGCACGCCCGCAAAGTAGTCCAGTCAATAAATGCTCCAAAAGGAGGTGTAGAGTGCGTGAGCAGGGACCTAAGCGATTCCTCCAGAAACTTGTTTAGGGTGCTTAGGGTGTGAACATACTAAAAGTCCTGACGTCTTGGTTGTGAGCTAGGGGGAAGGGGGGGAGGGGGAGGTCCCAATTTTCGGGTTTCCGCTTGTATCTCAAAAACGGTGCGCCACACATGAAAATTTCCTAAGGATAAGTAAAAAAAGCTCATAAAATTATCTACAACTTTTATTCTTTACGTAATTTTCGAAATCACGTCCATTTTTGACTTACACGCTCCACAAATGTAGATATTTTTGAAAAAAATTATTTTACCTCACATTTTTCATCAAACATTCCTTCATATCGTCTAAAATATTCATCAAAGAAAGAAATTTATTTATAAGAAGTTGTAATAAATTTAATTCCCTTTTAGAATATATATACATATGCAAATAAGTCTCCAACCAGTAAATATTTACAGCAATTTTAAGGTTTTGCGTAAAATGTCGTCATTTTCAGAAAAAGCTGTTTTTATCTTATTACTGACACACCGACGTGCAACGACGATTATGCGACGCTCTTTTAGTAAGGCGTATGATCAGATATGACCATGGAAACCACATTGATGCTATCATTCAAAAGCCGAGAAGGCATAACAGGAGGCAGAGGTATTTTGCACAATGTACTAGAAGTGGTTAGTTGGTATGAGCGCAACTCATGAGATCTGCACTTCCCTTGAAGAGTATTGTGGAGTCTTCACGTCCAGTAACAACACAAGGACCTCAGACAAGCCCACCGAAGTAAAGATGCAGCAGACATTTTCAAACTCAGACAGTGGTTTGATGCACATCCTCCCTTCCCACAAGCCAATGAAATAATGTCAATTCCCAATGTCTTTTGTCAGCTCGTCGATAAAAAATCACGATGAAAAGGTTGCAGTTGACCCAACATTTCTGTTTCACCGGATGTGTATAAGCAAACGATCAGATGAGGATTTGAAGAAATTCTTTGAGTATGAGTTGGCCCCATTTCCCTTGGCACTGTTCAATGAAGGTGGGATGTGGAAGACAACTAAATCTGTCCTGTACAGCTTATTCGAGCCTACCAAAAAACTGGTCTACTGTCTCAGGTGAACATAGTTGTGGACGGAAAATTTCTACTACACAGAGTAATTTGGCAAAAAGATGCCTTCCTTGTCACAATTTGTGATCGTTACATCAACTACGTCAACCACCACTATCCTGGATGACTCACACTGTGGTATTTGATTGGTACCCAAACCCAGCCAACGGTACAAAATCACAATAACAGATGCGATGATACAGACTGAGAAGGTCAGCTGACATCAATTTGACTTGGAACACTTCAATACCCGTTAAAAAGGAAGATTTGTTATCCAATCCTACCAACAAAAGTAACTTCATCTCTTTACTACAGACGAAGCTTCGGGAGAATGGGATACAGACTCTTCAGGACATGATGCTGACTTCCTTGTTGTGAAGATTGCTGTGGAACATTCCTCTCACAGTTTTGTGAGAAGCTTTCACTTCCTTTTGATTGCTTCCACTCCTCCCACCCAAGATATTCTGCTGCTGACAACGGACGAGGGAAAACCAAAACAATGCCACTGTCCATCCAAAAGATGCAGCACCGTGCATTTGAACACATCCTGTTCTTACATTCATTTACCGGCTGCGACACAACATCTGCAACTTTCAGGAGAAGCAAGGTGGGCTTCTCAAAATTGTACTTGGAGTCAGAATTCATCAAGCAAGCGGCAATGATCTTTATAACCCCTCCTCTACTCACGGCGAGGTTGAAGAGGCTGAAAATAAATGTTTCCTGAAATGGTATGCGGCGCCAAAAAGACAGACCTTCCTTAACCAGTACCGCTTTTAGTCGTTCACAGGGTTGGTGGCAAATATGAAGCCTGACATCAGCTCCCTCCCTCCAACAGAGAACGCAGTTAAACAGCATTCCCAGTGCACCGATTGAGCTGCCCCCTGAATAATGGGGGTGGAAACATGAAGGAGAGACCCTGATGCCAAATACAACAAAAGATCCACCAGCGCCGGAGGTCCTTCTAAATATGATATTTTGCCGCTGCACCAGGGATTGTGCAATTGGCAAATGTGGATGCCGAAAAGCAATGCTGACCTGTTCTGCAGCGTGTCTCCGAGTCTCCTGCCAAGGGAGATGCCTCAATAGCGTGCCTGTTGCCGAGGATGACGATGACGACGACATAGAGCCCATTCAGCAAGAACCATCCAATACTGAGGATGAAGATGCCATGGATGAACAACGCTTGCGAGGACCCCCACGTCCAAGGAGGATGAGAATGTAACATGATGTTATTGAGAACAGTGATAACAATGAGATCTATAATTTTATGTGCTTAATGTAACGAAATAGAATAAACATTATGATTATAAAATACAATTATGTATTTTTCAAGTAATATGATTTTTACCTATTTTATTTAATAACTGGTTTTAAAGTGTGGTCACACATATTATTAGGCGAACGAACAAGTGTTGTGTGTCAGTAATAAGATAAAAACAGCTCTTTCTGAAAATGACAACATTTTACGAAAAAACTTCAAATTGCTGTAAATGTTGAACGGTTGAAGATAAATTTACATATGTCTATATATTCTAAAAGAAAATTAAATTCTTTACAACTTCTTTCGAATAAATTTTTTTCTTTGATGAACTTTTTAGACGATATGAAGGAATGTTTGATGAAAAACGTGAGGTAAAATGATTTTTTTCGAAAATATCTACATTTGTGGAGCGAATAACTCGAAAATGGCTGGGATTTCGAAAATTACGTATAGAATAAAAGTTGTAGATAATTTTATCAGCTTTTACTTATTATCAAAAAATTTTCCTCTGCGGCGCACCGTTTTTGAGATATAAGCGGAAACCCGAAAATTGGGACCTCCCCCACCCCCTCCCCCCCCTAGCTCACCACCTAGACGTCAGGATTTTTAGTATGTTCACATCCTAAGCACCCTAAACAAGTTTCTGAAGGAATCGCTTAGGTCCCTGCTCACGCACTCTACACCCCCTTCCTTGACTGGACTAAAGGTTTCTGTATATACTGGTGAGCTCTGGCATTATGAAATTTGTATATAAAATTGCAATTGGTGCCACGCAAACTGTTTGAAAACTGAATGTACCGGGAGTGAATGTATGGAATGCGGGAGGAGGTGGCGGATGGGAGAGGGGTGAAGGATGAGGGAGGGAAGGGGAGGGGGACAAGGGAGGGGAACTCGGGAGAGGGGGCCCGCGGGATGGGTTGGGGAGGGGAACCCGGGAGGTGGGAGGGGAACTCGGGAGGGGGGAGAGGAAAACGGGTGGGGGTTTAAGGGATAGGGGAAGCGGGCGAGGGGAGTGAGGAGAGGGGAAGGGGACGTTGGAGAGGAAGGGGAGGCAGAAGGGGATCGGGACGAATGGGAAAGGACACGAGCTCTGGCATCATGAAATTTGTATAATAAAATTGCAATAAGTGGCACACGAGCTGTATGAGAACTGAATGTATCGGGAATGAATGTATGGAATGCAGGAGGGGGGAGGGGAACCCGGGAGGGTGGAGGGGAACTCGGGAGGGGAGAGGGGAATTCGAGAGGGGGATCCGCGGGAGGGAGGAGGTGATTATGGGAGGGGGGAGGGGAACTCGGGAGGGGGGATCGCGGGACGGAAAAGGGGGGGAGTAGAGTGAGGAGAAGGAAGGTGGAGGAGGAGTGGGAACGCGAAAGGGGAAGGGGACGCGGGAGAGGAAGGGGAGGTGGAAGGTGAACGGGACGAATGGGAAAGGACGCGCAGGGAGAAACAATTTCGTTATTAAATGGCGAAGGTTGGTACCCGGCATATATATAAATGCTAATAAATGAAAATGAATCGCCGAAATGTATGTACGCGCATAACTTCCGAACGACTACACCAAATTGGATAATTCTTTTTTTGTTGTGTTTGTTATTGCCAGGACAAGGTTTGTATATAACTACTGGTGAGCTCTGGCATTATAAAATGTGTATACTAAAAATTCAATGGGTGGCACGTGAGCTGTTTGAAAACTAAATGTACCAGAACTGAATGTATGGAATGCGGGAGGGGGGATAGGAACTTGGGTATTGGTGCCGCGGGTGGAAAGGGACGGGAACCAGGGAGGGGGAGGGGAACCTGGGAGGGGGGAAGGGAATTCGTGAGGGGAGTTGGCGGGACGGGGGAAGAGGAGTGGAGTGGGGAGTCGGAAGGTGGAGGAGGCGGAGTGGGAACGTTTGAGGGGAAGGGGACGCGGGAGAGGAAGGGGAAGCGGAAGGTGAACGGGACGAATGGGAAAGGACACGCAGGGAGAAACAATTTTTTGTTGAACGGCATAGCAACGCATGCCGGGCACCAGCTAGTATATAAATGAAAATGAATCGCCGAAATGTATGTACGCGCATAACTTCCGAACCCATGCATGCCGGGTACCCGCTGTATATAATTTATTTATTTATTTATTTACGGACAAATAGTCCATTAACAATATAACAATAACACGAATAACAAGCGAGCCTAAAGGCCCGACCCGCCTAGCAATTGATCACTGTTCGCATCGATTACCGTTCGCATGTCATTTTTTGTAACCAGCACCACTTTTCGTAACAATCACCACTTTTCGTAACGATTCACCAGTTAACCCCATGTGTCGAGCATGCGTAAAGAAGTTTTACTTTAAAAAAATGGGGCATTTGGGACTCTTGTTTTTTGTATCGTATAATAAGGGACAAATAAAAACATTTATTTTTAAATATAAAACTTTTTGCATAAAAATATTCAATGAAAATGAAATTCGGTCAACCCTGTAGATTTTACGAACGTGAAACAAGGAATTCGTATGTATTTACATTTCGTTTCCAAAATATTATTTCAAACTGTTGTAATTCAGAGCGACGCGGACACGTCCTCGTCTGGCCACGTTTCGGACCGTAATGAACTGCGAAATTTTGTGTTTCGGCGCTATGATAAAATCGTCAAATGCGAAGCTGTTAATTAATTAAAATTAAATGCTTCCCAAAATTATTTTTCGGTCAAACTTATTTATGATTTGTCAATAATGTCTTAGCACAATAAGTATGTAAAAAAATATGAAATATATTAGTTTATAAGTGCGCAAATAAATACACAAATGGACCAATTTTCGTCAAGAAACACATGTACGTACATATTTTTTAATGATTTTATTGAAACTAAAATTAAAATTCTAATACATAACTTTGCTAGATAATGTATTGATTTATTTCACTGCATGATTACATTATTTGAAATGCGTGTGGTATAATACAAAAACTTTTTTGAAAATTTAACAAATCTGCCAACGACCTATGGAATAACCTTATTAAACTAAAAATTAAAAAAAATTCTAAAAATTTATTACATAACTATGCTAGATAAAAGAACAATCTTTCGAAATCCATTTATAATTTTTTGTGGAAAAGAGTCAATACGTCTAAAAACTTTTTTGAAAATGACATATTTCTGGGTTTCTCTACCTATGTCCTCTTAACAACGTTTCTTTGGACATTGTATAATTCCTTATTTAAAATAAAAGACAACGTGTATGAAATATATTGTTTATAATTAAGTAAGTAGGTATTTAAATACCTACATACTAATCTTGTAATTTCAGAGGAAATGTTGGTTTTATAAGATAAAATTAGTAACACTCTTTTTTGAACGCGTGCTCTACTGTTCGCGAAAGTACTGTTATGAGTATGAGCTCTACATTATAAATCCCTAAAGTGGAAGTACTGAACAGTATTTATATCGGGCGTGTGTGTGTTGCTTACTGGTTCCTCTTATCCATCAGTAGAAGTTTCTTCCGAGCTTTGTAACAAATAAAACATAAGTCAAAACTTGTACGTATCCTTTGCACGAAACAGTAGCGTGATAAATGGGCAATCGCCTGTTGTAGATATAAGAGTACGGAGAGTCGATAGTCCGCTTCAGCACAGCGCCCGGTGCTCAGTGCCTGAGGTGTTGGGCTGAACTTACTGCTATTCAATGTGTGTATCTCTCAGAGTATTACTCTGAGGTGTATCCCTGCAATGTAGCTGGTGGCTGGTGGCAGTTGGCCGGTGGCCGGTGGCTTGTAGCTTGTAGCTGGCACACGCCGCGGTAAAGGCACTCCCTTAAAAAGGCACTGCCTGAATGCATTATCTCCCGTACACTCCATAATAAGAAACCTCGGGATTATTACATTTGTTTCCACTACAGTAGATATAATAGGTGAACTACTCTTCGCCCGGTGAAAATTTCTTCCAATTTTTTTAAATGATTGGAAGTGTGATGTTAAGTACAAATTTTTAATAGTGCTGGTCTTCTTACCGGGAAATTCGGCATACTTTCTTTTTTGTGCTTATAAAGGCCTCTGTGGTCTAGGGACAAGGCTCCCGACTAGCGATCCGGAGGTAGCGGGTTCAAATCCAGGCGTACGCAAGTAAATTTTGTTTGATTGATTTGTGTTTTTACGATTAAATCATTTAAAATAAAATAAGGTACGTTTGCGGCACGTTCAAGAGTAAAGATACTGTCAGTATCTAGTGTAAGACCACCATTCAGAATTGAAAAGTTGCTTGAAATGGCCAGGTACTTCCTCTTCCCCGTACCCTTCTCCTCCCGTTCTCTTCCCCCCTCTCTGGTTCCCCTCCACCTCCCGAGTTCCCCTCCACCTCCCCCCTCCCGTATTCCTTACATCCAGTCCCAGTACGTTCAGTTTTCAAACAGCTCGCGTGCTACCTACTGCAATTTTTTTATACAAACTTCGTAATGCCAGAGCTCATCAGTAATTTTATACAAACCTTGTCCTGACAATAACGTACACAAAAAAAATCCTCTCTGGTTCCCCTCCACCTCCCGAGTTCCCCTCCCCCCTCCTCCCTCCCGTATTCCTTACATCCAGTCCCAGTACGTTCAGTTTTCAAACAGCTCGCGTGCTACCTACTGCAATTTTTTTATACAAACTTCGTAATGCCAGAGCTCATCAGTAATTTTATACAAACCTTGTCCTGACAATAACGTACACAAAAAAAAATTCAACTTGGTGCACTTCTTTCGGAAGTTATGCGCGTACTTACATTTTGGCGATTCATTTTATTTATATGAGATATTATTAACTACGACGCCTGAAATAAAATTCCCCACAAATACACAAAACAACATCGTTTCCACGACAACGATTTGTTTTGCTTTTCGTCTGACGTTAGTAGATAATAACTCACTTTTGTCAGGAAATTTTTTTGACAGTACACATTAATATTTATAATTTCACAACGTCAGAGCTTACCATTATAATATGGTCTATATTTTATTCTGATGTATGAGTTTCATTAAAATCCATTTAGTAGTTTTTGCGTGAAAGAGTAACAAAAACACACACATAATACATCCATACAAACTTTCGCGTTTATAATATTAGTAAGATTATATTTATTACACGTTTATTGTGAAATAAATTTCCTGACAAAAGCGAGTTATTGCTAACGTTAGGCGGTTGTCGTGGAAAAGATGTTGATATGCGAGTACCTATTTGCGGGAAATTTTATTTCAGGCGTCGTAGTTAATATATGTATAGTTCGATGTTACGCTTTAGCTGACCATTCTCCGAGCTTTGGCTTGCAGCTGTACCCCTTCGTCAGCTACACTAATCCCTAGAATCAAGTTCCTCCGACTACGGTGTGTGTGTCGGAGCGTCAGTCCTCCTGTGCGCCGCGCCGTGGCCCGCGCATGGACCACGGAGCAAGTACCCTGACTACGTTTGACCCTCGGCCCGCCGAGGTGTGGCAGATGGTTCATAAAACCGACCAATAAAACTTTCCACCATATTATATGACTTATGATCTTGACGTTACTCGAATCGCATTTTTACCACCTTCAAATATTCCTTGTCGACTAAAATAAATCTCACCAGCTGTACCGAAACGAATGGCTTGTTTCCTGCTTTTGCCGTTACATTTTGATTCTATCCCAATACGCTTGGGTTTGTATTCTGAACTTTTTTTTAGTACAGTATTTTCTTTCACGGTGAAAACACGGTGGTTTATTTATCGAATGTATCCTAGGTAGGTACCATAACTTCATAAATTCATAACAATCATAACAAATGTTTCCGATTCTTGTACAAATTGTTTAAAAATCGATTTAATGGATTAGTAAGTTACTCTAAAAACTTCTGTCAAAATTAAAACATAAGAAACCCTTTATACACCAGACCTCACTGTTTTACCAAAAATATCAAATCTTCCAGTTAAGCAACTGCTTTATAATTTTAAAACAAAAATTTATAGAATGAATGAAACAAGTACTTTGTTTAAAAACCACTTTATTTATATTTGTCGACCGGTTTCGGTTGAACTCAACCTTCTTCAGGACTTTTTTATATATTTTATATACTCATCTCCTGATGTAAAATCTGAGTTTTCAACCTTGGGTCACTTGAGCTTTCGCCGCCATTTTGAAAAAACCAGCCGAAATCGCGCCAAAATCTAGTTTTTCTCAAATATCTCGTTTCCAATAAAAATTTCGGATTAAGTAGCTTTACGGGTTTAGTAGAACATAAAATTATCTACAATTTTTATGAAAAGAATTTTCTTCTACCTCTAATAAATATCGAGATATGCAGTCGTAAAAACGTGTATAAGTTTATAAAAATAGGAAAATTGCCCGACTTGGTTTGGTTTTTTTGTGCGTATCTCTTTTCCAGTACAACTTTGTTAAAAAATTACTGACAAGAATTTTGTAGAGAATAAAAGAAACGAGATATTTGAGAAAAACTAGATTTTGGCGCGATTTCGGCTGGTTTTTTCAAAATGGCGGCGAAAGCTCAAGTGACCAAAGGTCGAAAACTCAGATTTTACATTAAGAGATGAGTATATAAAACATATAAAAAAATTGGGATTACCGGAATAATTCCGATCGCGGATCGTTAATTGCACTGGCCTATGTTTGCTTTCTACGATAACAAAAATATATATTGTTTGTTATTATTACAAACTCTTGAGATTCATTAAATTAATGGGTTATAAATGACTACGTAAACATGACTGTAACGTAGTTTTATTTATAATGGCTTCATAATACTTTTATTAGGTTATTAGTACCTTGTTTTAAGAACATTGTGCTATGGAATGTGAAATCATCAAATTCATAAACAAATGAGTTGTAAAAACCGTTTTAGAAAATATTGATCGGAACACCGCCCACACATGTTATTTTAAAAAATGCGAATAGCATAAAAGTGTGAATGTGCATATATTATGAAACATAAAAATAGCAAACACAAGCTATTTGAGTACGTGGTTATAAGAGCGTTATGCTACGGAATGGGAAATCACCCAATTAATCAACAAATGAGTTGTTGAAACCGTTTTAGAAAATATTGATCGAAACACCGCCCACGCATATTATTGTAAAAATGCGAATAGCATGAAAGTGTGTAGGTACATATTATTATGAAATATAAAAATAGCGAACACAATCTCAACTTTCGGTGATGGGTTGAAGGACTCCACCATGGCCTGATAGTCCAAGTTTCGTTATTTATATATTCTGGAATAAAAGCCATTGTTATTATTATTATAAACTAGCTGGTTCCCGGCATGCGTTGCTATGCCATTTAATAAAGAAATTGTTTCTCCCTGCGTGTCCTTTGCCAATCGTCCCGTTCCCGTTCCCCTTCCTTCACCCGTTCATCTCCCGCGTCCCCTTCCTCTTTTGCGTTCACACTCCGTCTCCTCCACCTTTCCTCTCCCCACTCCACTCTCCCCCTTCCCCCGTCCCGCGAACTCCCCTCCCCCCTCCTAACTCCCGCATTCCATACATTCAGTCCCGGTACATTCAGTTTTCAAACAGCTCGCGTGCCACCTATTGCAATTTTTTTATACAAATTTCATAATTCCAGAGCTTACCAGTAGTTTTGTACAAACCTTGTCCTGACAATAACGAACACACAATAAAAAGAATTATCCAATTTGGTGCAGTCGCTCGGAAGTTATGCGCGTACATACATTTCGGCGATTCATTATAACGAACACACAATAAAAATAATTATCCAATTTGGTGCAGTCGCTCGGATACATTTCGGATACATTTCGGCGATTCATTTTTATTTATATAGATATCTTCTATACAGCATTTCATCGTCGAAGTGGTTTAAAATAATCCTGCCCTAGTCTAATTTTTCACAAACACGGTAGAGCTGTAAGAATTACGTGCAATTTTTATTGTGTTTTCCTCTGAAAGTGTTTAGATAGTATCTCGAACTAGAGTAAAACGGTTCACAAAGTATTTTATGATATTCGAAGAAGATTATTTTTATATTTTTGAATGTAGCTATAACTTTGTGGTTATCCATTATAGAAAAATGAAACAATTCAACTTTGTATAAACCACTTGTATAATGCGTAAATCCGACCGGTTTCGGAACAAACTTCCTTTTTCAGGGAAAGCTTATACTAATTTGACATTTTCGAACAATGTTTTATTATGGTAGGGGTGGAGCCGTTGCTAGTTAATAATGTAGATTGGGTGGGTAGGTATTAGTGTAGAGTGGGTGGGTAGGGGAACAAATCCATGATTGGGCTATAAGACAATATTTTTTGTTTGTTGATAATAGATTCATTATGTTTAAGGGATTTTTTAATTTCCAAGGCTTCTAAGTTATCTAAACGTTTTCCTTTTAATATTGTTCGAAACTGTCAAATTAGTATAAGCTTTCCCTGAAGAAGGAACGTCTGTTTTGAAACCGGTAGGATTTACGCATTATTTACGCAACCATTTGGTGTCCTCATTTCAACTCTCATTGTTCACAAATTGAAAAAATTCAAAATAAATTTTTACGTTTTATTAATTTCAAAATTGGTGTTCCTATTATTGAAATCAATTATGTCAATTTACGCAGTAAACTTAACTTATCGAAATTATCTGAAAGGCGAAAAATATTTGATCTCCTTTTATTGTATAAAATTGTTCGTTCAAGGTTGGACTGCCCTGACGCTATAAACTTGTTATCCTTAAGCAGGCGCCAGACAGGAATTCAAAGAAGTGATCAAACAAGTGTTCACATGTGTGGCACGGGCATTTGACACTGTTGTCACATAAGTGATCACTTAAGTGCGCTTTGCCGTTCCGTGTCGGTTTTTTAGCGCACATCAAAGGGATCAAAGTTCAAAGTTTGCGAGCCTGCCACACTGCGCGAAGCTCAGTTGCGCGAGCGTCGCCGTGGAGAGTAGTCGTGCGTGGACAGCCAAACGAACTAACGATGGAGTGGAATAATGAGAGCGTTTTCGAGTTTATAGAGTTGATGCAAGTAGAGCCAGATATATGGGATCCGAAACGTAAAGGGCATAAAAATCGAAATAACATCAATGACGCCTGGAACCGAATTAAACACCACTCTTCAATACCTTGCTCTATCGAAGAATTAATTAGATAGATATATTTAGATAAATATATTTAGATAAATATATTTAGATAAATATAATTAGATAAATTAATTAGATAATATAAATAATTAGACGCACATAAATAATATAAGCAAACTGTGTCGACCAAATCGTCGACCATGTTGTGTGAAGTCTATTTGAAAACTGTGAGCTCAAAGGAGTGATCAAAACTTTGACACATGTCTGGCAGATACAACAATATGTGACCAAATGTGTGCGCAAAGTCTTCAAAGAAGTGATCACTTATTTGAACTTCTGTCTGGCGCCTGCATCACACATACCTCCAAAATATACTAGACGAAACATTTTATTTTACAACAATAACTTCGCTACGAATTCTGTGATGGAAAGAATACACAGGTTGGGCAATGAACTAACTGATGTCGCTGACATTTTTAATTTAAATTTCGATTCATTTAAAGCCAAATTAGTCCACCACTTTTTAGATATAAATAATGAATGAGAAATCATTTTATTTTATTTCAATTTTCTTTTGTTTGTTTTTATTTTTTTATTGTTCTTATTTCAAAAGCATACAACGAGTAATTCAGTAAAAATTAATGTGTTTTGATTATTTTTAATGTTTTTATTGCTCGTAGGTATATGTACATACGAGTTCCCTAAAGTCATCCATGTGGAATTAGCATTAGATGTATTCCTATTATTTTACATTGAGTTTATGCTTTATTTGTATATTTTTTAATCTTTTTTATTTTGTGTTATACTGCTGTTATAAATGAAATTTGTATTTTATATGTAAAAGCCCAATAGGGCGTCAATAAATAAATAAATTATTAAGTGGTTTATACAAAGTTGAATTGTTTCATTTTTCTAAGATTATTTTTACTTAGAATATACCTAGTTATTTTGTATTCTCTCTCCTGTATATTTTAGTGGTGAAGAAAGCATTATGTAATGAGCTTTATTAATTTTATTTCATGTTATTTTGTTTGGGAGACCAACAGTTTACTTTGGAATGTAGCATATTAATATCTTACAGGTTTACATTTACCATTTACAGGTTTCCACGTGGATATTTTAATTAAGAAATATTACATTATAAATTGTTTAAGTGGCAATAGGGAGGGAGTAGGAGGGATGCTGTGTGGAGGGTCTTTTATAGGAAAGGAAGGAGGGGACGTTCTAGGAAGGAAAAGAGTATTAGGGGTCGATAAGAATCTGGGGGACAGTGTGTCCAGGAGTGACGGACTTATGAATGCGATGTTCCGAGAGAGTACGGCTGGAGAAGTCAAAGGGACTCTCTTAACCACTCTCTCCCGATCCGGCCTGCCGTGCAGTATAATAGTATAGTTGAAGTATATGTATGCCAATAATAAATTGCATAACACATAAAGCAAGTTCATTGAATGGTGGTAGCATTCAATGAGTATTGAGTATCGAACGTTACAATGATGGATGTACGAGTAACTTGACGAATTATCCTTTACTTGGCAAACGAATGAATTGACGGGATACCAAGACTAAAATAATATTATTTATACATTTGTTTAACAAATAATAATGTAGACAATTCTATGTCAGTGGATGCGGGCAGCGGGCAGCGGGCAGTGGGCACACTAGTAGTAATGTAATAAATAGTATTAATGTATTAGTCACATTCCGAGATGAAGCGGCTGTTTCCACGAGAAAGGCACGAAGTACGAAGACTGACGACACGGGAGACGGGACTGGGACTGGGGACGTGGGGACAAGGGACAAGTCTGGCGCCAGCATTCCGCCCATTCAGCGCCAGTGAGGCCCGTCACATCCCATCTGTGCCGGCATCTCGTCTACTTACTGTACTTGTGCACTGCTTCACTGCCTCACTGCCTGCCAGTACTACTCCCGACTGTCACTCAAATGTAAAGCCCGCTGTGGCCTAACGATACCCGACTAGGGAACATTGTTGTAATATTCTGACCACTTTGTACTCGAGCGGTACTTTCTACAATATCGTCAAAATGAACCATCTGGTTTGCCGCTCTCTCTACTCTTTAACTTTGTTTTTCAATTTGTTATCTTTTTTAATTTCATTCTGAGATCCGAGGTTGCAACACTTTATTTTGCAAGGAATGCCGACACTACGTTTTCTGCAAGAAGTGAATATTATACATGGTGTCCGGAAACTGGTTAATAATATCCACATGAAGTCCGCTGTAAAACTTTATTTATTTATTTTAGCATTCACCTTCGAGTAAATCGAACGTCCAAAGTTAAAAGTTTTCAGGTCAAATTAAATAAAATGGTCATTATGGGGTCAAGTACTGACATAGCCATCGTCCTCATCTGAGCCACGAAGAGTCAGCCGCGTTCTTCAGGATATCTTCCTTGGAAAGCCGAAGAAATTTGGCAGATGTACTATTCTTACAAAAAATAGCTACCTCTACGATAGATTGCCCTGAATTACTAGAAAGAATTCAACTTAGAGTGCCCATCAGACAAACCAGACAAAACCACGCATTAAACATTCCTCAATGCAACACTAACTCTAAACAAAATACATTCATTCATCGTGCTACACACACCTTTAACATTGCATATAGTGAATTCGACTTATTTAACACAGTACCTAACGTTTTCAAAACCAAAATGAATAAATAACATTCACCCATACAAACCATTATTTACACAGAAAAGATCCATCCCTTTCCACTCCCTTCCACCATCCCATCCACATAACATAATGTAACTATTTTTTCTCGATTTCTTTTTATACCTACTCACTAAATAATTAAGATACTTCAGCGAAAACCTATTATTGGTTAAATTTTTGTACATATTTCATCAAACATTATTAATAATTGTAACTGTTGGTTTTCCTAATAAAATAAAATAAAATAAAAAATACATATTCTTTAAAATGCGTCGAAGCGTAGTAGACCCGGCTCCAAAAGCTTTTATACTACCTACTCGTATATTTGCCGAAAAAAGTTTAAACTAGGAGCTTATCGAATGACATTAGTAAAATTCACCATTTGTTTGTAAATACGATACGATTGTACCACCCCAGCCAGGAGCACTCCTGTCCCGGTGAGACCAGTACACCAGGGGGCACTAATTTTCTAGGACTTAGAACACGCGCTCTGAGGATAGGAAGGAGGTTGGAGTTTAATCGACCGGTATAAATGGCAACCTAAGTCTAAGGACTCACGGAGCGATTTTTAGCCGAGCCCGCTGCGGTGGCGGAATGGAGTTTTATTTTCAAAACTCACGAAACCGGAGTTTTGTGCGGTTACGCAGCCGTCGCGGTTGCGGTAATCGCTCGCAATCTTGGCGGTTGATTATCGCAAGACGGGCGGTTGCAAGACGGGCAGTTAAACGATCAGTTGAGTTCCAGACCGCCATGGACACATACCAGAAACGAGCTGTAGCGTTATACTTACTTCACAGGAGAATTAAAATAAGTAGGCCTAAAAGGTTCTGGATACATCCATTGATTGCGGAAAGAGATCGTTATGGATTATTTGTTACTCTTATTAATGAGTACACCCCTCCCCGCTGCCCACTGCGATCGCCCGCCAACCGATTGCAGAGCGCGCGGGTGCAACCCGCCGCGGCTGCGGACCGCGACCCGCGTCCGCCGGTACAAGATGACCGCCGGTGCAGCGGGACCCGCAAACAATCGCACACGCTGCGGGCGTAAAACGCGTCGTGAAATGTGCTTTAATTTTTTACATAAATATCTGCATTCTACAAAGGCTGCGGGCCCGCAACCGCGGTGGACGCCAGTGAAAATCGCTCCGTCAGTTCTTAGCCTAATAAGCCAATATTGGAATTTAGTATGGGCAGGAAGAAAGGAACGGTTTGAGCGTTAAAATTTCTTCTTTTCTTTACGTCTTCCATTTTCTTGCCTCTTCTCGGCTGTTCTTGGATCTTCTTGTCTATTTCTGGCTGTTCTTGGCTCTTCTTGGATCTTCTCGTCTCTTCTTCACTCTTCTCGGCTCTTCTTGGCTTTGCTTGACCCTTCTTGTCTCTTCTTGTCTCTTCTTGCTTCTCCTTGTTTCCTCATCTCTCACCTGAAATATTCTCGTCTCATCTCTTCTTGGCTCTTCTTGCCTCCTTTTGTCTCTTTTTGTCTCTTCTTGACTCTTATTTTCTATTATTGTTTATAACTATTTCTTTTTTCTTCTTCTTGGATGTTCTCGTCTCTTCTTGTCTCTTCTTGGCTCTTCTTGTCTGTTCTTGACTCTTCTTGTGTATTCACGTCTCTTCGTGTCTCTTCATATCTCATTTTATCTCTTCTTTGATCTTCTCGTCTCTTCTTGGTTCTTCTAGGAAATTATGGTCTGTTTTCGGCTTTTTTTGCAACCTCTTGTCTCGTATTGGGTGTTGTGGTTAAAAAAAAACAGTGTGAATAATTTGTAACAATTTTTTTAATGTTAGTACCGCACAAGAGTCTGGAGCCAGTGAGACTATGATATCCCCAATATTAGGGTATGTTGGAGGGGTAGTGGAGGGGAAGGATATGAAAAAGAGAAAGGTTGGAAAGTTAGTACCTGGCTATTCATATCAGGTAACCAAACACAGTTAAAGCCATTTCAAGCAAAGTTTCGATTGTGAGTGGTGGTCTTTCGCCAGTGCCTTTCTGAAAGTATTTAACGTACCGCAAATATAATATATATTTTAAATGAATAAATAGTTAAATAATGCAAAGTGCTGAAATAAAATTTACTTGCGCACGCCGGGAATTAAAACCACGACCTCCGGATTCGTAGCCAAGTATTGTAACCACGGAGGCCGTCAGTTAATGAATTATTAGTTACCACGATCAGTAAACTATCCTATTTATTGAAGTGAAAACTTCTTTAGCACTATTGTGATTTGAAACTCGATGAAACAATAAAATAGCGACAAAAAGAGAAACACATACATCTATAGGTTTAGCCTGTGAGAGAATGAGATAGTATAATCGGTCTCGTCTTTGTGCGGTGCCTCTTAGCCTATCGGTCTTTTTGTGCTTCGTAGCCCCACTGCCCACTCTTGTCTACTTTAGTTTTCTGAAGGTTTCACTTCTACCTGCGCCCTCAAGGGAACGTACCCATACTACGTGACACACTTTTTTGCAATTTTTTACCCCCCCCACATTTCACAATTTCTTCCCGATTGAAGTGTTTAGTCGACGATAGCTCAAAGACTAATGACCTAAATTACGATAAAACCCGGTGTTTATCCTAAAAATGAGTTGTTCAATTAGTACCTAATTCAGCGGTACCCCCATTAATCACTTACCTTCCCATTCCGCGAACTTAAAAACCTCCCCTCGTAGCTCGAAAAAAAAACGCGAGATTTCTAGATTGACTACGTGATAAAAACCTAAGCCCCCCCCCCCCGTTGTGACCAAGCGTGGTATTTTGATGACCCCCCCCCCCCCTAAACAGGTCACGTAGTTTGGGTACGTTCCCTAAGGTTATTTCTCACAAAACCGGCGCTATACATATAAATTAGCCAAGTATTATTATCACCGCGTGTGAATTGCACAATCTGTCTTTTTATTTGTACGTTTTTAATTTTAGTTTTCCCCTTTGAAATATACCAGCTCTAAGAGTAAACTGGTTGTGTATTATGTATTATTGTAAACAAAGCTCCCAAAATGAGATTTATTCAGATTCATTTTGAAATGCCCATAGCAGCACTGTTCTATCTATTTTCATGACGTGCATCAGTATAATTGGTGTATGACGAAAACAGCGTGTACAGTACGTTGCATAAAAAGTGTATTTGCTCTGCCCGCTCTGTGTATAATAACGTGATTAGGCCGGGCGGGGAGGATGGTTAGGGTGGCGTAGCAGTGGCGTACTCTGTGCTGCGGGCTGGCGGGCAGGCTGGATGCTCTGGTGCCGGCTCGGAGCGCGGAGCCGGCGAAGTGGGGAGCGCGGATCGATGCCGAGTCAGCCAATGGCGTCGTGTCTGGGGGGGGCGTCCTCCCACCCCGCCCTGCCACCTGCCCACCCTGCCGCCCATCCTGCCGCCCGCCCTGCCCGCCGCCCCTACAGAGCTGATTGATGACGCGGGACCGCCCCATCCGCAGGGAGAGAAGATTTATTGTGCGAATGCTTTATTATCATCGTCATCGTTTTTATTGCACTTTTATTCTTCCAAGCACCAATCATAATTTATATCTGGTCCCGTTCTGCATATTTTGTCCACGCTTTGCATACCTACCGAAGTGGGACTCTCGTTTCAAAATAGTACTGGGTCGATTGTTAATGACCCGCCCACAAGCCACCAAATAGCGAGTAAGTTATTTTTTCATCAGCACCCGTGCCTTGCGACCTGGGTGTTGCCGGTGTGGCGAGGCGAGCGACCATAGATGTATGAGTATGATCAGCGGGGTGGGTTGTCAGCACCCGGGTCATGCGACCCGCTCTCGCGACCGGTGTATCGAGGCGAGCGACCATTGAAGATGTATCGAACAGTGTTAATAAGCCAGAGACTGTACGGTTGAAATTAAAGAATGCAACTCTGACGCCGCGCCGTACGCAAAACCGTTTTCGTTCGTGGAGTTTTGTACAAATGTATTTTTGTAATAGAGCCGAATTAAAGCAATGCCAAAAGATGGCGCGACTTACGTTGAGATTGCGTGATTAGTATCCCCTGGCAGGCGTAAGTACCTACTACAGATTTGTAATTATTATTGTAACTGGCAGTTGTGAATAATAATACCACGCATAGCATAGCCGCGTACATTACATATGACGTCATTGCCTGTCGCGGTTACTTTGTCCCGGTGACTAGCTGTCACCGGATCACAGATCCTAGGAACCGGCTATTTTTTAAACCAGTTCCTATCGAATTTATAAAATGGTCACCAACACTCATACTGGGCGAAGCCAAACCAAAAACCGCCCGCAGGGCCTAATACCAAAAACCTGCAGAGCGGGTTTTTAACCGCTAGTGCGTAGATACGAATTTTGTAGACTAGGAATCACGACTCGAATCACTTTCTCGTTACGCACAAAAAAGTTGGTAGATACGAGTACCTAAAATCTAAAATAGGCTATCATTACGGTTGCAGTTACCGGAGACCTACATGGAAGTTTAAACCTATAAAGGCCCACAAGTATTATTTTTAAATCATAATAAAATCTGTGTACATATAGGTAATACATGAGGAATTTTTATATTATTAATTATATTTGAAATAAATTAACTATTAAATAAATAGGACTAAATATTTAACTGGAGATTTAATTAATAGATAGCCGAAATATGTTCACTTTTCTTTCATTCACGTTCTGATTGTGTAATTAATGTTATTTTCGCAACAATCGATATCTAAATATTTGGAAACAACTCGAGCATGAGGGTAAATTTACAATGGTTTGCTAAACGACCCGCGACCCGCTCTTGACGCCAGCTGGTCGTGAGCGACCCGGGTCGTGTAAAACGATCGATTAACCCAGCTCTATTTTAAAAGATTCAAATCGAAAATGCCGTCAGTTTTTTTTATTACCTACTATTCTGATTTCTTTCCCCGTTCAACAAGACACTAGTTATTTTATCATATTATTTTGTCTTTAAAACTAAAAATCCTTTGTTTCTAGTACACGCAAATAAGTGGGTTCGGTTTGAAGTTTTCGTACAAACCCTAACAGTGTATGACGATAATATGATGTAGGATAAATATAAGGTTAATAATATTATCTATGAGAATTTAAGAATATTAAAATATTCAATGAAAATGTAGCAATGTCTATTCTTCATTCTCCTATCTCTTATTACTGGAAATGTGCGTACTGTTGTTTTATTGCCATGCTTTTGTATTTTTCTCATTTAGCATAATTCATAACGGCGTTATTGTTCAGCGTTTTACTAGAATTGTTTGAACTTGAACTAAAATTTTGAATGAACTTTTCAGACAAAAAACTGACAACCTTTTTGATCGGATTAAACCGCCGTAAGCTTTTCCGCGAATACGCTAAAGACGTTCTCAAGAAATGGTTCTTCTTTTATATTATTTTCCCTCGATATTATTATTATTTGGTGGCCTCCCCTCTGCCTTGAAGTAGCTGGCTAGGTAGCTATAGTTGGTAGGTAGGAGTGTGGGTAAGGCTGTAGGCATCAGCTATACGTTACAGCCAAACAATGGGACGGAGCGCTCGCTACGGAGGGTTCAAAGGACTCGGCATTCGGTCAAGGGCAGGACCTTCTAATGATCCGAAAGGATTCTCATTTTCTTACCCGCTTCTGTCCCCCAATCGTAGAAAACGGATTATCTCTGGGAGAGAGTTAGTGTTCGAGATGGTCGGTCATTTGTTGTCCGTATTATGTAAAGGTCAATTGCACGACTACGCAAGATGAATTTAGTTCGGTAGGCTTGGGCAGACTGAATTACTCTATTCATTATGAATAATTAATTATTACAAATCGGTGCTTAGTTGCGTTTGAATTGTGAGCTTTGAAATAATTATCAAATGAAAATAAATTATTAATTTGGGGATTCCCCTCGTACGCCTTCTCGTAATAATAATTATTTATTTACATCGCGAGGCTTTACTCTGGAATATGTATCAGTCGGTGAGATGAGCTATTGGTTTTGAGTAGTGATTAAGTAGAAATGGCTTCGCTATTACCTGTAAAGCGGTGAGAACAATAATTTTACCGACGATTCCTACACAAATCTTAAATATTATCTTGTACGTACATATTTTGTAATGCTACTGATGAAATAGATCCTATAAATTTAACATGAGTCTTGTCATAACACTTCTGACGACTACATGATTTCATAGCGCATTTATTATTTTATGTAAACGTAATGGCTAAGATTAAAAAATTGACCCAATGGTTTATAATAAGAAATGTCTAGCTATATTCTTAGATTTATAAAAAAAGCTTTCGATGCTGTAAATCATAACTTACTCATTAAAAAAATAACCCAATTATTTTTCAAAAAACCAACACTAAAAATATTCGCCAACCATTTTAACGACAGAACACAAAAAACAAAAATTGGGAATATGGCTCTACTGTAGTTCAGAAGCACAGACATAAAATGAAGTTCCGCAAGGAACTGTGCTTGGCCCGATTCTATTTTTGATGTATAAAAATGATTTATGTAATTTTGTAATCCGCGGACAAATTATTCCTTACGCCGACGACACGGCGATAATAGCAAACGGAAATTCTTGGATCGAAACATCTTCAAAGGCAAAATAATGTATTGCACTTGTTTCAACATGGTTAAAATATAACCAACTCATTGCAAAACATTAAAAACAAACCTCACGATAACCTTAAAATTAGAATCAACAATACAATACAATACCGCAATCAAGAAACATGTTAACTGTGCAATGAACTCGTCAAAGTAGAAAATATTAAATATTTAGGTGTACTTTATTTACATCTATGCAATCTGGAAATAGTGGAAGTGCTCAATCTTGACAAATTGAAAATGATCTACTTTTCCCTGGTACAATCTTCAATAATCTACTGCATTGTAGGATATGGGGTGGTGCGCTTGATGCATTTATTAAGCCTTTACAAAACACTCTATTTAAGCGCATAATTAAAGTTATGTATAAAAGAAATAAAACATTCCCGACCGAGTTATTATTCAAAGACTCTAAAAATATTCAATATGCATAAATTATTTATATTGCATACTTAGGTACTATGAAATATGTATTTAAAAACAAAAATTGTTTAGTAAAAAATAAAAATAGAATTAGCAAAAGGACTAATCATGTGTTTTACACCCCCCAAATCATTACCAAATTATTGCAAACACATGATTTTATTGATCCTCGTACATAACACACTCAAATTGCAAATAAAATATCACTTTATATAAAAGAATTAAAACTATGGTTGAATGATGCAGATGTTAAAACACTTTTCCTTTAAATTCTATGTACACCTTTATCCTTCACTTTTCAATACAATTCTACTGTAACTTCAAGACTAACTTTATTTACTTTCTTGAAACTGTAACAAAAAATCAACAAACTTTAATATTTCACTTTTTTACTACATTATTTTTACAGATACCTATATTTTTAAACCTTTACTTTAAAATTAACATTTTTTACTTGTTCTTATCAATGTACTCGTAATTTACCACTTTAGTTAAATATTACCCACGAACAGGCAGTGCCATAGTCGCCTTGGTGGGTTCGCATTATCTACCTTTGTCTTACATATATTTATTTACTTTTTTCTAACTTTTTCATTACTTGTATCTTATGTTATGTTATAAATATATATTTAAAAATTATGTAAAAAAATACTTTTCAAATGTATGAAGACATAATGGAAAAAAGGGGAAAAAATCACTCACGCTAATTTGTTCGGTTTTTGGAACAACTCATGTAGGTCTTATAGAAATCTTTGTGTCTTCCTTGATAACTAAACGGTGTTAGAAAGAGAAAACCCACGATATATTCAAATCTTAAAATTTACTACAATATAATTAAAATGTACACCTTTATGAATCCAAAGTTTCCCGCCGCAATTTGAAAAAAAAACCTTTTGTATTAATTATTTTTACATGGAACGACTAAAAGCGAGTTAAAGGTAACGTTTATAATACATTGACCTATTAAAATATGTGTGTTTTTTTCGTTTTCAGTAATTTTAGTTAGTGAAAAAACTGAAAGTGAGCCATTTTTGAAACTTTTTACGTTTGCATTAAAAAAAATTATTCCTATTTCAAAAATGATATATTTATTTCGAATTGTTAAATATAGCGTACCTATCAGAAACAGTTTTTAGTTTTCAGATGCGTTCAGAAATATTCTATTTACATATTTCGATTTTATTGCGACGCCGAAATATTTTGACCTTCCGACAAAATAGGCTCGAGGCCACAGTGGTTATCAAAGAAAGCGGTGTGAGGGGAATATAATACATCATAATATGACGTGGATGTTAACGGTACGTGTACGTTTCAAAATATTAGCACCAAAAGGCGAACAGTAACTGAGTAACTTTTATACATAGAATTTTATGAATCGATTGTACTGAACTTCTGTCCCTAATTAATGTATACGCCATACAGCACTATTTCACACGCTTAATTAAAAAACAAATGCAGCAGCTAATTAACCGTGCTCTTCATATCTTTAAGAGGAATATAAACGCTAGAAATATATCGAATCTCATGCCTACAAAATTTTAAAATGGAGCGTCTTTTTGCACGAGGCTAGTACGCGAAAAAGTGGTTTTTATTTATTTTGTGCATAATTTTATAAGAACGAAAAAAAGTTAGAACATAGATAAAGTCAAAAATAGTCTTAGCCGTAAAGGGGTATTTTTTAAAAATTGTTACTTACATTACTTCATAGTTAAGTCATGAGAAAACATTTTTTTTAGTGGTTTACGCTTATATTTTTTGTTACGTAAATAATAATTTTATTGTAATTGCAATACATAGATAAAGTAGTTAAAGCTTCAATTTATCCGTAGCATATTTTTTGATGTTCATACTGTAGGCCGATTCGTCGTAAAGATTAATCAAAATAGTATCTAAATAGGATTTCACGTATATATTCATCTTAATAGTTTACTCTAACATCCGTATTTAAAAGGAGCATCATGTCAGTGATACAAACTTTTCCATGCGCATATATATTCCTTCATAGATCACCTCTTCTCATACCTACACACTCCCGCATAAACACATCCTCATTCACCCTTACACACACACAGACACACACACACACACACACGCATACACGTATGTATACTATGGTATAAAATAATCAAATTTCAAATTAAAGCAAATATAATTAAATAATGTGCTGTTTTTTTTCTGCCCGATGAAGACATGGCACGAACAAGTCAATCGAGTGTTTGAATCGGGTCAGTTTTTTTTACATTAACCTCCACACATGAGGCCTTGAAGAAAATAATTTACTTCTGGGCCTTTTGTCATATTTAAGGATGTTGTGTGGAGGGTTTTTTCTTTGAGGAGAGTGAACATGTCAAGAGTCAAAATGAGGAGACATGAATGTGAATGAAGAAAGTAGTTCGACTACCATAATACGGGCATTTGCCTAGCTTGGTAGTCGAAAAACTATGTAAAACAAACCTGTAACAAACAAAATGAATGAAAAAAAAAAAAAAGTTTGTGCTGAGATAGTTGTATGGCGGTCTATCATCTCTTCCTACCCCTACCGGGAAAGTTTTATATTTGATTTGTTTTTATACTTACCTATGTGTATTTGATTGTTACAGAGCGGTGGTTCTCGTGTGGGCGGTGCCCCTTACGGCGGGCCGGGCGGGGGCGGGGGCGGCTACCCTGTGGGCCCTCCCCCTCAGGGCTCGGGCCCCCCTCAGGGCTCGCCGCAGCCCTACTCCCCCTACCCCCCGCACCAGCGGTACCCGGCCCCCGGCCCTCCGCCCAGGCCGCCCTACTCTCCACACCAGGTAAGACACCCAACGAATCACTACTCGTGTAATTATTGCACACTAGTGCATTGATTCTGATACTTTTCATTGTCCATGCTGTGATATTATTGTTGTCCAATTATGTTTGCTTGCAAAACCAAAGATAACAGGAACGAAATAATAACAATAAAAACATATTTTTGGCTATGGATTTTTACATATTTATATTATCTTATTTTCTTTGATTATATTGATTCTAATGACAAAAAGTCACTGTACATTCTGACAGCTGTACATTCCGGATTTCGCTCGAAATGCTGCTGGTTTTCAGGGGCTCAATTCTCCCAAAAGCGATCAACAGTTGTTCGTCATGCACCTTCCACGAATGAAAAATTGCAAGTCGCCTCGAAGAAACTTTGTCGAATGTTTCATTTATACGTGTGCCTGAAAGTCGAGGGGTTGAAGAAATGATTGTATTGGTATTTTTGACGTTTCTATTCGTTATGCGCCTTCTGCAAATGAAAAATCAATTATTCTCCAAAGGAAAAAGTTTGTGCCTTGGAGGTAACGGACATACATACCTTAGACTTTAGACAAGTAAAAAGTTAAATTTATTTACAAAAATCAATTCTCGTTAAGCCGAAACAGCTGTCACGCAAAATCAAAACGTGATCATAACTACCTAAATGATTTATATGATTTTCAAATGTATAATAAAGAAATAATATGAAGTTCTAGGAATACACAAACACTATAAATGTACAGAACGTGACAGCACATACCTTACCTATAGGACATCAAACGTAGGTGTCCGATGATATTTTTTAACAATGAAAAACAATTAAATTAATTAAAGTAAGGCTTTTGACTCGCATTCCGAAGGTAGCGGTATCGAATCCCGGCGTGGCAAATAAATTTTATTTGATTAAATTGTGTATTTCACAATTTATTCACTTAAAATAATATATAGTTTATTTGCGGCACGTTCCAGAGTGGAAGATACTTTCAGTATCGCCCTGGTGTAAGACCAGTATTCAGAATTGAAACGTTGCTTGAAATGACTTTAGCTTAGCCGTATTTGGTGACCAGTTCTGAATTGCCGGGTGCTTCCCGGCTTTTCCCTATTACCTTCCCCTCCACACTACTTTTAGGCTCACAACATACCCCAATTGGGGATGCTATAGTCTCACTGGCTCCAGACGTGAGCAGTTGGGACTCTTGTGCGGTATTCATGTAAAAAAAAAAAACAATTTGGGTGGCGGGTGTGGGCGCCCCGCCATCGCCGCCCCGTTAATTTATTTTTATTTATTAATTTTATTTTAGTAATTTGTACATTTAAGTTTACAAATTTCTAATTAATTATAATATTTCATATTGCAAACTAAATTTTATGTAGCTCCTACAATAAGTCTTGAACTTTCCAATTGGTGTGGACTTCAAAGTCTCTGGTAGCTTGTTATACAACTTCATCCCCTTGTACAGCAAACTGTTCTGCGTATTTGCCTTATCCTTTTTTTGAAGCCTGATTTCTTTGCATGTTCTTGTGTTATGTCTGTGAATGAGAATACAATTGAATTGAATTGTTATGTCTGTGAATGAGAATACAATTGAGAATACAATGTCCTTGTTGAATACAATTTTATTTGAAAAGTATTTTGGTAAAATGTTGTTAATTATTTTATGTATAAATATCATCGTATTCAAGGTCAGCATCTGTTTCACGGTTAGCCAATTCAGTTCCTTTAACATTTTGTTTACTTTTGAAAATCTATTCCGCCGTAATATTATTCTCATTGCCCTGTTTTGGAGAATTTGAAACTTATTATGTTCTCGTTCGTTACATAGTAAAAGGATAGTTGAGCAATAGTTAAAATGTGGAGCAATAATCGAATTGTAGATAGTGATTGCAGTTTTAGGTCAGGTAAGCAGTTATTGGATAACCATGACCCCTGCCATAGGTCACCTCAAGTGGTTCGCTACGTTTGGTGACTTAGCAGGAGTGCCCGGGTTCGTGGGATGAGGTTTGACCGGTTCTTGGCCGCAGAGGCGTCTGCCCACCTACTGCGTGGCGGGCCGGATCGAGAGAGACTGGTTTGGGGAAGCCTTCTGACTTCTCCAGCCGGACTCTCTCAACACATCACCTTGCACCGCAATTGGAGAGATGGATTCATACGTCTGTCACTCTTGGACACTGACCCTTCTTATTCTTACCCACCCCTCGTGCCTTTTTCCTTCCCAGAACTTAATAATAATAATAATACTTGGATGATTTATATAGCGCCGTTTTTGTGAAAAATCACATCAAGAGAACTTCCTCTTATTTCTTTCCTTAAGATGACCCTCCACACTGCATCCCTTAAGATGACATAGTCCCTAAGGGAAATTATTTTCCTCAGGGTTTCCCTAATGAAAAAAATATGTACTCGTATGTATTTTTCCATCACACGTCGTTCCAACGGAGTAGTCAGTTATGTATAGTCTAATGGCGGGTTATGTGATAAGTACTCTGTCTCGTTTCAGCAGCACGGTAACACACGCAACAGCGCGCGTATCACGTGAACCCGTCGCGACGTGAAGGGATGGGATGAGTGACGACGTGTGAAAATTTGTTTGTTTTTAATGACGTCGAACAGCAAAATAATATGTACATTTTTTACTGCAAATATGTTCAGGAATCGCTGCTTAATATCCTTCGGGCACGTGCTGTGTGCTGTTACACCCTGTATAGTAACTAATTATTCTTGGTATGGTCCGATGTAAACTGAGCGGTCAAAAGTTTAATTGACTTAATTCAATACTTCGTTTGTGTGAAAGCACTACGAAACAATAGGTATATTAATAGGGGTCGTCCATTAATCACGTGATGTTTTTAGCAACTTTTTAACCCCCCCACCTTGGTGATAGGTGGTGAAGTTTTAGACTAACCCCCCCCCCCCCCCCAAATCACGTGTATTTTTTTAGTACCATATATTTTGAAATTTTCAGAATATTATCACGAAAAATAAATGCACGTGATATCTCATTTTACCCCCCTCCCCTGGTTATATTTCGTGATTTTTTCCGACCACCCCCCCCCCCCTTTCGAGCCTCACGTGATTAATGGACGACCCCACAGATTTAGGAAAAAGTACCTAGGTGCTCTAGGTTCGTATCAGAAAATAGCTTGTTTATGGTTTGACTACTACATACCTATATTATCGTCAGCTTTTCTGACATTGTAAACTCGTCATATTTTTGTTTATAGGTGAAGCAATAATTATTGAAGATAAAACTTCTTTAGCACCGTTGTGATTTGAAACTCGATGAAACGAAAAATAGCGACACTAAAAAGAGACAAACACCCACATCATCTGCAGGATTTAGCCCACGAGAGAATGAGATAATATAATCGGTCTCCAATCACGAAACTTCAACATCTCCTTTGAAAAATCATTAAAGGTGATATAAATGTGATGAAATTAAAAAAAAATGGTTAAATAGGTTTCCTTAGGTTAGGTTACGGGTTATTTTACAAAAAAAAAAATTACATAACTTTTAATGACTTTTCAAAAAGGTGTTTAAATTGGATGATTCTGAATAGTATTAAAATTATTCGGGCCGCAGTAAAGAAAGTCCGCATAGCCAACGTCCGTTGAACGGACAGGGCACAAGAAGAAACAATCTTTAAGGTAGGTAATCTGTGAAAATCCTTTCTGATTTTTTTTTTCTTTGGTGTCGTGCTTTTTCAATTCTCGAAACAGCCTTCAACAATTTCAACTCATTTTTTATCTCGGAAAATATTTTAAAAATAGACCGGAGTTTTATAAACATCACTGAATAACTTTGTAAATTGTGTAACCACGTTATGCTTGTTTTCTCCAATTTTTTTTTTGCTTCAAAGAGAATTTTGAATAAAGCAATTTTCGTTCATTCGCTCTATTGAAAAGTATCCCCTTTTATTTTCTCTGAGTTTATTGCTTTGAAAACTAGTACAATGGACGTTTGAATAAACTTATTATAATATGAACTTTCCGTTTCAACGACAAGAAAATCAAATTGGATTTTTTTAAAATTTATTTACTATCTGGCTCGCACGCACGCACGCTGCTGATCAAAGGGGTACATAAACAATCACAGCCTTACTAAAAAAAACCGTGAAAATTTTATTCAATTGACAAACGGCCGCGGATGTGAAAACATTACTAATTAAAAAAATTGTTCATGAAAATATATATACACTGCTTACTACACACCTTGAGGGGGTAGTTTATCTGTTATGTATGTACGACTGTTATATTCATAATTTCTGAACGAAGTTTGGAATTTTTCCAACGTATTTTTAAATGTCTTATATTTCTTATTTTTGAAGATGTCTTATTATCATATACCTTTATAGAAACTAGATAGAATTGCCTTTTAGATTTTTGTATCTGAAATATACGATCGTGTTTGAAAATTGCAGTATTTTAAGTTTCAACATTAAAAAATTTGAAAAAAAACAGCTGACTATTATTCTATTAAATAGTCGAAAAATTTTGGAAAATTCAAAATTTAATAAATACACTCCTCTTACTTTATGAATTTGGAAGAAAACTGTCACTTCACTTTTTATCTCGTTCGTACAATTAAAAAGGATAAAAAAATATTATAATAATTCCGAAAAAATAACTGAAAAAATCTGACATCTTGGATTCATTTTTACGCAATTAATACGTCGATTTCTCGAATTTGTCTTTATTTACACATGCATGAGGCTTTTACATTATCAAATAATATTACTTTTATGGAAGTTTTATTAAATTCACGCAGAAAAGTCGTTAAAAAAATTAAATTTCAGAAATAACCTAAAACCTATCGTTAACGAAACTAAATCATCAACAAAACAATATTTAAAGGACTAAAACTGAACAAAAAGTAACGCTAGCATTGGTAATTATGTTGAATTACACTAATATCACAGTGAATTGATCATTTAAACGAAAATTATCTTCAAAAACATAAAAATTAACTGCAAGTACAACTGAACATTGTCAAACATTGTTTTACCGCGAAGTTTATAAAACAAGATGGCCGCGGCGCCTGCGCAGATCTATGTGAGATTCAAGGGGACCAACATAAAAAGCATAAAATACTGGTGTTATTAGTAAAGATGTTAAAATGCCGATCACCACGCAAGCGGTGATCGGCATTTAACATCATTTAAACTATCCTAAACTAACCTAAATAATATAACCTAACCTAACCTAACCGTAAAATAAACGTAAAAATAAATAAATCTCAAAAAGCTGAAACGCACCAGCTTAAAAGCTCAAAGATTAGTTTAAAAAAAAACTTAACTTAACTCTAAAGCATAAAGATTAAAACTTTGTAAAGCTCAAAATATTAAAACTAAATCTCTAAGCCTAAAAATGTCAATGCTTAAAGTAATAAGCACAAATTCGCTTTCGTGTCATGTGTTCTTCTGTGCATCGTTTTACTACACATACTTCTCAGAAAACCTTCGTTGATTGTAAAATAGCCCACAATTATACTAGGAACATATAATAATTGTAGTTGTGAAAAATTATAAATATATAATTAACTCTGTATTAATCTTGCGTATATATATTTATCGATAATTGTTTGCAACGTTTTTTTTTTACATTAGCTCCACACAGGGGGCCCCGAGTAAAATATTTCCCCTCTGGGCCTGCTTCGTATTTGAGAATGCTGTGTGGTGGGTCTTTTTAAGGAAAGAAAGAAGAGGAAGTTGTGAGAAGGAAAAAGTATGAGGGGTGGATAGGAATCTAGGGGTCGGTGTATTCGATATGAATCCGTCCCTCCCGCTGTGGGGGCAAGACGGTCGGTCGAGATAGACCTGCTGAAGAGGTCTCCCCGAAACGGCCTCTCCTGATCCGACCCGCTGTGCAGCTGGTGGGCAGGAGCATCCGCCGACAAGACTCAAACACAACTCAGTTGGGTACACCTGCTAAGTCACAAAATGTAACAAATCACTAAGGGTTGATCTATGGAGTGTTGTTGGTTATCCAATAAATGGTTCCGGAAGCGGCGGCGGTTTTCAAATATTTCTGAGTACAGTTAAAAGTCTTTATTCAATGTGTAATTAAAACACCGTTTGACGGTGGGAAGGGTTGCTTATTAGTTTTATTACATTAGTATTTTTTAATAACATACTGAATTCCCCGAACAACAGATATGCAGCTGCCCTACGAACGTGAATGGATTCTTGTCGGTAATTTTGAGTTTGTGATAAGACTGATAAGTATTGTTGTGCAATTCATTGATTTGTTTTGAATCTGTTCGTTTAATTTGTTCGCTTGTTCACCTACCGTCTTCTATTGGCTACATTTCTTTTAACCTTTCATACCTCTTTCTCGCTTCATTGCACATCTTTTCGATTCACCAGATCACTGCTGCTACACCTTCTGTGTTCATTCTAAGATCCGAAAAGGTATGTAGGTGTACAATACACAGTTTCTTTTAAACTATGTAGGATATTGTTCATGTTTCATACAACTATAATATATTACAGTAACTAACTACTATAACAGTAGTAACTAACTAATAATGTAAAAGTTATCCTGACCTAGGGAATCGCAGTGAGGAGTAATGGCAAAGCCGAGTGAATCGATAAACAGATGTTTTTTTACATTCAGACATTGTTTGAACAGAATGTTTGCGTGAAGAATGGTCGACCTTCCCCTTCCCCGAGCATAGTACATAGTACCCTGTAGTCTGTAAAGTAGGTACCGGGGTAGATATAGATAGCACCCACATAGCATATCCCGTCGGGTGGGTGTTCCATTCACACGACATAACCACCGCACGCCGTGAATACATACATATAAGTGGGTGAGTGGGCTATGCACACAGAGTTTTCCTTTCGTTCGCCAGATGAGCTACGGAAAACTTTGCGGGCCCACTCCCCGTTCCCCCGTCCCCCTCACGCGAGGGTAACGTCTTACAACTTTCCCTGTCAGTGTAACCGTTTACGGGTAATTCGATACAGCCCCAGAGCAGCATCGTTTTCAACATGCTAATAATATTTTGTAGAAACCTACGTGTTCGGAAAGGTTTCATTATTAATTATTACGTATCGTGTTATGATTGAATTAATCAAGTAATATCTTCGCTATGCGGGGAAAACCATTCAATTCATGTAAATGTAATGAATTATTAATAATTGTTATTAATTTTTTAAACTTTATGGGTAAAATCTCAAATTATAATATTTAATTAAATGAAGACAATATTAGCGAAACTCAATCGAAATCTGGAGACAGAAAAATCAGAAAAGATATTGGCTCCGCTAGGACTCGAACCCAGAACCCTTTTCTTACATGGAAACAGCTCTACCGATTAAGCTACGGAACCCATATTAATTCGGTCACTTTTAACTGTATCATACTTCGACTAAGAACTACCAACATTATCTTCATTTACTTAACGCACATATTATTGGCTGCTATCTTTATATATGATTACAAGATTCAACTCGAACTAAATGCAATCTAGATAGTGTCTGGATAAATTTTATCCATTTTATTTGTAATACGCGAAATCTATAATAGCAGCCAATAATATGTGCGTTAAGTAAATGAAGATAATGTTGGTAGTTCTTAGTATCTAGATTGCATTTAGTTCGAGTTGAATCTTGTAATCATATATAAAGATAGCAGCCAATAATATGTGCGTTAAGTAAATGAAGATAATGTTGGTAGTTCTTAGTCGAAGTATGATACAGTTAAAAGTGACCGAATTAATATGGGTTCCGTAGCTTAATCGGTAGAGCTGTTTCCATGTAAGAAAAGGGTTCTGGGTTCGAGTCCCAGCGGAGCCAATATCTTTTCTGATTTTTCTGTCTCCAGATTTCGATTGAGTTTCGCTAATATTGTCTTCATTTAATTAAAAATTATTAATAAACCTTGTCTAAGAAGTAAAAGTACGAATTGACCTTATGATCATTTTTGTGAATTTTATAATATCAAAGTCTTTCCATTTGCAAAGGAGATACAAAGACAGCGAGAGTATGAAGGAGTATTTTTTAGTGCTTTTTAATTTGTACTTTTTTTAACATTATGGCGTGGTTGGATTGGAATGAGCCGCGTGAACAGTTTTTAATATGTACATAATAATAATAACATTTGGCTGATTTATAAAGCGCCGTTTTCGTGTAAAATCCAAGAGCCCTAATAATAATAATAATATAAGTATTTTGACTATTCTATGATTCATTACATCGTTTTAACCCGTTTACTCACAGGAGACCATATTTGTCCCTTAGGTCTCATAGAAATCGTTATGCCTCCCTTTCTACCAAAGTGAGAAGTATGATCTAAATCTAAATGGTATTGGAAAGAGAAAACACTCTTTATATTATATCAAATCTAAAAGTTAACCACAAAATAATTCAAATGTACAACTTTATGAAACCAAAGTTTTCGATCTGAATTTGAAAAAAAATGTGAATTATTTTTACATAAAAAGGCAAAAAATTGAGGAGATAATAACATTTATAATTTATTTGTCTAATAAAATATGTGCGTGTATTTTATTTTTTAAAATTACACGATTATTTCTAATAATAAAATTTGAAAGCGTATTTCATCAGTCATCACTCATCACCTTTCGTAAACAGTTTTTAGTTTTATAATTCCAACTTTAAACCGCTATTAAAAAATAACTCAATTGCTTGCATTTTTTTCCGTTGACAAATATTCCTTTTATTTGGATTTTATTGCAAATTGGAAATATTTTTACCTACTGACAAAATACGTCCGAATTTTGCTACTCGTATGTAGACGGATGACATTTTTCTCGTGAACTCGTAGAGTGCACCTGTATAAAGTTCAGTTGGCTGCTCTAGATATTATATTATTTCACTTAGATTGTTGCACATGTGTTTACATATATTATATTGCCTAGCTTAAATGGGTTTCAACAATACGCTGTGTACATACCTAATTATGTATTTAATTATATGCATTTTGTAAATACATCATAAATAATCAAATACTCATATTATATATTTATTTATACTGGGTTTTTACAGATTGTTCTCATACACGTGTTATATCTGGTACTTCCTTCTTGTGTCTCGATCTCGCGGACACAGATTGTTTTTGTTCAGTAAACATAATCGCGATATATATATAAAAAATTAGGTTCCGTATGTGTGTCCGCAAATCTCTGGAAGTAATCGATGGATTGGATCAATTTTTTACAGAACATTACATTTTAACAGAATAGTGTTTCTATATAGATAAAATGATAAGCTCTGGCGTAGTGAAATTTTTATTAAAAAATTACTACATGCGTGAGTGATTTGAAAATGTGTGTATTTCATATATTTTAGCGGCAGGGAGGGAAGCCTGGAGGGGGAGGGTATCGAAGGAGGTAGGGTTCGCGGAAAGGTTGACGAGAGAGGGGGAAGGCGGGGAAGGTGGAAGGGAAACGCAGGAGGGGAACGGGGACGCGGGAGGGGATTGGGGACGCATGGGAATGGACATACAGGGAGGAACAATTTATTTCTTTGAATGGCATTACAAGTATTACAACACATGCCGGGTACCAGCTAGTAATACTATAAAATGGCTACAAGATTAAATACCGATGCTGCTAGAATATAATGAAACTTTGGACTGATTAATATTGGCCGTTTAATTAATTTAATTTAACAGTTAGGTACTATCCCTTGACTGAAAGAATCCTCAAATCTTCATACAAAAAGTTAAAATTTTGAAAAAAAATTAAATTCATTTCCAGCTACAACAACTAGGGAAATCAAATCTCCCGAGATTGGGGCTTAAGCGAGATCTCGCGAGTTTAGAATAACAATACTGCGAGATCTCGCCAATTTCGAGATATCGCGAGATTGGCAGTTTTGTATGTTTTTTTGCAAATAATCACAATATTTCAATAAATTAGGAAAATGATAATAAAAATTATAAGTATTATAAGATAAACATTTATTTTCACGAATTTTTCAATAGACTTTTATGCATCAAACATTGTTTGACGTATTTGTCTATAATTTTTTAATAAACTTTGACGTACGTATTTATCAAATAACAAATGAAACAAACAACCTTTCTCTTCTAATATCAAATTAAACTCCTTTAGTAATAAAACAGTTCTTTTATATTAAACAAAACAACGAGAAGTTAAAAAAAATTAAGCTTACCTAACGCCTTCACATAAGAAACTTTTTTTTGCATAAATAACCAAAAAAATACTCAAATGAAATCAAACTCAATCACGTAACACCTTAGGGAACGTACCCATACCACGTAACCCATTCAGGGGGGGGTCTTCGAATTACCACGCTTGGTACAAATGAGCGGGGGGGGGGGTCAAAAATTGCAAAAAGTTGGTCACGTAGTATAGGTACGTTCCCTTAGCTAGCAACAACTATTAGTAAACAAAACAAATGACGCTGCACGCCGGCTTGATTTTCGACCAATCGTACGCATAAACGAATCTGAGAGACACCTCGTCCCGCGACCGCTACCTCAGGTCGCCGCCTCACGCGCACCGAACGAAACTGACAGATCGCAACTCCATCTGAGTCAGTCCGCGCTTAGAATAAGACGTTTTGCTAGAGTGCAATCTCGTTAAACTCGCGAGATCTCGCCCCTTTTTCGTCCGAGATCAATCTCGCTAAAAAGGGCCGAGATGTCGCGAGAGCGAGATTGCATTCCCTGTCATATTTTTCAATCTTAGCACTCTAGCTCATTGAAAAATATTGTCAAATTTGTTCTTTAATTTATCTTTTAATTTTGTATTTGAAATAAAAAATCCAGCTTGGTAGTAGGTACAAGAGAGCTAACAATCATTTAATTCTAGAATTTTTCACTTAATGACAAATTAATACATCAAAATAACAGGGTAAATGCTTACATATACAGTGATTTTAGCCTCCAATGATTGTTAAATTTTAATGTATTTTTTATATATAATTTTGTCAATAAATAATTGTTAATTTGAGGGACGTTAAGACTAAGTCAGGAAATACTGTGGGGAGTGTAATTTAACATTTTATCAATGCATGGATAAATATTGGAAACTGGTAGTGGGGAAATTGAGTGAAAAATATTTTGACTTTAAAAAAATATGTTCATGTCGATCAAAAAATATCGATTCTAAATATATAAATATATTTCTATATTATTTTTCTTGGAATTAATTAAACGTCCTTGAAAAATAATTAAAAAGCTGTAAACTAAAAATGCTTCATGATTGGTCGAAAGAATTCTGACGTCATATGTACGCCGGTTTGTAAGATCATTGGAATGTCTATGGTGCATCTATTTCTATTAAATGAGGGATGGTTTGTTTATGGTAAGAGAGGTATAGGCCAAACAATTTTGCTTGCTATCTTGTTATGAGTCTTTTTAGTTTAAGTAAAGCCTCGATGACATTGAGCGAGCTTACAAGTTACTTGCTGGGAAATTCACTATCTGTTAGTAAACTCGCTCAGTGTAATCGTATTACTAGCTAACTAGCAGATTGAGGACAATCTACGAAAAAAGTTGAAAGGTGGTCACTTTGCTCGCTTACTCGCTAGCGCTTGTCTCAAGATGGCGGCCCACCAACAGCTGATTTCGTAACTATCAGAAGTAGTTCGCGCAGGAGTCGTAATTCTCGCTACTAGCTAGCGTGTGGCGTTAGCTGCGAGCTCAAGTTTTCTACAAAATGTCGACAGAATTGATTCGTGCGGGGGTCGTTTAGGCGGGAGAAACAACAATTCTAACTTTAAAAATTAATTTAACTATGAAATCTTGATAAAAACAAATATTAAATACCATTAATTCTTATAGACGGTTAACATTAAAAAAAATTACTGGAATTCCTTATTGAAGGATTTTTAAAAATCTCCATAAAAAATGCTAAAGCGACGTGTTTTTCAGAGCCCAAATGATGTCACACACACACCCCGCATCGTACCGCTCGGACCCCGCTCGTTTTGGCGTGCTTAATAAAATTTTAACTTGGAGAATTAATTTAATATATATTGAAAACTAACAAAAAAAAAATACTAGTATTTAAATTTGAATGTTAACATTGATAAAAAAAATTTAAAAAATGGACTCAACTTCCTTATTGGTAAGACTTAAAAATTATTTAAAGTTTTTTTTTTTTAAATGTTTGAACTTCAGTTTTTCTTCAAAGTGGAGTCAGCCGCTTAAAATAATGAGATTTTTCTTAAATTTTCTTGGACAAAATTTTGTGGTTCGACCTTATAAGTGTAAAACAATTTTTATTTTATTTTTATCTTAACAGACGGATTGCAATCTTTAGAGCACAGGCGTCGGGTGGGAATGCTATCCTTGTTCTATCGGTATTACAATGGAAGATGCTCCGAGGAACTAGCATCATTGATCCCTTCGGCACCGGTGCATAGTCGGGAAACACGCCTAACGCGTGCCCAACATTTGTACACGGTTGACATTTGTCACATGAGAACGGGTCGTTTCTTCGACTCGTTCTTGTGTTCAACAGCTCGGCTGTGGAATGATTTGCCGGCCTCTGTGTTTCCTCCTTCCTACAACATGGGTCTCTTCAAGACCAATGTTCATTCCTTCCTCTCCTCAAAAAGACCCTCCACACAGCATCCCAGATGACATAGGCCCTGAGGGAAATTATTTTCCCCAGGGCCTCCTGTGTGGAGTTGATGTAAAAAAAAAAAAAAACCTTCGTAGAAAAGCACTTCGTACCGCAGTGCTTTTCTTGTTGAAATCAATGTTTGATGCACTTATTTTTTGCGTCATATGATTTTACTAAAAATTCCTATTTTTAAAAAGACGAATGGATTTGCGACACCACCTGATTGCAAATTTAACAATGTCAAGCTGCAGGTACCCTACCCCCTGCGGTCCGCGAACAAATTGAAAATGGATAAATTAACCCTCCAACTAAAAAGGTTGATCATCACTACTGTAGATAGATGTTTGGAGAAATAGGCCACGGTAGAATATAATACGATTGTACATATGAGAAGCCATTATTATCTAGTTGATCTTTACTCCACCCTAGACGTTTCATTACTAAGAACATTTACCGTCTTGTTAAAACCGAATGTGTGGCTCGGGAAAGTAGCACTTGTGCCTTTTGTACCTAGTACCGACTGCGCACAGTCTCAAACAACAATAAAAGCTCGTGAATAAGTGAAGTTGCGGCTGCGAAACGGTTCCTCCGAGTAAACGGTTTGCGGCCAAGTATTAGTATTAGTAAGGTCGTGCATTTACCTCGAATGAGCTCTGTTATAAATCCCTCGCGTATCATTAGGTATATAACCCACGGTGGGACTGTTCGCTGGTAGGGGGACGGGGAAGGGGAGCTGTCTCACATAATAATAATAATGCACGTCTGAAGCGAGTCTACACCTTTCTTATACGGACCGCGCGAGGGTTTCCTCGTTTCTGTCAATATTGATAACGTCTAGTAGAAAGTTTAATGTATCGAACTTTTGAATCGATTTAGTGACTCCATGCCACTGTGTTTAGATTTTTGATTGATGTTGTACTATCACAACTAAATAAAAAAAAGTGTGGGTGGGATACCGCCTTGTACATGTGTTTTTGTTTTTATTAATCTGTATTGTAATCTCAGGTAATCTGTAATGATAATGTGGCGCCGATAAAACTAGGTATATACTTTCGCTATGGAATTTTGAAGGAAATTCGCTGTAGATTTATCGAATAAACTAATTGCGCACGTTCATATAATGTACTCTCAGAATAAAACGTAAATATATAATAAAATATATTTTCTGTAAGTACCATTGAGACTAGACTGTTGCGAACTCCTGCAACTCATAAACTTACGAATACCGACAGTAACTACATGACAAAATCCACTATTCTACTGTAGCATTCATAAGCGGAATTACATTGCCCACTCTCCGGTACAACGATTTCACACTATGGGAAATCAGTGCTTAGGTGATGTTGACATATTTAACATAAACTTGGCGAATTTTGTTGATCTTGTAAAAAACTTATTCCAAAACTATTCCTAAACATATATGTAAACCTATGAAATCGCTGTATTTTTGTGTTTTTATTACTTGTGTGCTTTTTTTATCTAATATTATTTTTATTATTTCTTTATCTATTTAAAAATCATCTGTCATGAATTAATTGTACTACCAAACATGTAAAAGCCCTTTGGTCGTTAAATCTCGTAAAACATGGATCAATAGTAGGTAGATACGCTGTCACAAACGTGTCAATGTGTTGTTTGTTGTAGTGAACGCCTTACAAGTTGTGAATGTTTATCTTACCCTCCCCGAGTCAGCTGATATTCGGGGGGTCCGTTGCCCCCGCATTTCACTCGCATTTTCAATCTCCTCTGACCTTTCGCCCATGTATCGCCCAATTTCCATACGTATCTCCCACGGAGAACCCGATATGGGGGCACCCACCCCCGCCGTTTTCGATTTCACTAGTTTTCCGTCCGTGACGCGAGAAAAAAAAACACCGCAAACAAAACCCGACGGGCCTCCACCCCTTCCCGGGGAGGCCGCCCCCGCCTCCACCAAACCCGTCAGCTGAGTGAAAATGAAAGTAAACATACAACTCGGTCAAAGGGTGCACGATGCGAGCTCAGTACACAGTACATACAACCTACTAACTCTTCAGGCACAATCGGCAGGCCTATATGGGTGCAGGTAGAGGTAGATGATGGATACAGATAGTTCCTGCTGCACACGCTTACACCTTACACGCTCGGACGGCATATGCACCGCACCGCATCACACAATGGACGGAAGGATCGCTATTGGCTGTGGGTATTTATTCAGGAGATGAGGTGATGACGCGATGATGGTATCGGGATGCACCAACAATTGACATTTATCAAGTGTGTCATGCTCACCGACACTGACTTACATTACAGGTGTCCTTAATCAATTACTTTATTATGATTCACAATGCACTTGCTGATGTTTATCTTCAAATGCGTTCATATTCATTTACGTCTCGGACTGCCTGTCAGTAGAACGTATCGTCAGACCAGATTAAGAAAAATGAAATGGAACATTCCCAGCGGCACCAAAAATAACTCACATTAAACTTGCAAACGGTTATGACGATATGACAATAGAAGTTAAGAAAATTTATGAAAACAGAATGATAACAATTGTACGTTTCCACCACACCTGATTAATATTTTCACATTTGATTCTATTTGTGACTTCGTACGGACAAACTTGAAAGTTTTTCATGTTTCGAAATAATGTAGTCAATAAAACATGCGTGTTGACGACTTATAACATTATTATACATGTTTTACACTCACTTCTGACGCCGCGCCGTGCTTCACTTAAATCATTCGGAGAAGCTCATCTTGCTTGTGTGAACAAAATATCTTGCATGTTTGACTTACCACACAAGCAAAATTTTTCCCTCGCCCGGCTTCAGATTGATGTCGAGTGACGAACAAGAATGTGCCTACCTGCACCGTCCTCGGCACAATAGGCCCAGCGTGATCATCAGCTGTAAGCTGTAACCACCCACCACCCATCTCCCACACCCTCCACGGGCGGTTGGGGAGGGGTAGTGCCATGATGAATGAGCGACCGTCTCCCGGTAAAGCTTTCCGTTTCGTATCCTGTGTCGGGTTCCTAGCTACCCAGCCACCCCAAAAGTCCTCCCACCACGTGCTTCGTATATAGGCCTGAGTAGGAACTGTAGCTACCCACCCACCTATTTATTTACACACCTGAGCCTTCTCGCTATCGACATGCAGAACCACTCGATATTCACGGTAGCTAGAATTTGGTCACGTGAAAGCTTGTGCCGTTTTATGTAGGTTCTGTTTGCTTTATGTTACGTGCCTTGTCTATTCATACTTCGTGTAATCAATGCGGGAAATTCAATAATCACCTTGGCTTTGAATAAATTTTCCCGAATTTATAACAACGGGTTTCGTCATTTCAACCGGGAATTCTGTTGGGAACTGTTTTACCGAAATGTAAATAATTGTGAACTCCGATATTTTAAATAGGGATCCATGCCAACTGAGAATAAGGTCAACTCAACTCCTCCTTGAAAAGTCATTAAAAGATGTGAAAAGAAATTAATTAGCTGATAACCCTAAGGGAACGTACCCATACTACGTAACCTGTTCAGGGGGGGGGGGTCATCAAAATACCACGCTTCGTCACAACGGGGGGGGGGGGGGGGGTGGGCTTAGGTTTTTATCACGTAGTCAATCTAGAAATCTCGCGTTTTTTTTCGAGCTACGAGGGGAAGTTTTTAAGTTCGCGGAATGGGAAGGTAAGTGATTAATGGGGGTACCGCTGAATTAGGTACTAATTGAACAACTCATTTTTAGGATAAACACCGGGTTTTATCGTAATTAGGTCATTAGTCTTTGAGCTATCGTCGACCAAACACTTCAATCGGGAAGAAATTGTGAAATGTGGAGAAAATTGAGTTCCGCGCTGTTATAAAGTTCCTTTAAGTTAATTTGTTATAAATGAAAAGGAAAAATAATTTTGGTTTTTATTTCCACTTTACCCAATACGCAAACTTAAAAACCCACCCTTGTACATTCAAATAAGTGAAAAAGTTCAGGGAACGTGTTTGTTGAAGATGATTGAGATGAAAAATGTTTATAAAAATAACAAGACTTTCGTTTCCATAAATTACGTTCCGGTTTCAATATATTTTGACATAAATGGGGCATTTTAACATTAGCTGGGGATCCGCATACAAAACTAATCTTTCCCCAATTGAAGTTGTGCAGAGGCTAATAATTAAAATCATATTAAAAAAACCTTCTGACTACCCAACGGATCAATTATTTAAGGAATTCCAAGTACCATCTTTCAAAGATCTATACAATAGAAATGCATTGATTCAAATTATAAAAGAAAAAGAAAAATATCAATTTATAACTGAAAACCGTACTAGACATAATTATATTTTTTCATGCCCAAAATTAAACACTTCCTTTGCACAAAATTATTATACTTATCAAGGAAGACTTATTTTCAACCGATTACCGGATGAAATTAGAAAAATTAATGATAAAATCCAATTAATAAACACTGTAAAAAAATATTTTAAAGATAATCTCAAAAAAAAAAAAAAAAAAAAAAAAAACAGTTTCCGACTAATCTAATCTACTTATAACTCAGTTTCCAAGTGATACTCCATTCTTCAAATAAGTTAAATTTTGTATTGTTTTTAGCAACTAATTACAATAATTCTGGACACATTATCCAAACAGTAAAATTGTTTTGATAGTAGATAAATACTTATAATCACATATCACCGAACTTACAACTTATTGTTTTTTACATTCACATTGTAATTTAAGAACTTAAATATAGCATTAAAAAATGTACACTACTCTTCCAGACACAAGCTAACGCTTCCATGGAAGAGTGGTATTAACATATTTGAATATGAACATGTAAGGAAATTAATACATCATCTAAATGTACATTATATTTTATATGCTAAAAAATAATAAATAAAAAAAAAAAAATAAAAAAAAGTTTTATCTTGATAATATTTTTTCCACTTGTAATGCATGCACTCTTGCTGTCACGCAGCAAGCGCCGTATTAATAAGCCAAATAAAGCATTTTTTATTTTTTGTTAGCAAAAAATGATTCGAAACCATATTTATGAAATACTACGTGAAAACTGTAGGGGGGGGGTCTTGGAATATACTACACGTGGTCACCGGGGGGGGGGGGGGGGGGGGGGTAAAAAATTGCAAAAAGTGTGTCACGTAGTATGGGTACGTTCCCTAACCTAACGTAACGTATTTAACCATTTTTTTTAAATTTATTTTTGAAGTAAAACTTCTTTACGTACGCTTGACTTGGGGAGTAAGCTGGTGAATGCGTGACGAGAGCGTTACGAAAAGTGATCGGGCGAGGCGAACGGTCGGGCCTTTACGCACGCTTGACTTGAGGAGTAAGCTGGTGAATGCGTGACGAGAGCGTTATGAAAAGTGTGATCGAATGAGGCGAACGGTCGGGTGAGGCGAACTGAAGTTAAGAGGGAGATATATAGTGAAGTTTTACTTCAGTCGTGTGGTCTAAAGCACACTCGTTTTTTTATCACTCTAAATGACATCTGATATGGTTCTAAGTTGATTTCATTCCGAGTTGTTCGGTCACCCTTAAATAGGCATGTGTTCCTACTCATCGCGTAATATCAAGTGTATCTGAGACGGAAATATTTGTATATACTATATTATTATTACAAGGTGTAAGACATATACCATATCCAGGACTGAAATCATTAAATAATTTTGACAACTTCAAACAAAGTTAATAATAATGTTTTGTCTATCTTGGGAATCGAAAAAAGGTCACCCACATATCGAAGAATGGAATGAGTCACCCCTATTTTCCAAATACATTAGTATTTATAAACAACTTCACACTTTTGGGCCTGCGAACATAAAAAATTGTCTGTATTAAAAATAGTAACAATGCAAACAGAAGTTGTATTAACTACGATATGATAATCGTCGTATTTTGCCGATCGCGTGTGTATCGGTGTTTGTATGTTTAGCTTTTTATGTTTTATATTTGAATGGCCTCGCAGAAGACAAGTAACGCTTTTATGAATGAATCGCCATTTGTTTACATAACGCACGCTTTCATTATCAAAATAGTGATATGTGTGTAAGATTAGCGACTGATTAAAATCTGGCCGCGTATTATCACAGAGATGTGTCGGTGTCGGTGTGAGGAATGTGTTATCAACGCGACGGAAGGTCGTCCCGTGTTATTAATACCATATTTATTTACATACTCGAATACTTATTAATAGCCGTGTTTCATTACTCCCAATACTGTTTATAATAATAAGTCGAATTTAAATAATATTTGCACGGCGGCGTTTAGTTTGTGCGTTGCTGATAAAAACGCCATTGCTGTTTTAAAATCAGATGTTCTCGTCGCCTTTGGATCGTGCTCGGACCTACATCAACTTTTTTTACATTGACTTGTTTCTACATTGAATGATTTATTGGAGTCTAGTGGAATGTTTACAAAATTGTGGGCATTATATGGCTCGCATAAATAGATTGAATATTAGATATCGGATTATATAATGATAACGATTTAGGAGGCGGGAACCATTGACTTCTCCAGCCCTACTCTTTCGGAACATCGCCTTGCACCGCAGTGGCAGGGAAATATACGTCCGTCACTCCTGGACATACTGACCCCCGGATTCCTATCCTCCCATAATACCCTTTTCCTTCCCAGAACTTGCTCTCATTCCTTTTCTAAAAAGACCCTCCACACAGCATCCCCAAAGATCACATAGAATTATTTTCCCCAGGGCCTCCTGTGTGGAACTAATGTAAAAAAAAGTTTAGTTGGAGATCGTACAGTGAAAATTTTCGTGTTATAATGTGAGCTTGGTGATAAAGTTGTATTATAGACGAGCTTAGCGCTAGTTATCTGCCGGAAGTCGACAAACTAATAGTTGTATTATAACATCTATATTAGAGATGAAACGGATATCCGGTAACTATCCGGTATCCAGCCTAAATTTACTATCCGGCCGGATACCGGATAGTAACTCAGTATCCGGCCGGATACCGGATATTCAAAAACTACTTTATTATTACTAATTTCCTATAATAAAATGCAATACATTAATCTTTGTGACGTAAATATCAATAAAATGGCTAATAATTATGACGGATTTTATTTAATGTAGAAAAAGTTACAAAAAAGCCATACGACCTTTCAAAAAACTAAAATTTTCTTCTGAGATATTCACTCTGATGATAAATACATAAATAAAAAATATCTAAACTAAAAACTTACAAAAACCTCGCAGAGTAGCGAAAACTTAAATTAACAAGATTAACTAATCACAATCACCATTATAGTGAACTAAAAATCGTAAAAAACACAGAGTTTATTGAAATGATTAAATACTGACATTGAAGCACCATAATATATCTCTTGTTCTTCTTCTTATCAAAGAGAATATTTTGAATTAATACTCAAAATTAATAAGTGGTAAATGATGGTGAATAAAGACTAAATTTTCATCGTTTTCGGAAAACAGCCTCTCACTATAAACACTGCTGCAAGGAGCTGAAAGGTACACTTCGGCAAACTTTGTCATATGCGGGTATTGCTTCGAGTTAATCGACCACCAAGTGTAGAGATTACGGCTGCGATCAATTCAAATATCCGGCCGCCGGATATCCAGCCATCCGGCCTCGCAGCTTTCCGTTGTGTTTATGTGTTAACCGGCGCTTGTATTGAGGTCAGGTATTCTAATACCTTTTCTAAAATTAGAAAATGTTTGGTACATTGTTTTTCTGTTATACTTCTGATGTATGTTTGGTAACGATATGATGTTTATTGCAGATGGAACAGGGGCCCAGTCCCCAGCCCAGCCCCGGGGGAGCGCCCTCTAGCCCGGGGCACGCGCCCTCCGCATCACCGCAGCCCCCGCACTCCCCCCACCAGGTACTTTTTTTTAAACCAAATTCTCTTTTATGTGTATTTAAACATGAATCCTGTAGGTCGAAAGTGCGTATTTACTTCGTAGGATTTTCATTCTTCTTGCAAAACTTGAAAATTATACGTTTCATATTAAATATAACAACAAAATATCTGCTACGATTAATAATAATATAATAACCAAAAAGAAAATATAAACACATAATAACCTCAAAAGAGAAAGGATACATACAATGGTTAATCGTTTAAGATGAAGCCATACCTACTAAATAATGCAAAATCATATGTTTTTGATTTGAAAATTTGATCGCTTAGCAGTAGGTATTATAGATGCTTTAATTAAATACTGCGTGTAGAACATGTCTTGGCCCTTAAATTTCTTAAAGTCTTTTAATAAGCTTAGAAAAAAATAAAGTATTAGCTCTATAAATAACACTTTCCAAGTCCAAACTCTCCTACTTATAAACCCCTTTTCGGGTATGGTATTATTGTTTAATGTAGTAAATTCAGTTTCTTTTATAATAATCGCAAAAAAATTACATTTACGCCCTAACTTCACAAAATAAAATACAATATGCATTTTCGCGTTGTAATTTTTGACATCAATCAATACGGCGGCAGTCGGACGAATTTGGATTTTCAAAGTGAACCTTATGCCGTCCACCCAAGAACTACTGACTTGCCACACCCATTTTATGTCAGTCCGGCCCCGGCCGGAGCGGGGAATAGACGTTAGGCTCTGCGTCGCTTGGTTCCGTGAAATCAATTTTAAATTTCGGTTTTATTACAATAAACAATGCGTAAAAAAGGAGTTAATGTTTTTTACTGGCTTTTCCGAAATCAACCTGTAAAAAAAATCTCAAATACCTTTTCCAACCTTTCCAACAGCCTTTTCTCAAGTTTTTTTTTCGATTTTGATTTCGATTTTTTCCTGGACTATTGGCCTTAATATTAAGCTCGTGATACTTATTCAAAGGTTCATGTTATTTTAAATAATTTTGTGATTTTAAAGGAGTTAGAAGAGCCTATGAACTATTGTTAGTTTGGAAGTTGGGTAAATATATCATAAAACTAGAACATACATTAGGCCTTAGACACTGTAGGGCGCACTTTCATTCCTGATTATTTGAAAATATAAATCATGTTTTTTGTTTGAAGTGATCCTAATAATAATCCTAAATGATCCTACCTTTTGCATTGCACCGTGCATTTTATATTTTTTTAATCTGTATCTAATAACCACACCCATAAATAAATACTACACGGAGCTTTCGAAAAGTTACGACGTTCTTGATTTTACGTGTGTAGACCATTTATAATTGCGATGTCTAAAGGGTATAAAAAACTTGAATGACGTTTCTACTTAATGCAAAAGAGTATCGTAGCGGAGTCATATTATTAGTTTTCTTTGTTTTGGTAAGTTTTGTATGTATACGTCTCGCTCCCAGGTTGGCTCGTCACCTTAATCGCAGCCGGTGAATTTACATTTCACGGGGGAAAGTTTTGTTGAAATATTTTGAATGCTATTCCGGCAAAGGGAGGTATGTACCAGCAGTGAGTAGGTAGGTATCTACTTACATAACCTTGTCCGCACTAGCTTTTGAAACTTGGTCAAACTTTTCACAAACTTCGTCTTGAGTAGATACTTTCATTTTCATCCCCAACAGTTGTAATTTTTTAGTAGGCATCCAGATGCATATAATAACAAACTTACCCCTATTGCATACTGCGAGGTTCAAGGCTCACTGAACCTAATGAACTCTGACAATATTTAAACCTGTAACATTAGATTAGACAAACTACTAAAAAGAAGTTTATCGGGACTTTTTGTCTTATATTTGTAAAATGTATAAAATAAATAAAAAAAATAAAAATAAATTTAAAAAAAAAAACTCATTACTCCGCTGGTTTCTAGGTTATCAACGCGTTGACGCGTTGGCGTAACACGTCTAAACTTAGAACGTATTTCGTATGAAGCCTCCCCGCTCTGTTTTATTGTGCACGGTTGAGGGACCATGCTCGTATTCATATGAATAACAATTAGAAGTATAGTAAATTCACAGCAGCTTTTAAATAATAAAGTGAAAACATGTAAAAAGGGGGTGTATAGAATTGGATATACGAATTACGAAAGCAGGGGGGCTTAGAATTTGCGCATGGTCAGCAATTTATTCAAGATGTTTGTGATAATCTTCTGGTCGGGGAATTCCCGAGTATTTGTCCTGCTACATGCATCAATTCGTACGTCAAGCTTTAATTTCCCCATTCCCTCGTCCTAGATCGCGATACCGGCCTTCTGGGAAGTCGCTGCGGGCTGCGGTCCCACTGATACTGATGCTCAACTCTTTATGTCCTAGAAATTTTACGACAGCCGAACGACGTAGGCTAGAGTGGGGACGATTGAAACAGGTCATGATTGAAACATCTCAATTTACTCGAAAACTATAATACCTAGCAGTGTGACACAACACTCGAAACCCCGTCAGGTCTGTTGGGACGTTTCTACAAAGGTGCACTACCCAGCGAGTGACTCAATCGTTCTTAGGGGACATTATTGGATTTCTCACTAAAAAGTAAATATTTACGACATTTTTGTTTTTATTATAAATCATTTTACTCTCGCAGCTTGACGAAATGTTTTATTACATTCTCTTCTTTATCTATTTTAGGGTATTTATAAAGCTTTTGAATGTAGCTATAACTTTGTGGTTATCCATTATAGATAAATGAAACAATTTAACTTTGTTTGAACCACTTTTTTATTTGAGTATTGCTCACTCAGATTTTTCTTTTATTTTAATAGATACTATTTACTTCTTTAACAGATTTTAATGCCCCTTGACCTGATTATTTAAAGTTTTTTTGTTCTAAAATATTGCGATATTTTATATAATGAAGTGTAAATTTTGTAAATTCAATTAATTTCTATTTTTTCGACTTAATTGTTGAATATTACACAGAAAAAATGCTCTCAAGAAAATTCATCATTGTTATGATTGAAACAGTGTGATGGTTGAAACAGTGTGATGGTTGAAACAGTGTGATGGTTGAAACAAGCACTTTTGTATGAAAGTAAAAAACTTATTTTGAATACCTTTCTATTCTGCTCCAGGATAATATCGCAGTAAAACTATGTTGATTATGCCACATACTGTAGTATAACTAAGAGCACTTAAACACAAATAATAAAAAAATATATTTTAAGTAGTTTCATTTCAAGACATTTTAGATTTATAGTTTTTAAAATACTTGTGGAATGTTTAATCACTATTCATGATCTCATTAAGTACTATTATAACAATGAAAATATTTAACTTGATTAAAATTACTCTAATTATTCCAAAGACATTTAGAGTGTTTCAATTATCCCCACATACTGTTTCAATCGTCCACACTATGGGGATAATTGAAACAAATTTCCCCATCGTCTTTAAGTGGTTATTGTAGCTTACCTGTACGAGTTGTGGCCATCCAATAATTTTTTTTGATAACTAGATAGATCATAGAACATCTAGTAAAAACATCTTATCCATAAATACAAAAGAAATATTACTACACATAGTTAAAGTAAAAGTGTTTCAACCATCCCCACTCTACCCTACTCGTACTCAGGTTGCGGCGATTAAATGAATGCCTTAAAAACGTATTTTATACGCACCGAATTGTTTATTTGTTACTCTTGATAAATATAAAATATTGATTTCCTTTTATTAAAAATAGCAAAGATTGATTTTTAACAGAGGTTCAAAATTTAGTCGATATGACAAGCTTTCTGAATGGATTCAATAATAAATTAGTTTGATTTTATTTTGCATTTTAATTATTGGCGTAATGAATTGCTAATAATATCTACTTATTCAGTTCGCCTAAACTTGAGAAATATTTCGTCCATCACTCAACAATTTATAGTTTAGTAGTCAAGTAAACAGTTTTTGTGTCGTGAGTTTATGGGTAAAAATGATTACGCATTTCCCCAAAGAAAGTAGGCGTTGAAGCGTCGCTATATCGTGGCTAGCATCTCCAAACTAGCATTGTGCCCTCGACGTGTGCCAGCTGTGTAGAAAGTGCCGAATTACCGTGAACGTAAACACTGCCATCATCCACCTACCTATCAGACCTAACACACAACATCAGTGTAACACTCGACAGTAGGCAGCCATGGGCTTTATTCTCTAGGCCTCGCACCAGACAGGCACCGACCAGGAGCTGACTTGGGCCCCCATTCCAGTTTCACCACATCACCACAAGGATTATCAATTATCATACTCCTTATGATAAACTTTTAATGCTGTCTTTTTGTGGTATCCGAATTATGTGTACGGATTCGGTATTCTACGTCGCAGTAAAAATAGACACGGCACAATTTCGTCGGATCTCATTATCATCTATGAATTTTTAAGTATTTGTGTCTCTTATTTACATTATTTTATTAGGAAATCTGCCTAAAAGGCTATACTGATTTTGTGCAAACTTTAGATACCAATTTGTCGATAATTTTGTTGCATTTTGAACTGTTCTGCGGTCATTTGCGAATGTACCTGGTTTTGTTGAATTATATTTACGTGCTTGTTTTTCGGCGACATTAGAACAGCAACGTTACACACTGAAGCAACTAGAAAAAAATCGATTCCAACGTACTTTTTAATTTTCAAAATTTGAATTTTCATAAGTCGAGAACCGGGGATTTGTGGGATTTGCAGGTTTGGAAAAAACACTGAATTGATTCCAAAACATACTGCGACGATAATCCCACCAACTAGTGTTGAAACATTCATATTCTTTCAATGGCTATCCTTTTCAAAGGCGGAGCTACGCGATATGATTATAACGTGTCTTGTATTTTTGTAATTGTTTTGTCTTTGTTTAGATGTAATTTTTCATGTTTACTAACATTCGATAGGGAAATTTCTTCTTTTGAAAGGCTACGATCCTGAGGCAATTTTTTTTAAAATACTTTTAGCTTCCCAAATCCTAAAATTATAATATCTCTTGATTTTTCACGGACCTGGGCAACTAAAATATAACATTAACCCAGACAGCCCTGAAATCGCCATCATCGAAATATTCCACAAATGCGTCATTTTGAGACTGGCCCCGGAAATTTTTTAATTCGTACTTCATTTTCATCACCAGAATCTAAGATCAGTGAGGTCATATGGCCTTAATGGTTGTATGCAAATTTTGCTTATTTGATCGCTTTGGTCACCATCTTCTTCCAGAAAATTCAGCTTTTGGTGCACTGACAAGCAACTGAAAAATAATTTAAAGAAAACACGTTAGACGCCCATAACCTACCGTACCAAAATTGTACACCAAATTTTGGTACACAAAAAGTATTGTTAAATTACGTTACCTTAAATTTCGTTGCAATGTAAAAAACCCAGTTTACATCTTAACATCATATTTTTTCATAAACTTTTAAACTATTGTAATAATAAACTTACCTTCTGAAATACATTTTAGTTTTTCGTTTGTGACGTGGAAACTTGGATTAAATTGTTTAATCAAAAACAACGACAAGTATGCTGTTTGATGTTCAAACCGTAAAGGCTAGTATATCTACAGTAACACAAACCACAAAGTTATTTTTTAAAACTTTATGTCTATACCTACTTATAATTATTTTTGTTCGGAACCAAAATTGGTACCGTTATTATGTTGTAGCCATGTGGGTTAAAATAAAGACAAATATTCCCTGGTTATAAACTAATTGGACGATGTATTAATTCCACCTTATATAAATTACCATTTTATAAGCGAAAAATGTTGCTTGTGCAATGGTGGAGAACCTACTTAGCTAGCAGTGGATTGAACCTGCGACACGCAGTGGGAACCTGATACTTTAGACCACTCAGCCGTTTACCGATCCTTATAATATATTCCTTGTGAATTCCATTCCTAAGGTAGCTTGTTAAACGTCTGTACACATTTTTTTTTATTTATATTTCATTCAAATGAAAATATTTGCTAAATTCTCATGTAGGTAAATTAAGTTTTTTTTATCATGTTTTAAGTATTACTTCTACTGACTAGTTACGTTTGTAAATCTGGATAAGTGCTAGTTTATTTAGAATTTCGAGGTTTTGCTTAAATAAATATTCAACTCCATTTCGGTCTGCAATGCGGTACAGGCGGTACATGGTTCAGGTTACAGGTCATCATACATCGCACCTGGTGTATTGTGCAGTGTGCAGACTGTGCACTGTGCTCTGTGCAGCCGACCAACTCTTGGCTTGTGTTTGGTTTGGCTTGGATTGAAACTTGGCAAATACACTTCGTGGAAATACGGCATGCGGTTGGATAGACTCATTTTTTTACATTACTTTCAGTTATTCCAAGTCTTTGAAAAGTAAGTTGTACCTGACAAACTATGTCAAGAGATTAACTTGAATGGCTGACAGGTACTTAACCGAGTACAAAATCAATGAATTGTATGACGTATAATTTGAACAGATTTCTTAAGTTATCAATTTCTAAAATAATATTCGGGATATTCTTTTTTTTTTCTTTTTAGAAGAAAGGCAAACATTCACGGGTTACGAACAAAATAAAACTATCGCATCATTATAAGCGAAAAATGTTGCTTGTGCAATGATATTTTTTGTTTATTTTTATAGTAAAAACCCAAATCGTAATATTTTAATTAAATGAAGACACTGTTAGCGAAACTCAATCGAAAATCTGAAAACAGAAAAATCAGAAAAAGAAGTGTGTTCGTGTCCTGTACGATATGGGTATGTGACCGTATCTTTTTCTGATTTTTCCGTTTTCAGATTTTTTATAGAGTTTCGCTAATATTGTCTTTATTTAATAAATATATTTTTTCTAACTACAGTAATCCTTGAGATGATAATTCATTAAAACGGTGCTATACAAATTATTGTATTGTGATTAACTAACCATCGCACCGTTTCACCGCAGAGGTATGCATAGAGAATGGACCAACTATGTCTTGACAAACACTCCTTTCTTTCTAACCTGACGCGTCATGTCTTTCTCAGGCGTCCCAGATTTCTTCCACATTCGCGACATGTGACATCTTTACACTCCTTTCTTCGTTCATTCTCTCCACATGCCCAAACCATCTGAGCGTCCCTTTCTTAAACTTACTCTTACGCTTACAACAGCTTTACATTATTTACTTACGCCTTTTTTTTTTTGCACGAGCTCCACACAAGAGGCCCTGAGGAAAATAATTTCCGTCAGGGCCTATGTCATCTTTGGGGATGCTGTGTGGAGGTTTTTTTTTAAGGAAAGGAAGGAGCGGAGAGTTCTGGGAAGGAAAAGGGTTTAAGGGGTGGGTAGGAATGTGGGGTTCAGTGTGTCTTGGTCATCCGCCTCCAAGACCTAGACAAACCTCACCCCATGAACCCGGGCACCCCTGCCACATCACCAAACGTAGCAAACCACTTGGGGTGACCTATGGCAGAGGTGTTGGTTATCCAATAAAGGTTCCCGGGGCGGCGGTACCCATTCCCGCCTCCCAAATTGAAGTATTCTAATTTCCAGAGAATTCGACCGTTCAGTGGCTGAATTGGCGTCGCGTTTGGGTCTCACCCTTTCGTCGTGTGTTCAATTCCTCGGCTGGCTCTCTCATGACATGACTCAAGCAACATTTTTTGCTAACTGGTGGTAGTAGAAGATTTTGAAATGTTATCAGGCTATTTGTAACCCGGGAATGTTTGTCTTTCTTTAAAAAACATCATTCTACTTTCATGCTTCCTCCACTTCTTTGAGCACTTTAACCACGTTAGGTCCTTCATAAATGGAGTTTCATGCATTTACCCTTCTTTCAATATCTCTTTAAGTCTTCCCATCTCTCGTAAATATACTTACTTCCAAATACACAAACTCATTCATCTGCTAAAAGTATTAGTCATTCACAAGTACGTTGTTGCATACTGTTCTCGTACTCTCTCCAAACACCATGACTTGATACTTACTTAAATTCATTATTAGCTCATTTTTCATACATATGTAGGGGAGGGTGGGGCGTGTTGTGACGGGAGCAGGTTGTGACATCGCGTTTTAAATTCCCGCTTGTTAACTTAGCAGAGCGCGCATCGCGCCATTTCGTGTGAACTCCGTACCACCAGGTTCTGTCAAAACAGTGGTGCCGTGCGGTTGATATAATTAAAGCTATACGATAGTGTGATTTTTCAGTGCTAAACGAACTTTTCCTGCAAAAATTTCGAAGTCATCTACTAACCTGCTAACACTTGGTAAATCGTTATATATTTTTTTTTCTCTCCAAACAGTGTGTCTTTTGACTGTGTTATTAGTTATAAATAAAATGCGTACGTCAAGTACGTTTTCTTGCGTGGTCATTTTTAGGTAAAATCGTCCGGTGGGGCGAGTTGTGACATCAAGGCGGGGGCGTATTGTGACACTCAACTCGCCCACAGAATTTTGGTTTTTATTTACCTTTATATAAAACCAATGTGTATTAAAGACTAAGAGGAGGAAAACACCTCTACTGCTGATCTCACAAGAACACCATTGCAAGACATAACGAATGCAGATATTGAAGAAAAAATTTTGAACCCTCAACCACCAACTAGCAGAACAATTAAACCTATGTGTCAGAAAACACCAGAACAAATCCGGCCGTTACCCAAAGCTCAACCAAGAAAGAACTTTGCAAATAGAAAAAACTTACGAGGGCAATTTTAACGGACACCCCCCTATAAAGAAAAAAATAAAATAAGAAAACAAGTTGAGAAAGGTGAAAGAAATAAAAATAGAAAAAATGAATAAATTCAAAACTAACTAAAAACAACTAACACCCAATAAATTAAAGGTGGTGACAAAAACAGAAATACATTAAAAATATTTTAGAAGTAAAAAAAAGAGTTTTTCGGTGTCCACATCATCCACCGAAACTGAAGAGAAGCCACCACTTTTGGAAACTGACGACAGCGACGCGAACGAAGAAGAGCAATCTATATAATATTGTCGTAATTCTAATGATATTTCTAGTGAAAGGTGGGTCAGGTGCATAAAATGTCTTAGATGGTGTCATGAGTTTTTACAAATTTTGTTACGTGCCTACCTACTTATTTTACTTAATTATTTGTTCGTCACAACCTGCCCCACCCCTGTCACAACACGCCCCACGGGTGGGGCAATTCCCATATTTTGTAAAATAATATTTTGTCGCTTTATTTGTTTGTTAACAAGGTAAATAATACCAAAATAATGTAGCCAAAGACTTATTTGTTTCCATTAAAATGTCAAACCTTTGATTTCATAAAAGATTTTTCTACTATATTCAGTTTTGTAATTTAGTCACAACACGCCCCACCTTCCCCTACTTCGTTCATCCTAGACTGTAGGTTTTCCATACTTTAAAATCAGCACCGCATCGTCAGCATACAACATACTTTCAGATATATTTGTTTGTTTATTTATTTGTTTATTTAGCACAATCTTATACATTTATATACATAATTTATTTAAAAAATTTGACTGCCCACTAGGAGTATTTCCGTTTTAGGACAGTCAAAATATTATGGGTATGAACATGTGGAACATGATTTGTACAAAAAAAGAAAGAAAATTAATAAAATAAAAAGAAGAGAAAGAATATTAAATAAAAAGTTTAAAACATACTGATATTTGGATAAGTTTTAAGATTTTCACGGCCAGAAGCATTTTCGTTATATGTTTTTGGGGTGTTGTGCCGTGTTGCGCTACCTCCTTCTTTAGCCAACGTTTCGGACATCGTTGCAGTGTCCATCATCAGGGCAGATCCGGCAGATCCGGTAGATGGGTACCGGATCTGCCCTGATGATGGACACTGCAACGATGTCCGAAACGTTGGCTAAAGAAGGAGGTAGCGCAACACGGCACAACACCCCAAAAACATATAACGAAAATACTGATATTTGTTTAGCATAGAAAATAATATTAATTTAAAAAGAAAAAGTAAATAGGTACATATAGGTAACATACAGGTAACTTAAGAGGAATTAAGAGGATTAAAACATTTAGGTAACTTCTGTATGCTTTGCATATACCTACTTCATACTTTCAGATAAATATATATAATTATTGACAATATGTGACATTACCCTTGCTCAACAACTTTTGTGATGTCAAACCATGTCGTAAAACCATCGTCCACCCTATTAACACTTGCAACGCTTTCCCCATACAGAAATGCGATTGCCTGCATAGCATGAGATTCTTATTCACACCATACTTCGACAACACCATTCCTCGATTTTTTTTGTCCATTCGGTCATATGTTTTTCGTAGTTCTACAAAGGCTACGGTTTTTAGTGAACATACGCAAAGAGAAAATCTGGTTCATGCCCCCCCCCCCCCCCTTCCACCTTTGAAAGTACCACATTCCATATTTTATCGTCTGTTTCCATTATTATCCTTTCAATCAAAATTATTAATGGAGATCATTAATAATTTTGATTGAAAGGATAATATCAGTTTTTTGCAGCAGAATATATAAACACCATAAACATATAAGTTATTTATTTATTAGGCTTAAAATAGATACCGTTGAGTGGTCTAAAATAAACACAGGACCATTTTTACATTTTAACTTACACTTCTGATACTTATAACATATCTTCTATACATTATTTTCTCTGAATTTTTTTAAACTAGAAATATTTTTAATTTTACCAGGAATTAAGCTTTGTATTTGGATTCCTTTTTTCAATTCTGTGTTTTCGTTTTGTTCAGTTTTTAGTCTGATGTTTTCTTTCTGTCTTGTACTAATCGTAAGTGTAGAAATCTTTATTGTATTGTAGTTTGTCTCTTCAGTAAGTTGGTAATAAATTATTGTTAAAATACTTTGGAGATACAAATTAAAACGTTACAGAATAATCCAATTTCAAATAAATATATTATTTCTTTGTAAAGCATTTTCTGTATTGATTTATCTTTTCTGGATTTTTTTGGAGTTTTTTTAAGCTACCTACTTTACTGAGATAGTTATACAACCGGTATATAATGAATTTTAAATATTCGCGGTCTATTGTTCTTTTAGTATTTTTGGCATACGGAGCAATTTGGTGGTTAAAATAAAATATATTGATTCTCTTAATAAGTTGCAGGCGAAGGAATAATTTATTGTGCTATTGTATTAACATCGAACAGTGTGCTATAGCTGTGTGCTGTGTACTTGTATCGGTATTCCGTGACCTTTTGTCTGCGTTGTTTTAGTTTAATCGGCCCGCGAGGCCAAGGCCAGCTGTGTACATTATTATCTCAGCTGTTGGCGTGATGTAATGTTGCGATCCTTTTTCCCTGTACTACTAGTACGCGCTACAAGTTACAGCTACAACACAAGCGACTATTACTGCCTGCTGACCACTTACCACTTGCACATTGTGTTCTTTGTGGCACTTTCTGCATATGGTATATTGCTGCTTTGTGTGCGTACCTGTATCACTCCTTCGTCCGCCTTGTTTGACTTAATCCCAGCTGATATCGGACACGCATTGTTCGTTCTAATTATAAACTCGGCCAGATTCGTGTGCCGGGGGATGGCATCGCGTGCTTTTGGCCGCTCGTACTTCCAATAAATTGTCAATGAATTGCGTTTTTACCCCTTTTAATGGAATACCCTTTCTGTCGGGGGTGTCGTTAATATTCGTGCCTTCACAAATCTTCATTATTTGAGTGCGTTAATTTGCATTGCAAAAGCCAAACGAAAAGCATAATACTTCAGAAGGAGCGGTTCTATACTCCATAACCGTATTGATACCGATTACAGTTACCTAATGCGAAGATCTCTCTAGCTGAACGATGCCTAATCTCTATCTTGGACGCTTCGTCCCGCATTTGTCCTAATACGAACCTCTCTCTAGCCCGTTTTCTAAATTATTTCTATAGTTACGTGCATAAGAGCTACCTTCTTCTGTGACAATTTTAAAACAAACTATGAGGCTCATACACCTATAAATAGATTACATCATTTTGGCAATAAATTTGGGAATATTGTAGACATGTTTGCAGATTCCGTATTAGTTATAAAACGAAGTCTTTATAATTACTTTAATGAAATGTATGGTTTTAATTTTAATTAATTTAATTTTTTACTGTTAATTTAATCATTGTATATTGTGTACTACGTACCTGCCTAACTATTATTATCTATCTTTGTAAAAACCCACTAGGGCGTAAATAAATAAATAAATAATTCATATGTTATATTAATTATAATAATTCAGTGCCTCGAGTAGAGAATATCTTCAAGAAAAATGCAATTATCCAAATTTACAAAGATAATATCATCAAGAAATTTGAAACTCACCAATCAAAAAGATATGAAGACAACATCAATATACCAAAATTTAATACCAAACTAATGCAAAACAATTATATCTATTTAGGAATAAAGTTTTTCAACAACCTTCCCATTGAAATAAAAAAAACCAAAGACATCAATAAACTGAAACTCAAACTGAAGCTACACTTCATCAGGAATAATTAACTAAATAATTACCTGTTTTTCTCTTTCTTTCTATATATTTTTAATATATATGTATATATTCATCTCTATTTTATTTAGATTTTTCGAATTTCTCCTAAGTGCACAATATCTTAGTATGTAACCGTATCCTATGTATGTTCACCTACACATATAGATGATCCAGAAGTCTCAATTTATTCTATTATATACTTACTTATTGCAGAATGTTATTCTATTTCAGTTATAATTAGTGTAACTCGCTCATCAAGCACAAGAACTATCGTCTTCTTTGGTGAGATAGCAATTTGAAATAATTTCTGTACCTATATGTAATTTCTATAACTCCACTGTACAATTTTATATCTATATTAAAAAAAAAAAAATAAGAATAAGAAGCACATGCAATTTTGGAAAGTGCTTTATTTTAATTCAATTTTTAACCTTTCTGTACATACATCTAATTGAAGATAACGTAAAATATATAAACAATGACGGAAGGAATAACGGTTCTTAAAAAATACACGCATTGTCTTTACGGTTTATGAGTAATTTTAATTTGCTGCTTTGGTATTGGCTGGGTTGGTTGGTTGGTTGTCTGGTTGACTGGTTGGTTTGTGGTATTTTAGTATCGACCATTAAACGCCTGTGAATGTGTTTCCACCCCGCCACGAGTCGGCTGTTATTGCCGTAATAGTAATACTACATACACCCGTATTTAATTTGAACATTAACCGTCGCAGCGTGACGACCTTACAAGGCCATTGTGTAATGTATTCGGTTAGATAACCATTACGGTGGGTACTGGGTACTGGGTACTGGGTACTGGCTTACTGGATAGCTGATGCTGACAGTGGATAGTGGGTATAATCTCAGTAGGTACTGTTCTGCCGCTCTTGTGGTGATATTGTTTGATCGCGCCTCCCGTCTACTCGTACTGTACCTGCTGGCTGAGACACTATGATGTGTGACACTCCGACGCAACAATATTATATCGTCTAAGGAAGAGAATTAAAATTATCTCTTATTTGTTACTTGTAGTTAGTTATAAGTGACTTTCGCCCGTATTTCAAAACTTATTATTGAAAAATATGAAAAAAAACGTTTGGCACCTTGTCTTATTTTTCACATGTCAATAGAGGGCATACATTAATTACGTGAGTTCAAAAGGGGTGGGGAGGTCCAGCAAAATCTCACATTACTTGAAAAGAATATACGAATTGGCCCAAATTTATCTCACCAAGGGGGGGGGGGGGCATAGATTGGAAGAAAAACTGCTCACGTAATTAATGTATGCCCCCATAGATGTTTCAAAGTTACATAGCTCACGATGAAAATGTTGTTACTAGCTTGAAAATCGTTACGAAACTCAAGTCAGAAAAAGCTATACATATTTCAAGATGTTAGAGCTCTTCGTTCTTTTCGAGATCGTGCTGTTCCAGTAATTGAAATTTCCTACACAATGTTGAAGAATTCATATAATATTTCCTTCTTATCGGAAGTGGGTATATTTCTCCCTGACCATATTCAATTTGATAAAGGTTTTTTTTTTTACATAAGCGCCATACAAGAGGCCCTGTGGAAAATAATTTCCCTCAGGGCCTGTATCATCTTTCGGGATGCTGTGTGGAGGGTATTTTTAAGAAAGGAAGGAGAGGAAGTTCTGGGAAGGAAAGGGGTATGAGGGGTTGTAAAGTGTCCAGGAGTAACTGACGTGTAATTCCATCCGTCCCACTGTGGTGCAAGGCGATGTTCCGAGAGAGTATGGCTGGAGAAGTCAAAGGGACTCCCTCAACTATTCTCTCCCGATCCGACTTGACATGCAGCTGTTGGGCAGACGTCAGCGTCTGCCGCTAAGTCCCGGATAAGCCTCATCCCATGAACCCGGACACCCCTACTATGTCACCAAACTAGCGAACCACTTGACTATGGCAAGAGGTGTTGGTTATCCAGTAAATGGTTCCCAGGACGGCGGCGGCGTGATATTAACAAAATTATAGTACCATTAATTATAGTTCCACTGATTTATAATACTAATTCAATTTTAATGTTAATCATATATATTTTTTATTTTATACGGCCACCACCTATATATCAATTCTAAAAATCGCAGCATCCCCTTGTTGTGACCGTAATGAACATTGCCACTATAAATATTATACAATACCGCAATATAATAAATCAACTTTGACGTCCAATAAAAGACCTGGGTAATACTAACACCTTTCCAATCGCTTTAGGGGTGGCGGATTTCAGCGTGAAAAAATATCGTATTTCAGTAACTCATCACACCATTACCATTATATTCGTACGCCTGAAATAAACTTCTTATACTACGCGTATTATCTACTACGAAGAATAAATAAAGAAGTACAACCACCTGAGAGATTGACATTTTAGCTGACTTGCTCCTATCGTCGATGTCTTCATGTACGTTTCACTCATATTTAGTGGGTTGGTAAGAATCAATTAACTTCATATTGAGCTCCTACAATTATAATATAAATTAAAGTCCCCGCGTCGTCTGTCTGTCTGTCTGTCTGTCTGTCTGTTCGCGATAAACTCGAAAACTACTGAACGGGTTTTCATGCGGTTTTCACCAATAGATAGAGTGTTTTGTGAGGAAGATTTAGGCATGTAATTTGTCAAGGATTTGTGTAAATTGGTTGAAACATCACGATAATTGTAAGTGTCGGAAAAAATCGAGCCGCCTGGAAGCTTTCATCGAAAACGCTGCCTAATCCATTTAGGATATAACAAAACAATGCATGGTGGGATATTCCTCTTTTATAGATCTACAAAAAAAGTCCGCGAAGGCATATATCGTATCTTTTACGGATAGCTTACTATACCCATTCTATCTTCTAAAAAAATGGTCAAGTACATTGCGATAATTAATTGAAAACTTATTTAGACGGATACAGTATTAATCCTTATTAGTTTAAATACGTTAGTTACCTCAAGCATTTCTTGCACATTATTATAATCTTTCACACCATCTCTACGTATTATAAATAAAAGTCCTCCGCGGCATCTGTCTGTCTCTTCGCAATAAACTCAAAGACGGCGGCGGTTATAAAGGTTGGATAACCATCCAGTAGATGACGTTGTGTTTTATTAGCCACAGCAACGCGTGTCCGGGTCAGCTAGTATATAATATACCTATTAAACAAACTACGAGGGTTGTCCAAGAATTTAAGACCTTTCCTCATTTTCGGCGACGCGGATTCTATTTCTCAAAATATGGCGGCACTAGCGTGTAGCTCAGACTTTTCCATAAAAAATGAGGGGTGATCCGGCATGGTAACTGCTTCAGTGCGATCTTTGCGTCCGTTCGAGATGGACGTTCCGCTGTCAAATCCCAGTGCGCTCAATTAATCTCTTTCTCAACTAAGAGTGAGTCCGCTCTGTTGAAGTTTATAATCTCGCAATTTTGATCCCAGACGTCACTAACCACGCATACAATTTTGAGGGGAAAATGGCGTATGCAAAGTGCGTGCTCGTTGGGTTCCCAAAATGCAGAAGAGCAAAATCGTGTTGAATGTGCTCAGATCTCTTCGAACCGTTTGTCCAACTAAGGCGAAGCTTTTTGTACTGTCGTTATTAACTCTTTTATAATATACTAGGTGACCCGACAAACGTTGTTCTGCCATATAAATTATTTCTAGTGAATATTTTGGTTGTTAAATAAAAACTAACCAATGTAATGTAAATCTGTGAGGATGGGATCTATGACAGAAAGAGGAATGGAGCGCTGTAGTCGATGACCGCCGATAATAACAAAAAAACACCAACTAAAGTAGGAAAATGAAATAAAGAAAATCAATATAAATTTCGAAGATCAATTGAGTGTACGATATTTTTTGTCAGTCCGTCTTTAGCCAACACAAATAAGCTCGATGGTTTGCCCACGCGAGAACATGATGCCGAATGAAATATCAAAATGGCGACGCTTTTCGTGAATGTCTTGCGCATGTGTGGATGAAAGTTCGATAAGGCGCCATCTGTCATTCAACAACATAAATAATTTCGTTCTGTTTGAAATAGGAATGACGGTTAAATTTGTTCAAACAAAGAGGTAGGGTAGGAGAGTTAAATTTTTGGGCTATAGATATTTTTTGATGCCAAATAAAAAAAAAATTGTCAAAAAATTTAAAAAAAAAATCTGGATAGGGACACCCTAATCACCTAGCGCTATGAATTATACTTTAAAACCTATTCTCATACCTACCAAATATGCATAAAAATTTCATAAAAATCGGTCAAGCCATTTCGGAGGAGTGCGACCACAAACACCGTGACACGAGATCTTTATATATAAGATTTTAATCAAAATAAAAAAAAGCTGAGAGATAACCTCATTCTTTTGGATATTTATCGACCGATTCTACACTTAAATATAAATAATAGAATCCTGTCAAATTTAACTCCATAAATAGATTAGACAGAATTTACTTCATCTCCTCCAACAATTATAAGATTACTCTCTAAAAGATTTACCCACCCTTCCAATCACCTTTCCGTTTTAATTCTATTCAAATTAATATGTATTTTACCTTAAATATTCCTGTAACTACGATATTCATACATATACCTCTACGCCTGTCTCGACACAGGTATATCCTAGTGAAACAGGCATAAAAAAACCAATGTAAATATACTCTTCATTATTATTGTTATTATTACATTACATAGTATAAAATGAAGTCGCTCAAAATGTATGTGCGCGTTAATCTTTTAAACTTCGCAACGGATTTTCATACGGTTTTCACCAGTAGATAGAGTGATTGAAGAGGAATGTTTATATGTATAATACATGTAAATTATATTAGAGAAAATTCGAGAAATTTAAAGAAAACATATTTTTGTGTAATTTAAAACGGCTGGCGGGCCGTACTATAGTCACTTTTGAAATTCGTTCTACGGAAGAAATTGGAAAATAGATATCCTAGAGTAAGTAGGTATTTGATTTGAATTATTTTATTTGATGAAGTCGCTCAAAATGTATGTGCGCAACGAATATTCATGCGGTTTTCACCAATAGATAGAGTGATTCAAGAGGAAGGAAGGTTTATATGTATAAAAACATGCTTATTATGGTAGAGAAAAGTCGAGAAATTCAAATATTCAATTCAGGCAGCGGGCAGCAGGCTAGCGGGTGGTGTGAATTTTATAAAGGTTGGGTAATGGCGTTGTGTTTCGTTAGCCACAGCAACGTGTGGCCGGGTCTGCTTGTTATAGATAAATAAATAAAAAAAAATTAAAAAAACGCATTGTTCAACGATGCGATAGTACGCTCGCTCCGAAGTAATCAAAATTAAATGATGCTCGACCTCCAAATTAGTTGCTAAAATGGATAACAAATATACATATGAAAGAATTTATGCAAAGTGTCTTCCAGGCGTTCTACTACAATCCTCGCAGTGATTCATTGTCGATATTTCCGTGAGGGATCCGATCAAGAGCTGGATTGGTGCTGGTGCTGATTGGTGTAATATATGCCGTATTTCCACTTTATGTCGGCCGGGTAATAAAGGCAGTCTTCCTGTGTTGCCGTCGCTGTCGCTGTCGCTACGCTACACGCCGCGCGGCGTCCATTTTACTCGGCGCCACCACTTTTTGCGCTAGACAACGAAAACACACGTCCCAGCTAATAAAAACAAGCGGACTTTCATAAATCTGCTGCTTTCTCCGCACTTTGGCCCGACTGTCGAGTAAAAACTTTTCGCCGAACCAGGATATCTATCTGTGCTAATTGTGTTATTTGACGAATTAACAAGCAGCGATTTATATGAGAGATGAAGAATGAAGGACGCCCCGGGGGCGATGAACACCTTTCTCTCGCAATTGCTAACCCCGATTAAAGTTTTTGCTAAAAATACCCAACAAAGGTTTAATAGTTTTTTCTGCGAAAATTCGCGGTGATAAGATGTAGGTACATCAATTCCCACAGCTTTCAATGGGTATAACTTAAGAGTTTGAAAATTTAGGTTTTACGTTCATAAACCAATTTTTCTTTTATTGAGTTATTATTTCTTATTACAAATAAATTATTATTAATTAGATTTTTTTACGATTTCTATAGGATTATACATTTTTTAACTGGTAAAAGCTTCACATTACCATGCGAAGAATTCTTCTGAATCATTTTTTTTGGCACCGGTTTTTGTACCGGAAAATGAGATTACTTATTCCAGGATCATGTTTACAGTTTTTCCTGAATAAAAAGTTGGCATTACTTTTTTAAAAAATCGTTGTGTAAAAATACCAAACCCAATAGTTATTTTCTTTAAAAAACTTTGGAAATTTTGAAAATTGGAAAAAAATTTCTCCCATCACATTACACGTGCTTACTCCATGAACATCGACTACATACAACTTACTCTGTGAACATGGACTACATACAAATTCCGAAACACGTGACTTATCCAAATCGATCAATTTATTATAATAATGATATTTAGACGACTTTTTTAGCATATTTGTAAAAAACTTTGTGGCTCGCCATAATTTACAACAAAAAAAAAACATAAATTTTTTTAAGACCACTTTTATTTTAAAACACTACCGGTTTCAGAAGCACCCTTCCTTCGTCAGGAGAATATTATAACTAGTTATAACTACACATAAATTTGTTATTATAACTAGTTATAACTACACATAAATTTGTTATTATAACTAGTTATAATATTTTCCTGACGAAGGAAGGGTGCTTCTGAAACCGGTAGAGTGTTTTAAAATATAAATGGTCTTAAACAAATTTATGTGTTTTTTTATTGTAGATTTTTATAGCGTCGCTTTTGTGAAAAATCACCTTGGATCGCTGTAAAAATAAATATAATATATATAATGACCTGATGACTTAAAACTTTTATTTATGGCTAGCAATTAAATTTTAAGCAAAATTTAATTTTCCACATTATACATTAAAATCGTAATCGAAATGGGTTCGTAAGTAGGAGATTTTGAATTTTAAAGCAGTTTTATAATAAGCCTCGTTCTTTATTTTATTTTGGGCTTATAAAAATACTAATAAAAAATTACCAAGAGGTAATTGGTGTTGTTTGTGTTCTACTCGCAGTATTTAATTAAACTATCTACAATATTTCTAAGCGATCAATCCAATTCAAAACATTTCAAACCAAAATCAAAACATGATTTGCTCATGCGTCGCTCGGTAGCGCAATAATACCTTTAATCCAAGACATAAATAGCTAATGATTCCAAACCTTTTATTTATTTTGTAGTATGAAATACTTTAAAAATTATTTCAATTATATTTATTACCAAAACAAATTTATTTTTTTAGTGCATAATATGTTGTGATTATTATTCTATTTGACCCCGAGGATTTAGCAAGGGAGCCGGGAGCCGGGAGCACCTACTTATTTAATAGAATGAAGCGTGTGTAGGTAGACCTGTACGTGGGCAGATAATACCCAGTCAGTGTTGTGTATATTTTGATGGTAGCGTAAACAATATAATTGAATGCGATTTCCTCCTCGCATCTCGGCATCTCGGCACTGGCAGAGTTCGTGCCAGTGACTGCGGAGTGCGGAGGCACGGGACGGGATCGATGCTCCCGCCCTCGGCGTCTCCCTCTGGCGCGCGCGGGCCCGTATAGCTCCCTCTCCCGCTTTGTGTTTCCACATTGTACGAGATTAACTGGTCCGTCCCTCTCTCCGTGCAGCCAGAACTTTTCCCCCAAAGCTCGGATTTCCCGCGCTGCGACAGGTCTCGCCAACCATCCCCAACCAGCGCCAACCAGCGCCGAGCGATTCGCGATGTCACGACGCTCTATTTTTTTCATCTCGGCACACATCGCTTTCGTGGAGAACTTTTAAGGGGGTACTTATTCGCACACATTTCCTAATGTACTATTTTTAAATGTCCGCCTCGCTGTGCAGAGCCTGCCTTCTATTCATTTAATTAAACGTGTAACTACGCGAGGGTGTGTATGTTGTTTATTACACACAGTAGTAGCAGCGCCGTACGAAATCAATATTTATTTATTTATTTATTTATTTATTTATTGAATTTCACGCCCGGCTGGGCTTTTACATGCATTTTTTTTTTACAAAGAACATCTAAATTTAAATAAGCATAACAAAATTTTAAAAAACAAAAAAACAAATACATAAACAAAACAAAAACAAAATCAAAATCATAACCAAATCTAAAACAAAAATACAATAAAAAACAAATTGAAATAAAAACAAAATACTCCACCATGCAAGATGGAAAAAGATGTAGACTGAGAAAAGTAAAGTACACGTGAAATGATTCGAAGCAGAGCTATTCAGTTGGATTAATTAAATTTGTTGTTCTTCTTTTAGATATAAATTCTACTAAGACTTGTTTGTATTTAGTGAATGATGTGTTAAATATATCAACAACATCTTTATAGTCATTACCCAAATTTTGTATACGGCGAACGGGGGTATACAATTGTGATTCTGTGTTGGAGTTGTCACAATAGAATGGTAGATACTGCCTCGATGTTGAATTGCGAGGTATATGGAAGGAAATCAAGTTTAATAGTTCAGGGCTGTCAATTACTGAATTTATGATTTTATTTAAACATGTTAGGTCATATACTATTCTGCGTTCGGACAATTTTAATAAATTAAGTTGACATAGTAGATAATCATAGTTGATACATTCACTTGTGATACCCATTCTGAAATTAATATATCTTAAGAATTTATTTTGAATTCTTTCTATCGTGAGTGAATGCTTAGCATAACTAGGTGCCCATACTGTCGAGTTGTACTCGATTTGACTCCTTACCAATGACATGTACAAATTTTTAATGGTTTGAATATTTTTAAATTGACTGCAAATTCTTATTACGAAACCCAACATTTTCAAAGCTTTATTTGATGTAATTTCAATATGATTTATAAATTTCAGTTTTTGATCAAAGTTTACACCTAAATCATTCACCTCGGTTACAGCTGTTAGCACTACATCATTAATGGAGTACTCATAAATTATTGGATTTTTTATTCTATGAAATCTCATAATAAGACATTTACTTAAATTTAGTTGTAGATAGTTCTCTTGGCACCAAACAAAAAGTTTAAACAAATTATTAGACAATGTTTGACAGTCATTAATATTTCTTATAGCTTTATATATTTTCATATCGTCCGCAAACATTAAAACTTGGACATCGTTGAAAATAGTAAGAACATCATTCACAAATATCAAAAATAAAATTGGTCCCAAATGTGACCCTTGTGGAACGCCGCTGGTAGCGATAAATTTATATGAAGTAAAGCCTTCAATTTTAACGGCTAATTGCCTGTTACTTAAATAACTTTTAAACCACTCGTATAAATACCCTACTATTCCTAATTTGTGAAGTTTTTTTAACAAGAGATCATGATTAACCCTGTCAAATGCTTTGCTGAAATCGGTATAGACTGAATCAACTTGTAACTTCTTAGACATGGATTCGGATATATAGTTTTGGTAAATTAAAAGATTAGACAAGGTAGATTTTCCTGAAGTGAAACCATGTTGGTTAGGTAAAATTAGTGGCTTGATACAGTGGATGATTTTGTTTAAAATAAGTTTCTCAAATAATTTTGGGATGGTTGATAAAAGGCAGATCGGTCTATAATTGCTCACCTCGTTTTTGTCTCCTTTTTTAAATATCGGGGTGAGGAAACTGTATTTCCATTTTTCAGGAAAATTTCCAGTTTGTAACGACTGGTTGAAAAGAAAATGTAGTGGATATGCAAGAGTGGTGGCGCAATTCTTTAGGAAAACAGGTGGGATATTATCAGGACCACCGCTCTTACTTTGATCCAGTTGTTTTAGCTGAGTCAGTACATCGTTATATTCAATTATTAAGATATTAAGATTTTTTAGGCTTTGCTTTTATCCCGTAATCGTTGAATTTTGATGCCAGGCAAGTATCATTCACCAGGTGGTAAAGCTATTAAGTTATAATGATCGTTGGTGTCGTAGAAAGGTGTGTTTAGTATTCCTCGAACTGAAACCGGTCCAATAAACAATACGCATAATATGCATAATGTACCTCCCTGTTTGTTTTCCATCCGTGGAAATTGTGTTTACATTTAATCAAGGATGTTGGTTGGCTGTCTTATCTACGTTTTTGAAATGTAGGTATAAAATAGAATCACAACATCTTCGTACCTACATTATTTGCAAACTAAAAGATTGAAGTGTGTCTTACTTTAGTATTCTTAATACTTGCGTTTCTTTCCAGAACATCTAAAATGAGCTTTACGTTTACGATTATCATCTTGATATCTCTTTATCTGCAAGTATAATCCGATTATATATTATACTGCCCTGACTGGCGGCGATACTAAACACGGTCCCCCTCCCACCCCTAACTTCCCTGCGGCCATCTTGGAAACAGGCCCGCGCCGCCATCTCCCCCGCCCCCGCTCCTGGAGCTTGCAGCCCCCACCGGGCGGGAAATGGGTACATTCACCATCTAAATAACAGTATCACCGCGAATTTTAATTTAATAAACTCTCGGCATTAGAAACTCCGCGACTTGATACAAATTGATATAAATTATGCACTTTATTTTACCGAAGGAGGTTTGCTTTATGTTGGCGTCCTTTGAACTTTTCCAGCTTTACGACGTGACACAATCCGGATTTAAATCAACGCTTCCTTCCATCGATACTTGCTTCCCATGTTTATTTTCAATTAGATTGAATAGAAGTATCGTAAACATTGGATTATTATTAATCGCAGGAAACGTTCATCCAGCAATTTTGCTTACATTTAATATTCCGTCAAATATGTATTATCTAACTAAACGATAACGAATATGTAGTTCCGATCTCGTAATAGTCAATGATACATAGATTTTGAGAAAGAGTTGGGTCGAGGTGGCAGTGACCCTTGCTGTCCGGAAGCTCTGACCCTCCCCCACCTCCCCAGTTCACCACCCTCCCCCCTCTCACCCAGCTTCCTGCCCCCTGCATGATCTGTAGCTGGCGACTCGAGCACGATCGCTAGAAACTTCAAGTGTTGAACTCCCCAAGATACCCCCCTGGGTGGGTAAGTAAAAGGTCGGTACCTCACAAAGGTAAATATTTGATTTCCAGTTATGACGAGTGGCTTCCAGAGAAGTTTCCGCTGAATTAGGTTTACTCTACAAACTACAGCATTTCATTACTCTTAAGTCTCTCTAAATACACGTTTCAAGTTATTGGTTGGTAGTTTTCTTTAAATTATCAATTACCTCTAAATACTCATAATTTACTATAATAACTATTGAGACTTTTTTTTTTTAAAGAAAGACAAACATTCCCCGGTTACGAATAACCCAACAATGTTTGAAAATCTCCTACTACCACCACAGAAAGCCGAAAATGTTGCTTGTTTTGTGATGGAGGACTTAGCCAGCCGAGGAATCGAACACGCGACGCCCGGGTGGGACCCAAACGCGATGCCCACTCAACCACTGACCAGTCAAATATAGTCCGTTTATCTTCTATTTATCTTATTTTGATACTTAGGAAACTTAAAGAGCCACTTGTAACAAATAGGTTTAACCCTTTATAACTCAACTCTATAACCAACTATGTTGTTCTTTATCGCGTAATAAATTAAAATCGGGCTTTAGTGCCCGTCAAAGCAGGCTATATTTTACGTCATGAATGGTTAGTTAATTTAGCAGCTTGACCATAGTGTAAGTGCGGAAATGGATAGCTCTGTGGGTATATGCACAGTTTGGTCAGTATGAAGGGTGTCGTTGACTCTTGGCGTGGTTGCGCACAGAACACAGAACGCAGTACTAGTGCCAGTGCCGAGTGCCCACGCGGCGGCTGCCGCAAAGGGCAGGTGATGTTTGTTACCAGTTTCCCGGGCAGGCCAGCAGACCGTCAGGTCGCCAGCCCGGCAGTGTCACTGACTCGGGCCTTGTCCTCAAATTAGGCTCTACCAGCCGGAATACCCACTCAACTTGCACTGAATTGTTTTTCAGCTTGCACATAGAAACTTCATTATGTTAAATTATTAGGTTGCCTTGCCCGCTCTACAGGTGTTAACCAATGCACATCCTAGCGAGGGTTTACGACGCACCGAGTGTTTCCTCGTTACACACACATCCAGTTTCCGCCTTGTTCCACTGCCTCGACTGCTTCAACTGCCTGCTGCTTACTACTGCCACTGTTACAACTACTAACTATGTACTGCATACTTTAGCTTCCGAGAACACTGCATTCTGTTCCCGAACACTGCACAGCAGCTGCATTCATTTTTACTGTGAGCGGTTATGTTACGCGCAACATTAGCAAACCTAGTCGCATTAGCTAAAATTAGATTATTAAATGGATACTTGTCATATTCATCATACTCACCTATTTTATAGTTCTTTAATCTGAACTTCATAAGTTATTTATAAATCCTGACGATTTCAGATGTAACCGTCCAAAAAAAATTTTTTTAAAGCTTAACATAAACATTAAGAACCGGGTTAAAAGCGTTTAACCAGCCAGCGGACGAAAATCCACATTTCGTCGAAAGTTGTTCTTACGATCGTGCAGGGCGGTTACAATGAGAAAGATTAATTATTCTCAGTACCAGCTTTTTTAAATTATAACTCAATATCGAATTTATTTCAATCCAAATTACCTTTAATTTATACCTTCATCCAAAAATGCTGAAAGGCGTGATGATAAAACTATTAAAATAATGTACTTTTTGTAATTATTTTTTGATTATAAGTATTTATCATTTTTCAATAATGTCTAAATTTAATAAGAATGTTAAAAAAATCTGAAATATATTACTTTGTAAGTGCGCAAATAAATACACAAATGGACCAATTTTCGTCAAGAAACACATGTACGTACATATTTTTTAATGATTTTATTGAAACTAAAATAAAAATTTTAAAACATGCGTTTGCTAGATAATGTATTGATTTATTTTACTGCATGATTATATTATTTGAAATGGGTGTGGTATAATACAAAATCTTTTTTAAATAAATTTAATAAATCTCTCAACGACCTATGGAATAACCTTATTATACTAAAAATTAAAAAAATTCTCAAAATTTATTACATGCGAATGCTAGATACAAGAACAATCTTTCGAAATCCATTTATGATTTTTTGTGGAAAAGAGTCAATACGTCTAAAATCTTTTTTGAAAATGACGTATTTCCGGTTTTCTCTGGTAATGCCCTCTTAAGACCCGGCGCATTTTAACCACCCAGGCCTCGAGCCTATTTTGTCGGAGGGTCAAAATATTTCTGCCTCGCAATAAAATCCAAATAAATGGAATATTTAAAACTAAAAACTGTTTTTGAAAAGTGAGGAAATACGCTTTCAAATTTTATAATTCAAAATTAATTGAGTTTATGCTTTATTTGTATATTTTGTAATCTTTTTTTATTTTGTGTTATACTGTTGTTATAAATGAAATTTGTATTTTATATGTAAAGGCCCAATAGGGCGCCAATAAATAAATAAATAAATAAAATAAAAATATGATTTTTAAAATTTTGAGTTCAAACAAAATGTTTTAAAAATTGCTTATCTTAGATATTTTTATAAATAAAATTCTGATAACAAAAAAAGCGCACACATTTTATTAAGTAAATGTATTTTAAATGTTATCGTCAACTTCATTGACGTAGTATTTTATCACTTTTTTATCGTTCCTTATAAAAATTATTAATAAAAAATTCACAGAGTTATAATTTTTTTTTCTAATCGGGCGGGAAACTTTGGTTTCAAAAAATTGTACAATTTAATAATTTTATTGGTTCACACAGCTCTCTTTTTAGCTCACAGCCTTATTTAAAAAATGTGGTTAATTTTTTCAATATAAAGTGTAAAATATAATATATTCTCTTTTCAATACCGTTTAGATCACATTTCTAACCATTATAGTAAGGGAGACAACGATTTTTAAAAGACCTGTACGAGTTTTCCGAAAGCTGAACAAATTAGCCATAGGGGTTAAAGAGTTTTTTTCCAAATTCGCCTTAAAAATCTTAAGACACTATGTACTCCAAAACAAAAGGTTAAATAAAAAAAATCATATACGTGAATATGATTCACCAGTTTCCGCTTACAACGTTAGTTCTCGGACTTTATTTTATTTTTATACTAACTGAAATCCCCGGCGACGCACGGGCTTTACACAGAGATTTCGAAATCAAATGAACACAGTGACCTACCTCTTGTTTTGAAGGTCACATATGCAAAATTTCATCAACCTCGGCCTAAAACTGTAGATTTGCACACAAATCATAATTTGCGTACAGCCCACTCGTCCACCACGTGCAGACATTCTCCTTTATATATTATATATTTCAACTTCAACCAATTTACACAAAACCTTAACAAATTATATACCTAAACCTTCCTCATGAATCACTCGGTCTATTGGTGAAAACCGCATGAAAATCCGTTCTGTAGTTTTTGAGTTTATCGCGAACAGACAGACAGGCAGACAGACGCGGCGGAGGACTTTAATTTATAATAATGTAGAGATGATGCAAAAGAATATGTTTTTGATAGTATTTCGCCCGTTATGCTGTGTTATGGCGTGTATAATGAATCTTAATCTAAAAATTTTATTAGAATCAAGTTGGGTGCCGATGAACGATGCTAAGAAAACATTACAGTATTTATGTAAAGTTTACCGTATAAAACGTTAGTGTGCCTATAAACCTGAAATTTATTCAACCTTTACTGGCATGTTAGAGCTTGCGATACATTTTTAGCCATGTTTTCTGGAATGTAAGGATATGTTAACCCTTTCGAATAGATCGTGTAGTTCACAAACACGGTAAAGTTCTTTCTCTCCCGAATTCCAGGAGACTGCCTACTATATGTATCTACAAACGTATCATGCTGCGTATCAACTTGGGAAGTGTACCTACGCAAATATGCGTTTGTGAATATTTATTTCTTACCCTCTTTAGGATGCTGCAGAAAAAAAAGTTTTTTTTACGTAACAGAAATCTTAAAAAATGAAAAATCCGTCCGTCACTCCTGGACACACTGACCCGAGAATCCTACCCACCTCTCATAACTTTTTCCTTCTCAGAACATACTCTCCATCCTTTCCTAAAAGACCCTCCACACAACATCCCCAAAAATGAAAGAGGGCCTGAGGGGAATTATTTTCCTCAGGGCCTCATGTGTTAAAAAGGGAGGCACCACATTTTATTTTTTAAATTTAATGCCTGTTAATTCATTAATTAACTTTACATTACATTATATTTCAAATGTGTATTAAATAAAATATATAAATACATATTTAATTAAATGAAGACAATATTAGCGAAACTCTATCGAAAATCTGGAAACAGAAAAATCAGAAAAAGATATTTACATCTCTGGGACTCGAACCCAGAACCTTTCGCTTTCCGGGACAATGCGCTGACCACTTCGCCAAGGTGTCGACGTCCGATTCGATCATTTTTAACTGTATGAACTGTATCCATACTTCGACTAAGAACCACCCACATTTTCCTAACGCATATTTTATTGGCTGCTCTATTTAAGCATAATTGCAAGATTAAAACCCGAACTAAATAGTGTCTGGATAAATCTTTATCCATTTTATTTAATATGCGTCATCTATTGACTTTTCTGCAAGTCTAGGATGAATATATATATTTTTTTTTTACTTTATGAGGAAAACCTCAAATTGTAATATTTAATTAAATGAAGACAATATTAGCGAAACTCAATCGAAAATCTGAAAACAGAAAAATCAGAAAAAGATATTTGCACCTCTGGGACTCGAACCCAGGACCTTTCGCTTTCCGGGCAAATGTACTGACTACTGCGCCAAGGTGTCGATATCCGATTCGGTCATTTTTAACTGCATCGTCAAAAGACAGCATCCCCAAAGATGACATAGGCCCTGGTGGGAATTATTTTCCTCAGGGCCTCCTTTGTGGACCTAACAACATCCCCAAAGATGACAGACCTCCTGTGTGGAGCTAATATAAAAAAAAACACTTTCATTTTTCCAGTAAATTCTTTATTAACTTCTTTAGCACCGTTGTGATTTGAAACTCGATGAAACGAAAAAAGCGACATTATAAAGAGACAAACACATGCATCTATATATAGGATTTAGCCTGCAAGAGAATGGGATAGTATAATCGGATTTTTCTTTGTGCGGTGCTTCGTAGTCTCCCCACTTTTGTCTACTTTAGTTTTTCTGACGGTTTTCCATCTGCCGCGTGTGAATTGCGCACTCTGATTTTTTTTTAAACATTATTCATGTTTAACGAAGATAGAAATTCAATGAATGTGTGAGTGTGTATAAACGAAATATATATGGAGCCGTGCGGCGTTTTCGTTTTTAAAAGTTATGGTGAATACTACATTCTACATCACGGGTGTGATTGAGATGACAAGATACGCTTACTTGCTTATACTAAGACGAATTCCAAACGCTGCACGTGACGATCTACTGCCGGTAGGTTGTCCTTCATACTTATGTCCTTCGTGATACTGTGTTGCTGTGTGGCTACGTTCGCTATCTCGCTTTCTTTGATGGTGCTTAAAATCTTCGGGAAGCAATCGAAATAAATGTAATATTTATATATACATATAAGTAATTTGCATGCATTCGCGAATAAAATGTTATTCCTTGGCTACTAGTGTTTGCCGTGTGATGGATACAATTTCTCATCACACACGAAGGCATTTTGGTTCTCATTTACGTAATTGGTTAGTGATGACGACCTCACGCGACACGTGTCAGTTTGAAGAATACTATAACCACGACAATTACTGTACCTTCCGCTTGCAAAATTTGACGTCTCTACAACATGTCTTCAGTTTTGTAATTTCATTAATTTTTTTATCAGAAATTTTAAATCTAGCCTCAAATTACGCTGATCGGGAGATTTAACTACGCGGATTAATTGAATCAGGTGTGAAAAAGACTATTTTTACACATTGGTACAATTTAATTACAATAGTGCGAGATGTCGACATTTCACGATGTGTTTGTTCTTCGGTGAAAAGCGGTTAAATTTAAGAATAAAAAACGTCTCGATTCTACGAAACACAGTATCGAGTACTAACTCTTGACCTTATCGACGTAAAAAAAAGGAAGCTCGCTGTGATGTCACACCCGACATGCCGTAGATTTTGTGCGACCCTGAAAATTAAAAACTAACCCTACAAAAATTAAAAATATATATTATGTATTCTGGTAATCAAGTTATTGGTAATTCAATCGAAATGGAGGCCTCAGCACGGGTAAACCACCCAGTGAGGCAAACATCATTGAATTGTGTATAAAATGTAAATATATTGCATCAAATAAATAAATAAATATTGATTAAAATAATGGACTGGCGTTTCTTATTGTAAACTAGCTGACCCGGCCACGCGTTGCTGTGGCTAACTAAACACAACGCCATCTACTGGATGGTTATCAGAGACAGACAGACAGACGCCGCGGAGGACTTTAATTTATAATGCGTAGAGATGGTGCGAAAGATTATGATAATGTGCATGAAATGCTTAGATAACTAACGTATTTAAATTGATAAGGATTAATACTGTATCCGTCGAAATAACTTTCCAATTACCGCATTGTATGTGACCATTTTTTTAGAAGATAGAATGGGTATGGTAAGCTATCCCTAAAAGATAGATATACGCCGTCACTGACTTTTTTGTAGATCTATAAAAGAGAAATATCCCACCATGCATTGTTTTGTTATATCTCAAAGGGATTAGGCAGTGTTTTTGATGAAAGCTCTTAGGCGGCTTGACTTTTTCCGACACTTCTAACGATTATCGTTATGTTTCAACCGATTTACACAAAACCTTGGTAAATTATATACTTTAACCTTCCTCACGAATCATTTTATCTATTGGTGAAAACCGCATGAAAATGCGTTCTGTAGTTTTTGAGTTTATCGTGAACAGTTCGACAGACGACGCGGAGGACTTTAATTTATAATATGTAGAGATATTAAATTAATCGAACAAACTTTTTAAATAAATAAATAAATGTAGTACAATCTAAGTGGCTCACCGTACTCCACACCCTTCTAAAAGATGTTTTGTAGAAGGAAAGCGAGGGGGGGGGGATTTCCTTTGTCACCCCGTCAGCAACAGATAACCCTCGCAACATTGATGAAGCGTGCTGTCCTCAGTCCTTACTCCTTACACACACCATTTTACTACACGTTATGTGTCTTTGATGTCTCACTTTTTATATCACAGATGAAACATGATTTTTTCGGGAGACACCGGTGAACTTTCAGGAAATCAGGTATCATTCCGTATTATATTTATTCATTCGTGGTTAGGTTATTCGTAAGACGCCGAGAGCCTACTTTCGATAAAAGGCTCCTCGGGTACATTACTGTTGTGGACAACGCGGAAGAAAGCACATACAAAGTCACTGGTGCACATACAGAGCACAAAATTTTCTGAAAGAAAGGGTCTGAAAATTCCACGGACCTCATAAGGCCGAACGCTTGAATAAAATTCGTGTTAATTGTTTTTCGCTTGATTACACGGACCAAACGAAAATGAGAGGCCCTGGGCCAAAGTGTACACCAAACTGACGAGAAATGCAAAGCAAATTAGATTGCCAACAAGGAAGAAAGCAAGCTTCCAGAATTCACTTATGTACTCGTACCAGGCCGTCCAACTTTATAGCAAAATCACGATTGAAATTACTGAGATTGAAAATACGTTTTTTTTTTAAGGAATTAAGGAAGTTTGTCCACTTCAAATATTGGTGTTTTGTTAGTGATTGATTAAGTACAATTATGCACACACGACGATGTGAGCAACATGAGATTAATAAATAAACATAATTTTTTTTACATTAACTCCACACAGGAGACCCTGAGGAAAATAACTTTCCTCGGGGCCTATGCATCTTTGAAGATGCTGTGTGAAGGGTCTTTTTGCGGAAAGGAAGGAGTGAACACGGGTCTTGAAGAGACCCATGTTGTAGGAGGGAGGAAACACAGAGGCCGGCAAATCGTTCCACAGCCGAGCCGTTGAACTCAAGAACGAGTCATAGAAACGATCCGTTCTCATGTGACTAATGTCAACCGTGTACAAATGTTGGGTGCGTGTTTAGCGTGTTTCCCGACAATGCACCGGTGCCGAGGGGATCAATGACGCTAGTTCCTCGGAGCATCTTCCATTGTAATACCGGTAGAACAAGGACAGCATTCCCACCTGACGCCTGTGCTCTAAAGATTGCAGTCCGTCTGTTAAGATGGGAGAATTTATCAAACGGACCGCCCGTTTCTGCACAGAGTCAAGGGTTTTTTTTAGGTATTTCGGAGCTCCAGACCAGAGGTGGCTGCCAAATTCAACCGTAGGGCGCACTTGCGATAATAAAAATGCTAATAAATGAACAACCTTGAATATATAAATATGTATACCTAACAACCTAACTAAATCAAAATCAAAATCAAAATCATTTATTGTACAAAATTTACATTTAGTACAAAAGGTATAACTTATAGGTACCTATATCCTATTTCTTCCAGTTAACCTATTTATCCATTATTATTATGACGTTAAATGTACCTATTTTTATAAAAGATTCTATAATGTATATTTAGAAAATTATAGTACGTAGAAATTTGTATGTTATTAAATATTATCTAATATCAATTTATTTTGGTGAATTACATTTTGACCCAACATTTGTACACTCTCTGTTGAGTTAACACGTTTCCTTCAGGTTGACTCTTTCCTTTCCTAAAAAAAACCCCTCCACACAGCATCCCCAAAGATGACATAGGTTTAGAGGGAAATTATTTTCCTCAGGGCCTCCTGTATGGAGTTAATGTTTAAAAAAACGAACCTACCGGCAAGCTGTCGATCTAACAGCTTTGTAGGATTTCCTCTTGTAAACACTACAAAAGTATATACTTGTAATTATGTTTGTACGAATAAACATCAAAGGTTATGTAATATAATAAATAACCTGATAGCTTTCCCTGGTTTCGTCTAAGGTTAGAATTTAAAAATATCAGCCAAACAACATGCCGTCCTGTCGTATATTTTTAACACTTAAAATTTCATGACACCAGAGAACCCATCTTTAGTTTTGAAGCTCCACATTTACACAATCTGATCTAATCGATTTTATGTTTTATAGTTACGATTTCTCAGTCTTTAACTGAAATTTAATTTAATAATTTTATTTTTTCAGCCTTATCCCCCTAGACCAGGCCAACCGTCCACCCCGAACGCGCACGATCCTGAATCGGTAAGTGTCCTTTAACTTTTATAACGAGTCCCGGGAACAGCGTCCTCGCCCGGAACAGCGGGAATCAAATTTAAATTATTATGTTCGCGGGCGGAACTTCTCCTCCAACCAACATTTCGGACAGTCTACCAACATCTATCGCTTGTAATCTGAAGATTAATATACAAGTGTTTTATTACCAGACGTAGCTTACACTTATTAGATTCGGTACTTCGTAATCAAATAGGCGAACGTTAAAATAACATGCAGATAAACGAATGGTATTCAGTACCTTTGACCCTTAATCACCAGATATAGGACAAAGCTGCCGACGAAAAAATTGCAAAAATTGGGTCACGTAGTATGGGTACGTTCCCTTAGTTATTATAACAAGTTCTCCAATAATTTTTCATAATAGATTGGTTAACATTTACAGGCAAAGTGAAACTGTGTTATTTTCTCAACCTTAGGCATATTAAATATCTGTTTGAAGTGGTACGGTTATCGCTATTATTGAAGGATCTATTTACATTGCGATTGGTTACCCTTGTTGTTTCGGCTGGTATCTCAGGCACTTGGTGTCAGGGGTTCTCGAGCAGTAAATCAGGGTAGCACGTGCCGTGATTAGTGTCTGCCGTCAGTGTCCCGCCCCGGTGCCTGACCGACATTTGTGGTCGGAATCGAATCGATCTCGACGGCCTCTCTCTATGCACTGTTCCTCCCGTGCCGTGTTCATAACTCCTCGCATCACAGATAGAGGGATGATTTTTCACTAACCACTGCCGTGTTTTACATCCGGTATGCACCCTTCAAATTGTTCTTCATTCCTATTGTTTGAAAACGTTTTCAATCGAACGAATCTAGGTGAAATCCACCTAATACCAATCCAAACACAAACCATTCACTCAATTTATCAAATTTACAATTTATCAAAATAACATTTTTTCGTTTATTAAGGTTTGTTGAACTTTTTATTGTGGGTAATTAATTATTTTAAATATTTAATGATTTCTCTAATCCCGTGGTTCAACAGCAGTGTTTTTAATATCACGAATTTCTCGCACGCTGTCATAAAGCGGAATCAACTCCATATCAAGCACGTCTTAATGTTAATTTGTTCTGAATTTTTGTATTTAATGAAATAAAATTTAAGATTTTTTTTTCAAGCGTATTTAGCCCTAAAACAGTAATATGCAATATTTGCGTGTGCGGCGGAAATATACCTTTGTTGTATAGTTTGGCAAACACCCTGTGTAAAACTGTGCACATTTTGTCGGAAGATTCAAGTGTGAGCCTTTTTTTATGGGCCGGCTTTTAGCGGCTCGGTTCCGAAAATGACACTAATTAGTATGAACGTAAAACGTAAGCCGACATTGACAGTGAATTCTCCCAGACTTAATCCCCTCAACCTTTAAATCGCTACGACACTCGGCTCGTTTGGGCCGCTTTCAATCCTGCCTAATTTCCTTGATACGTATTCATGGCATTCATTATTATTATTATCGTTGACGTTCAATTAAATCGTCCTTTTTTCAATATCTTGGTCGTATCTATAATTTCTCATACAAACGCGTTATAATCTGCAAAATTTGATACAGTTCGCAAAATCATTTTATGTCTCTCGGATGGGAAATTATGTTCGTTTTAAGTTTGTGATATTATTCAATCGTAACCCAGATTAAAATGGACTCATCCGGATAATTCAAGTGATGCAAGCAGTGCACAGGAATGAGTGAACTTCATAAAAAAAAAAATAAGAGTGTTTTGGGTAAAAAAGGGTCATAGTGACACTTAGAGATCTGGATTCTTAACATAGCTGCACCACTTGAACGCGTGTGATTTATGGTTTATTTCATCACTGGGTACCGGGAGAAGTCATAGCTTCAACCAAATGGCGCTTACAGGATCACAAAACAGAGATAAGATCTTTTCAATTTATTCATTTGTAGACATTTCAATCGAATATTGCCATTTTACAGATGATGCGACCTCTATATAGAACACTTGAGTTATTGCCTCTGAGAGTAAACCAACGATTAATATTTTGTTGACATACACCAAGAAACATCTACTCCACTTACAGGATTGTTTATATTTTTGTTTTAAATCTGTTTTTATTTATTGCGTTTCACAGGAATGTCTTTTGTTTCTACACGGATTTTACACATCTACGGATAAAACATTTTGATTTCCTGGTTAGGTTTTTGTTTTGTTTAGGTATTTGATGGATGCTACAATGGGAGAAGGTCTGAGAAGGAATCTTTGCAATATTATTTTATTGAATGTTTATCTTGAGATATTCCACGACAAAAACAAGTCAATTTACTCGCACCTACCGTATACATCTCAGTTTACGCTTTTCGAAAATTCGTTTCCCCTTTGGGGTGCACATAATAAACAAATATTTTTTTCTTAGTCTTAACGGTTAACAGGTTTTTGGTTTTTAGGTTTTTACAGGTTTTTGGTATCAGTCAAAATCTGAAAGAAGCTCTTTTCAAGTACCTATATTTTCATGTTTATCTCAAATGTTAATTAAATCGGGTTATTACACTTCGGGTGAGTTCCTCTGTTCTCTTTGGGATTATCTGACGTGAATATTCAAAAAGACGACAGAAGATACAAAAAGAAACAATAAGAGCAAAATCAGAAAGAGGCTAGAAGATGCACGAAGAGACAAATGCCTCCACAAGTCAAGAAAAGTCAAGATGATGCGAGAAGACACCTGCAGGTACTAGAAGAACCAAAAAGGTGCAAGAAAAATTAGGATAGCCAAGAAAAACCAAGAACAATAATAACAATAACATTTGTATAGCGAAGTTTTGTGATATTTCACTTCAAGCGAAATGAAGCAAGACGAAGCAAATTGAAGCCAGAAGAAGGGGCTAGTAGAAGCAAGTACTTTAAACAGTTACTATAGTAGATTGAAGCAAGAAAATGACAGAATTTAGAAAACAACACTCAATCAAAATATTTTTTCTTGCCCATCCTAGTTCGAGTATTGGCGTATTTGGTTGCCATGGCTAAAACTGGATTAAACTCCGCAAGAAACACCAAGAGCAGCCAAGAAGGAGTGAGAAGAGATAAGAAGAAGCAAGAAGAGACCAGAAAAGATTCAAAGAAACACTAAGATACAAGAAAACGTGAAAAATCAATAGAAGGTACAATAAAAACAAAGGCGATTTAAGAAGAGCCAATAATAATAATAATAATTGGATAATTTGTTGAGCGTCATTTTTGTGAAAAATCACCTCAAGGGCGCTTTACAATTCATTATGAATTCTAAGGCTATATCTAATTCTATTATTTACAAATATTAGAAGATAAGACACAAGAGGTACATAGCAAGCAGCACTGGAAAGTGACGAGAAGAACCAAGAAGAGCCAACAAGAGACAAGAACATTCAATACGAAACAAAAAGAGATAAGAATATTCGAGAAGAGATAATCGGAGATAAGACAAGCTGAGATAAAAAGAGATAAGAAGATAAAAGAAGATTAGAAGATATAAGAAGAGACGAGAACATCCAAGAAGAAGCAAGAAGAGGCAATAATAGACAAAAAGAGATAAGGAGATGCAAGGAGTGTCAAGAAGAGCTGAGAAGAAGTGAACAGATCTCGAGAAACAAGAAGAAGTCAGAAGAGACAGAAAGGGACAAGTAAAACAAGGAAGAGATAAGAAGAGCCAGGCATGGCCGAGCAGAGCCAAGAAGAGTCCAGAAGATCCAAGAAGAGCCGAGAAGATAAAAGTAGAGATAAAAAGAGCCAAGAAGAGACTAGAAGATCCTAGAAAAACCAAGAAGAGACAAGAATATCCTAGAAGAACAAAGAAGAGGCAAGAAAAGCCAAGGAGGGGCGGGAGGAGCTAGAAGAGCCTAGAACATTCAAGAAGACACGAGAATATTGAGAAGAGATAATCAGAGACAAGACAAACTGAAGAGATAAGAAGAGACGAGAACATCCAAGAAGAAGCCAGAAGAGTCAAGAAGAGACAATAATAGACTAGAAGAGATAAGAAGATGCGAGGAGAGTAAAGAAGAGTCGAGAAGAGACGAGAACATCCAATAAGAAGCCAGAAGAGTCAAAAAGAGCCAATAATAGACCAGAAGAGATAAGAAGATGCAAGGAGAGTCAAGGAGAGTCGATAAGAGACGAGAAGATCTCAAGAAAGAAGAAGAAGCAAGAAGAGACAAGAAGGGACAACGAAAGCAAAGAAGAGCCAAGCAGGGCCGAGCAGAGCCAAACAGAGTCATTAAGTATCAGAATATCCAAGAAGAGGTGAGAAGATACAAAAAGAGACTAGAAGATCCGAGAAAAAACCAAGAAGAGACAGGAAGATCCTAGAAAAGCTAAGAAGAGGCAAGAACAGCCAAGGAGGGCGAGAGAATCTGGGAAGAGGTAAAAAAAGCCAAGAAGAGACGATAAGATCCCAGAAGAAATAAGAAGAAATTTGAAAAGCCACGAATAGCCACGAAGAGCTGAGAAGAGCCGAGAAGAGAAGGGAAGAATCAAGAAGAGGCAAGAAGAGCCAAGAAGATCCAAGAAGAGCCGAGAAGAGGCAAGAAGAAGGAAGACACAAACAAAAAGAAAGTATTACGCTCAATCCATTCCTTTATTCCTGACCATCCTAAATTCCAAGATTGGCTTATTAGGTTGCCATGTATACCGGTCGATTTAACTCCAACCTCCTTCCCATCCGCAGAGCATGTGTTCCAAGTCCTAACAAAACAGTGCCCCCTGGTGTACCGGTCTCACCGGGACAGGAGTACTCCTGGCTGGGGTGGTACAATCGTATCGTATCGTATTGAAGATAGATAAATTCGGCCATAATTACAACTAGCTGAAGTCCCCGGCGATGCCCGGGCTTTACACAGAGTTATCGAAATCAAATGTAGACAGTGACCTTCCTCTTGTTTTGCAGGTTACATGTGCAAAATTTTATTAACCTCGGCATAAAACTATAGATTTCCATACAAATCAAATCCACACCGTCCGCTGCCAGTCCGCTCGTCCAACACAATATGTTATATATTTCAACCAATTTACACAAAACCTTGACAAATTATATACTTAAACCTTCCTCATGAATCACTCTATTGTTAGAAACCGCATGAAAATCCGTAATTTTTGAGTTTATTGCGAACAGACAGACACGGCGGAGGACTTTAATTTATAATACGTAGAGATTTTGTTACAATTTTCAAGAAATGGCCCGAGTTTATGCATTATCAAGGAAGCGAGCAGATAACTGTTATGAGAGATAATTTCCTGGACTCGGTGAATGCTCATATCGTAGTTGAACAACATTAGTTAATTGAATGTTGTGGGTATATCAATGCGTTTGATAACATTATGTATTGTTAACGTTATCAGACTTGAAGGCATCTATGTAAATGCGAACATTGCAGTAGGTATCGCAGTTAGCCGTGAGTTAGTAGGTTATGTTGGCTGTGTTATGGGTGCCGGGTGCCATGTACGGAGTGGGGAGGTGGGGGCGACCTGCGCGATAGTGTATTTGCATGTAACATTAGTGTTGGGCCGATAATTACCATGAGATATGGTAATCCATCCATCCCGCCGTGCTTGTCCCCGGCTGCAGGCAGTAGGCAGCAGGCAGCAGACAAGCAGCGAGCAAACAAACAAACAAACAACAAACCCCCGACACCGCTTTCGGCGCGCGGTGATCTTAATTAAACGAAATGGCACACTACTTGTTGATTGCGTCGACCAAAATTACTTCACGAGTATATAGTAGATACTAGGTATTGTAACAATGCACTTACGGTTCTACTGGTATAGAAAGCAAAAGCTTATTTTGAATCTGGGAATTTCTTGTTCGAGTTTGGGAATTTTGTAAAATTAAGTAACTAACCATCACGCCGTTTCCCCGCAGGGGTAGGCAGAGAGGACGGACCGCCAAACATCCCGGTCTTGGCACACATTCCTTGCCTCGTTTACATTCATACAACGTCTCATACATTCTCTTCTATTATTCTGACTCTTGACATGGCCCGACTCAAGTATCTGATTCACTTGGTTGTGCCATGTCTTTCTTGGGCGTCCTCGACTTCTTCTACCATTCACATTTGCGTCATATATTCTCCTTACACTTCTTTCCTCGTTCATTCGCTCTACATGCCCAAACCATCGGAGCGTTCCTTTCTTGATCTTACTCATTACGCTTACATCAGCCTTGCATTCTTTGCGGATTTCCACATTTCTCACACGATCATATATGGTTTTATCACACATACGCCTCAGGGATCTCATTTCTACAGCGTTCAGTCTACTTTCATCCTTCCTCTGCCAGTTCCATGCCTCACTGCCATACATCAGGGTAGGTACCAGTACTCCATTATGACGGCTAGTTTCGCGTCTTTGGAGAGTTTTTTGTTGGTGCCAACGGCGTTCAGTCCTCCATTAATAGAGTTACCAGCATTCACCCTTCTTTCAATATCTCCATCAGCCTTCCCATCTCTCGTAAAATTAACCAATTTATTTACTAGAAGTTACCTTGTCCTCTAATCATTTTGATGAATTTCCGTCATAAAAAAATACCACTTGCGAATGCGTAAGGCGGCCCCTAGACGATCAATTATATTGCTCAAAATTACGAATTGTGCAATATTATTTGACCGTTTAGGGTTAATATTGAAGATTGCTCAATGATTGAACAAAAGTTTGAGCGAGTTTAATTTTTATTGCGCCAAATTTTTCCATTGCAACGTGTAGGGTCAGTATTGCACAATATTTTTTCAATTTTTCATTTTATCAACTCTAAAACATTGAGCAGTTCGTTTATTGTGCAATATAATTGATCGTTTGGATTCTAAGCGCCTTTCAATCTTATTGAACAACTAGTAGACCCGGCCACACGTTGCTGTGGCTAACGAAACACAACGCCATTACCCAACCTTTATAAAATCCACACCACCCGCTTGCCAGCTGCCCGCTGCCTGATTGAATATTTGAATTTATCGGCTTTTCTCTACTATAATAAGCATGTAAAACCTTCCCCTTGAATCACTATCTATTGGTGAAAACCGCATGAAAATCTGTTTCGTAGTTTAAAAGATCTATGCGCACATATATTTTGAGCGACTTCATTTTATACTATGTAATGCAATTCGAGCGATCGCCACTAATTATACAATGCTTGCAATGCAACACTGGATATTTGAAAAGGGAAAATCAAATACCTACTTACTCTAGGACATCTATTTTCCATTTTTTTCCGTAGAACGAATTTCAAAAGTGACTATAGTACGGCCCGCCAGCCGTTGTAAATCGCACAAAAATATGTTTTCTTTGAATTTCTCGGCTTTTCTCTAATATAATTTACATGTATTATACATATAAACATTCCTCTTCAATCACTCTATCTATTGGTGAAAACCATATGCAAATTCGTTGCGTAGTTTAAAAGATTAACACGCACATACATTTTGAGCGACTTCATTTTATACTATGTAAGGATAAAATATGTTGTACAATATTATTGTAGCGTCTAGGGGCTGCCTTATATAACGTACGTTTCTTCCTAAGCCTTTAAATAAATAAAAAAATCTTATAATGTTATTTATTTTTTAAATATAAGCAAATATCTGCCAAAACATCGAAAACTCTCGATGAAATCTGGCGCCTAAAAAAATGTTCAGTTGTATTCTGGATTTTGTCGTTTAACGCTATTGTTTTCACCTCGTAACTCCATTTCCAGCACGACTTATATCAGTACGCATTGTCAGTATCAAAATACCATATTATCATATTTTGCAATGCAAGTCTCGGGCGAAACCGGATAGTAAATAAAAAGATTTTGTATTGTTGTTATTTTATTATTAAGCTTTATATTTATGTAAGGCAGGGCACATTAACCCATATTTTAGATTTCTGACTATTCCTCAACGAGTGGAAACTTCGGCAAGGTTCTAATACTAATAGTGAAATGTGCGTATGTTGGTGTGTCCGGTGGTGGGGATGGGAAGAGTGTGGGAGGGTCGATATCCCACAACTGAACAGCGCCTGATTACACGTGCCTAGCATTACTGTAGTGTACTCTGGTACTGTATTATAGTGCCGGTACCAGATTGGAGCCCCGTCCCCCTCGCCCCGCCGATTAATTATTACATCCCCAATCATCCTCAATCAGACGGCCCTTGTGATTACCAGAGCTACCAGATGCATAAGCTCCCAATTCGGATTAATTTGTCGGAAACATCACGTAACCGACCAACAACCATCCACCCTCCACCCCCTCCCCCCCCCCCCACCCTTCACCCTTCACCCACCGGGCCGGGACCGACCAAAGTCAAACCACTGGACAACATTCTCAACCACAGCACAAGTGGAGCAGGTGAATCCTTGCTAACGACTTTTTTATTCAATGGGGGTTAATTCATATTTAAGAATGCTCACTATGCTTAGGGAACGTACCCAAACTACGTGACCTGTTTAGGGGGGGGGGTCATCAAAATACCACGCTTGGTCACAACGGGGGGGGGGGGGGGAGCTTAGGTTTTTATCATGTAGTCAATCTAGAAATCTCGCGTTTTTTTTCGAGCTACGAGGGGAGGTTTTTAAGTTCGCGGAATGGGAAGGTAAGTGATTAATGGGGGTACCGCTGAATTAGGTACTAATTGAAAAACTCATTTTTAGGATAAACACCGGGTTTTATCGTAATTTAGGTCATTAGTCTTTGAGCTATCGTCGACCAAACACTTCAATCGGGAAGAAATTGTGAAATGTGGAGAAAATTGAGTTCCGCGCTGTTATAAAGCTCCTTTAAGTTAATTTAAAGATCGGAAAAATGTATTAGGGTAGTAGGTGAATATGTTGAAAAGGAAAAATAATTTTGGTTTTTATTTCCACTCCTTACCCAATCCGCAAACTTAAAAACCCACCCTCGTATATTCAAATAAGTGAAAAAGTTCAGGGAACGTGTTTGTTGAAGATGATTGAGATGAAAAATGTTTATAAAAATAACAAGACTTTCGTTTCCATAAATTACGTTCCGGTTTCAATATATTTTGACATAAGTTTTATCTTGATAATATTTTTTCCACTTGTAATGCATGCACTCTTGTAGTCACGCAGCAAGCGCCGTATTAATAAAGACAAATATAAGCCAAATAATGCATTTTTTATTTTTTGTTAGCAAAAAATGATTCGAAACCATATTTATGAAATACTACGTGAAAACTGTGGGGAGGGTCTTGGAATATACTACACGGGGGGGGGGGGGGGTTAAAAATTGCAAAAAGTGTGTAACGTAGTATGGGTACGTTCCCTTACTACACAAGAGAAATGCGCCTTTTTAAAATAAGAACAGTTTTGAAACTACCCGTTCAGCATCTGATCAAAGTTTGATCAGCCGTCAAAGGTAACGGCATCACATTTCATCAAAAGTTGAATCGCGCCTAGAGTGCTCATTTAACGGAGACATGAAGAAATGTCACAGAGGTAGAACGAAATATCCAAACCTTTAAAAATATTATTTCATTTTCGAATCCACCGGGCTTTGCCTAAGTTTTGCATACATTATCAAAATGTAATACATATATGTGTTCTGTGTAGTTAGTTACATTAACGCATGTCGATTGATGGATCACATAGCATAACAGTCATATCTGCTCGCCGCAGGTACAAATGATGTTCCCAATTATGTACAAGCAGAGAGAGATACCGACTAGACTAAATGGTGTATTATGTAGTATACGGTATTAGGTAGTTGCCAAAAACCACCAAAGGGGTTCGATGAAAATACCCAAAATTATTCCCGACGTGAACTTCATTAGTTTTCCGGTTAAAACTCCACGTTCGCCGGAACCGACTCACCGCTGCTAGTAGTTACCCTACTATGAGCGAGGGTTGCAATTATTATTCCGCTTTACGAGGCCTTTTATGCAAAAATAGTTCGCTTTCATATTTAACCGCAAACATTTTTGAAGGATTGTGCTATTATAATTTAATTTAACATTCATTCTCACATATTATGCTGAAATTATTTCAGCTTTCATATTTGTTGTTCTATATTCTCTGGCTAGCTGTAACATATTATTATCTTGTACTTTTCTGGTACATATCGTGTGGTTAACGAAATATTATGTTTTAACTATTATTCCTTTAAATTAATTCAAAACCCTCCCTGTTATATACGGTTTAAATATATTTGTTTGGTTGAAACTATGAAAGTGTTCATCTAATTTAATGGTTATATAGTGACCGGACAACTCAAAATGAACTGAACTCAACACCTCCTTTGTAAAGTCTTTAAAAGTGATTTATTTATTAATTTACGGACAACAGTCCATTAAAAACATAATAATAACACGAATAAAAAAACAGAGATGACAGTGAAGGGAAAGCACATGTAAATTAATAGCAATGACAATATAAAATATAAAAAGTACCTACATATAGAGACACACTACAAGTCAAAGCATGAAGAAGCATTTAAATATTGCGTATCGACTGCCGAAAGTCATTTAGTTTTACACCAAAAAAAACAATGCTTTGACTTGCGTTGACAAGTCTCGACATTCTGGATAAGGGAGAATGGTATCCATAATTAGTAGAATGTTGATTGAGGAACAGCAATTCATTATTTCGAAGTCTACGGGAAGGGATGTTAAACTGGATGAGTTGTAACAACGTAGGTGTATCAGAAATACTATTGATAATTTTAAATATGCAAATTAGATCAGAGTCCTTTCTACGTTTTTCTAAAGAAGACATGTTTAAAATATGTTCAATTTCATCATATGAGTACTTGCTTCTTTCAAGACCCAACCTCCGCGCAATTCCTCTTAGGAAACGATGTTGTACGGATTCGATGTGACAAATGTGGACAGCATAGAAAGGAGACCAAATGACACTAGCATATTCAAGGTGAGGGCGAACCAGCGAACAGTAAAGAGTTTTAAGTGTACTTATGTGTATGAAGTCAGAGGTAATTCTATGTATGAAGCCAAGTAGTTTAAGTGATTTATTTACGATATTATTGTGATCACGGAAAGAAAGTTTGCAGTCTAGAGTGACCCCAAGGTCCTTGATAGATGTGACAGTAGATAGACAAACACTATTTAGTTTATAATCAAGCTGAATAGGTTTTTTGGTTCTATAAAAGGTCAAAATTTTGCATTTATCAACATTAAGTTCCATGCAGTTAATTTTGCATTTATTGATGAAAAAAATATCAAAAAATGGTAAATAGGTTAGTTTATGGGCTATTTTTCAATTTTTTTTTTTTGTAGCTTTTAATGATTTTTCACACAGGTTTTGAGTTGACTTGATTCTGAGTTGGCATGGAACCGAAAAAAATGTACAAAAATTGGTTAAATAGGTTACGTTGGGTTGGGTTATGGGTTATTTTTCAATTATTTTTTATAGCTTTTATGATTTTTCACAGAGGTGTCGAGTTGATTCTGAGTTGGCACTGAACAGATATTTATTTATATTATGGGTGTTAAGAGATTGCACCGACCGGCGACCACCTCTCTGAAAATTGGAATAAATAAATCGTTGTCGATTGCGTGCGATTTGCGTCCTGACAAAACCACCAACCTGAAAACTTACTAATAGGGTACTACCGTATGTCTACGAAAATGCTGTATGCCTTCACCGACAGGTGAACACTACGACGTAACTAGTTTTTTGTTGTAGATTTAATTCCAAGTTCAGTGAGTAGGTATGTTGTATTGTAGCTCGTGAGACCGCCTGCCTAGACACAGACATGTGAGAGATGCCATCGCATTTCCTCTTGATGTTTTTTTTACTTCCCTCCAGTCCTCTTGTACCGGATGGACTGAGCGCGAATGCCTTCCGGCCGCTGGACACGTCCGCTCGCTACAGAAATACCCCAACCATCCAACCAACCAGCCAACATGACGCTACTTTCCCAGGAACAAAGGAATAGCGTAATCACGCGACCCTCGTCACTTATCACTCCATCACAAGCAACCAAGCAGTCCAACCAACCAATGCCGGTCGTGTCTTGTTATGGTAATGATATTTTCATACAATTACGACGCAAGGCATTACTCGCAATAAACATATCCCTGCAATTCATTGTTTTTCACTAGTTTCTTCATATTATTAACTACATACACCTACATTGTTCTGATAGGTTCTTTACACTTAAGCATCTTACGCAACTTGATTGAACGTGTTTGTTGTTATACCATTTTATTTGTTTTTTATCACCCTCCAGTTGGGCTTTTACATGTTTTATCTTAACCGCTCAGACTAATTTGTTCGCTTTTGGGAATATCTCATATAAGTCTCATAGAAATCGTTGTCTCCCTTACCATCATGGTGAGAAATATGATCTAAAAACGGTGTGAAAGAAAGAAAAAACACCACGCTTTGTATGCATATCTGTAAAAATAAAATAAATTTGTGAAGTTCTTACTAATTTATTTTTACTTGAAATGACAAAAAGTAGGGGTGTCGATAACCTTTATAATACATTATCTAATAAAATATGTGTTTTTTTATTTATCTTCGTTATCGATAATTTTACTTAGAGAAAATGTGAGGTGAACAAATACTCGTAGGTGGTGTGTAGGAGCTCCCGGCTGAGGTGGGACATTCTTATCGTATCATATATCACTTTTAATGACTTTCCAAAGGGGTGTTGAAATGCTACTTTGTTGAGTTGTCATGGACCACTGGAAACATTCCTAAAGCTGAAGGAAATGTTTTGCTGGTTTGCCCGAATTAAGGTCAAATCGGCATAGATCTCGTTTTTATCGTTTTGCCACTTCAGTAATTTTTATTCATATTGTAGGTATCAGTCGCACAACTAATAGTAATAAATCGAAGCAGAGAGTTAATTCAATAACGATCCGAAATTCCAACATTTTTTTTCCTACACAAAAAGACGTAGGTACCTATTAAAAATCCTTAGTGTGAGGTACGATCTTACTTGCTGAGAGCCTGCCGGGCATGACTGTGGCAACATTGCATAGTTGTGATTTTCCCGTATCCGGCCGTATCGTAACAGAGGAAAATAATAAAGCTGGCTTGCACACGCCGGCCTTTTTTATTTTTTTACCACAAAACCACCCTTAAATGTTGGAATTTCGAAAAAAGTTATTTATCTTTTTAATTATGCACTTCCCCGGACACCCTGTACAACAGAAAGTGTATGCCAATAAGTTAGTGGCAAGATAGAGACTGTAATAATTATTTAGGTCGATAAAACATTTGATGAGATAGTACAGCATCCTTTATGTAACCTGACGACCCGAACTGTCCCTAAGTGAAGGGTAAAGTAACCTGACTACCAGCAGCAGGCAGCGGGGCTCCCCTCGCGGCGGGTTGTACGTACATCCGCTCCGTATCCAGGCACCAGCGCAGGCAGGCATATCCTACCAGGGGGTTCCCCTCGCTCTACGCACTACGCACTGCACCCTACAGCACTACAGCTCTACACGGTACACAACCGACGAACGCCAAGTTTCGCTACAGTTGCTAATTGGGGAAGAATCGCCAACTTGCAATCTACATCTACAATCTAGGTTCTTCAACAAACTGACATCAAAATTAAACTTATCACCTATTCAAATCATATTGTTCAAGTTATTATTTTTTATTGGTTCTTGGGAAAAAATAGCACTTTTTTTTTTACTTATCTTGTTATTTATTTATATTCTCGAACATAGTTTTTTACAAAGAAGAGTCCAAAAGATCCAATGAGAGGTGAGAAGACACAAGAAGAGCCAAGAAGAGACTAGAAGATCCTAGAAAAACCAAGAAGAGACGAGAAGATCCTAGAAGACCCAAGAATAGGCCAGAACAGCCAAGGAGGGGCGAGAGGATCTGGGAAGAGGAAAGAAGAGCCGAGAAGAGACGATTAGATCCCAGAAGAGACAAGAAGAAATATGAAGAGACAAGAAGAAATAAAAAGATACAAGAAAAGCCATGAATAGCCATAAAGAGCTGATAAGAGCCGAGAAGAGAAGGAAAGAATCAAGAAGAGGCAAGGAGGGGCGAGAAGATCCAAGAAGAAGCAAGAAGAGCCAAGAAGATCCAAGAAGAGCCGAAAAGAGGCAAGCAGAAGGAAGACTACAACGAAAACTAAATTATAACGCTCAATCCATTCCTTTATTCCTGCCCAACCTAATTTCCAATATTGGCTTATTAGGTAGCCATGTATACCGGTCGATTAAACTCCAACCTCCTTCCTGTCCTCAGAGCACGTGTTCCTAGTCCTAACAAATCAGTGCCCCCTGGTGTACCGGTCTCACCGGGATAGGAGTACTCCTGGCTGGGGTGGTACAATCGTATCGTATCGTATCGAATATTACAGTGATTTACATAGATAATAAGTTACAGCATTTTAAAAAAATGTTTATTTTATTATTTTTTAACATTTTTGAAGGGTTTTATATGCAAAACAGAAGAAAAACTAACTAACCATCACGCCGTTTCCCCGCAGCGGTAGGCAGGGAAGACGGACCGCCAAACAATTCAGTCTTGGCATGCACTCCTTGCCTCATACTCATTTTCACACATCATCTCGTTCATACTCTTCTATTATTCTGACTCTTGACATGGCCCGCCTCAAGTAACTGATTCTCTTGACACATTTTTTGAGTAATTTAATTTTTAGGTAATATTTTGTATTCTAGATAATATAATTTTTCATTAATACTTTTTAATCTTTATGCCTGTGTCAGATCACACAATATGCGCGCTGTACTTCTTAGGGGGCATACGTTAATTACGTGAGCAGTTATTCTTCCAATCTCCACCCCTCCCCCCCCCCACCCTTGGTGAGATAAATTTGAGCCATTTCATATATTCTTTTCAAGTAACGTGAGATTTTGCTGTACCCCTCCCCCTCCCCCCTTTTATGCTCACGTAATTAATACATGCCCCCTTAGTCTATTTCAGCATATTGCTCGCTGTATATTCCAATTGAGAATGTATGGCGAGCGATATGCTACAATAGGCCAACCCCAAAAACGATTGCTACATTATAGCATAGTCTGACAGTACCTTAAGAGGAAACCCGATCTCCGAGAAATTTTAGCAATAGGTATTTTACTAAATTATTGCACTCATTGTCACTCCCCAGAATGCTGAGCGAACGAAATAACTGCACCCCAGGCTGATAATATCTAAATAAAATCATCAAAATCTAGGTTTCGTAGTCCCCATTTTTCTCCTCCAACACTGGACCGATTTTTAAATTATTTTTTTACTAACTATATCTATTAATTAGAAAAAAATGCTCTATGAAAAAAAGCATTGTCTAGTTTGTATACTGAACGTCTGTTGTTGGCGTTCAAACAAAATAATTTTAACGATTGTTGAAGGGTCCTAACTCACATTTGTGTGAATGAATGTAATGTATATGTAAGTATTATATTATCAATGTTGTGTTTGTCTTTAATTAGTGATAGCATCAACCATGTTTAGTGTAATTGTATCTGTAAAAGCTTTGATGTAAATCACTGTTGACAAACCTAATAAAAAAAAAATAAAAAAAATAAAAAAAGAAGTAACTTACTTACTAAAAAAGCAAAACGTACTGACATTCTGGTGGTCGATATCTACATTATGTTAAAAAATATTTACAGAAGTGTCAAAATCCAGAGATGAAATTGGGGAATGCGTTTGTAAGGACAAATCGCCGCCCGGTTTCCTCTTAAGTCTTAACATTTTAATCGAACCGGCATGGCAGTTGAATTATGCGCAGTGGGACCGGGGACCGGGCGGGCCTCAGGGCATGCAGAGCATAGTGAGTACAGAACAGAGTTGTGCAGAGTTTAGGCCCCCTTTAATATTTACTCCTGTTCCCTTTCCACCATATCAAACAGAGGGGATCTGCTCTATAGACCTTTTTACAATCACATCCGGCATGGATATTGTTATAAATTGATATTCAGCAGAAGGACGTCAAGTAAAAACATCTGGTTTCAATGGAGGAATTCCTGGTTTTATTCACAAAGCACATTTGCTACAATAATTTGTCCCGACCCGACAAAACACTAAATTTGGTCACTTTGACCACTTGCTAGACAATGCTAGCTGTTTATAGGAGATCCACGAATTAAGAGAGAGTTAAACTAGAAAGGCAGACTATTTATAATAAGTTTTCTAACACAATCAAAATAAACAACACTTTCGTGTCACCATAATGTACGATATAAAAAACCAGAGATCTACTTTACCGTCTAGTGTTTACCTTTAGTTTCGAATTACGTCGCTAATCTGTAAAATCCCATATTAACTGACAATAGGCTACAAAAATACGCCGCTAGATGGCAGTAGTCTTCACTCTTTTTAACATACTGCCCGGCGGGGAATGAGAAAAAACAACAAGTTTTTTTGAAATTAAAAATCAAACTACAAATTCCTAAATCTACACACAATATACTAAAAATTTACAAGATGTGTAACTATCTAAATTTGAAGGGTCCGGGAACCTAACCAACAATTAAAATAACCTAAAAAAAAAAAAAAATTTAAAAAAATTTCACAAAATCATGCAAAAAATTAAATTATAAAATAATAAAATCACAACATTAATAATAATTTTGTAAAATTGACAAATCAATAATGTCTCATTGTTTCTATGGAGAAATTTCACTTCAATTATATTTTTTAACCAACACCAATTCACAAATAGCAATAAATTGTTAGTTCGCTATTGACTGATTATCAGTTCATTAACTTTCACTGGCATGGCACTGCCAAAAAACCGAATGAACACTTCACCGGGTAGACTACTCGGCCATCTTGTCCAGGGTGGTCATCATTTTAGAAAAGTACATCAGCATGTACTTCTGTATGTCATCATTTGGGTAGATCATCATAAATCAAGGGGCGGCCGTGCCCTGGTAAGCAGATAGTACCATTGGATCTGCAGCGAGGATGATCATCTCGCGGTTGTTGACTTGAAGCCCCAGTGGCTTCAGGCTGGATACAGTGGTGTCAACAACACCAATACCGATGCTCCATAATTATTGACGTGGTTTGGTTGCATCGGTTCAGCCCTAATTACAGTTAGGCTGTGACCTTGGGAAGGTCAGTGATTTGCCGGGTCGGGAAATTTGGATCCAAGTTTGATTCTATTGGCATCAAACATATTTTTGTGATGGGTCTCACAAAAGTGCCTTGTGCTGTTTTGAGGGTAACTACCCTCACTACTCCATCCGGGCCTGGATGAGTAGATAATATGCGCGCCATCTTCCATAATGCAGGAGGCATATTGTCTTCCATCAGGATTACCAGATCGTCCTTCTTTATGGCCTTTTGGTTGTTGGCCTGCCATTTGGTCCGTTTTTGCAGCTCAGCAAGGTAATCTCGTTTCCATCTGAACCAGAAATTTTGAATTAGAGCGTTTAATTTTTGATATTTGCTTAGTCTGTTCTCCGGGAGCTCGCGGACATCCAACTCGGGAATAACCGAAGCATCCCTGCCCATGAGGAAATGGTTGGGGGTTAGAGGGAGAAGGTCGTCTACGTCATCAGACAGGGAAGTTAAGGGACGGGAGTTCAAACAAGCCTCTATCTGACAAAGCAAAGTATACAATAATTCAAACTGCAATGGGTTATTTTTAGTAATTCGATATAAATGAAACTTGGTGGACTTGACGGCGGCCTCCCACAGCCCCCCGTGGTTCGGCGCCCTAGGCGGTATGAAACTCCAAGATATTCCCTTATCAGCTAAAAACCTATGGATTTTGTCATTGTTCAATCTTAGACTGGCATATAGTTCTTTGAGCTTATTGGAAGCTCCTCTGAAGGTGGTTGCATTGTCAGAAAATATTTTTTCCGGTTGCCCCCTACGGGCAATGAACCTCTTTAAACAATTTAAAAAAGCATCGCTTGACAAATCTGTTACTAGTTCCAAATGAACCGCTTTGGTAGAAAAACAAACAAATATGCAAAGATACGATTTAAGGAGCGGAGATTTTCTCAGCGCTCCAGCCTTCGTGTCTATCCGTCCGGCATAGTCGACGTCCATGACAGAGAACGGTCGACTGGGAGTGATTCTCTCAACTGGAATGTTTCCCAGGATCTGCCGGCAAACCTGAAGTCGGTATCTAAAACATACAACACACTTATGTAGGATACGCTTAACATTGTTTCTCCCAAAAATCTGCCAATATAAATAAGTAGCTAATTTTAATCTTCCACTTGCACAAATTAAAACTTCCATTAAACAGAGATTGAGAGTTTTCAATCTACTGCCATACGTTTTATGCTTAGGGTTACAACAATTATTTATAAATCTTAACGCTTGAGCGATTACTCCTTTCAATTTGGTTAGTGATAAGAATTTTTCGAAAATATCCCATTCTTGATTATCAGTTACCAGTAGTACATTTTTACTTTTTATTTCCGGGGGATCCAAACATGACATCTTGGATACTGGCCAAGTGCTGACATCTTCCGTCAACCAGCTTGGCCCCTTCCACCATATTGAAGTGCTGACTAACCTTTCAGCTGTGGTACCTCGGGACAGTATATCCGCAGCATTTTCTGACGATGATACGTGCCGCCACTGGGTTGGATCGCTGATTTCCTGTATCTCAGCGACTCGGTTTGCCACGAAGGTGTTCCAACGAGCTGGTTGTCCTCTCAACCAGCACAACGCTATTGTTGAATCGCACCAGTAATAGGTGGCCGATTCCTCTATACTTAGCGTCAACTTGATATTTTTTATTAGCTTGGCCAATAGTAATGCACTACACAACTCTAACTTGGGTAGTGATATACACTTTAATGGTGCCACTCTAGACTTGGAGGTAACTAACTGTGCGTGCCTCTTACCTTCCGAATCTGTTGAGACGATGTAGGCGCATGCTCCGAAAGCTTTCTGAGAGGCGTCGCAGAACCCGTGCAATTGTATAGTCTTTGGTGTTCCGCTAATAACTCCTCTCGGGATTTTTAACACATTTAGTTGCGATAATTGGTCTAGATAAGCCCTCCAAGGTAGTAAAATTTCATCAGGTAGTATGTCATCCCACGATGCCTTGGACTGCCATAATTTTTGCATAATTAATTTAGCTACCACTACGATGGGCCCTAAAAGTCCTAAAGGATCAAAGGTGGAAGCTATGCACGATAATATTTGACGCTTGCTCTCCGTTTTACCTGACGTCTTTGTAATTTCATATGACAGGTAATCTAATTCATTATTCCAAATTAATCCAAGTATTTTTTCATTCTTGGAATTGTCAGTGATCATTTTCTCACAATTGCCCTGTTTGGCAATTTCACCTTGGCTCCGCCCAGATGACAATTCCAAAATATTTGATCTCCACTTCCTCAGGGTCATCCCTGCGGACAGCAAGATATCACTTATTTGTTTCTTTAACTGGAAACAAACTTCCAAGTCATCCCCTCCAGTCAATAGATCGTCCATATAAAAATCATTTTCTATGACTTGACTTGCTACTGGGAAATTAACTTTGTTATCCATACCGATTTGTCGAAGACATCTCGTTGCTAGGAAGGAGGAAGGTCCCAGCCCATATGTGACGGTCTTCAATTTGTAATGTCGGAGTTCCTCTTCTTGTGATTCGCGCCATACAATCTTCTGAAGGCTGCGATCCTCTGCGCATACGTTGATTTGACGGTACATTTTTTCGATGTCCGCAGTCATGACGTATCGATGTATTCTGAAACGTAATAAATGGCTGTATAAGTCCTTTTGAATGACAGCTCCCACCATCAGAGCATCGTTCAGGGATATTCCGGTCGACGTCTTTGCCGAACCATCAAACACTACACGCACCTTCGTCGTGGTGCTAGCTTCTTTTATGACCGCGTGATGCGGCAAAAAATAGGATTGCTCATCCCCTCTCCATTTATCACATAACTCCATATGACCTAGTTGCTCATATTCTTGCATAAATTGTACATATTGCAATTTCAATTCAGGATTTATTAAAAATCTCTTTTCTAAATGCTTAAATCTTTTTTCCGCTGTGTTTAACGAGTCACCAAGTTGACTCACACATGGGCGGCGCGGCAGACTTACAACGTATCTACCATCGCTCTCTCTAGAGTGCGTGGCGACGAAATCCGCTTCACACGCCTTCTCCTCGTGATTTTGAAATCTCGCAGGATTCACCTCCTCCATTTTCCAAAATTTTTCTATCTGATTAGATAATGTGTTTATTGATAAACTACAAAATTGCGGTACTGGCCTTTTTTTCTGATGAATGTTGATCGGGCCCGATATAACCCAGCCTAATTCAGTCCTCTGCAGAGTAGGTCCGGTATCCAATCTCAGCCGATCATCTTGTAGTATATCCCAAAAGCTCTCAGCGCCTAACAGGATATCAATAGGCGCCGCTACGTTGAAATTTGGGTCCGCCATTTGTAATCCCGGCGGCAGCTTAAAGTCTTTTCTGGCCACTGTTGCTTGAGGTAGGTTTGTGGTTATTTCCTGCAATATTAGACAAGTGATATTTTGATTATAATTTGTCCTCAGAGATTTCATTTTTATCGCAACACGTTTCTTTATATGGGTAACATTGTTGTGTATACCTAACACAGGCTTGTTTATATTTTCGCATCTCAAATTTAACTTCATTGCGAACTTTTCGCACATAAAATTGGCTTGAGCTCCAGAGTCAATTAGGACTCTTGCCTCATGCACTTTATTATTGTGACCTACTACCCCAATGATAGCAGTCGACAATAAAATTGTTTTTTCAGCCTTCGCTAAAGCTGAATGGTTTGATACTGAAACTCGTTCAGCATCCATTTGGCAGTCACCTCCTGGGTGATATTCACCTTTATTCATGGAGTCATCGCTCGGATGCATCTCCCTGTGCAATAACGTATTGTGGCTCTCGCTATCACAATGCTTGCATTTTAAATTAATTTTGCAATATGGGGCCGTATGTCCTAACCTCAAACATTTGAAGCAGGCACGGTACCTCCTTATTGCGTTGGCTCTTTCTCCTGAATTTAATTTTAAAAATTTTTTACAAAAATATATTTTATGCCTTTTGTCATTACAACAAATACAATTATTGTGGGTAGCAGCTAAAAATACCGATTCCTTTTTGGGATTATTGTTGCTACCACTTGCTTTCGGGTAGGTAGGAATTTTTTTCGAATCTGAATTTAACATTAATTCCAAAACTTGCGCACGCGAGGTCAAACATTTAAGAAATTCCTGTAATGTAGGTAGCTCATCCTGCAATGGGTTTTGTTCCCAATGCTTTCTAGAACTTGCATCCAATTTATTAGAAATTACGTATATAATTAAAGCATCCCATTGTTCGATTTTCAAGCCTAAATTTTGCAACGCTTTCAAATTTACATTAGTTTCATCAATCAGATAACGCATGGCTACTGGATCCTCATGTTTCATCTCTTTAAGTTGAAACAGAGCTTGGATGTGTCTTTGTACGGTAGTTCGCAAATTTGCAAACCTCTGCTGCAACAATTCAAAAGCCGATATATAATTCAGGTCTGATACCTCGAAATTGGCGATGATCTTTGCTGCATTCCCCTTTAAACAGGATTGCAGATAATAAAACTTCTGTACATTGCTTATGGCAGTATTGTTATGAACTAATGTCTTAAATGTTTCTAGAAAATTAATCCAATTTTTGGGATCTCCGTTAAATTCTCGTAACTGAAGGTTGGGTAACTTGATTTCTAATTTGGGAGTCTCTACAGACTGAATTGCTCCTTTAGCAGTCGCCAAGGTTGAATAATATTGATTTTCAAAATTCTCTCTTTGCAAATTATTATCAATTTCGTTGGAATCCGGAAGACTTTCGATTTGTTCCTGGACCTCTTCGAAATCATCAATTATTTTTTCAATTCTCGCATAGCGAATTTTAATTTCGTTAACTGATAATGCGTTTAATGAATCCGCAAATCTCGTGAGTTTACCTTTCAACACTCCGCGTTTGTTAATCAACGATTTTAAATTATCCATTTTTTATACGTTTGACAATAATTCAACACAACAAATTCTAAAAATGTTCCTTAAAAAATAATTTCTGTGCAATAATCGCGTAGAAAACCGTAGTAACCAATTCAAGCTATGAACAATGACAGAATCTTACAATAATCATCTTCTAAAACAATTAACCTAAAATAATTCGCATGACTTGCATTTACACTGCGGGTAGTTAGTTTTTTTGTTTTTAAATAAGTACATTGACACACAAAAAATAGCACTTGTTTGAACAGGAATTCACGGAATAGAAGGAAATAATGGGCAGGTGATACTTATATTGATGTCGATCCTTGTTCTTCATGTTTTCATCTTTTCATCTTTCTGGATTTTTGGATAGCTCGCTGGTTCATTTTATTGTTTCCTTTTAATGCCTTAATCCGATCGTAAGGTAGATGCGGCTGGAGGACCATGTTATAAATTGATATTCAGCAGAAGGACGTCAAGTAAAAACATCTGGTTTCAATGGAGGAATTCCTGGTTTTATTCACAAAGCACATTTGCTACAATAATTTGTCCCGACCCGACAAAACACTAAATTTGGTCACTTTGACCACTTGCTAGACAATGCTAGCTGTTTATAGGAGATCCACGAATTAAGAGAGAGTTAAACTAGAAAGGCAGACTATTTATAATAAGTTTTCTAACACAATCAAAATAAACAACACTTTCGTGTCACCATAATGTACGATATAAAAAACCAGAGATCTACTTTACCGTCTAGTGTTTACCTTTAGTTTCGAATTACGTCGCTAATCTGTAAAATCCCATATTAACTGACAATAGGCTACAAAAATACGCCGCTAGATGGCAGTAGTCTTCACTCTTTTTAACAGATATTTAGAATTCTTCTTGTATTTAATCATTTTATTCAATGTTCAATTTATCCCCCTTCACGTTTAAAAAATATACTAATGCAATCTGTCAGGCGGGACTGTTCGATGGGAATGTTCCCATTTGCAACGAACCCTTCATTTTAAAAAATATATACAAATCAAATGTGCTTTAATAAAAAATAATGGAAAAATAAGTATAAGGAAAAAGTCGATAATTATATATTACTCGTATGATTTTTAATTATTTAAAGCCTGATTTTGTTTGTTATGACGCTTCTTGAAAGCATTTCACGAAAAAAAAAATAATAATTCCATCCTAAAATTGTTAATTATATGTTCAACAAATTAATTACTTAATTATGTACATTATATGCAATTTCGTTAGTCGAACTTCTATGTAAAACTGTTATATTATATTCTCAAAAAAAAAGTTTAAAAAAAATGCTTAGACTGTTATCTTTCAAATGTGGATTACATGAACATCTTAGGTCTTGACGTGCAACTTGAATGCTTCAAAATTAATACACTTAAAATTAGAAGACTGATCTAAAATGTTTTAATAAAATAATTCACGGCCATCTTGATACTACTATTATGTCATAGCAATATTGAAATAAATGTTCCCAATTCAAATTGCTTAAGACGCCATAATATATTTCACCTGAAAACATTTAAAAAATAATATCACCTATTTTAGCCCTCTGACCCAAATTGTGTCGACTATATAATAAGTAGTGTGCTGAAATAGATATTTTCGTCGATAAATAATCTATGTATATGGATTCAGAAAAAATGTTATGCGATTGCTAAAAATATGTTGTGCTAATTGCATTATGTATTTTTGTATCTCTAATTGTGTTTCTTGTGTCTATTGCCTCCTCTCTTTATATTATTTGTCATTTGAGTGAACTTTTATATATTTTTATAATTTTCCATTTTTAATTGTTTTGTTATTTTAATATTTATTTAGAAACAATTTACAAATGTTTAATTTTTCTGATTAGATTTATGTAATTGTTAACCTCTTTGTGTTTTAACTTAGTTTTTTTATAACTGGATTGTGATGTGAGGAGAACATGTGTAAAAACCCAGTATAAATAAATAAATATTTTATTGTTGATGTAAATTAGGTACCTAGTTGGCATAAATTACTAAGCAGTAATGAATAAGCCATAAGCGGTAAATAGTATAAATAATAATAATAATACAAACTTGCGATGCATATATTATACTATCGTCCAATGGTGAAGGTAGTATGGTTTCTATGTCTGCTTCTTTTAACGGCCACGTTTAGTAAAGCCTCTCCTTGCCCGGAGCGCACTATCTATCATTTGATGGTGGAACTAATCCTCCTGCGTTCTCCCGTTCTCCGGCCTCCTGCTTCCTACTCCTTACCCCTACAATTCGCGTACTCCCTTCTGTCTGCTGGCTGCTGGCCGCCCGCAGATAGGGGCTCTGAACGCTGAGCAGGCACTTTGTTCCCGGTTGGATCCTACTTTTTCATGCGTTTTATTCAGTTAGGAGGAACGTTGCGAAACTAGATATGAAGCTGATGTGCATAATTAATATCTTCTTTTTGGTAGCAGAATAAACTACAAATAACTCCTTTTACCTTCAACTGATTGATTTATTTTCTATCTTTTATCGTATTGTACCTACCTAAACTGACTTATCTTATTTTTTAGACAGTTGAGTAGATATTTCAAGTTCCATAATTCACGATGTAAATGACGTTTCTATCTGAACACAGTTGCATTGACTGAAAATTTCAAACAGAAAAGCCGTACAAATTTCATGATGGTGTGGCGACACATCATTATTATCATCGCCATCAAAAGAACATACGAGAAACATCTCCTAATATTCGCGCCCATCGGCAAACCTACTTGCCTAGGTACCTTCGTACCTATACTGGCCGCGATGTACTTTCTCGCCTTCCGTGCCAGCCCGACGATAATAATATCGCCCCGCCTAGAAAGGTCTCGAGACAGCACCGTACAATATCTGTACGGCGCCGAATATTCTCGTCAACTACCGAAGTGGCTCGTATTACCTACCGCGAGGTAGTTACTCTACCGCGGCTATATAAGCAGCTGATCGCTCGCCCGCTGCAGTTCAGTCTCACACTTACAGTCGGCCAACATCTCAGCATGTAACGATCTCTGCATGGCATCGCTACGCTCCAGGGCAGCTTCCTCGAGGTCCATCACCACGTCTCAGCTCTAAGGCCCACCGTGTCTTCGGCTCCTGAGATCAGCTCCATCCCGCGACTTATAAGGTTTGACGCACCTTCAGTCCAGGGATCAGCTCACCACTTCATGGCACCCCGAAGCCTCACCGTGCTTCGCTGCCATGGAAACACGCTCCGCCTCGCCAGGACTACCTGCTGGTGGCTCAGCTCACCGAGCCCCACACCGTTCATCTCCACGATTCAAAGCGTCGAGCAACGGCCTGGAAGATAGGTCATCTCCACCGCCATGGTGTCAAGAAACTCGCTGACCTTCACCACACCATCTCCATCAGACCGCACGCCTGCAGAATCTCATCACGGCACTCCGCATTACATCAAGTTACCGCTCACCGACCATCTGCTACGTAGCCCAATAAATGACTGGCTCATACTTCGACATGACGACTTTCATTTCTGTCTCCCGCTCCCTCAATGGTAACATGCGAACACATTTTCATTTTTATAATTATGATTGTTTTGAACTAATACCCACCACCTATAGTGCAGCAGTTGTTTTGTCGATGGGAATTAATTAGATTCCAAATTCTATTTAAATAAACTATTTAGAATACTTCGCACCATGAGTAGGTACTTTAGTATATTAAGTAAAAAGGATGGTTTTGAGATATCAGCGTTTGTAGTTACGGAGGTAAGTGTAAGGTTTTCGTACGAATAATACTGTAATATTATATCATAAAACATACCATACCACATGATTCATTACCATATGATATCATTATAATTTAGTAAAGCAGACAACTTTATTTTGAAAATACTTTAGTGAAATAACTCAATTGAAATTTAAGTTAGTGTGTTAAAGCAATAAATAAAAGACGAATAATACACGTACTCCTGGTGCGACTTATTTATATGTATGTCGTGAACGCAAGATGTTTTTTTTTTAATCCACTTTTCCTCGTTACCCCCTTTTATTTAAATTGTGTATATCTACCATTGGTGTTGTAATAAAAAAAAAATAGTCGCTGACAAAGCCGAAGGTACAGTAGTCCACCTGCACCGCCAAAACAGAGATAATAGATTCCGCGAACTTCTTTACACTCGCCCGCCACCTGTCCGTCTCTAGTCTACTATACTAACTGGTTTACTGCACGTAGCTTTTCCTGTCCCTTCAAGCTCCTAGTACTAGGCGCTAATACTTAGGCCCCGTATATCAGTTGATTATAAGCTCGGCTTGGTTGGAATGTCGAGCTTAGCATAGATTGGAACATAATCCGAATACATATAGGTCGAAAGCCTAGATGTCACCAATATCACGTGTATTGTCTGATTTTCATAGAATGTTTCTTTTTTGTTTGAAAAACAAACATACTGTCTACATAAGTGGTATATCTATGCAGGATTGGCTTATTTATGATCTCTCTACTGTCAACTTTATCGAAACATCTGTATGCACCGGCAAATCGCTACATTATGATTGCGATCTTTCAAAAACGACAGTATTTTATTTTTAGGCGGGTTTAATTTAAGAGTTAATTTCTGATAAAGTGATAAAGGTTTAAGAGCCAATTTCTGATCAAGTCCCGTGAAAAATCACGGGATATTATAATTGCAGAATTTGTGAAGCCGAAAAATTACGACTTCTGTCAAACATTTAACAAAAGACATACGCATTTCAAATAAAAAATATTGATTAATGAAATCATTTTACCTACTTTGCCGCTTGCCTAATATGATTTATACTCGAATAATTATTTATAACAGAAGTACACAATAATCACTCATGCATCCATGCACCGACAGCCGATATTACTAGAATCTATAATAGGTAGGTTATTTGTCTATTTATCGCTTTATTACAATCGATTCCAATGTTTAAGACACTTAAATTCAAGGCAAACCCGAATTACAGATATGATTTTAGGTTTTCACGGCCAAAAATTTTATGGTTATTTCCTTTTGGGGTATTATGCCGTGTTGCGCTACCTCCTCCTTTAGCCAACGTTTCGGACAGCGTTACAGTGTCCATCATCTGCCCTGATGATGGACACTGTAACGCTGTCCGAAACGTTGGCTAAAGGAGGAGGTAGCGCAACACGGCATAATACCCCAAAAGGAAATAACCACCGAATTACAGAGTTCATTTAATCAGAGTTACAGATAAATTAGTATTTCTGATTGTAGTGTTAATAAAAAATGTTTTGTCAAGGAGTTCTTCATTTAAGGCGATGCACCAGCTCCCGTGATAATCGAAATCGGGCCGTAAATAATAATAATCTCTATATAACTGGCGACAGTAGCGGATTTAAAGGGGGGGGCACGTGCCCCCCCCAGACGGTATTTTGGTGTACTGTGGAGATTCCATCACAGTACATAGTTAGAAGCTAAAACTGTCTTTATTAAACATTTAATTTTTCGATTGTTTTAACACTTTCATAAACCTTCCTATAGATACATAATTGAACTTGTAGAAATAAACTTGAAGTATGATACTTCAAATTTATTTCTAACAGTTATTGTTGATTTTTTTGCCCCCCTTGTGCCCGCCCAGAAAAAATCCTAACTGTTTTGCGCGACCGCCTCTTGTGCCCCCCCCCCCCCCCCCCCCAGAAAAAAACCTAACAGCAATTGTTGATTTTTTGACCGTCCGGCCCTTGTGCCCCCCGCAGAAAAAAATCCTAACTGTAATTGTTGATTTTTTGCCCGTCCGCCCCTTTTGCCCCCCCCCCCCCCCCCCCCTAGAAACAAATTCTAACAGTAATAGTTGATTTTTTTCGCCCGTCCGCCCCTTGTGCCCCCCCCCCCCCCCCAGAAAAAATCCTGAATCCGCCCTTGACTGATGATAAGGTTTAATTTCCCGCTTAAGACTAGCCGCCTGTTTTGATTTATGCAAGAAAAAAGCATCTGAAAGAATGTTTTAATTATTTTGAAAAGTTCAGGCCCGGGTTTTATAAATTTTTTTACGATAATATTCTAAATAACTTAATTAGCCACATTATCCAATAAAACCAAAACCGAAAAAGGGGTTCGTGTGTAATAATAATAATAATATTTGGATGATTTATATAGCGCCGTTTTTGTGAAAAATCACCTCAAGGGCGCTGTACAGACTTATAAGACATTTCTAAAATCTAAAAAAACTACAAGCTAGACAAACAATTAAAAACAACTTATGGCTAAAAATTGCATTCACCGGTTCATTGATCACCTATACGAAAATATATGTACAATATTTTAGAAATTAACACTGTATATTGTCCATTAAAAGAAATTTAGATAGAGTTCGCACGCAGAGGACATTATTGTAAACACATGTTATTTAATCCTGAAAAATATTTTAATATTTATATGTAATGTATTCTTTGACGAGTGTATTTTGGAAAGTAAAAGCAACATGTAAAGGTGGGTGGTGCAGTAGTACCTATGATTTGATCTTTCTAATTGTGATTCGTCAAGAGACAGATTGATGTGTAAGGAATCGAGTAATTTTAATTCAGTAAGAAAAGTGTGATTAAGACATAGCACAGACAATTCAAGTATGATACTCTCAAATAGGTATATTTAAATTACGGATATGAGAGCCCAAAAAGGAAGGTTTTTAGTTTGGACCTAAACTCTGTTGGGCTTGTTATGCATCTTAATTCCGGAGGGAGTCTATTCCAAGCCTTAGGCCCAGATACTCCGAAAGCACGATCTCCAAACATAGTATTTGGCTTTCAGGTTCTATTAGTCTGCCTTTAGCAGATGAAGTTGCTGATCTAAGGGTTAATTTTAATTGTCTCGGACCGGTATTTTCCGGGACGCATAATTCGGAGATGTAAGGTGGGGCCATTTCGTTGATTGATTTAAAAACCATACGAAGGTGTTCTGAAATATGCGAATATTTAGAAACCCCAGTTATGAGCCTTGCCGCTGCATTAAACACGGAGAGTGTAGGAGATTTTGAACTTTAAACGAGTTTTATAGGCCTGATGCTTTATTTTTACTTACCTACATAAAAATACTATTTTTACTTTCAATGGCCAAGTGTTCTGCTCGCAGTATTTAATTAAATAATTATCTCAAATATTTCTAAGCATGAATAAGCAAGAAAACGCATGATTTTGCTATTAGCATCAAAATACCAACGCATTTATTTGTGTAAAAAGTTATGTACCTGCAATTAAAATAAAAAAAATCAATCTCTCTTGATTTTTCTCAGAGTCATTCGCTATTATCATCAAAACAATACAGATAAATTTTAAATTATTAACATTTTGATTACGATATTTAACACCCGGGTCTCGTTTTAATGAGGCGTGGGCGAACAGCAACTTAATAATATCGGTGCTAAGTTACAATTTGTTATTCTCTCTTCGTATTATAGTCAAAGCATGTCGTATTCAGTCCGTATTCATAGCACCTTCTATTTAAATATTGCATCGCTTAAAAATAAACTTAATTAACAAGTGAAACCCGCATGGTTGGGTGGGTAGTAATTTTCCGTTCCCACGTTTTCCTTTGCAAAACAGTGCATACAATTTCCCCCGCGTAAGTGATACAGTCCAGAACAGCTGATGTAATAATGAATGCCAAGTCTCCCCCCGGGGGACTAGGGTCTGTGCAGTGTGCGGTGAGCAGTATGCAACTCGGCAAGCCATGCAGCTCTCGGCTTACAAATAACGTGTACCGCGGCCCCTTTCTTCGCCCCGCTCTGGCTTCTGGCTGCAGCGTTCTATCCCTGGCTCTCGGCTATTCACCGATTCAACGCGGTACTGTGCGTTCAGCTGCAGCAGGCAGGCTCTCTCTCTCTCGCTCTTCTCTGGCTTCTGCGAGGGTTGAAACTTTCGTAATCAACAAACATCATTGGGAATTGGGATTCCCGCTGATTTGAATCGCTTTCGAATCTTAAAGTTGTGCGAGGAGTAATTATTTTAGCTTTTGTGTTTCGCACACTAATACAAAATAATAACGTTATATTTGTACAGCGCAGTTTTGTGTCATTTCACTGCAAGTGCGTTATTACGTAAATATTATATAAATAAATAAGTATAGATATAAATCAATATGTATATAACTAACTATGTACATATATAAAAAAGTTATTATATAATTATTGTTTATCGCAATATGCAGGTTATAGGATAAATGTTTACAGCCTTACTTATATTTAAAAAAAATACACTTCACGACCGTTAAACGATGCTTTTGTTACCCATAAAGATTGTACATTATATTTTTTGAAACGTTACTAACAAAAATGTGTCATTATTATGTTGGCAACATTGAACTTCGGTAGATCTACGCATGCGCGGATCCGCCACGTTTTTTCCACGCGCGGCGAAATTAATACCATTTTGACGTGCGATATTTTACGCGCAATTCATGTAATGTTTTTGTACATAATTTCTATTTCGATGACCAATTCACTGTTATATTTGTATAATTCAACATTAATACTATAATTTGTTTTATTTTTTGTCACAATTTAGTTTTGGTAACAGTAAATAGGTTATTTCTGAACCATTATTTTTTATTGACTTTACTAAAACTTCCATGAAAGTAATGTTATTTAATATAAATGCCTTATGCGTGCGTAAATAAATACAAATTTTTAGGAAATTAAAATTTAGCAAAATGTCAAATTTTTCAGTTATCCTTGGAGAATTATTATATTTTTTAAGGCGATAAATTGTTTCAATTTGTTTAAAAAAGAGAACTGTGTTTTTTTATTTTGAATTTTCCTAATTTTTAGATGTTTTAATAGAAAATGTTTGTTTTGCTTTTTTCCAACTTTTTTCATGTTTGAAGCTTAAAGTACTGCAATTTTTAAACACGCAAGTATATTTCAAATACAAAAATCTAAAAGGTAATTTTATCTACTTTCTAAAATGTAAGACATTTAACATACCTCAGAAAAATACTGAAATTCGTTGAGAAATTATAAATTAAACAAGAATATACAACAGATAAACTACCCTTTTGGCAGTATAAGTTAATAATAATGATAATTGGATAATTTGTAGGGCGCCGTTTTTGTGAAAAATCACCTCAAGGGCGCTTAAAATTAATATATTTTACAATGTATTTTACTGCACAACCTTTACGTACTTATTCTGGAATAAATTATTATCATGATAAAGAAAGGTCGGTAAGTATTTTCTATAAACTATATTAGTTAATTATACTTAAATCTAAAATTAAACAAATAAGACATTGGTAAAAATGTGTTTTTTGGGTAGTACTTTTAATTTATAAACGACAAATTTTTCTTATGACATAAATAGGTAATTTGTAACTTAAATTTACACCCATCGAAATGATTTCTTTAATCGTTTTTATTTTAAAGTTCGTCATATTTTTATGACAAATATGGCCTATCTTCTTTATAAATAAAAATGAATCGCCGAAATGTATGTACGCGCGCAACTTCCGAACGACTGTATAAAACTACTGATGACAAGTTTTGTATAAAACTACTGGGGAGCTCTGGCATTATGAAATTTATATTAAAATATTGCAATAGGTGGCATGCGAGCTGTTCGAAAACTGAATGTAACAGGACTTGTATGGAATGCGGGAGGGGGGGGGGGGAATTCGGGAGCGGGTTCGCGGGGACGGGGGAAGGGGTAGTGGAGTGGGGTGAGGGAAGTTGAGGAGGCGTAGTGGGAACGCGTAATTTCTTTATGAAAAGGCATAGCAACGCATGCCGGGAACCAGCTAGTGTTTTATAATTTAAAGCAAAAATAAATAAAGTAGCTCATTCGCGTACTAGATATTTGATGTACCTTTTGATCAGAAATATATATATATTTTTTTTAAATAGGACTCACTTGTATGTGTAGTATCTATGTAGTAAGTAGCAAATATCTTTTGCACTTAAGGTGATTTTCCACAAAAACGGAGTTCTATAAATTATATGATTATTATTATTATCTACTATGCGTTTATATTTTACAACATATCTGTATGTTTCAACAAAACATGTAAAAAGCTTAACGTTTTGATGTCTTGCCGTGAAGCTCGATGTGTGTCATAACCTCTTCGTTTTACTTGTTATGTTACGTTCGCCAATTGTACGGGTGGAATATCCCAGATCTTGTCACTTTCGTGCCTTGTCGAGCAGATACCCTAAAGCGGGTGTATGCGGTGTGTTCAGTGTGTTGTGCATACGAGACTAGACAAGAGACGAGCGCGGCGCAGCTTTCCCTCGAGCGATGGCGTCACTCCCGGCGGATGCGGACGGTGGGAAAGTGATTACGCGCCTCGTCATTCCAAATACAAGGGCAGGTAACAAACGCACGCCGGGACTGATGCATTCATATCAAATGCGAGAGGGAAGTTTCCTAGTAGAGTTACCAACAACCCACCCGGTCACCCCGCGTTACGCTGAATTTACTATGCGGATACTAAACTCAAAGCGGTCGGAAACATTGGTTTACCTATAAGAGATTATAATGAACATAGGTTGAGTTATAAGCAAAATTCTAGAATTTTGGAAATAGAGGGATGACTAAAATGTGAGTGAATGCGTCTTATCCATAGACATCAGAATTCGATAGACCCGAAGATAAAGACGAGGGGTAAAACCAAACTATGGGGGGCGAAGAGAGGAAGATGACTGTGATTCGTTAAACAATCAATTTGACTGTATATAGGCATCTCGCATTACAATATCACCATTTAGTTCTTAAAAGCAAAATCTGCTTTGAATGAATAGACCCTTTTACATGGGAGCGCGAATTGCTTGCCACGTTAATAACATATTTGCTAAGGCCAAATGCTCGCCCCAAAAAGACTCACCCCAATACACATAGCAATATTTTGTTGCCGTGTTAAAACACTTTTACAAATGTTTCATAATTTACTTACCCCTGTAACCAGCGACGAGCACACTGGAGAACCGCCCACATTCGCTATGTGCACATTGATATGTAGATATATTGTATAGCACAAGCTACCGTTTTGGCTTGGCGTGATATTTTGTTAAATGTATGGATGTTAGCTTCTCGCTGTTCACGGCAAGAATGATGACGTCACACATTTTAGATTCAAGAGAGGCTCTATCCCCTCCCCACGGAGCGAGCCGGTTCCAAGGAGGAGCTCCAGCCGGCGCCATGTGGAGGGGGAAATAATACGTTTTTATCACTAAGGGCAGGTCCAGATATATTCATATGTCCGTGGTCTTATCTCACTATATTCTCCCGATTCTGTGCCGGCGAAAAAAACTGGAGAAATTCTTCATAAAGTGTCATGTTTCGCAAGCGTTCGAAACGCAATTGGCGTGAGAGAGCGTCTTTGGCAAAGAGGGAACAATTTTCTTAATGCACAATATACTTCCTTAATCCACATTCACTTATCTTCTCATACAAATGTGCTTACCTCTTGTATCGGTTGCCACGGCAAAATATATTTTTTTAAATGCGATTTTAACCCTTACGTATAAAGAAACTGTATCAAGGATAAGGTCAGGATCGCTTCGGCCTTGACGCAGGTTCTTGACGCAACAGGAACCCGAAATACTTCTAACCCCTCGAAATAATTTGTAATAAATTATCTATGACATGCCGGCGTCATTTTTTCGCGCAATTTCAACTGTCAAAGTCAGTCAATGGTCGGTCACAAAAACATAAAAAAACCTGTCAATTCATCAAACACAAGTAACGTTGTTTTTTTATAGATAGTTTATTGTTCAAGGAATGTGTTTCGGTAAATAAATAAATAAACGATAGCTCAAAATAAATCGACAAAATATTACTTCAAAGTAAGTTTTCTGAGATTTCTTAAGAAAGGAGGCGTCTACTAATATCTACAGGAATTCCAAAAACTGAACAAATTGGACTAATATCTATGAGAACCAAAGTGCGTACGAATATCTACAGCTCAAACTGTTGACTAATATCTATGAGAACCAAAGTGTGGACGAATATCTACAGCACTGGCAGAGGTTGGATTTACAATGATGTATAGCATATTGGAATAACGTAATATTGCGTATGCAGTTTAAAAAACTTAATTTATGTATGTATGTATGTAAAAATCCCTAATATCGGATTATTGGACACATTTAGCTGCTTATTAAGGATTTGGGTTTTTGTTTTAACAGCTTTTTTTATTTCGAGTGCTTCTAAATTATTTAGTCTGTTACCATGACCATTTCTACGTCAGTTAGGTTAGGTTGTGGTGCTGTGTATTTCGAAATAAATAAATAAATATCTTTGTATTATGGACCTCCATGTTTGTTCAATAAATTATTGTCCTCGTAAACAGCAAAATACGTAATATTATGCGAAAACTTCATGTACGTACTTTAAACGTTTAAGCCTTTACGTAATTAGTAATTACGTAATTGAAGTAATTTATGCTTTTCAGTACAATCTCTTGCTCAGCTGCCCTCTGTAGATATTAGTCCAACCTACGCTCCATAGATATTAGTCACCACTGGGACCGTCATAGATATTCGTCCGACCTTAGCTCTGTAGATATTAGTCAACACTCTGAAGTTCGTAGATATTAGTCCAACATATGAGCTGTAGATGTTCGTCCGACATACAGGCTGTAGATATTAGTATCTGGGGCTGGAGTCCATAAGAAATACTTCCTGGCTAGCAAGAGGTCGTGTCATACGAGGATCTTCTTCCATCTGTTTCAGTACCTACCATGTAATAAAATTATGCATGTCTCTTTTCTTAGTCATCCTCCGCTTGTGCCCTAATAATTAGTGTCCGACCGAAACAGGACTTTTATACCGTAACCGAATCTTCGGTATCTGTCTCAGTTTCGGCCGAAACCGAACTAACGTGTTTGGAATTACTTCTTGGAACAAAAATTTGACAATAATCAACACTACATTATAAAGGAAGGACCTCATTAATTGACTATTTTAATTTGAACACAATCACCGGATCAGCCGGCGAACTCAGCTGATGATGGCGGGTGACACACGAGCCACGAACTCACCCGAATTTAGCCGAACGACGCGCGATAATTCACGAACACAGCGTTTCGGTGCGGTCGAAGGTTCGGCAGATTTTCTGCCGAACTTGTACCATTCAAACCATTCTCTAAGCACTCCTGGACTCCTGGCACATTAGTGTAATAATAAAAGAATTTCAGCCAAGTCGGTCGAGTAGTTTTTGAGTCTATAAGGACACTCGAAATACATTGACTTTTATTTGTGTAGATTGATATCACCTCAAGCAGTAAGTTGCATTATTTCTCAATATTTGAACAAATGCCGTTTGCGTTAGTATACAGTTTGAAAATGCAACATTTTTACCTGACTTGTGCAAGTCAGAGAACTTAATCAAACTTGTATTTTCGTCTTACACACCTTCAAGTATACTCGTATAAGTCTCAGCTTAAGTATAGGTACTTGAAGGTGTATGGCGGGCTTAAAAAAGTGGGAAAACCATTATTTGATTAAATCGTGTCTCCTTTGATTAAATTGTAAAATAAAGGGAGTCTCACGTATTAAAGTGTTGGCACTGTGTTTTGCTAACAATATAAAATTATTTATACGTGCTTGTTAGGAATGTTATGCGCATTTTCGTACATCAGTATACCTACCGTCTACTGTTGCGCATCTTATTTTATTGTTCTTGACAAAGTAGAGTCGTTTGTTAGCTTATCGAAGCCCGATGTGAATTGAGGAAACCTTTCCCCAACCCCTTGTTCGCGTGTACCATCTTCGGGGGTTACCTCCGCGCCCCCATCCCCCTCTCCCCTTGGCCCTCTCAGCCCGACCGATACAGTTTATTAGAGGTCTCACGGGTTTAAAATTTTATTCATCTCTTCGATGTGTGTGTGACCCACCTGTTGCTCAAGTCCTTATTCTGTAAGAAGTCCCGCCCCAACTAAACTTATTGCCGCCGCTCTTCTGACATCCAGCGCTTTGTTTACTAATAAATTAAAATATCCCGCTATTCGACCAAATGTTTTGTCAATAGATACTTCGTTATCAATTATAAGCCAGCAGCATCTACATGTTGTGTATTTTTAATAATTTTACGGTTTCAACCGTTAACTGTAGATAAGTATCTAACGGTTGAAACCGTTTACTTGCGCAAATCTGAAAGTACATTAAACGTGCGCTTCAAAGATATGCAACTTTCGGTTTCTCTACCGGTGGTCTAAATTAACATAATAATGTGTATTCCTACATAAAAAAAATATAGTATTTTTCAACGGTCGGGGTGTAAAATAGTTGTCTGAAATAATTAAACAAAACATTGTCTTCACGGATCATTCTGCGTATGTAAATTAGAAGTTGTGTGGTATCAGCATTGCAACGATAGCCAGTGCCAGTTCAATAATGGAGCAGTACTACAGGTGAGGGTGACCACCCCCTGCCCCCTGCCCGGCGGGTGGGTGCAGCAGTGGGGTGGCGGGCGGCTATTGATCGGGCGGGAGGCGCGCGCCGCCTCTCCCACCCCACCCCCTCGGGCTGCGAGGCCCCGCCCTGCATCCCCTCCCCGCCGAGGCTAATTAATGCTCATCATACAGGCTCACACAGCCCACCCCACCCCACATGCCACTTGTCCTTCCTGTCATTTCACAGATCCACATAATGCGTATTGCCGACGAATCACTTTTTATTGTTGTTATTTTCGCCATCCTCGAGATTATCGCGATACAAGTCTGCCGGCCGCTGCCCATAAACACCGGAGTATTCTCAAGAAGGGTGGCAGCTGCAGCGCCAGCCAAAAAAAAACAAACAGCGCAAACTGTTGTGGATTTGCTCATCTACCTAACTTTTTACTGTGTACATTTGAACCAAAATACAGCCACTATGCATAATAATTATTTTTATGCTTGAAACTGTTCTTGAAAAAGAAACAACCATGTTAAAATCTTTGTACTATGTATGTTTCCCCGTGGGCTAATGATATTATTTTTATTGCCTTTCCTTGAATTTATATTGTACGGGAAGGAGTTCGCCAAGTCCCTAGACGGGACTCGCCTAATTTATTTATTTATTTATTTATTGTTTGAAACATTTACAGAGTGTTAATAATAATTACATCAATGTTATTGCGTTGAAATGTGCACATATACATTAACACTCCAATTAAAAATGTTTACAGCATGCGTAATCATTGTAATCAAGGTTCAATTGTTAGTAGGCGGAGATGGTAGTAATGGATAAAACAGAAATAATAATAATCAGAATAAATATAAACAATTAAATATAAAACAAAGTAAGTGTACAGAGAAAGAGAAGACACAATAATAAAGCAATTATGTAACTGTGCTCCATAATATATCATGGAAGAAGATTATTAATTTGTTTTTTAAAATATGCGAGACTGTTTGCGAAGATATCTATAAGATCACATTCAATAGTGTTGTACAGACGACACATTCGAGACAGTGGATTGAAGAATGCAATATTGTTATTGAATATTTCAATATGGAATAGGTTTTGACTCCTTAAATTACGTCTATTAGGAACTTTAATATGAATATTGCTTAGACAATGAGTGGTTAAAAGCTTATCATGAGTAATTTTATATAAACATATTAAGTCAGCAAATTGTTTTCTTTTTTCCAATGTTGTAAAATTAAAGTGTAGGAGACGTTCATCATAAGATTGGAGTAAGGCATTCAATCCAACTTTAAATGATAACAGTCTTAGGAATTTTTTTTGCACAGATTCAATAGTTTTAGAATATTTTAAATAATGCGGGTTCCAGATAACACTCCCATATTCCAATTTGCTTCTGACCAACGAGCTGTATAAAGTTATAATGGATTGCACCTTCAAGTATGTTTAATGCTCACCGGGAACAGCGATTTATTTTTAACGGCAATTAAGCGACGTACATTATTGTAAATAATGTGCCTCAAATGTTTTTTTTAAATACAATATTAATGTTGCTTTTTTTATATGAATTCCGCACAAGAGTCCCAACTGCTTCCGTCTAAAGACTATGGCATCCCCAATTGGGGTATGTTGTGAGGCTGAAGGTAGTGGGTGGGGAAGGAGACAGGGAAGAGGAAGTCGGGGAAGTACCTGGCTATTCAGATCTGGTCACCAAACACGGCTCATGTCAATTCAAGCAACGTTTCAATTCTGAATGGTGGTCTTACACCAGATACAGAGAGTATCTTCCACTTAACTTAAAACTTTCCTTCAACTGTCCTCAGAAAATCAATCATTAGAAGATATCCTTTTCGTTTTAACGTTTAATGTAATAACATAGTATTATTAGTTACCCAACTTGTCAGTAATCAATCAGAGTACGGTATCGTGTGTTGACCTTAGACAGAAAGGGTGGTTTGTGTGGCTGGCTGGTTATCAACGTAACATAAGGTACAATGATTTAGGGCACCTGACAGTGGGGCTAACCTTGAACGTACATTTTTGTGACGGAAGTGCGGTGAGATTGGTGGAATGGGTGGAATGGGGGATGGAGGGAGACAGTGGAGGCTGGCGGTGATTCTCTAAAAAGCCTTATATATTACAAGCTGCCCTGACCTAGGCCGAACCCTTTTTTGGGCGATGGGACGGGCAGCCCATTACGTCGGGTGATAAACAGCTGTTCCTTGTTTGGTATGCTAATTGTTTCTCCCGATTCCCCCGCGGGGCGACCACTACCGTCGTAACGGGATTTCCTTACCCTTTTCTTGCCTTTTTTTTATCAGACGGCCTAATTTAAGGTTGATTTGCATCGTTCTCCAAATCGACGACCTCCGAAAGAAGGTGAATTAGATCCGTTATTACCGGATGTAAACATTAATAGGTGCTCCTTGAAAAAGATATGACGCTAAATGCGACCCGATCTCGTAAATGGCACCATCAAAGTTTATTTACTTTGGTTATTGCATCGTAAATTTATTTCCGTACTATGTTACAAGATTTTGCATTTTCATTCATGCGGCCAGTGTTAGAGAAGGGGGGGGCGGGGGTACACACCCGCTCTGTTGTCAGTTGCCAACAATCTTCACAAGTGCTCTTCGATTATATGACAAGTTTTACTCAAACGTCTGTCTAATCCGTTTTTACATAAGTTAGTAATATGATCTATTGTAACAGCCGTAGGTTGGCGACTTTGTATAGTTAGCTGGTAGGCCTCCACTCTCCAGTGTGCACTGCCTGCCGCTTGATGCTAGTTGCTAGCTGCTAGTTGCTGCTAGCCCGGCCTGGCTCGGGGAATATTGATCGGTGTTTTTGTTGCGCGCTCGGGCGCTGCTGCTCTGCCTCACCGCGAGCCACCAGGGCGACAAGGCGCGGGGAGGGGGAGGGCCGGCTGGGCGGGAGGGGGAGGGACTCAGCGGGGCGCCAAAGCCTCTGACGTGCTCGTGGTGACTGATAGCAGGAATTTATCAATTATTAAACTTACACTTTTTAGTTGAGGCTTAAAATTGATAACAAACCTCTGATACAAATTCTGTTTTGATCGCAATGTTTTGAAATGTTTTTTTTTTACTTTTTCAATGTTTTGTTGGTTGTTGTTTTTAAATGTTTGTCATTGTTTTTAAACTTTATGCTGTTCAATACAACCTTATTTTAACGAAATAAAATTTTAACTTGAATAATAAACAAATAAAATTGGTGTATTCCTCTTTCATTTGCAAAATAATTTCCCAATGAGAATAATAATTATTTCCCCTCCTCCACTCCACTGATTTGTCCCTACGAATTATTATTAATTATTAAAAAAACAAGGTTTGTTCGATTTTATTTTATACACAGGAGGCCCTGAGGAAAATAATTTCCTTCAGGGCCTACGTCATCTTTGAAGATGCTGTGTGTCTTTTTGAGGAGAGAAAGGAGGGAACATAGAGGTCGGCCAATCGTTTCACAGCCGAGCTAAAGAATGAGTCGTAGAAACAACCCTTTCTCATGCGACAAATGTCAACCGTGTACTTATGCTGGGCGCGTGTTTGGCATATTTCTTTTTTGCATTGAAATACTGATAGAACAAGGAAAGCATTCCAACCTGACTCTTGTGTTCTAAAGATTGAAATCCGTTTGTTAAGATAGGAGAATCTATCATTTCTGCATAGAGTCGTGGGTTTTTTTTTTCAGATATTTGAGGGTTCCAGACCAGAGGTGGCTACCAAATTCAACCGGGGGGGCGCACTTGCGATTTGTGTAGGGTTAGCAGTTGGGTACTATTAAAGTACCTGTGGGCCCTGTAAAGTACCTAAGCCCAGTTTCTGAGAGGCTTTGATGGAGCCCCCGTACTTGAGCATTTCAATGCATTTCAATGGAGGGCCGGTTCGGAAGATTGCCTCCGTTGATGAGACTGATATTTTAATACAATTTTTGTCTTATTCAGAGGTGAGTGGCGTTTATTAAATTAATTTGTCTGCTTGACGAAAATATCGTTACAAAGACATTAGTTATGGGAATACATTATGTGTTATTACGACAATTACACAGAATAGGTTTCGACTAGCCTCTTCTAAAAAAAATTGCCACATATCTGTGAAATAGGTTAACAGTATGTATGCATACTTGTCTAGGGAATTCTCTGCATTCTCTGGAGTACCACAGGGATCAAACCTGGGACCTTTACTATTTTTAATTTTAATTAATAACATTCAAGAACGCATTAATTAAAATTATTGCCTGCTTTTTGCTGACGATCTAAAATTACTCAAGAGGTTTTGTGGCGGACAAGTTTGTGTTAAATTGTAAGTCGATTGAGATTCAATTTCATCATGGACTGATGAAAATAAATAATTTTTTAATACAAAAAATGTATCACAATGTCACATAAACGTTCGAGAAACCCCGTCAAATTTGATTATAGTATTAAATATATATATATTGCCACCAGTAAAATCCGTAAAGGGCCTAGGGGTAGTCTTTGATTCCAAACTTATGTTTTCTGACCATGTTTTTATTACCTACAGTTGACAACATCATGTTACAAGCTTCTAGGGTTTGTCATAAGATCCTGCAACCAGTTTTCAAATCTTGTAATTGAATACGCCTCTGCTGTAGAAAAAATGTACTGACAAAATAGATTAAAAAAAGTCTCTTAGATATCTGTAAATGAGAATGCACGGAGAGTACCCGCGATTCATACATCATGAAGATCTGCTCACCGAAATGCGTTGCCAAAGTCTCCAGTCGAGGAGTGTGGCCGTGGCCCTTGCAGTACAAAATCATTAATATTTAATAAATAATAATAATATCTTTATTCAATTGGCAATATTATAACTAAAAAGTACATGTTCAAAGTAGTTTACAAATAGATTACATAAGTACAAAAAAAATAACAAATAGAAAGTAATGTAAGAACGGTTACACAGAAGTAGCATAATTATACAATATTTTTAGTTGTGCATTGCCCGCCCTCACTAGGTTAAATTGAAGCAGAATTTTTTGTAAATTGTATAATGTAAAAATTTTATTTTAGTTTACTTTATTGTTTGCATATACACAATACAAAACTGCAAGGTTATTACTAGAATAACAACTGTCAATGACAGGGCGTTTGGGTGACGGCACCTATATCGGCTCGATCATTAGAATATATCCATATTTTAACATATTTTTAAACTCTTTCTGTGTTTGACTCAGTTTGATGTTTTCTGGGAGAATATTGAATATTTTTGTGGCAAAGTATCTAAAGCTACCCGGCCCACCTACTAGATAGCCCGGTCTCCTGAAATGCTATGCTCGTACCGTACAACTACGGCCAGGGACGGTACCACGATCTTCTATGTACCCCACATAGCAGAACGGACATGGTGGCTTGGCATAGCATGACACGAGGTACGGCGCTGTTAAATAACGCTTCCAAAACTGTCGACATCTCAGTAGCCTACAAGAATTCAAAAGGCATTTAAATGCCTCACATTACCCGCTGTAATAATGTGTTTCAGGTTTCTATTTAACTTTTCTTCTTTAAAAAAAAAATATATATCCATAAATGTTAGCTTGTGTTTTACATGCGTATTGTAAATAGACACAAAGTCTGTAAGACACAAAAAAAATCACAAATAATTCTAAAATTTTTACTTGAAATTTGCTATATTTCAATAAAATAATATTATGGAGTTTTACAAATTACACCCAGAAACACACAAATATTTAGTAAATTACATATTAAAATAAGCTGACTGGCTATTTGTGTATGCGAGCAGCCAACTAGCAGTACTCACTCCTGAGCGTCTTCTCGGCGGTACACGTTGCCATGACGATGGGTTTGCGCTGGACGTGTGTTGGTTGGGCGCGGAGGAACGGGAGGGGGGAGGGGGTGGAAGCTGGACTTATCGAAAGAAAATACATCATGTTTTTACTTGCAGAGCTCCAATTAAATTATTTCATTATTTCCTCTTATTTGCCACCTGCATTTTCCTTTCTTTCGATCTGGTCGGCACCTTCATATTTTTAATTCATATCTTCACGTCACTATTTCTTTACTAAGTTACCCTTGTAAATAACTCCCTTTGAGATAAATGGCGAGGGGAGGAAAATCATAAGGGAAAAATATATTTTTTAAGATAATGAAAAATTCAATATCTCATTCTTATGGTATTCCATAATATCGTAAGAATGAGAAATTTTTGAAGTGAAACTTCCTTAGTCCCGTTAAAGTGATTTGAAATTCGGATGAAACGGAAATAGCGCACTACGACACCTCCGAAACATCAAACTACGCTCGAGGCTCCTATTGGTTAAGATATAAAACGGAAACGACGTTAGGTCTGCGCTCATTGGCCGCTTTGTTTTTTTGCGGGTCGTCGGAATATAATGCGTAAATTCGCGCCTCGCCGAGCGCATCCCATAGCGCAACGGTATAGTGCTTCGCAAATCTCAGCGGCCAGAAAAATCCAGAGGATGGAGGTTCGAATCCTACGAAATCCAAAAAATAAACATTTTGGTTTTTGTAAATCAGTATCCAATCTTCAAACCACTTTAAAATAAACAGTCAAAAGAAAGCGACATCTAGCGACTTTCTAGTTTCACTTCTATCGCGTGTGAATTACTTACTCTATTTTTTTTTAAGAAACGCGTTTTTTTTTTTTTTTTTTTTTTTTTTTTTTTTTTGTTTATCTTAGAATTGCTACATATTATAATTTTACTGGTCTTCCATTAAAAGCCTTAGCTTGTGGATGGAAGAAGAGTTGACATTTCATATATTATGTACAAATACAGTCACGTGTACAGTTAATACAATGCAGTTAATACAGTTAATACATTTCATATAAGTACAATCACTATTTACTATAGTCATGTATTTCAATATATATATATATGTAGATGCAGTTAATACAGACACATGGCAATCAGACCCGTTAACTAAAATATGCAAACGTTTTATCTTGTTTATTTTATTTTTTAAATTAAAAACCCTCATAACGTTGGTTTTTATAAACAAAAGTTATAGAACTCATTATTCAAATAAGTAATGCTAAAATAGAATTCCACCATGAAGTACCTATCCATTTAAAAATTAGAAATAAAGCGTATATTTATTTTTTTAACCTTTATTTAAATTTTAAAGGCCTTACTACAAAACGACCCATCGATGACCCACTATGATGGCTTATGATGTCAGTGCGATGGTAAGGGATTATTGGCGAGGCTCGTTGGGTCATCGATGGCCCACTATGATGGGCCAATGTGAAAAAGGAGTAATGGCGTCGGATGGCTTGTGGCGCGGTGTGATGGCTAGAGATGGCCTCCGTGGGTTTTTCCATGAAATGGTGGCGCTATTGTGGCCCACTGCTCAGTCAGTGAGATAATGGGGAAAGCATTCAAATATTGATTTCCTCATTATCTCAAAACTTGGAGATGTCTGATTAATAAACTGAACGATCGATATTCTTAATTTTTAATATTTTTCGTGTTCGCACCCAACAAAGGTGCCCCTGTCTGCACAGTGTAAAGACAGGGTAACTATATCGCCACACGTTTGCGAGGCGGGTTAAGGCAGGGCTGTAGGATGAGAATTATTAATGTGAGAGCCTTGATCGTATGAACGATGAAAAACAGACGCCGGTAGCTCGATCGAGTTAGGCCCCGATAGTACGAACTTTCGCGACTCATCTAGCAAATCGACAGCACTATCGACAGCAAAATGACGTCTACGTTTTTTACTCCGAATATGCTCAGCAATCGCTGGTTAAAATTGTTCGGGTGCGTGCTGGTACACTCTGTACACATAAGTCTAACGCAGATTCGTGAAATATCTCGGATATTACAACTGTAGGATTTGTGAGCTGAAAGTATTTATATAAAAATATTTGCTAGATAGATAAATTTATTCATTGGCATATAATGTATAGGTAGATTGCCTGCTTATTCTTCTTAAGTCAGTTTCTGAGGATCGTGAACCCCGCTCTAATTGCGTGCTAGCTAGATATATTGCCACAGCGGCGATCACTTCCACGTCCTTCTTGAAGTACGACGATAGTAGAACTGAACGTCGCCATCGTGTATGCTTTGGCCCATCTATTTTATATGAACGACACCATTGTGTAGACGCGCTGCAACCATCGATAGGCCATTGTGAAAAGGGAATTTCAGGAATTAAAAGTTTGTATTGCATCAGGAAGCTAGTAAACCAAGTGGGAAACTAGTGAATGTACCTCACCGAGAGAACCCAAATAACCTCTTATTTCGATCTGAGCATATCGATTTTTTTTTAAATTTTGATCAACTTCAGTTTAAACTTTTCGAGCCAGTTCCATGCAGAGATACATTTTAAAATACATTTAAACAGCTTATATTAATCCCATAGCGCCGATTTTTTCAAATTTAACCTAACAAATTCCAAATTCGGACTCGATATTACTCAAAAATGAAAGCTCAAATCAAAAAAGTTATGTCACAAAATCGATTCCAAATGTGCTTCAGATTTACTATTTCACGATTTTACTACGAGTTTCCGGATATAAACTATTTTTGACATTTTTTTTATCTTCGATATTTTTCGAAAACGGATTTAGAGATCCCCTAAGTATTATGTGTACGGGTTCTGGATGATTTGCTGCCGATTCATGGTAACTGAATGATGTTAAAGCAATTACATCCCTTTTGCCATTTTAATATTTCATTTACTTATTATTTATTATAAATTGAATTGCATTGGTGGATCGAATGAAATATTACGAATTGAATGGTATCAGTTTTTTTATCATGATAAATAAATAAAGTGTCTATTATTTACCCAAGGCTTTTTGTTCATAAGTATCGCACAATGTATTTCGTTGAGTAAACAAAACAGCGGTCACTATATTTAATACTTTTAGAATATTCTGCACGGAATTATACCCAAGGGCAAGGGCCTGGGTGTCACGGACATAAACAGTAAGCTGGAGGAACTACAGTTGAGATGGTACGGGCACACATGAGACGGAGACCACCAGACCACACAGAGAAACAGGCAATGTCTATGGAGCATCATCGACAGTCATCCAGAGGAACACCAGAACTCCTGGACGACTCAATGCTCCAAAATACTACAGAGAAACGGCCTGGATGAAGGCGAAGCTATAACCTGAGAATGAGAAGAGCCGACCCCAACATCCTACCTAGGCAATGAGTTGGGACAGTGTAAGGAAGAAGAATTATACCCAAGGGCACAAAAGTCAACAAAAGCACAATCATGAAAACCATGGACGGAATATTTGAACCCAGTTTTATTTACTACATGTTTAACGTCATTTGTTCAGCTTGACACGGAAAACTTTGCTGTCGATAGTGTCGCCATCACCGACATTAGATATAAAATATAATAATAAAAGTAAGTGCATCATTTTTCCCATTTATCACAAATAAACGTTTAAGGTTAAGAAACTCAATTGAATACATTTTAACATCCGAATAACAAATTTATCTTCTATTTTTAAGTAAAGAAGAAATTTGAGTTTTATACAAATCTAGTTTTATTCCGAGACTGGTGTAGCTTTACAAACTTGACCTTCAAAACGAAAGGAAGGTCACTGTCTATATAATAGATTTCAAAACTCTGTGCGAAGTCCTGGCGACACCGGGTACTTCATAAGTAACAAACCACGTGGTTCCTTTAGTTCTTCTTCGAGACGCCTGCAAAATTAGTTGTGGTACAATAAACTCGCTGATTATAACAATATATGTTTGTTGTAGCTATAATGTTAGTCGTATATATTGTTCCCATAGATGCAGCAACGGCCCAAGCTCGTTTTCCGATTATAGTGGTTAATACTCGTACAGTGCATACACCTTGCGGAAGCCTTTTAAAAAGGCGCCGTGTAACACGATAGATTGGCTGCTGGTAGAGGGTGGTGGGTGTTTGGTAAATTCTGTCAGCTTGTTATGCTCCGATACTCGGACCTCCCCGCATCCTTTACGGCCGAGTGATTTTCGTCAACAGTTTTCCGCACTAACAGACACCGAGAAGTAGAAGTATCCGTACGAACTGCCCGTATAAATTATACATACCGTCGCACCGCCACCGCAGCACCGCACCGCGCGGTTCGGTTCGATTGGCGATTCGACCTACTTTTGTCCGTGGTACATGTTTCTCCCGCCGACTTTATTTTTCAGCATACCGACATGCTGAATTCGATTAAGTATACACGTAATGTAGGTGCGTACATTTTTATGAATACCCCTACAATGTTCGGATTTTTTTTTGAATAATAATAGTCGCCTTTCGTTGGTCATTTTCGGTTATAATAATAATCATGATTGGCTAATTTATATAGCGCCGTTTTTGTGAAAAATCACCTCAGGGTTGCTGAACAAATAAATATATAAAAGAATTACCATAACATTTATTTATTTATTTATTTACGGACAAATAGTCCAATTAACAATATAACAATAACACGAATAGAAAAAAAAGAGAGATCACAATGAAAGGAGATTACATATAGATGAAGAGCATTGACAAAATACATATAATATAAAAGTACATAGAGAAGATAACTACAAGTAGCTTGAAGATGGATTTAAAGACTTTAAAAAACCACATTGCGTAACGACTGCCGAAAGTCATTTAGGCTTACACCAAAAAATTCAATGCTTTGATTTGCGTTGACAAGTCTCGACATTCTGGATAAAGGAGAATGATATCCATAATTAGTAGAATGTTGATTGAGGAACAGCAATTCATTATTTCGGAGTCTACGGGAACATAACATAACCATAGAATAAAGAAGACAAGAAATGCCAAGTGGGTGTGTTTTGTGATGGAAATGTCTGGCCATTCTTCGCTTAAATTTCTTATACTGATCTGTGTTTCACTATTATTATGAAGTTTAAATCAAGCAATTGCAAGAGAGACAGAGCGTGTAGATACTAATGGGCTAGAACCAAAAGGTAATAAGTCAGTGGCGACATTGCTTTCGATTCAAATCTATATAGAAGATATTTCTAGTGTTCTCCTTTATTCAATGGGTATATTTTTATTTAGTATACCTACAGTATTTTTAAACGACTTCAAAAAGGAGGAGGTTCTCAATTCGACTGTATTTTTTTTTTAATGTTTGTTACCTTAGAACTTTCGACTGGGTGAGCCGATATTGATTTTTTTTATTATTTGAAAGCTGGTGCTTCCCGTGTGGTCCCATTTTAATTTGGTCCAGTTACGACAATGGCATCCATACGAAAACCATATAAGACTTGAATTTGCAATAAGTATGTGCGCGACAAATGGATGAATAACTGAATATCACGCCAACCGATTTCGATGATTCTTTTTTTATTGGAAAGGATGTACTTAAAGGGTAGTTTGACGAGAGTTTGGTTAGGTTCTGATTATGGGATCCATGACGAAGTAACGGAACTCTACAATTCTTAGGAGCAAATAAACGATACTTGGCCGAATCTCTTAATTTGACCCTAACGTCGCTATGGTCAAATTATGCCTGTCTCATATGAGCAGCACGTTTAGTAGGTCGCTCGTGCGACACAAGCACATCTCACCTATAACTATGTATGTAGTTACAAACCTACCTTGACTGACACCGAATCCAAAAATAGCAATCGAACCTACAAATTTTTTTTTAAATAATTAAAACCGCCGAAGATTGTATCTGTTTACCAAATAATTTAGACAAGTTAATTAATTGGTGTTCTCTTAACAAACTTTTTCTGAACATAAATAAGTGTCATTCAATAAGATTTTACAGAATAAGTCAACCAATAATTCATCCGTATGTTATTAACAACTCTACCCTTACCTCTGTCGAAGAAATTAATGACCTGGGCATAATTTTCGACTCGAAATTAAACTTTATATCCCATATAAACACAATCACTAATAAAGGAATAAAAATGCTTGGCTTCATTCTTCGAAATTCCAGAGGTTTTAGGAATATTTCTACATTAAAAAAATTGTATACATCCTTAGTACGTAGTCAAGTCGAATATAACTCCTCGATCTGGTCCCCCCATTTTAAATTACATTCAGATACAATCGAAAAAATTCAACACAAATTCCTAAGATATATAAATTTTCAACTCGGTATTCCCATTGAAAACATAAATTATAATTACTTAATGAAAGAATTAAATATATTAAAACTCTCAGATCGAAGAATTATATCCGACTTAATATTTATGTTCAAAATTGTAAATGGTAGAATAGACAGTCCTGATTTAACTAAGGTCATCGAATTTCATATACCCACTAGAGCAACTCGCTCCAAAATCTTGTTTCATTGTAACAACAACAGGACTGAGTACACGAAACACTCGCTTTTACCTAGATTACATGAAGTTAGTAATAGATACGCAGATGTGGCGGATCTATTTAACTGCACGGAAGCTAGGTACAAGAAGGCTATTCTGTCATATATTTTCAGTCAATATTAATTTTACCATAATTTTTTTTTAATATTAATTTTTTTTATACTATAGTATTGAATGTAATTGTAGCTCTTTGTGTCATTTCTTAATCAAATACCACAATTAATTTATAACTCTTTTTTTTAATTATTTCTTAAGTACCTACAACAAATATTTTGTGACATGTAATATGTATTTATGGTATATTTATACCGTTAATAAATAAATAAATAAATTGATGAGTAGAAAAAGTAAGTTGATTTTGAAGTTGTAGAAGAATACGAATTTTTTTTTTTCTTTTTAGTGCTATTTTTTAAGTCGTTTTTTTCTTTTGTTAAAATTTTTGTTTATTCAACTAAACGTGTTTAATGTTAGCTTTTATTCAAACACGTAATCTCTTTATCAAAAGCAACAAACGGTAAGATCGGCATCCTGAAATTTGCATACTTTAAAAAAATTATATTTCGCAAATTCGTTTCCAGTGTGAGCTATGGAGCTTTGAAATATTCATTTAACTGTCAAAAAGAACAAGATGCCGATTCCCATTTCCATACTTTTCTAAGAGTCCGAGTAGCAAACTAAATTACCTGGGTAAATAAACATTGAATTATTTCCTGATTTTCTTCTTTCTATTTGTACAACTTGAAGAGTATTATTGTAGGTATTGTGATTGGAGTGGATAACGCAGTGGCCGCAGCAACTAAGCTGGTACCGAACTACCGAGTCCACTCCTTGCACGTCGAGAGCGGAGAGCGGCGAGCGCGGAGCGGTGGTGACCGAAGCGTGACACTTTCCGCCCTCGGTCACAATTGACATTCCGACACGAAGAAAATTGCTGTTCCGTCAAGTGATATTTATTTTCGATGCGGTATGATATCGAACCGACCGGGACCGAACGAAACGGGATCCAGAATTGCGCATCGGTGCACTTGTCTTCGGGCTTCGGACACGGTGGATCACCTATCCTTCCTCCACTCCCTTCAGATGCCGTGACTCTAATATATTACTATTTGTACGAGGTAGGTTTGCGACTTCTCTGTGCTTCATCGTTGAATGAGAACTAATTCAATTTTATTAGTTAGAAAATAAATGAGAATCGTTCGCCCGTGTGCGTTTTAAAGTTTTATTCATAGTAAAATATGAGGTACATATATACATATATATTTTACAAAATATTATATTAAGGGTCGTTTTTGTTCATGTATACCTTATCAGATCAGAAAAGAGGAGCTCTCGTGCCTGATAAGGGAGCCACGATTCTTACTTAGGTTGTAAGTTATGTTTTGTATAAAATATTTACTTTTTACAGTAAGTTTTTTTTTAAATTATACAATTTTATTTATTTTTTCTGATTGGTGGATGATACAGCGTAATTCAGAAGGGATGTTATTATAGTTTTTTATGGCTTGAAAAATATAACGCTTTTGGTGGAACAAGAGTTCCCACTGCCCAGAGTGCCCAGTACCCAGTGCCCGGTGCCATATCCCAATATTTGGGTAATGTTATGTACATACTTTTAAGGATTACGGAATATGAAGTTACCAGGTGCCTGGTTACTCAGGTTTTATATATTATTTTCAGAAGTTCTAGCGTTGCCCGGACTTTGCACAGAGTTTTTGTAAATCAGATGTAGACAGTAATTTGAATGAAGGCGCTACTCAGAACAGAAGAAATTACAACCTGAGAACGAGAAGGGCCGACCCCAACAGCCTACCTAGGCAATGAGTTGGGACAGCGCAAGGAAGAAGAAGATGTAGACAGTAATTTCCTCTTAATTTGAACGTCAAGTGTGCAAAATTTCCATCAAGTAGAATCAAAATTCTACAATAATTGATGAAAAAATGAGGTGCGGTTGTTTTTCACGAAGACAGCGACCTTCCTCTTTTTTAAAGAAAAGTTTCTAAATTCTTCAAAATTTCATAAATCTCAGAATAAAACTAGACTCTAAAAAAAACAAAGTCACGCCACTCTCCCTTTATATGAAAGCTGTATCAGTGATATAAATATATCCGAAAGATTTCAATAGAAACAATTTTTTGTCATTTTGCTGTCCGGTGACATTTTTTCATTAAAAAAAAAGTTTTTATCACGTGGTCTTTTGTCATTGTTGACTTGGAAGTGATTCCTCCATGACATGAGCAGTTAATGGTATGTAGAGTTTATTAGCATTAGCGGCAGTGAATGTAAGAATGCCGCCTCGATATGCCGCTCAGCCCGAGCCGAGCTGACAATAAAACATAATTGCTGACGATGTAGGCTGTAGGCTGTGGGCTCTGCGCTCTGCGTGTGCAGACGTCTGAACATAACGAGCGGTCGTTAGGACCACCAGCCGCAGCCATCAGGCACCAGCCATCAGGCATCGGAGCATCAGGGGGAAGTGAAGGCCAACTTTATCAGGCGGACCATTCACTCCGTCCTTTGCGCAGAGCCGCTTTACTGCCGCAGATCGACTCGAGTCTTTACTATATAAATCTTATACTCAATGCACACTGCTCACTATTCAGGATATTATTCATCTTTATCCAAGTAAATATTTCTAAGGCAGGGTTGATTCACAGAAATTCAATTGTAACATTGTCATCAAATGGTCATTCAGCGCCATTTTATTTTTTTGACAGTAGAAAGGTTCCCTCTAAATGCCGATTCAAAGTCCGTTTCAGCTTTTGAACAAATTGTGATCAGCGGAAAAGGATAACTATCATATTGATTTTCTAAAACGGCCTACTCACCATCCGATATACAGCTTCGTTTGCTGGACTGCATGCAGAACCAGCCACCGAATTCTTTTCAGAAACCATGCATAAAGTCCTGCAAGCAGTGCTTCAAAATCGAACGGTGAGTAACGCGTTTTATTGCAATTCGACAGAAAGCTGAGACGTCCCTAGAATCAAGAGTTTAACGCGGGCCTTTCAAATGTTAAAAAAACGAAATGGCGTTGAATGTCCATTTGATGACTTTGTCACACGTAAATTTCTGCGAAACAACTTGGCCTAAGAGTGTTTCGAGTATTTTAAGCAGAGCTAGCATACTTTAAACGTAAAAGAAAAAGTAAGAAATAAAGTAGAGGACGAGCGACATTTTTATTTTATTTATATCTATATGAAAGAGTGTTATGTTATTATGTAATCCTTAAATTGGTTCAACTGGGAACTATTATCGATACAGTATAACTCCTTTGAGCATAAAGCACATCCACTTTTATCTATTTTACGTTAGCTCTACACAAGAGGCCCTGAGGAAAATAATTTCCCTTAGGGCCTATGTCATCTTAGGGCAGAGGTCGGCAAAGTGCGGCTCCGGAGCCGCATGCGACTTTGTCCCCTAAGTGCGGCTCTTTCAAATACAATTGCTGGGTTTAAAAAACAAGGGAATATGGAGCTCTAAATTTAAACGTCTTTGTGTTGATTTGGAAATATTGGAGAAGAATAAATGTGAGCTTAGTTCACAACACAAGTGGACTGCTTTGAAAGACCTGGAGAAGGAAGACATAATCATCTTCAACGCCCGGAATGGTATTCCTGACTCTTATGATTTATATTGAATACAAAAAAAACATAAGAAACTGGCTACAATCTTTTTAACTTTTAATTTATAATTTTTGTCGAATTGAAGTCGATTTTATATTTTGATTTTTACTGTTCCTCTTTTTATATAGGGAACGTACCCATACTACGTGACCAATTTTTTGCAATTTTTAACCCCCCCCCCCCCCCCGGTGACCAAAATCCTAAGCAAACCGCCTCTCATTTGTACCAAGCGTGACATTTTGAAGACCCCCCTCCCCCGAAGAGGTCACGTAGTATGGGTACGTTTCCTTAGCTATTAACACTCTTTTGTTTTACTATTCACAATTTATAATTTACAACTGAAAAATGTCCTCTACAACACAAGTGAACTCCTAGTGTGGAGGACAATATATTAAATGACACAAAGAGCTACAATTACATTCAATACTATAGTATAAATAAAATTAATATTGATTGAAAATATATGACAGAATAGCCTTCTTGTACCTAGCTTCCGTGCAGTTAAATAGATCCGCCACATCTGCGTATCTATTACTAACTTCATGTAATCTAGGTAAAAACGAGTGTTTCGTGTACTCAGTCCTGTTGTTGTTACAATGAAACAAGATTTTGGAGCGAGTTGCTCTAGTGGGTATATGAAATTCGATGAGCTTAGTTAAATCAGGACTGTCTATTTTACCATTTACAATTTTGAACATAAATATTAAGTCGGATATAATTCTTCGATCTGAGAGATTTAATATATTTAATTCTTTTTAAGTAATTATAATTTATGTTGGGAATACCGAGTTTAAAATTTATATATCTTAGGAATTTGTGTTGAATTTTTTCGATTGTATCTGAATGTAATTTAAAATGGGGGGACCAGATCGAGGAGTTATATTCGACTTGACTACGTACTAAGGATGTATACAAAATTTTTAATGTAGAAATATTCCTAAAACCTCTGGAATTTCGAAGAATGAAGCCAATCATTTTTATTCCTTTATTAGTGATTGTGTTTATATGGGATAAAAATTTTAATTTCGAGTCGAAAATTATGCCCAGGTCATTAATTTCTTCGACAGAGGTAAGGGTAGAGTTGTTAAGAACATACGGATGAATTATTGGTTGACTTATTCTGTAAAATCTTATTGAATGACACTTATTTATGTTCAGAAAAAGTTTGTTAAGAGAACACCAATTAATTAACTTGTTTAAATTATTTTGTAAACAGATACAATCTTCGGCGGTTTTAATTATTTTAAAAATTTTCAAATCATCTGCAAAAAGCAACACGTTTAAATCTTTATCAAATATATCAACAAAATCGTTTATAAACAGTAAAAATAGAATTGGGCCTAAATGAGACCCTTGTGGTACACCACTGGCACCATTTAAATGGATCGGAAAGGAACAAATTAATTTTTACAAGTAGTACTCTATCAGATAGATAGCTTGCAAACCAGTCTAAAAGTTTTCCATCAATACCTAGATTACGTAGCTTAACCAGTAGAATTTTATGGCATACTTTGTCGAATGCCTTGATAAATCCATATATATGGAATCGACTTGAGTTCTGTTAGCTAATGCGTTTGATATATAATTTTCATATAACGAAAGATTTGTTAGAGTTGATCTGCCTGACAAAAATCCATGTTGATTCGGAACAATGAGATGGTTAATACATGTGGAAATTTGATCAAGTAATAGTTTTTCGAAGAGTTTCGGGATTACAGATAGCTTACATATAGGTCTATAGTTAGTGATATCACTTTTATTACCCTTTTTAATATGGGTGTTAGATAAGAACGTTTCCAAATGTCAGGGAAGCAACCTGTGTCGAGGGACTGGTTAAACAATATACAAATTGGCTCAGCAAGTGAAGCGATGCAATTAATAAGGATATTGGGGTGTACATTGTCAGGTCCGGCCTTCTTGTTTTTGTCTAGAGATTTAATTTTAGTTTTAACGTTGTTTATATTGATGTGTACAGCAGGGATATGTATGCTCTCATTAAGGGAAGGAGGTGGTACATAATTGTCTGGGATATCTTCGTCATAGACACTTTTGAAATAATCAGCAAAATAGTTAACCTTTACTTTCATATCAGTGCTACTCTTTTCTTTGAAGTGCATTGAGATGGGTAAACCTTGTTTGTTTTTTCTAAGAGAGTTAACATGTGTGAAAAAGTTTTGAATATTAGAGGGTATAGAATTTCAATTCCATTTATATAATTAAAATACGATATTTTTGACAGTTTTTTACATTGAGTTCTGTAGTTATGAAATATCTTATAGTCGTTAAGGGAGTTGGATTCTTTAAAGTTTTTGTGTGCAATTTTTTTTACAGATAACTAGTTTAATAAGCTCCCCGCTGAACCATTTCGGGAACTTTGCTTCTTTGAAGTGTGAAAGTGGTACATAGTTTTCAATGGCCCTGTTAATAATTTTGTAAAATATTTCAAGATTATAGTTAATATTATTGTTGTGGTGAAGAAATGACCAGTCTTCATTTGCAAGATATTGGTTCATATTGGGATAGTCAGCTTTGGAAAAATTATAAGTAAGGTTAGGCAGAATAGTTGTGTTGTCTGGTGAGTTATTCGTCATGATGGTTATGCTTAGAGCAGGGTGGTGGCAGTCTAGGGGAGGAGCTCGTCAACTGATTTAACTATATGAATTGAGAGATCACTACAGAATACCAGATCTAGCAGCCGATTATAGTTATTGTAGACTTGGTTGACTTGATGTAGAGAGAGTAAGTTCGTCATATCTATTATTTCGCGAGCGTTTTCTGGCAGGCTTAGGTTGTTATAAGAGTTTTTATTCATCCAATCAATGCTAGGGGTATTATAGTCACCAAATAAAATTGTTCTGGCATCAGGGTATTTGTTTTTGAAGGTTTCGAGGTCATCAATATGGTTTCTGTAGACTGTGATGTTGGATCCTGGAGAAATGTAGACACATCCCAGTAGAATTTTACTGGATTTAGATTTTAATAATACGAATACCTGTTCCACATCAAGATGTTTGCAAATTAATCGAGTGGTTGGCAGTGATTTATTAACGGATATGAGAACTCCTCCTCTTTGTAATGTAAATGTACTAAGAATAAATAAATAAGTAAAAAAATTTAAAAAAAATAAAAATCGCGTTGGCTGTACTTTCCCTTTTAGGTCTACGTATTCATGCGAACAATTTTATCAAGCATGAACTTTATCAAGAGTAATCTGAGAAGTCGTCTTATTGATGAGAACCTGGAATCGCGCCTAAAATTAAGAAAAATAACATACAAACCTGACCTACTCAAGGTGCAAGTAGGTACATTGTGCGCATTAGTTTGTCAATTATTGTCATGATTTAAATTTGTGAATTCCATTACATATTATTTTTATCAATGAACAAAATCTTTATTAAGTACGAAACCAAGTTTTACTCAGCGTACCCGTAATTTAATGAAGTGCTAAAATTGCAATAAATGTTTGAATCAATGTTATCAATGAACATATTTGGCCCTCAAATTTTTTTTCAATCGTTGTAACGTACATATTTGGCTCTTTGGCCATTAAGTTTGCCGACCACTGTCTTATGCTGTATGGGTATGGAGGGTATTTTTAAGGAAAGGAAGCAGTGGAAGTTCTGGGAAGGAAAAGGATACGAGGGGTGGGTAGGAATATGGGGGTCAGTGTCCAGGAGTGACAGACGTATGAATCCATCCCTCCAATTGCGGTGCAAGGCGATGGGTTGAGAGAGTCCGGCTGGAGAAGTCAAAAGGCTTCCCTCGACCGGTCTCTCGATCCGGCCCGCTACGCAGCAGGTGGGCAGACAGACGCATCTGCCGCCAAGACCCGGGCAAACCTCTTCTCGTGAACCTGGGCACCCCTGCTAAGTCACCAAACGTAGCGAACAACTTGTCACAACGAACAACGTGGGTCACCTATGGCAGAGGTGTTGGTTATCCAATGAATGGTTCCCGGGGCGGCGGCACCCATACCCGCCTCTCAAATTGCACTGATAGTATGTTTAGTAGATAGTATTTGAATCCTTAATCCTTGTAGCTTTGTGACCTACCAAATTGAGTTTGCACATAACCCGTAATAAACATTATGTAAATGTAAGTATTTTTATCTTTGTACATTTCGCACATTATGTACGCACTGTATCTTAAATGTATGTATTAATTAATTTCCAACCTCCTACCCGCTGTCCGCTGGAGAATGTTTAATCTTCTGCCACTTCTGCGGGCTATATGCTGTGCCGTATACGCACAGTGCGCAGTGTACCGACTGGGTGGGTGGGGTGCTATGGGTGGTTGGTATTATATGGTTGGCTATACTCTAGCCGTGTTGTGTGCTGTGCTGTGCCATGGCGTGTATTTACACATAAATGCGAGGCTCTCGGCGCCAGTCGTGCACGACTCTATTATAGTATTAACATCGACGGTAGCGATTCGTGCGTGCGTGCGTGTCATTTTTGGTTCGCTGGCAATATTATTCAGCCCGATATCCCGCCAAGATTTTTCCAAGATGGAAGATAATAATAAATCCTCGTCTTCTCTGGAGAGAGATACTATCTATTAATGGAGAAAAATATCAATTTTTTCTTTCAAGGCTAAAATATTTTTCTGAATCCCCGTATCATAAGACATTCTTTGGTACCTACCTACACATAATTATGTGTTTGTGCAAACAACGAAAGTCATGTTACCAAATTTAACTCAAAATCGGTATTTTTAATCTACCGTAAATGGTGCCCACATCCATTTTAGCTAGGGAGTAGAAGTATCTCAGCAATGTCATGCACTCCGAGTAAACTTTAATCACCCGCCAATAATAATAATAATTGGATAATGTGTATAGCGCCGGTTTTGTGAAAAATCACCTCAAGGGCGCTTTACAATTTATTATGAATCCTAGACTCTATCTAATTTTATTATTTTCAAATAGATACAGAAACATACTTACCTGCAGGACACTTCCGACAAAACACACTTTATTAGAAAGTTTATGCTTGGGGAAGATACGACTTTGCACGTGGAGGACATGTCCAGGTAATGTCCAGTGTTTTGAATATAATGTCCTCCACGTGCAAAGTCGTATCTTCCCCATAGCATAAGCATAAACTTTCTAATAAAGTGTGTTTTGTCGGAAGTGTCCTGCAGGTAAGTATGATTCTGTATCTATTTGAAAATAATAAAATTAGATAGAGCCTAGGATTTATAATAAATTGTAAAGCGCCCTTGAGGTGATTTTTCACAAAAACGGCGCTATACAAATTATCCAATTATTATTATTATTATTATTATTATATTCAAAACACATGGGTTTTACATTTATATTTAAAAGAAGATTAATGCCAAAGTTGAATTAATATTTATTTTGAAAGTCTGGAGAATTTTAAGAATTTGCTTTTTCACACTTAGTTATTTACAATGTTGCGAGCCGTGAAGGCGAAGGTGAAAGGTTTTTTTAACTTATGGATATGACTGTCTGAAAAGATGAGATTTAAGTTTAGCTCTAAATTGCGCTGAATCTGTGATCATTCTTAACTCGTGTGGCAGTCCATTCCAGGCTTCAGGTCCTGACACTCCGAAAGCACGCTCACCGAATTTAGTATCTGGTGTGCGCTTTGGTTCCTTCAACCTTCCAATCGCTGATGTTGCTGCTGACCTGAGGGTTGATTGTCGAGAATTGGAATTTTCTGGAATACACATTTCCGATAAGTAAGTCGGAGCCATCACGTTCAACCCGAGCAATAGTAAAATAAAGTGTTCTGGATTTGACGAGGTGGCATGCACCTACTATACTACCTTAGGGGGCATACATTAATTACGTGAGCTCAAAAGGGAGGGGTGGGGGGTGTCCAGCAAAATCTCACGTTACTTGAAAAGAATATACGAAGTGGCCCAAATTTATCTTACCAAGGGGGGGGGGGGGGTCTAGATTGGAAGAAAAACTGCTCACGTTATGTACCGAACAATGCTACTTATACAGCAGTACTCTTTGGGAGTCTCCTATCTGTACTCTCCAAATCATATATACATAAACTTATATACAAACTTTATAACAATACATCATTATTTGAATGGTATAATTATTAACGCGTAAGTACGTAATTAATGTTAAATGTCTACCTCATCCTGTGTGAATTTTATTACTATTTTTGTGCGTTTTATGAAATAACGCACTTACTTTTTTTGGTTTGTTTTTATAACTACCGATCTTCTGACTTTTGTTTTCATACAAGCCGTGTAAGAAGGAAGATTTTTATGGGTGGCTTTTAGAACGATCGTCGGTGACATATACATATGACATCTCCTTGGGACTAGTATAATATAGTATCTGTAATCCGAACAATTAAAAACTGAGCATGATCGGGTTATCGATTTTTTTATTTATTTCGGGAATCTTTAAGAAACAGCTGGATTTTCGATTGGAGGGTTCGACATTTTCCGAAATATAACTGAAGTATTTAAAAGTAGATGCTTTATGGGACCATTCAAGTATTACGTTAGCACTGCAGGGGGGCGGTGGGGTCTTTGCTTTCCTTATTTTTGATAACATGGGGGGTGGGGGAGTCTGGATGGTGATTACGTCAGCAGTATCAATATATTTTTTTTACTTTTTCGGATTTTCTACAAAATTTAATCTGTTTTGGTTTGAACACATATGGGCAACCCTACTTGTCTTTGCTCGAAAACGAAACGTATTTCCGGGGATTCCTGAAAATAATGAATGCTTAGAACCAAGTATGAGAATTACCGCGTGCTATTTATTATTCACTTGTCTGAATTTCTGCCGATAATTATTTAATCTATTATTTCGTTTCGGTGCGATTGACGATTTGCGTGTTGTAAGTTAATATTTGTTTTACCATTGATCCACTTTTGCCAAAGTTGAATGGTTTAAAATCTGTAGAGTTATAACTGTTGCTCATGGATCAATAAAGAAACCAGAACACATTGAATACCAATGATGTTTAAGTAAGCATGGGAGGGGGTGGGGGGGTAAGACCTTTGCTTACTTTTGTTGACGAGGGGGGGGGGGGGGTTGATAATTGTAAAAAAATCTGCTTATGTAATATTTGAACCGCCCCTGTAATCATTTTTTTTCTTTTTACCTTTCAAATCGGATAATGTGGATTTAACAATGTTATATTCCCTCGCTAACTTTGAACAACTCTCTCCACTAAGGCCTGATATAAGAGTTGCTTTTAAGCTCCGCTTGGTTGGAATATCGAGCTTAGCACATAAATTCGTATTCAGATCATGAGCAGAGATATCAACAATATTACACTTTTGTCTACGATTTTAATAAAGGAAGTTGTTTCTTTATTCTTTCCAAAACCTATACTTTCAAAATGTCACTTCAATCAACACGACTATATTGCGAGAATAATAATTGTCAATAGTATTAATTTGTTGTGCTGTAGTCAGTGAATTATTCATTAAGTTAACGACGAAGTAACCGCTGAAAACCACTGTTCTCACATTAAAATTTTTAAAATCACTCTTACACCTTACCAGATTAATTAGGATTGTGCTTCAACCTTTATAAATTAATATCATCGACATTCTTCATTGCTCGATGAATCATTGAGGCCCATGCTGAAAAAGTAGGCAATTTACATAATCTCTTTAAAATTACACTTTTTACAAACTTATCTAGCACCGCTGTTATTTTAAAGTCGATGAAACGAAAAAGCAACAATAGAAATTGACAAACACATATATTTATAATAGGGTTTAGCCTGCGAGAGAATCGGTCTCCTTTTGGTGCAGTGCTTCATAGCCTCCCACTCTTGCCTACTTTAGTTTTCTGAAGGTTTCACTTCTACCGCGTGTGAACTGCACACATGTTGTTGTTTTCTCCAATGATTAACCGTTAACGTCACTCGGTGGTTCGGATTACTATGGGTTCGGATTACTATGGAATTTTAAATTTGAACAATGTCTTTGGTTACAAGACGATACTGTCACGCACAATACATTGATATAGATTAGAGAGACTTCAAATAACAGATTTTTTAATTAAAGGTCAAATCGTAAAGTACATTAAAATCAAACAGAGGTACCATTTTCCTGTTGACCACATTAGTAACTAATGAGGACTTTGTGTTTACTTTCTAAGCGTCCAGCAGACGGAAGTACCCAACGCCAGATAGGTATCACAATATTTTATGTAGAGATTATATCGCTTTCTAGCCAAGTGTGTTGAAAATAAAGAAAAGCTTGCGGAAATATCGTTTTATTGAACTGGCAGAATAAAGATGTAGCATCACATCTCCCGACTGGCGCTATAAAGCAAGCAAGCTCCAGTTTTACGACCGGATTCGCCAGATATGCTGTGTGCTGTGTGTACCCAATTATACTGCATTCACTTATTAAACTCCCTCCCTCTGGCACTCCACTACTCTACTCTCGCGCAACCTACCAAGTACAAGCAGCCAATCCGCGGCTGTAGTGGGAATGGTCCACTACCAATATCGGTTACCGGTGCAGTCAACTCTTCACTGATTAGATTGCAAACATTACCTTTGCCTGCGAAATGAGACTCATCTAAACAGATATCTACCTGCATATTATCTATTAATCAATACGTTTAGTATTATTATTTCAAACAACCCTAGTAAACAATGTACCTGCATTCATAGTGTCCCGTGTCCCCTATCTCTCTCAACTGTCGCTGTCCCCTTTCTGCAATGAAACTAAAACTCGTTTTTAGTGTCCTTTAATTCAGTCCAATAAAGCTCACCCCTATCTATTCTCATCAATTTATTCAAGTTTTTCTTTTGTCGCAGGTACGTTTGAAACTTTGTACGTAAATATTTTACTTTTGCTGAAAGTTGTTTTCAAAACACACTTTGTTCAAATGGAGAAATTAAAAAGCCAACTGACCTTAAAAATAATGTTATGATACTTTGCCAAATTTGAATTTCTTGCCGAAACAAATACATAATTGGCCTTTTTATTATCATTCCTGTGCAAGTTTTTACATACATTTTTAGCTGTAATACTTTTATAGGCCAGATAATGAAAATATATTTCTTCTACCCCTTCCTCTTGCTAGGGAGACGGGAGACTGGTGTACTGGAGGGATGATGGGGCAGCTTTATCCATTCATTAATTCTTTTTGAGGGGATTTTTTTATCGCAATCGCTTCGGTGCCACTGCCAGTACTGTTAGTACTGCCAGTACAAGGGGACAGGGGTGCCCGATACATATTGTGAAGCTCAACTTACTAATAATATAACAAAGGCTTCAAAGCTCTGAATCCGCTCGAGTGGTATTGCGATATCTCCGCTATTTGTCTTTCCGGGAGTTCTCCTATTCACGGTTTAACATTATATTATTTATGCAATTTTGAGAGCTCTTCACTTGAGTTAGTTCTTTCGTTTTACTAAGCGAATAAGTACTTGTTTCGTTTCCCGAGTTTATTTATCCTTTAAGCAGTTTTCGTGTTTTATCATGCCAGTTTCTCTAATTTTATTTTTTCTTTGTTTACAGGTAAGAAAATACGCTTCCAATAATTGCAACGCAGAGCTTCCGAACGTATCAGTAAGTCTACTCCGTCTAAGTTGCGAATTTTGTCAATAAGAGGTATAAGAGTATGTGTATGAAGGTAGGTATGTTGAAGGTGACAAACGCGTACGCTTTCGGGCGCTGTACAATATATGTACATAAAGTGAGCAGTGAGTGGTGAGTGGTTAGCTGCACAGGTAGATGTAGAGAGAGGTATATGTGAATATAACGGGGCGCCAGATCCAGGGCCAAGGCTGGCGGCGGCTGGTGGCTGGTGACGTCACGGGATGTGCCGCCGGGAAAGCATTTACATACCGCATTACACACGATCACATAACTCTTCTTTAAGCAGCGAGTACTGAGTACTGAGTAGGTCGCTATTCCACTACCTACGTCATATTATTACAGCCTTACTAACAGGTGCTCGAGCCTTTTATTCTCTATCGAATTATAAGTTACTGTTGTGAATTGTGAATGTATTATATACTTTTCGCCAGCTTTTTGCTATCATTCAATAGTTGTGCCTTGTATTTATTTAGCTATATACAAAATCTTTTTTTTTTCTATTTCCAATGTGCAATTCAACAGCAGTAACAGGATAATACAAGTTAGTTTCGAAGGAATCTCGGCCTTGGATTGACAGTTTCTCCAATATGAATTCCAGTGTGGTCGAGGGGTAAGGCTCTTGACTCGCAATCCCGGCGTGGGCAAATAAATTTTATTTGATTTATTCGTGTTATTTCACAATTAATTAGTGCTACGACGAGTGAGGCGGCAACCAAATATTAAGAAGGCCTCCGACTACAAATTATGCCGCTACGTAAGGGGCCGAAGACCAAAAGGTCTCCCAGCCAAGGGGAAACATTAAATATCGGGGAACAATTAAAAATATTGTCCCTGAATATTGAGGGAACATCTCTCTCAAAGGTGGACTTTTTACTAAAAACACTCCCCGACAAAAACGTCGATATTCTTCTGCTTCTCCAGGAAACCCATATCGCAGATTCACCATACGAAAGAAGAAGACAATTCATTTAATATAATATAAAGTATATTTGCGGCACGTTCCAGAGTGGAAGAAGATACTCTCAGTATCGGCCTGGTTTAAGACCACCATTCAGAATTGAAACGTTGCTTTAGCCGTGTTTGGTGACCAGATTTGAATAGCCAGATACTTCCCCACCTTCCTCTTCACATCTTTTTCCCCTCCACACTACCTTCAGCCTCACGATTGATTTCTTATTTTATTTATTTACTTTTATTTTAGTACATAAAACAGGCATGTTGGCCAATGGTGATGCCATGGGCGATCATTCATCGTTTCCAATGTTACTACGCCTCTTAGGTCTACCATAAACTGGGGGCACTGGGGGTGAGAGAGGGTTTTCCTAAAGCCTCGATGACACACGGCGAGTTTACAAGCTACTGTCTGGGAAATTCACTATCTGTTTAAACTCGCCCAGTGTCATCGTGTTACTTGCTAACTAGCAGCGACTAGCAGATTGTTGACAATCTACGAAAAAAAGTTGAAAGGTCGTCAACTTTACTCGCCTACACGCTTGCTCGTGATTGGTTTATTTATGTTTCCAACATGGCTTCCGATAAACAGCTGATTTCGACTGTCAAAAACATCTGAAGAATTAGTTCACGCAGGCGTCGTTATTCTTGTTACTGGCACTAGCAGCGGCCTCAGTTTCCTACGCTTCTGAGCTAGTGGACAGTTTTGTGTGTCGTCATGACAATCTCACTCGCCAATTTACCCGCTTTTAAAACTTAGTAGATAGTAGCTTGTAAGTCGCCGTGTGTCATCGAGGCTTTAAGTCATTTTTAATCTTTCCACATCCTCTACCTCTTTACAACACAAACACTTATCATCGTCGTTCAGTTACAGAATGTACCCCGGGACATCCAGCTTAGTGATTCTATATCCTTTGTGGGATCGTTATCGAGAAAACGAACGTGATCTTCTGTCAGATTTGTGTGATTTTTACATATTTACTGTCACATATTTTAGTTTAGATCGTTACACGCGAATTCCTGCAATAAATGCATGATTATTTATTCATTTAATGTACGTTGTACGTAGAAAAAGCGAATAAATCACATAAACCTGACAGGAGATCACGTCCCACAAAAGTGTACGAATAAAAACAAAGCGGGTTTCGGTTTTCTGATTAGTCGGCACATGGGCGGCCGACTGGCGCAGGCCTGCTGACAAGAATGTTTGTATGTCAACGTATCAGACCGAACATAGTGAAGGCAGGTTCAGATTTGTGTCCGCGCGAGGCGGCGCGCGCCGAGAAGCTTTACCGGAATGAATTCTTAATTCCTGCTCGCCGATGACGCCGGTCAGAATCTGATATCAAAATGAGCAACCTGTTAATTGCCGCTGTTTCCAATCAATCGCCAATCTGGGATAAAAGAAATACATTTCATAGCACCAGAAATGTTGTTGACAAGTGATGGAATGAAATCAACAAGATAATATTTTGAAATAACCTCAAATGTCACAAGTGAATTCCTTTCAGGCACGTACTTAACATATTATCATGTTCTCCTGGGTTTTTTTTTCATATTTAAAGATACCAATAACCAAATACGATTGTTTTATTCCATAATTTCAAGAAAGGATTCTCCAAGACTAAATAATCATCGTCTACGAACTCGACATTTCGTAAAAACTGACAGCTGCTGTCAGGCTACCGCGCAGGTAGCGCAAGTTTTATCCGCGTTCTGTTTGCCGCCGTCAACTGCCGCCGGTGTAACAGGGCACTGAACGCCGTTAATCTGAAAACTGTAACCCGCTTTAGTTTTGTTCGTACCCAAAGACGCTCGGTAGATCGGATTGAGCTCATTCCGCGCATGTTTCGCATTACATCAGAGAGACTAGAGATGTGTGAATTTAAAAGGGAACAAAAACCAATGTTTGGGCCGGTCTGGGGAACCCCGCTGTACTGCAGTGAAACCGTCAGCGTCCGTCGCTTTTGTGTCATTGTGTTACATAATGCAACATTATATATAAGTCGAGCGAGCCGGCTGTCAGCTGTCAGAATCCATAATGTGACTAATTTATGTAGGTATGTACTCGCTTGATATACTTTGCGATAACGGTGAGAGAGGGAGTCACACGTCACCAGACGACCTTGCCCCTTCCCCTCTTCTGCCCGCCCTCTCGCAGACGTCCTTCCGCAAAACATAATGAAATGCCTAAACGAACACAATAGCTAAGTGAGCACTACATACATGTACAAAAAAGGTCACTATTAACCGTTTCATAATCATTATTATGGAGGTATTGTATCGATTAAAAGTGATTCGTGACGTTGCTTATTCTGATAAGCTTTTTTTCTTTGCAAGCAGATACATACTTAGATTCTTTATCAGAGCGACCAACGAGTATTTATTTACCTATTTTAAATTATGTATATTTGTTCTGCTAAAGTCCCCGTCGTTGCTCGGGCTCTACACAGAATTTTTCGAAATCAGAAGTAGACAAGACTCAATTTGGGAGGCGGGAATGGGTATCGCCGCCCCGGGAACCTTTATTGGATAACCAACACCTCTGCCATAGGTCACCCCAAGTGGTTCGCTACGTTTGGTGATTTAGCAGGGGTGCCCGGGTTCATGGGGTGAGATTTGTCTAGGTCTTGGAGGCGGATGACCGGGACATACTCAACCCCAGATTCCTACCAACCCCTTAAACCTTTTTCCTTCCCAGAACTCTCCTCTTCTTCCTTTCCTTAAAAAAACCCTCCCCACAGCATCCCCAAAGATGACATAGGCCCTGAGGGAAATTATTTTCCTCGGGGCCTCCTGTGTGGAGCTCATGTAAAAAAAAGACAGTAATTTTCCTCTTATTTTGATCGGCAAGTGTGAAAATTTTCAACAATATGAACATTCTGCTAGAAGGGGTTAGGATGTTTTTTTTTTAAATCTCGTTTAGATAATGAATGACCTTCCTGTTTTGAAGGTCACGTTTGCAAAATTTCATCAATCTCGGAATAAAACTTGATTTCTAGATTTAAAAAAAAATAAACCTACAGCGGAATCTTCTTGTTTTATTACAAACATGCAAGGCAACTGTTTATTTTTGTCCGTCGATGTTAGTGAGTTTGAAATGTAAATAGAGTAGGTTTATAGTTTAGATGGGTATATAAGGGCAGAAGGTTTAACGGTAGTTGGGTATGCCAGGGTCAGTGCCGAACCATCTGGGCCTTACTGAAACCCAGCTGATTTACCTGATAACCAATCTTTATTGGGTCATCGACACACCACACCTATGATTCGCAATTCGCAACATCCAATTTCGAACAACTGACAGAACTCCATTTAAAGTAAATCAAATTTAATAGTGTTATTATTAATTTCTGCAAGTGTATATTAGTTTTACTGTGACAGCTGTTTCTGCGTTTAAAGCTATTTTCAAATTGGGCCAAACCATCATATCTGAGCTGGTCACTTAGAGTAACACCAAGTATATCAACGGGGGGCCTGTTCGGAAGATTGCTTCCGTTGAAGGAGACTAGGTTTCATTTCGATCCCTTTTAGACGTAATTGGGTCTTTGAAACATTGAATTCAACGAGATTATTTTTACCCCAAGAGAAAACATTCTCGAGGTAACCGTCCATTCTTTGCTTCAAAGTCCTCCGAGCCCAAATCGGGTCATTAAACACGACTAAAGCAATTTTAGGCAACGTTTCGATTGTGTTAAATCCTTGATGTCATCCATACAATTTTTACTTTGTCTTCCTGATGCTCTTTTTCCAAAGATCTTCCACTTCAGAATCAGTTTTAGAAACCCCTAGGTAGGTAGGCATTAAAGATTGCAGAGAAATGAAATAATCTTAACGTTGAATTGATATTGCAATACTTGTATGTACATATATAAAATAGTACGCACACGTACTTTGGTTTAGTTTGGACGGGGTGACGTAAGAGTATGTGGGGGTAGGGACAGAGAGTGCAGCTTTGGGTATTATCTTTTCCCAACAGGTTGTCGCTAATATCGTTCCGGGTGAATTGGTGTGGGGTACGAGACTCGAGTTTAACAAACTCTCCCGGATCTCTCTGTGTGTATGTGTATGGCTACAATATTATATACACCACAGGCCCGAACGAATATAATAACGTATAATGAATGAATGGGCTATGACTGTGTGGGTAACCGGCACCCCCCATTCATTAGGTCGGGTATATACATAGTACATAGGTAGGTACTAGGTACCTGCTTACAAAAGGGTCACTACTAAATAATGCCGGTCTTATTAATCTGCGTGAATCGGATTCCAACACTTACGAAATTATACGAAAAAAACTATTAACAGCGTGTAAGAAAATACCACAAAAAATGACCCGTAAGAATTAGGATTCGAATGTTCAAACCAACGTGCAGTAATATGTTGCATTGTTGGTTATCAACATTTTCACGAGATTGTGATATAAGAGCATTTGGACCGTTTATAAATATCAACATGCAATCGTAAATAGCATTAAGTTTAGGCCAGAACAATCATAATACTGTTTCGTTGCACAGCGATTACCGCAGACGTGATGTACCCAATGACTCAACTCGCAAAGGCTGAAACCGCAACTAGTGAATTTACATTCCGTTACACGATATGGAGCAAACAAGTGGTAATTGAAATAGCATTAGTTGGTTGCTCGGTGGGTGGGTAGTGGCAGTGGGTACTCTGCGCTGCTGTGGGTACTGTGGGTACTCGCCGTGAGCGCATTCCGACACTTGAAAAATGCATATCGGAAGGTGAAATTCCCTTTCTCGGCTTTAGTCCGTGAAACAGGTTTGTCTCGTTTCACTGTCACTGAAAGTTGAAGGGCACTTACAATGTGAGTACATATATTGCGACTAGTTACCGTAATGACATTACGCAAAAACTTGCCGGCGTACTCTCTCGCCTCATTTCGCGGTCTCTGTCAATAGTCACTAGGTGATTTACTGCAATTATGCATTTAAACTTAATCCCAATTTCTGAGGATGTGGACGCCTAACAAACGAAGGTAGAGATACTGTCACTAATTGGCTCCAGGATGTTGGAACTCTTGTGCGGTATCAAATGATAAAACATATGGAATTTGACCGAAACGTTCTTTCACCTCTCGCGTTTTTAAACCTCCGCCACTTTTGACAGAGCTTCAGGCGTCATGAGGACGAAATTAACCTTCCAGTATCAACAGTATCAACACTCGCAGTTGTTACGAGTATGTTACTAAAGATAAGTTCGGAACACTCAGAATCAATCTCGTTCTTCCATTAGCATCCTGCCGATTCACGTCATCTTATTCGGAAGCTCAATAATGTTCACAAAGACGTAGATCGGCGAATTGTTGACTGTAGCGAGTGGCAAGTGAATGTAATACGCGTACTGATATTGCATGATGTACCGCATCCCATTGACTAGTCACTAGAGACTAGAGACTAGAGCACGGAGATGAACAAACGGATAAGCCCGCCATCCGAACAGCTGATGAATGATCTGTATAGTGTGTAGTGTACACAAAGAGGAGGTGGGTACGTGTTTATAGACAGAGACGAGACGGAAGTGCAGCGCGGGGGCAATGAACCGGGAAACCTTTATCCCGTCATGTTATTAGGAGCTCACTACCGCTTCTGGCGCCCGTGGCCTACATACACACACACACACCGCCCGTGTCTGTGTAGTGGTGGAGAGCAGACTCCCATTTCAAGGTACATACACACAAATAAAAATGTGTGAGTGAAGTAGTATATAGGCGGCGACCTTGCGGAATTCCCTTTTGCTCCCCCTTTCCCCCCACGCCTCCCCTGCCAGGCCCCGGCCCGAACACCACCGTGTCGACAAGTCTATGGATAACAAACCTTTTTACTTTTTTCTACCCAAATCATTTCGCCTCCGGTGATTCTTTTACTGTGTAAATATTTACATCTTCGCTACATACACTTGTTTCTTATGTGTTGCTTTGTATGTTGGATCACCCAGCACGTGTGTTATGTGTAATGTTACTATGTCACACTACACGATGTGTAAACCAATGTTGTTATTACCAAGTCACGGATATCTGTTACACGGTTATGGTAACGTTATGTTATAAGAAACTAGTCTCAGAGCAAGTAATATCTATCTAATGAGAATGAGTAAAGTCTGTTAGTTTCACGCCGGTTTCCCACACCCGCCGTTTAGGATCAGCTCTCGTCTTTCCGAGGTTAGTACTTGTGGGACTATACACCTATATACATAGTTGTGGTACTTAGGAGATAAAGTAATGTCTGCCCCCAGAGGAGATGAGGGGGTAGTAGGTAGGTAGGGGGATTGATTTGCAACTCTGCCTTGACTTTGAAAGTGAGATTGCAAAGTTTTGAACGTCCCTCCGCCTCGCTTCCCTTTCTGCTGACGTTGCGTGACGTCACTCGTGTCCTCAGCAAGCTTTTGACTCGGAACTAACGGTACTGGAATACAATTGAATGGATTTACCGCCATTTGTTTCGTATGGGCTATATTATCTTATCTTCACGTGGGCTTGGCTTGACTTTGGATAAGGCTCATTGCCAGGTTTCAACATTGTCAAGGACTTCAAGATGCAGTAGAATTAGAAGAGTAATTGCTTTAATTTCGGAATAAATTCAAGTGCATATGTCCTGTTTTTCCCGCCAGTGATTCACTTCTTTCAATTGCATTCTAATTTATTTTTGACTACGCTAGGCAAGCGGTAAGTATAAAAATGAGGTTTCTTTTGAAGTGTCCTGTGTAAGTATCTCGTCTGATAACTGAAAATAGAGCATGGATAGTGTGTTTTGTCGTACGCACATAAGCGCTTCAAGGAGTAATAACATCCGAAAGATTTTTTCCTTTCCGCGAATCAGCGGCAGTGACGTCACCGTACATATCCACCACATACGTGATACTTCACCCGATATTCTGGTGACGCGGGACCGATTCCGTTATAACATATATACTATGCATTATACATACTGACACAGGCTCCTGGGTGTGTAGCCGAGATGGATGAATCTGTCGCCCGCTATTATATCCGGGCGGGTGTATTTGTGTCACGGCGGATCCACGTGGAGATCTTCCTTCATATCATATTCATTATTCATGGTCAGTCTTGCCTTGCCCAAAGAAATGGGAACTGGTCGGGAAGCGTATTTTCTTTTCCGTGTTCAATAGAAGGCAACCTTGCCTCGAAATCAACACGGGTTTGTAACGCTATTTCACCTTCCAAACCCGTGTTCAATAGAAGGCAAGCAGCATCCAATTGTGCACGGGCTTGTAACGCCGATTCTCTTTTCAAACCCGTGTTCAGTACGAGGCACGCGTCCTCCGAATTGTTGCTTGAAATGGCTTTAGTCGTGCTTGGTGTCCAGATCTATAATATCCAGGCACTTCCCCACCTTTCTCTTACACATACATCGGGGATGTCAGTCTCCGGTTAGCAGGGATTGGTACGATATTCAAATTAAAAAGAAGGGATTTAATTGATTTTGAATGGCGGTAGGAATGTTAATAAGAGATTGTAAAACCTAGGAAATAATTGTATTAGTACCTTTTTATACTGATTATGATACTGCACAGTGACTTGATTACAACCTACTGCTAGTTACTAGTTAGGTACCTCTACTACCCTACATAATAGCAAATAGTAATAAATGTTCAAGTGTTTTCCACGTGTGATTAATGGTTAAATTTCGACCTTGCCCCAGGTCAGTAATATTCCTCTTGGCCCGACTGCCTCTCCCCTCCCCTTCCCCACCCCATTAAACCCCTTAATGGCCACCTAATTGCGGGATTTGGGGGATATCCCCAGAGATCATTTCACTACTACCTTCCCAACTTCCCACCCACTGAGGGACCCTCGTCACCTTATAGACGTCCTGCTCGCGTGCCTTCCTAGAGTACTTACCTTCTACCTAGCTAAGACATTAACCTCAATTTATTTATGAATTAGACAGATTTCACTACCGTTTCGAGCTTATCTGTCATCGGGGGCGGGATTATCAGATTAACTAATACTTTCACAGAAGATAGATTGCTAAATAGGTACCCACGACCAATGACGTTATATAAAATAAATAGACTTGCCATAGTCTCACAAACTCAAGATATAATGTGGAAATTAATCAACACTCTTCTGTTTTCAGCGATTTTCAATAATTTCTTAATTCAAAAGTTATTCATGTATGATAAAGATGGACGCTTAAAAGAATATGTGCGTATGGACGAAACAAAAGATAGAACGCGGGTGGCATTTTCGTATTCAAAATTCAAAAGTTCCATCGAATTCCTGTCTCAAGGCCGACTAAAGTAGGAGGCCTGGGCACCAGTTGAATTTTGAGGTATCAAATTTTCAAGCTATAATGAACAACGATAGTTTGCAAATGGCGTTGATTCTTATTGTATTTCTTGTTTCTGCTGATTTGTATGTTGTTTTACCGCAAGCAAGTAACTAAAGAATTATTAGATTATTATTATAAAAAGTAAATTTTACCTAGTGACTGCATCGACTTAGTAATTTGGCTGTTGCGCATCCAGACCTGTACTTTAGTAGGCCTTGAGTTCTCTAATGACGCATAAAATCTTTGGGCGGAAAGCAATTGTATTATTTTTATAATCGATAATAATAAGTAATTTGCATGTATTTACAAATGAAATGGTATTCCTTCGCTTTTACTACTGTTTACCGTGTAATGGAAACATTTTCTCATCACACAGGAGGGAAGTTTGGCGCTTTTTAATGTAATTTACTTACTAGTAGGAGACGACCTTACTTGACGTGTGACAGTTTAGTACTAAAGTACTAGAAATCGAGTACTCTACAATTGTCTTGTTGTTGGCTTCCCATTTTGAGATTTCTACCCCGCGTCTAAAGTATGTAACGTCTTTGCCCACGACCCATAAATAATGTAATGAGTTACTGCCGATAATTAGAAAAGCGTAGGTGTATTTTACAGGTACCTGGAAAACAACTACAACCACTAGTACAGGGAAATACTATTATTTGTTTACACAATATCCCCCTAAATCTCCTAGGGAAAGTAAATTTCGTAAATAATAAGAGACATTGTACAGTATTCATTTCCACGTAACATCACCTCGCTTTATGGCACGTCAGATAATGAGATCCACTAAAGTACCTATGTAATGATTTACCTTAATGAGTTTCTGCACAGTCCCCGCCTACATTGCTTGAATAACCTCTCGGCTTTTGGACAATCAATCATTATGCTAATGCTAACTTAGGGTACCTAGGTTTTTTTTTTTACATGAGCTCCACACAGGAGGCCCTGAGGAAAATAATTTCCATCAATGTCATCTTTGAGGATGCTGTGTGGAGGTTTTTTTAAGGAAAAGGAAGGAGAGGAGAGTTCTGGGAAGGAAAAGGGTTTAAGGGGTGGGTAGGAATCTGGGGTTCAGTATGTCCTGGTCATCCGCCTCCAAGACCTAGACAAACCTCACCCCATGAACCCGGGCACACCTGCTAAATCACCAAACGTAGCGAACCACTTGGGGTGACCTGTGGCAGAGGTGTTGGTTATCCAATAAAGGTTCCCGGGGCGGCGGTACCCATTCCCGCCTCCCAAATTGAAAAACTAGGTGTCTCGTTTTACAAAAAATATTATTTTGGCGGTTTCTTTCTGCTTCAAAGAAAAAACTTGGAATAATATTGATGTGCATGCACAACGCACGCACCCATATTTTTTTTTATTTTTTTTTATCTAGTACTTAACTATATAATATTAGAAACATGTTAGTTAGATGTATATATAAAATAGAAAATTTATTCGAAGTCCTCCTCACTAGGAGATCCTATGCTGAGGGGGACTATGCTTTGGATAAGTTTTTCAGCGACTTCTATGGTTTAACTTCATTGTTTGGATAAGGTTTTCCAGAAACTCCTATGACGATGTTTTAAGTATACTAGTAAGTTCATTTTCCGACAGTTCCTTCAACCACATTTTATGTCCTTAATGTAGCTAATTTTTGTTCAATTTGTTTGATACTAAGTGGATACTATTTGATACTATTTTGATATATATTTGGTACTAGTTTGATACTATTGATGTTAATCTTTTGTGCATTGATCGGTTTTTAACGAATCGTTAGTGTAAAGTTGGTGATGTTTGTTGCATTAGTGAAGATTGATTGGCTGATGTGGATTGTTGGCTGGCAAGGAAGGTGTCGGTGGTGGGCATATGGGGCATGGGGCATGCGGCAAGCCTCGATTGCGCCTTGTGCCTTGAGCCTCGCCCCAGCTGCAGTCTGCAGTGGCGGATGTAGGACTGGTCTGTATCCTGTATCTCTCCCACCACCCACCACCTCCACCCAGCCTCCCCGCACTGCCTGCTGCTTACTGCTTGCTCTGACTAGCTCAACTCGAGATGCTGATTTTGTTTGCTATAAAATACCGCAAAAACTTTTTAGAGCTTGAGCACACAGAGAGCGGTCAGAGTTCTGCGTTCTAGTGACCGTTGACCGCTCAAGAGTTCCAACGCACACAAGCGGCGTTCAAATTCTCGCGTTCTAGTTTCGTTTGGGTCTTTGCACATGCAACATGTCACTAGAAAGTTCATCATCCGATGAAAAATTATTGTTCCAGTGGAGCTTAGCAGCTTCTAAAAAGAAAAGGAGGTATTGGGTGCACCCAATCAACACAGCGCGAAAAGAACAAGGCAAATTTAGTAGTACTTTTCAGGATTTACTTAAAGATGAACAACGATTCTATATTTATTTTCGGATGTCGATTAATAGTTGTTCATCGAATTTATTTGTTAATCGAATTATGTAACGAATACGATATGCTTTCGTAATATTCTGTAAGGTTTCCAGTCAACTGCCGGGTTTGCAAACTCAGAAATCGTGGCGTTCTGGCGTTCTCTGCCTCGGCGGGAAAAGAACTCTTAGAACGCGACGTTCCGTTTTGACCGCCGCGGTCTGACTGCCCGCTGTGTGCGTTGTTGTTATAGTATCAGTACATTCTAATGAACGCCGAACGCGGAACTCGGAACTCGGAACTCCTGACCGCTCTCTGTGTGCTCCCGCTCTTAGATATTGCAACAAATCGGTCTCAAATTTCCCCGCATCCTCATTCGTCATTATATTGACCAGATTCAAAAATATACAATATATTATAATTCTATTATCCATTTTGTAAATAGAATAGGTAGCATTAGTAGGTAGGTACTACCGCTAAATTATTCAGTGTGTCGTAGGTAGGTATGTCGATAGACTCCAGATACTAATATCTACAGCCTGTATGTCGGACGAATATTTACAGCTCATATGTTGAACTAATATCTACGAACTTCAGAGTGTTGACTAATATCTACAGAGCTAAGGTAGGACGAATATCTATGACGGTCCCAGTGTTGACTAATATCTACAGAGCGTAGGTTGAACTAATCAGCTAAATGTGTCCAATAGTCCGATATTAGGGATTTTTACATACATAACGAACTAACTAACTAACCATCACGTCGTTTCCCCCACAGGGGTAGGCAGAGATGACGGACCGCCAACAACTCGGTCTTGGCACACACTCTTTGCCTCACTCACATTCATACATCGTCTCATACATACTCTTCTATTATTCTGACTTTTGACATGGCCCGTCTCAAGTATCTGGTTCACTTGATCGTGCCATGTCTTCCTCGGGCGTCCCCGACTTCTTCTAGCATTCACATTTGCATCATATAAAATACATACATACTCACATAATTACATCACATACATACATAAATTAAGTTTTTTAAAGTGCATTACGCAATATTACGTTATTCCAATATGCTATACATAATTGCAAATCCAACCTCTGCCAGTGCTGTAACTTTGGTTCTCATAGATATTAGTCGGCAGTTTGAGCTGTAGATATTCCCCAACACTTTCGTTCTCATAGATATTAGTTCGATTTTTCAGTTTTTGGAATTCGTGTAGATATTAGTAGACGCCTCCTGCCGATATCGAGAAATGTACGAGTACCTAGTGGTAAAAGTAAATTTTAACTTTCAATAAATCATCTCGGCTCGAGCTCTTTGATCTTATCAAAACATTGGACGATAAAGTAGGTATTTATAATCAGAAATGAATTTACAAAGTTCCTGTTTAGGTAGGTAGGTATATAACTAGGTAGGTACGTACTGACTCACTTAAAAGTTCACCCGTTGAATAATAATAATAGCGATGAGTCACTTTTGAAATTCTACAATCGGTAGTAACGAAGATAAGTACTATAGGTAGTACATAATTCATTCATTCAGAAACGATAGCCACCTAACGATCCGTTTATTTACTCATTACATACAATATAATATACCTAATATGTACAATGTACAATACAAATTATGCCCGATCCGATCCGGACGAGGAGCAGTCGGAGAGTTAGGCCGCGGCTCCGGGCACGGCGGGCCGGCGGCCGACTCGCGGCGCCCGCTCTGCCCTCCTAGGTACAGAGAGCTACACAGGTCGGCCGGCTGTGGCGAACATTCGCTCGCGTGGAGCGCGCTGCCCCGACTCGCTATTGCCACAGCTTTAAAAACCAACCGATAAATAAATTCCCAAATCCGTTCTCGCAGCGACACAACTTCCGAATGATACAATACATCCTAGTCGTGTGTATTAATTAAAGAATTTATGAAAGCTTTTAGATGTTTATAAAAGTAGCAATATTTGGTTTGGTGCGTTTTAGAGTTGTGGCGGTGTTGCGTTTGGTCGGTTGGTTGCGGGGCGCGTGTTGTGTGCGCCGCCAGCGCTGTGTAGAGAAATCGGCCGCGGCAGTTGCGAGGCGGCTGGCGGCACTGACGTAATTCCCTCTCTCGCCCTACTCTGTGACTCTGTGCTTCGTATTCCGTAGTCTGTAGTCTATAGCCTGTACTCTGCTCGGCGCTCCGAGCTTCGACTCCGGTACTCTAACTCCAGTCCCTGTTCTGTTTATCACCGCCGCTCGCCCGCTGTCCGCTGACGTGTGACTCTTGTACTTCTATTATACTAACTTCTCTAGTGCGAATTGCGGTTCCTTTCCTTGGTGCTTTCTGAAGTTCTGTGACAGTTGCTAGTTACCAGTTATCAGTTACCAGTTCCTCCACATGACCCATCCATAACATTGAGTGGTGAATACTTAAGTTCTGTGCTTTGATTCCTCATTTATATATCTTCTTGAGAAGCAGGAGTAAGCTACGTGCAACTGAATCAACACAAACTAAATAGTAAGTATCCAAATCGTTTGGACATTTGATTGTTTTCCGTTATGTCTTGTACTGATTGTATTTCCTTCTCTTAACTAAAAACATATTTAACACCCTTTCAAACAGCTTTTCTGCACAAACTGGGCTCGTCTTTTTGGCCCCATGACTCACAGCAAAAGTATTTTTCTTTCGAAATGTTACTTCACGTTCTTACTACGAGGTTGCTTTGTTTCATACCCAATGTTGTGTTGCTTTACTTTAAAGAAGTCTGGAAGCTCCTATGTTCACGACAGACGAGAATATCTGTGCATGGTGTGTGGACAGACTCTGTACACACGCAAAGCTATGGAATTTTATAACTAAAACGACCAAATACCGTTTCTCGGCGAGAGGAGCCAAAAGAAAGCGGGAAAGATACTTATTTGGCTGTCCTGAACTGGTGAATTATATATTACTACGTGAACCCAATGCCTTGACAAATAAAACTAAGATAGACTAACAGATGATATTTTAAAGAAAGATTATCATATTCAGTTCAACATTTCACGAAGTCAAATAATTGTCAAAAACTAGCATTGTTCGTTGCTAATGAAAAGTTTTTGTAAACAATGCGCGAATTCCCATACAACATGCACGGTTGGTCGGCTGATTGTAAACAAATGACCCAGAAACGGTTATACAAACATGTTGATGTGTTATGTAACTCCAGATAATAAATATAGAGTAATAGGTAAACGACAAGTGCGACCATAAAGACAGCTGTTTTTATATACACGCATAGTTCGTACATATGTATACACATTGTAATCTCACTCGCACCACTAAACAACACACGCGACTGTAAAAATCAATCTGCCATAAATAATAAAAGCACGTGCTACCAGTCTATATATACTACACAGTATGTGTATTCTGTAGGTACCTCGTTATGTGGGTATAAATATACATAAGCGGGTCTTGACTTGGCACGGTGTGTGTGTGTGTATGTGTGTGTTTGTGTTTTGTATACCAGCAGCCACTATTCATGAATCTTTATGCTTTATTATTTATTCGAGCATTTCATTTCAATAAAGTTTAGGACGAGGAAAGATGTTTACTACGGACCCGTTTATTGAGAACTGAGTAGGTACCGAGTACTGACTGCTCCGTGTTTATCAGCAACTTTTGTTTATAGTATAATTGATTAACGGAGACCGGGTCATGTCGAATATTATAGATTCATTATTTATAAGTTGCAACGAAAATAAACACTTCTCTTTAAACTGTTTTTGACATTACCGTTTTCAGCGTGGCGGTGTGCGAAGACAACCTTGGTTTGGACTTGGTTCTTGGTCCTTAGTGATGACTAGGTACCTAGGTATCTAGAACTGAATAGCCGGGCAACCCCAACCTTTCAGTGGATCTTGTATCTGTTGCTCCTTTCTTTCCTTCTACAAGTACGAAACATCTGGGATCCAGAATCCAGTACAATTCCAGCTCTATTTCACCTATCTTAGTCGTCGGATTGCAATTCTCAGAACATAGACTTTTGGTGCGAATGCCGACTCCAGATACTAATATCTACAGCCTGTATGTCGGACGAATATCTACAGCTCCTATGTTGAACTAATATCTACGAACTTCAGTGTTGACTAATATCTACAGAGCGTAGGTTGGACTAATCAGCTAAATGTGTCCAATAGTCCGATATTAGGGATTTTTACATACATACTTAAATAAATTAAGTTTTTTAAACTGCATACGCAATATTACGTTTTTCCAATATGCTATACATAATTGCAAATCCAACCTCTGCCAGTGCTGTAGATATTCGTCAATACTTTGGTTCTTATAGATATTAGTCAACAGTTTGAGCTGTAGATATTCGTCAACACTTTGGTTCCCATAGATATTAGTTCGATTTTTTCAGTTTTTGGAATTCCTGTAGATATTAGTAAACGCCTCCCGAATGCCGTGTTCATTCTACCGGTATTTCAATGGACATTTTCCGTGTGAAAAAATATCGACTCGTTTTTGCGCAATAGTTTTTTTTAGATGATTTGCCAACTTTTTGTCCTCGCTCTCCAACGTGGATTTCTTTAAGAACCAGGTTCATTCGTTCTTAAAAAAACCATTCACAGAGCATGCGTTGATAATATCGTAAATAATACAAATTTGTTTTGCTGAAATCAGTGCCAATGTTCACGAAATTATGACAGACGGAATAAACCGTTGAAAATGAACTAGGTAACCTACCAATTTTCACTTTCGTACTTTTAAAATTCCTTTCATATCAGGCTATTTTTGAAGTTTATAACGTAAATTTCGGTGAGACGAAAGTATTGAAATTTTTTGAATTTTTAATTTTTTTAAATTTTGAAATTCTAAATTTATGAGTACAAATGGTGATTGAAATTATTTTTGAATGTGGATGAAACCTACGCAATTATTTATGTAAATTGTATTAACTGTACACGTGACTGTATTTGTACATAATATATGAAATGTCGACTCTTCTTCCATCCACAAGCTAAGGCTTTTAATGGAAGACCAGTAAAATTATAATATGTAGCAATTTTAAGATAAACAAATAAATAAATAAAAAAGTCAAATTTTTTGACATGTGTGTATCACAGGCACTGTAAAGTCTGTGTGTCACTGGCTCTGTCTCGACCTCTAAAAGAGGAGCTGCTTTGCAGCTTATCAAGGATTAAGCGGCCGATTTAGCCCGCTTAGACGTGAGCAAGGTTTCTGGTACTTAGCGAGGTTAAAGAGCAAATAATAATAAACCGGGCTAAGTCGGCACTCGGCAGTAGTTCGCTTTGCTCCCTATTTATGTATTGTTTTACACCAATAAATATTACAGAATTTGATGTAGGTAGAACACAAAGGGGCATAAGTGAACCTGAGCGGAGGTATTAAACGGAAAGTCAGCATTTATCTTTACCCAGTTACCGCTATTAACGTAAGAAAATAAATATATCAATAAATATATAGGTACCTGGGAAAGAAATAAATAAATATATGTCACGATACGCAGAGCATGTAGGTACCTAATAAGCACTGGTGGTGACAGATTCGTGTCTTCAGTTTTAGCCTCACTTACTTACCTATGGGAACGTACCCATACTACGTGACCCATTTAGGGGGGGTGGGGTCTTCAAAATACCACGTTTGGTCACAATGGGGGGAGGGGCTTAGGTTTTTATCACGTAGGTAGTCAATCTAAAAATCTTTTTAATTTTTTCCACTAACTTTTTAATATTTTTCCACTTGTAATTATGGGTAGGTACGCATGCGCTCTTGCCGTCACACAACAAGCGCCTTATTAAAGACAAATATAAGCCAAATATATATATTTTTAACTTTTTTTTAGCAAAAAATGATTCAAAACCATATTTATGATTTACTACGTGAAAACTGTAGGGGGAGAGGGGGGTCTTGGAATATACTACACGTGGTCACCGGGTGGGGGGGGAGGGGGGGGGGGTTAACAATTGCAAAAAGTGGGTCACATAGTACACCTTGCTTCAGTCGTCATTCGTATACCTATCTCCTGACACTAGAACTAGAAAGAATCTAAGGACGGGTTGTTTCACAGAATTTGAATAGGTAATTCATCAAATTTCAAAGTTAAGACAGTTTATTTCGTAGTACTTGGATAATAAAAGAACTTGAACAGAACTTTCACAGATCATATTAACATTGATAATAATAATATTTTGTGAAATTTTTTGTGAAAATCACCACAAGGGCGCCGCACAAATTCTGTGAAACAACCCGTCCTTATGCTACAAATTATGCTATTTAAGATTTCATACTTCAGTGCATTGTAGATTCTAAACAAACTTATAATAAATAATATATTTGAACAAAAAATAACCTGAAAATGTAGAACATGGATGCAATCGACCCTGTCAGTAGTAGGTATAACATTTTTGTTGTCAAGATTATCAAAAGAAACTAAAAAGTTGTGTAGAAAATACAGTAATCAAATCACCGTGGTGTGTTTACAGTATCAATTCTGTATACCTAGCAGTTGAATTTTCTAAAAACTACTCCAAGAAAACACGTCAAGTTTATTTGAGGGTGGAGAGGAAAAATGAGCCAGTGTTAGTGTGTGTTGGCTGAGTGGTAGTGGGTAGGTTGTTACAAGGGTCGCCTCATGTACAGGAATTCCAGGCGGTAGATTTATATAATGTAGGCATGTATATAACAGTGGGTACATGTCACGTAACAGGTGGTCTATAAAGACATTCAATAAAATGTGCGGTGAGTTAGGGAGCAGAGCAGAGGGGGAGGGGGGTGGCTAGGGTGGTGGGGTTTCCCACCCGGTTACAGCTACCTAGTACCTACCCACCGCCACCTACCTTATCCCGTTTATCTATATTTATACTCGGGGAATCCGTGGCACTCAAGTGCTACCTCCCATTGTCTGGCCGGTGCCGGTGCCGGTAATGCTAATGGTTCCGTTTGTCTTTTTGCTGCTGCGCTTCCATATAGTGTGGTGCCTCGCTTGTTTTGTTTTGTTGCTCTTTTGGCGGCAGAGAGGGAACTATGTGTTTCAGTGTAAACAAAACAAACCTGTTTTTTCCTTCTTTTTAGAATTCCATTCAGGAGCGCGTAACGTACTACTCGCACTGTATATATGTCGCAGCTCTCGGCCTGCAGTCGCAATGAAGCTGTCATTCAATGTTTTGTGGAATACGGGACCTAAATTTCGCAGACTGCATACGACTCCACTATTTTCGCCTTTTGTTCCTAAACAGAGTGACTAAACGGCAAATCGTCTTGGCCTTACTGTTCTTCTACAAAGTGTTTTGAATTACAGCTGTTGTTTTGACGTGAAATTGCACGCTTTGCATTTAACTTTAAAGGCATACGCTGCTTTATGATTACGCGGTGGTTGCAATTGTTATGGCAAGATTTTACATACCATCGTAATGTTTCTTACGATACGCTCAATACGAGCGGTCTTAGTACAAACAAACAACTTTGTTAGGTTTATTTCTGCTTTTGCAATGAATCCTTTTGCATAACAAAGGAGGGATGGGATGGTTGGAGGTTGGAGGAGGTCGGTTGGAAGCGCCGAGGGCACGGGAGTAGGTGAGGGCGGTCACGATTTCTGTTTTCTATTTACAACAAGTACTTTCTGCCGGCAATCGATTAGTCCAATCTTCACAGACCTGCCTACATACTTATGCAACAACTTCCTTATAGTAAACAAATAGGTAATAACCGTGAATCGTATTATGTATTAGTAATTTAATAAATCATTATTTAAGATTCACACGCATTGATGACTGTATCGCTTCGGAGTGAGAGTGGAGCAATTATTCTCACTTGATGGCATTATGCAGTACGCACTCACCTAGTTTGTTTGCAATTCTGTAATACGTCTGACCGGAGACCGGATGACGGGATCGAAAGTGGTTTATTGTTTTGTTTTCATGAAACTGTCATCGTGGATTGTTGGCGAAACTTTACGTCAAATCACTATTTTGGATTATTTTTTACTACGAATCTGTTTAAATATTATGTATACCAAAATATATGCTTCGGATAAATTCACCTCCACCTTCCCCGCCTTCCCTCTCCCCTCTCCTGCGAACTCCCCTCCCCTCTCCCGCTTTAAATAGACCTATTCAGTCCTGGTATATTCAGATTTACAAACATTTCGCGTGCCACCTATTGCATTTTTTTTTACAAATTTTCATTTTTGTATATTATAAGAACACTCAATCGAATTTGGTATCTAACGTAGGTACCTACCTAAATAAAATAAATATATTTTTTTATTACATTTGGTTAGTACCATAGGTGAGTAGGTACTTAAAATTAATTCACTAATTTAAAGAATTTCGAAAATTGCATTTTGATTGAACAATCATGTCGGACGCCACGCCATACGCGCCGATACAAATAACATCTGTGTACGTGGAATTTCACACAAAACTACTGTTATAATTCAGTTTCGAATTCAAGAATTCTACTCAAGATGTCGCTACTTCCGTCAGCAGCTGTGGACGCATGTGGACGTTTCTTCCCTAGGTATAAGAGTACGAGACTAGTGGGGCGTCAGTTTATTACTGCGTGGAAATGATTTTCATCTCCCAAATATGAGAAAGAATATGAGTTGTCATATGCTTTCATGCACTCGTTCGTTACACCTATTTCTTGACACGTTCCGTACAATAAGTGCTACGGATTTATAGAATTTAAGTATCTTTCCGGATATGGAGAGATTACTTATGGCGTCATTGCCTCTCACAGTTACTTTAAACTCGGTGACTAGCTGTCACTGGATCACAGTGGATCCGAGGAGCAGGTTTTTAACTGCTCGCAATAGTTTGTTAACGTAAAATGTGTAGGTAGATTATAAAATATATTTCCGTTCTTCTTCGTATTTATTACAACAAAAAAATTTCCGAATTTTATCCACCGTGAATTAAAAAAAATCCACACTATTTGTAAACTCCAACATAATATTGGAAGCCCGTTTTGTCGATAAAATAGTCTATGCCTCAAAATCAGTAAAATATTGAAAGTTCCCTGCTGCAGGGCCGGTATATCAGTTGCTCTTTATCCTCGCTTGGTTGTTACGATGAGCTTAGCACTTAATAATAATATTTGGATGATTTGTAAAGCACCTTTTTGTGAAAAATCACCCCAAGGGCGCTGTGCCCGTATTTAGGTGGTGGTAAGCGTAGATATTACCAATACTACACATTTTGTCTTGTTGATTTTAATAAATGGAGAAACGTGTTTCTTTGCGAGACCAAACTGTTATCGTACGTTTCAAAATGTCATTATTTTTTAGTCGGGTTTATGGACGAGTTTGTTTTTTATAGTCCCCCCTTCATTCATCTTGGTGCTCTATTTGAGAGGAACCTAATAATTGTAAATATTATTTATTTGGCTGAATGAGTTGTGCAATATTCATGAAATCGTGACGAAACTAATAGTTAAAAACGGACATCGGACAGGGTATTTGCAAAACCTATACCATTACAACAAACATTTTTTTTTTCTAAAATCTAGATACAATAATCTTTCCAATGTGTATATTAGAATTTCATAATTTGATTTCTAAATATTTAAGTTTTGATATTGAAAATGTAAATTGACTGAACTGGTATAGATTTGGAAATACGCGACCGAACAACTCAACAATGTGCAACTTCATCACTCCTCTGAAAAGTCATTAAAAGTGATGAAAACAAAAACTTGGTCAAATAGATTAGGTTACGAGCTTTTTTAAAATCAAAATCAAATCCTTTCTTTCCTCCACACAAAATCCCCAAAAACAACATCAATTAACTTCATCGGCATTCCTCTTCGCTCAATGAACCATTGAAGTTCATATTGATAAAAGTAATTAGGTACTTAGGCAATTTACGTACAATTCGGCGAGGCAAAAGTAGGTAGGTACATATTTGTTTACGTTAATGTCAAATTTGACAGATGTGTCACTCAAACTAGAGCGTCTTATTCCATCCAATAGTTGCGAAATTATCAGGAATTTTAGACATTTATTTTCTGTGACCAGACTGCAATAATAATACATTATAAGTGATCGATCAGTGATCACTGATCACTTGATCAGGAACAATGCCAAATTATAGCAAGTATGTAGCAGGAGCAGGGTTTTGCGTATGGGGACGGAGACACACTTTCTCTCCAATTCCCCGACATGCAATGCGGGGCATTTTCAACCGAATATAATTTACTTGACTGACCCAGTTTGATGTAAAAAAGGTATATTATTTAATTTATTGAATTTAGATGTACGCATTACTTAGCTATTTGTTCATTTTGCCACAAAATTCGTTTAACCAAATACGTTGTCATTTTCTAACCGCCTGCAGATAAACTTTTGGAAATCAGCGGCATCTACGTATTGGTAGGAGATATAGTTCAGTCTGTTGCTCGTCCAAAGTAAACCACCGCACGTGTGTACGTGCCGATATCGGCTCAGATGAGAGGTTTTATGATAAGCCATTAAACGGGGCAGCCGATGATTGATGACTCACTAATTGTTTACTCCCCAAAAGTTGATGTTCCTCACAGCTGACGGCTGATTGTGGGCGGGCCACTACATTATATCATCCGATTTCCGTGTCTAACCGTCTGGACCGACTTGGGAAAGGTCAGGGAACTCGGATGTATTATTCTATTAACTGCCGGCTCTTGTGTAGCGTGCATGCGTATACCCATCTCTATACCTCTGCCTATCTGCCACCTAGCTACCAGCTACCAGCTACCAGCGAGATAATAGCGGTCCCGGCGCGGTGCTGAGCCACGTGATGCCTAATCCCAATAGCCAAACAAACACTCAAACATTGTCCGCAATAATCGCTATTGTCATTTTAATTGTGTGCGCTTCTCACGGCGACATGCCCATTTCTATTAAGCGGTGTGTTTTGACAGTTTCTGAATGGACCGATTCACTGATTGCGGTACTTAGGTTTCGGCACTTCAAACAACAACTAATATAGGTACACTAGTCTTGTCCGTTTTTTAAAACATATTGTTATAACCGACGATATGTCACGGCTGTCTTCTGGACTTGCTGGATATTTGAATTTCCCTCAAATTTCAGTCTTGCTAATTTTCCAATTATAGCCTCCTGTGGCACTGAAGTCGATTTTGTTACATATTTCGCACCCCTTGTCTTAGAAAAGATACGACAAAAGATGGCATTCTGAAATAATTGGATTAAAAAATTCAATGGCAGGTAATCTCTGTGCTTTCTCTGGGTCTTTCAAGACCCAAGGAAATTATTTTCCTCAGGGCCTCCTGTGTGGAGTAAATGTAAAAAAAAATCTGAAACGCTCGAATCACCTGGTGTAATTGGATATCATCATGTCAGCCATTATTCCTGTACCTACCTTCCAAATGGCGGAAGTTTTTTTTATGTGAAAACTTCTTTAGCACCGTTGTGATTTGAAACTCGATAAAATGAAAAAGGGACACTAAAAAGAGACAAACATCCAAAGGACTTACCTGGGAGATAATGAGATAAAATAATCTGTCTCCTCTTTGTGTGGTGCTTCGTAGCCTCTCCACTCTTGTCTACTTTTCCCCACTCTGTTTAGTTTTCTGAAGGTTTCACTTCTACCGCGTGTGAACTGCACACTTATATTTTTTTTACACAAAGAGGAGACCGATTATCCTAACTCATTCTCTAGCAAGCTAAATCCTATAGATTGTATGTGGTCGCTTTAGTGTCGCTATTTTTCGTTCATAGAGTTTCAAATCACAACGGTGTTAAAGAAGTTTTCATGTAGGTAAATAAATCAATACACAATTCTCGCATTTGCAATAAGCATTTTTTATCAGACTATGAGATAGATGCCTGTAGCTGTTATATTTTTTAATTTTTTGAACAAAAAACTATTTTAACATTGAATCCGTTGTGCTTGCTTATCCGCCCCGAGGTCCGTGGGCCAAAACAATTTTGGAAAGGGGTCCGTGGGCCAAAAGAGTTGGGGAACAACTGGTCTAGGTTTTGGTGGCGGATGCGTTTGCCTACTCAACGTGGCGGGCCAGATCGGGAGAGACTGGATGAGGGAGACCTTTTGACTTCGGCAGCCGGACTCTCTCGACCCATCACCTTGTACCGCAGTGGGAGGAATATATTCATACATCCGTCACTCCTGGGCACCTTGACCCCCGGATTCCTACCCACCCCTCATACCCTTTTCCTTCCCCTATCCCTCATAATATCTTCCTCTCTTACCTTTCCTTAAAAAGACCCCCTACACAGCTTCCCCAAAGATGACTTAGGCCCCGAGGAAAACTATTTTCCCCAGAGCCTCCTGTGTGGAGCTAATGTAAAAAAAATCTTAAAAAACAGCAAAACTTATTTCTCTTTTTAATATGTTAAAAGTATGCGTGGATACATAGATTCGTTCACAGAAGAAACAATCTACTAATACGAGGTAGATATAAAGAGGAAAGATTTGATTGTTTGTTTGCATTGAATAGGCTCCGAAACTACTGAACCGATTTAAAAAATTCTTTTACCAATAGAAAGCTACATTATCAGCGAGTAACATAGTATTGTTTTTGGTATTTGTAGTTGGTAAGCATTTCTTGTTCTCTAGTATTGCGAGAATTTTGTGAAGTGTTAAATGTGGATAAGTTCTTGTAAATGAAAGTAAGTATTTGTTTTGAATATAATTTTTGAATTTTCAGCACTGGGAATTTTTCGAATATGATTGAAGTGGGTGTTAGTATTGGTAACTTAAGTATTATTTTTATTTGGGTTTTCTGAGTTTTAAACACTGTATTAATGTATTTTTTACTGGCCCAGCCCCAGGCAATAATGCCGTATTCCATTATGGATCGTGCAAGTGCGAGGTATATATTTTTTATATCACATATGTTTAAAATATTTCTCAAGTTTTTAAAAAAGTAAATCAACTGTTTAGTTTTCCTTCTTCAAACTTCGCAAATTTATTTTGTGGCATCATTTTTCATATAATGAATAACTTATTACTTTGTATAAAACCACTATATTTAAAACAATATCAACATGTTTCGACAACAATGTTGTCTTCATCAGGATATGTTACTGTGATAATAATGACAAACAAGTATAGACAAATTAGAATCAATAAGAATAAATTATAACATAGACAAAATATTAAAAAGTAGAGGTGATTAATTACTTACTAATCATAAAAATAGTTATACAAAATTAGATTTAAAAATCATTTAAGGGAAAATAAAATTGCATTTAGATAATAAAATTTTTTAAGAGTAATTAATTAAAATAATTAGTCTAAATCAAAAAATCAATAATTATAATTAGTTGTAAGTATTAATAAGAAAATAAATTTAAAAGATGGCTATTTTTAAAAAAGGTTTGGTTATTTATAATATTTAATTTACTATTAATGCTTTTTCTAATTTCTAAAATTTCTAAATTATCCAATTGTATGCCCGTAGTGTTAGTATGTAAAATTTTAAGACCTGTATTAATATCAAAAGAATGACTTGTTTCCAAAATATGGTTGGCAAATTCAGAATAATTATTATTATTTAAACATCTTATATGTTCCTTAACTCGAATGTTAAAATTTCTAGAAGTTTTTCCAATATAAAAAAAGTTACAATCATTACAAATTAATTTATAAACCCCAGATTTGTTCAAAAAATCACATTTATCCTTATTATTTAATATATAATTTTTTAATTTGTTGTTTGTATAAAAAGCTGGTTGTACATTATTTGGCATGTTTTTAATTATTAAATTTGAAATGTTATTATTTAAAAATAAAATTTTTCTCCAATTATTATCATTTTCAACAACATGTTTAGTTTTCCTATTACCGAATCTATATGTTTATCCCATTTTATATAACGGTCGAAGTATATACCAAGATATTTAATATTTTCCGTTTGTGTAATTGGAGGACAATCGCATGGGGTTTGTGTTGATATATCAATGGTTGATTGACAGGAATGTATTTTAAGGTGGATTTTATTGGAGGGTTGGCCTCTAGAATTTATGCTGAAAGTTATGAATTTTGTTTTATCTATATTTAAAGTTAATAAGTTAGCGTCGAGCCATTTTTTAGTAATATTTAAGCCAATTTATACATGGATAATAATTGTATGCAAGAATTGAAAGAGATGGGATTGGGCGCGAAATTGAGTGATCTGAAAGTATCTTGCCTTTTGTGTGCTGATGATGCGGTGCTGATTTCTAACACTATGGAAGATCTCCAGTCTCTTGTGTCTAGGAAGAACGAAGTATGTATAAAGAATGAGTTAATGATGAATGTAAGTAATTCTAAAGTCATGGTGTTTGAAAGAGATTAAGAAAACAGTGTGCAATATAGTTGTGAATGATGAATACTTGGAGCAGGTGCATGAGTTTGTGTATCTGGGAAGTATGTTTACGAGAGATGGGAAGGCTGATAGAGGCTGATAGAGATATTAAAAGAAGGGTAAGTGCAGGTAACTCCATTAATGGAGGGCTGAATGCCGTTGGCGCTAATAAAAAAACTGTCAAAAGAAGCGAAGCTAGCAGTCCACAACGGAGTCCTGATACCTACCCTGATGTATGGCAGTGAGGCATGGGACTGGCAGAGAAAGGATGAAAGTAAACAGAATGCTGTTGAAATGAGATCCCTGAGGCGAATGTGTGGTAAAACGTGTATGATCGTGTGAGAAATGTGGATATCCGCAAAGAATGTAAGGCTGATGTAAGCATAATGAGTAAGATTAAGAAAGGGACCCTCAGATGATTTGGGCATGTAGAACAAATGAAAGAAGAAAATAGTGTGAATAGAATATATGACGCAAATGTGAATGGAAGAAGAAGTCGGAGACGTCCGAGGAAGACATGGCACGTTCAAGTGAATCGGATACTTGAGTGGGGCCGTGTCAAAAGTCAGAATAATAGAAGAGCCGATGTATGAATGTGAGTGAGGCAAAGACTGTGTGCTAAGTCCGAGCTGTTTGGCGGTCGGTCCTCTCTGCCTACCCCTGCGGGGAAACGGCGTGATGGGTAGTTAGTTAGTTCTCTGTCGATTGTCAGCTAGGTATTGTTGTGCACAAAGATATTGAAATATAAGAGATGAGCTATCCGCGAATCCTCAGTTTTTACCGGGTGGGACTGCACTTCCGGGTATCGCCGATATTGTTTATTAATTGTATTTCAATATCTTTGGTTGAGCATCAGCCAATCTAGGCCCCGCGTCTGGTCCAGTGAGGTTAGCTGGATCCACAGTTAGTCGACGGGACAAGCGTGCGTGAATATGAATCATGAATAGGTATAGCCTGATTGATACAATAGGTATCGCGAATGGTGATTGATGAAGTTCGCATAGAACACGTGTCCGGCGCACGGCCACGGCTCATCTCTGTCAGTCGCTATTCACCATCCGCTTCGGAACTGGTTACATCATAAATCATAAAGCACGAGGCAATTAGATTGCACACCTCGGCGTCATCTCGGCATTTTAACCGCTGAATCGTGATATATATATACGAAGCAAACTCAATGTCGTGGTGCCCACTTTCCCTGATAATCGTCATAAAGACTACTAATGACAACTGATGACCCGGTTTTGGCTTTTCCGAGATGTGAATGCAAGACACTTATTGAGCCGGTACTAAGCTGTCCAATTAAACTGTATATATTGGTCTATTTTGAGAAATACATAAGCCTTAACAATGCCCATCTATCAAAAATGAATCTTGCTGTATTCCTAATGGTTTTACACAAGTACCTACCTTGTTTATTTAGTTATTGCTCGGACCACAGTGTCTACCTACTCATGACATTGATTAGAATTTAGAATAGGTAGCTAGAAGATATCATTGTTATATTATTAATAAGTAGCTGACCCGGCCAGGCTGTGGCTAACGAAACACAACGCCATCTACTGGATTGTTACCCAACATTTTAACTAACACCGCCATCTGTTAATTTGTATTCAAATCAAATCCACATCGCCCGCTTGCCAGCCCGCTCGTCCACACCACATACAGACATTCTCTTTTAATTATATATTTCCACCAATTTACACAAAACCTTGACAAATTATATACGTAAACCTTCCTCATGAATCACTCTATCTATTGGTGAAAACCGCATGAAAATCCGTTCAGTAGTTTTTGAGTTTATCGCGAACAGACAGACGCGGCCAAGGACAAAATAGCGGCAAAATAGCCATGACCACATTGGTACGAATAACCGCTTATCTCGTGTAGGTAGGCTTTAACATCTCTAAATATTATAAATTAAAGTCCTCCGTCGCGTCTGTCTGTTCTGAACTCAAAAACTACTTAACGGATTTTCATGCGGTTTTCACCAATAGATAGAGTGATTCATGAGGAAGGTTTAGGTATATAATTTGTCAAGGTTTTGTAAATTGGTTGAAATTTATAAAATATATAAAAGAGAACGTCTATATGTGGTGGACAAGCGGGCTGGCAAGCGGGCGGTGTGGATTTGATTTGTATGCAAATTAACAGATGACGGTAGTTATAAAAGTTGAGTAACCATCCAGTGGATGGCTCAACAACGCGTTCCGGGTCAGCTAGTCATTAATAATGAGATCGATGAGCAACCAAACCCAATCAATATAATGTGAAAAGCATCAATGACAAGTCGGGTTAGTTGGTTGACAGACGTATTGTGTGCTGTTTCGTTTCCTTGGAGATGTCTCTATTTAGATTGGGGCACGACCACCTGCCATTACCATATTCATGAGCCACGTGGCTCGGGCCTGAATAAAAACTTCATAATACAGATTCCTTTACATTGATCTGAGCAAGCAAGCTACCTACCTACTCGCTACAGTCGCTACCTACACCTACTCGAGGATTCGCCGAATGAATGAATCAAAGTGAAATACCTAGGTACCTCATACCACTTACCTACCCACATTTTAGTCCTGGAATTGCTCCCTTATTTGTGTCAAAAGTCGCTGACGATAACGTCAAATTTCTGTCTGCTTGCAATGACCCATTTTATTTTGTTATTATTTCGAGTACCTAGTAGGTACCTACCTACCTATTTTAATTTTCCGTCTTTCAGGACTTTACCTTGTTTACGTTTCTAAATGTAGGTGTAGGTGAGTTTTTCAAAATTATTGAGAAATCACTGACATCGTGCCTAGTATTTTCAATCTATGAATAACAAACAGCCAAGATCACCAAAACTTTTATTTAAGTAGGTAGGTATGTGCCTAGGCAATTTACCTAGAATATATAATTTGGGAGGCGGGAATGGGTACCGCCGCCCCGGGAACCTTTATTGGATAACCAACACCTCTGCCATAGGTCACCCCAAGTGGTACGCTACGTTTGGTGATTTAGCAGGGGTGCCCGGGTTCATGGGGTGAGTTTGTCTAGGTCTTGGAGGCGGATGACCAGGACACACTGAACCCCAGATTCCTACCCACCCCTTAAACCCTTTTCCTTCACAGAACTTTCCTCTCCTTAAAAAACCCTCCACACAGCGTCCACAAAGATGACATAGGCTCTGAGGGGAAATTTTTTTTCCTCAGGGCCCCCCGTGTGGAGTTCACGTAAAAAAAAAAAACAGTAAATTGTTTAACAGGAAGCATTGCTTATTCCGTAAGTTGAAAGTTAGTGATAACTTTGTCCGTTAATAATGTCTTTATTTAAAAAACAAAGATAATATATATTTTGTAAGTTGTTTTGTTCCCATATACAGCCCTCGCCGCAATAAAATACCAACACTAAGCTAAAAACAAACTACGGCGAACAGAAAAGTGAGCCAGCAGCAAGCAGTCAGCAGCCAGGCAAGCAGCAAAAGCAGCAGAGCTAGCAACTTCACCCCGATACGATACGAAGAACGCCGGAGTTGTTATTCAAGTGGGATGGCGTGTTGTGGAAATATCCGACCGTTTCTATAATATTCTCCTCGCGGGGACTGTAATCAAGCGGCGTTTCGGTGCGCGGCGTTCAAGTTGAACGCCAAGTCGGAGCTGGCGAGAGATAATGGATATAAAACAGTATGGCCGCCCCTCGGTGGGGTAACATGGACTCGTCCGTCGGCTAACCTCGCCGGGGCCGGGGCGCGCGAGTCGGCCGCCGGGCGCGCCAGCTGGGAGCCGCCCGTTATCGCGCGCCAACCGACACAGCGAGGCCGAAATTCAAATAATGCCGTCGTTGTTTACCGGCGGACGAACTGGCAGGATTCTTTTTGTATTATTTTTGTCGATATCAAAATGCCAATCATGTTCCACATTTTAATTTGCGTTATTTTTTCCACTTTATTATATCTACAAAAAAGCATAGATACCTATATTATATAGATAGGTAGGTACATTGGCGACGAAATCCCATTGTTTACGATCAGCCGATTAGTATTTGACACGATCAACAAGATAAGCCTTTTGTTAGTATTGGTGTGTGTGTTTGTGTTTTGTTATCAGTGAGTTAAGCGAGACAAACGGAGGTAGGTACCTACCTAGTCGAGGGAAAGAAAGAGATGGATTTAGTGCGTTTGGAATGGGCTCGCTGCAATTAGGTAGACTGAATAATGGCATATGCGGTTGGACTGGTTAATGGGGGAATGCTAATGTTTTGTTGCGAAGATTCCGAATACCTCCACTCGCCTACCTACCTACCTACCTTATTGTGATTTATTGTTATGGTGATCTGCTCAGTCAATGGGTCAGGTGCAAGGGGGAGGGGCTACCAATTAAAACCATAATAGGTGCAACGGTCATTGAGAGGTGCTTATTATTATGACCCATTGTTGTTTTATAATACACAGATCTTTTGTAGGGATAGGGAGTACCTACTTTAAGTGTAGATTTCACGACCCTGTATGTCAGCCTGTATCCACAAGGGTAAGCAGAGAGCAGATCAGACACGGACTGACGTTATCTGATTAGGTACATTCCTTCTGAAATTGACATCATTTGCATTACACCTGTTCGGCGAGGATATGTCGGCATCTGTAATATTAGACATTATTAGGTACCTAGTTAGGTAGGTATATATTTTATGTTATGTCGGGATGATGTATCCCTCTTCTTATTGTACAGCAGAACAAAGTTGCCAAGGTTTTATTAAAATTAAATTGCGGGATAGTATTATTTTTTCTGAGCTTTTTTTCTTTAAACACTGGAGGCCCTGAGAAAAAATTAATTCCCCCATGACCTATGTGTCACCTTTAGGAAGCTGTGTGGAGAGTCTTTTAAGGAAAGGAAAAACAAGGGTGGGAAAGAAAAGAGTATGAGGAGTGGGTAGGAATCTGGGGGTCAGTGTGTCCAAGAGAGGCGGATGCATGAATCCATCTCTCCCCACTGCGAGGCAATAGTTTGATAGAGTCCGGCTGGACAGATCAAAAGATCTCCCTCAATCAGTCTCTCCCGATTCGGTCCGCCACGCAGTAGATGGGCAGACACTTCCACCACCAAGTCCTAGACAAACCTCATCCCCATGAACTCGGGCACCTCTGCTAAGTCACCAAACGTAGCGAACCACTTGGGTTGACCTGTGGCAGAGGTGTTGGTTATCCAATAAATGGTTCGCAGGGCGGCGGTACCCATTCCCGCCTCCCAAATTGAAATTATGATGTTTATAACCCTTTTCCTCTTAAAATAGAGCTTACATTTCTCTATCTTTACATAAATGTAGTGTATTTTGCGATTTGGGGGGGTGCAAGCAATAATTATAATAATCGTGTTGCGTTCATCGTTGATTGCTGTGGATTGATGCCGAGAGATTCACCGTACTTTTTCCGTACTAGGAAGTCGATAACCATTTATTTCGGTTTGTCCAGTGTTAAAGAGTGGGTAACGTCGTGTGTGCTGTATGTTGTGTGTTTAGAATCAGCACTGGTTGCAATAATTCCCAACACGAGGATGATGTCAGACAGTCAAGTCAAGTCAGCGAGCATTACAGCAAGTATATTTCCCATTGTGTCTATAGACAGTTGACACTTGAAATGCATCGATTGCTTCTCAGCGTTATCCGCGATACGTCACCGGTCATCACTATCACTCATCCATTGTCTTCGAGAGATCTTTATTTTTTTAGAAATCCTTCAATTTCCTATTGTTTTACACCCTTCATTATTTATTTATTTATTTATTTATTTATTTATTTATTTATTTATTTATTTATTTATTTATTTATTTATTTATTTATTTATTTATTTATTTATTTATTTATTTATTTATTTAAACGCCCATTGGGCTTTTACATACATTGTTATAAGTATTATTACATTAACTATATGGCATATAAAAGTTTAAGTACATATATGAATAAAATAATTATTATATGTGTAGTACCTACATAAATGTTTTACAAATAATATAGAATACCATTATGGAGAACAGTTTTTTTTTTTTTTTTTTTTGTACTTACAAACAAAAATAACGGGATTGAAATTAATCAGCATTAGTAGGGACTTAAGCATAATCGAAATATAAATTAAATTACAATATTGATTTGTAAAGTTACATATATATATTAAAGTTAAAAAGTCTAAAAGAAAAGAGTGAAATAGATAGAAGCTAAAAAGGGTTTTTCACTATTATTTTTTTTTTTTATTATCAAATCAAATCGTTACCTTAATTTAAATGAGATAGAAAACGTCGTTAAAAATATGTAATCTTGGGGGTATATCTACCTTATAATCGAGTTTTTTTTTTGTTATCCTAAAGCATGAGAGAAAACAACACACGGTGTGCTAACTATGCGACCAAACGTTGTGTACACTATGAGAAATACACACTAGAAATGCCTTCCATGTAGTTTTTCACAGTTCCATGCCAACTCGGAATCTAGTCAACTCAACACCTCTTTGAAAAATCACTAAAAGTTATGAAAAAAAAAAGAAAAATAGCCCATAATTGAACGTAACTTAACCTATTTCACCAATTTTTTAAATCACTTTTAATGATTTTTAAAAGGAGGTATTGAGTTGATTCCATTCTGAGTTGTCCGGTCACCGTTTTTGACGTAAACCAATGTCGCCAAATGACCTTTTAACTATTAGACCGAAACAGACAAATCAAACTATTATCTGCACGCTCTGTCTCTTTAACTGCCTAACTCCCGTATAATAATAATAATAATATTTGGATGTTTTGTATAGCGCCGTTTTTGTGAAAACTCTCATGGAACTCGTAAATAATAATAATAACGTTATTTATTTATTTATTTACGCCCTTATACGGGGCTTTTACATAAGTATGAAATTTACAACGGTATTTTGCAACGAAATATATAGTATTTATTGTACATAACTGAACTGCCTCAGTAACAATATTTTGTATTTGTCTAAAGATAAATTAAAGATGTCCACTGACTTGGTATAATTATTTCCCTCCATTAGTATTCTGGGCAAAGAGGAATACATATGGTATTTAGTTCCAGAATTTCTGCACTGAAATAAATCCTGACTTCTGGTATTACGTAGTGGAATCCGGAAGCTTATCAATTCAAGCAATACCGGACTATCAACTAAATTATTTTGAATTTTATACAGAAATAACAAATCAGTGAAAATTCTTCTGTCTTGACAATTTGAGCATATTCATATCATTTAAAATAGTGTTGTAGTTTAACATAATTGCTGGAATACCCATTTTAAAATTTAGAAAACGTAAGAATTTGTTTTGTATTCTTTCAACAGATTGTACATGTATATTATAATATGGGTTCCAGACAGGAGAATTGCACTCAAGTTGACTTCTAACATATGCAAAACATAACAGTTTAATACAATTTATATTGTTAAAATTTCTAGTTAGCCTAGTTATGAATCCCAACATTTTTAAGCCCTTCTTAGAGATTTCTGTTATGTGGTTAACAAATGAAAGATTTGATTGAAAAGTGATGCCTAAGTCTTTAATTTGTGTTAATGTCTCGAGAGTATTGTTATCCATGTTGTAATTATATTTCACTTCATATGGCGGTTAAATTAGTAATGATTATTGCAAGACACTCATATCGTGAGTAGATGATACCTCCCTCCAAGAGTGAAATTAAAAAATATATATTCATATATCGCTACATATTATAAATTAAAGTCATCCGACACGTCTGTCTGTCTGTCTATTCGCGATAAACTCAAAATCTAATGAACGGATTTTCATGCGGTTTTCACCAATGGATAGAGTGAGATTCATGAGAAAGGTTTAGATATATAATTGTCATGGTTTTGTGTAAATTGGTTGAAATAATATAAAATATATAAAGGGAGCCGGCTGGCAAGCGGTCGGTGTGGATTTGATTTGTATGCAAATTAACAGATGGTGTTGGTTATAAAGGTTGGGTAACCAGCCAGTAGATGGCGTTGCATTTTGTTAGCCACAGAAACGCGTGGCCGGGTCAGCTAGTACGAGTATAAAATTTAACGATTTTTTGTGTTTAGGTATTTTTAGGAAACGAAACAACACCTTCGTTGAGCAAATAGCAAATTTATAATAATAATAAAATTATTTTATTGTCTTTTTCGTCTTTTTGTGTTATTTTACCGGCACAACCACTAAAGAGGTAAACCGATAGAAACGTGTTGTGGGCGTCCATGTGCCTAAATTCGGCTCATTTTTTTTAATGGAAACTTCATTAGCACCGTAGTGATTTGAAACAAGGCAAAGGCAAAAGGCAAACACATACATCTGTAGGATTTAGCTGTGAGATAGTATAATCGGTCTCCTCTTTGTGCGGTGCTTCGTAGCCTATCGGTCTCCTCTTTGTGCGGGGCTTCGTAGCCTCCCCCACTTTTGCCTACTTCAGTTTTCTGAAGATTTAAGCTTCTACCGCGTGTAAACTGCACACATGTTTTTTCCTTACTTCTGGTGAAATTGAACAAACATTTTCATTATCATCGAAATTTTAAAATATATATATTATGGACACAAGGCATGTGTATAAAGATATATATGTTACATATATTTATTGTTATCAAGTTTAATTTATAGAACTTCATTTTTTTATATATACTATATAAACTGTTTTTATAATTTAAATAATAATATTATTAAATGTAGGAATATAAACATATATTATTTTTATTTTTTTATTTTTTTTATTTCATAAATTTTTTATTAGTTGCAGATATTTGTTTTTTTTTGCTACCACACTGGGCTCATGCCCGTGTTATGGTAGTCGTATATTTAATATTTATTTAAATTAATACAAATACTATTTTATTAAAAGAGATGATTAAATATACTAAATAAAAATTATGAAATATTTAAAAGTAAGTGAACAATAAAGAGATTTTAAAGAAAAGTAGAAATAAAAATGAAAATTCAAATTTTGAAATACAAAAATTAATAATAAAGATTAAATGTTAAGAACTCAAGTGTTCTATACAAATGTATAAATTAAGACATATTAGTAAATAAATTAAAATTAAAAAATAAATAAAATTTTGTGAAAAAATTAAGGGAAAAAAATAACATTTTAAAGAAAAATAGAAATAAAAATGGAAATAAAAATTTTGAAATGCAAAAATTAATAATTTAAATGTAGTGTTAAGAACGCAGGAATTCTTTAAAGTACGCTCGTCCACTTTCGAAAATCCAATGTTGTACACGTGTTATAAAAAGAGAATTAGAATTACTTGACTTTATGTCAGTACTCAAAGCATTATATATTTTAGGAGCGATGAACCAGAATTGTCGTTGAGCGAATGAGGTTTTAGTTTTTGGGATCACGCAACCCAGGTTTGATGAAAAGCGGGCGTGTGCTTGATGTTGTGGAGCGATTAGTAGATTATTTTTTCGTATATAACAAATGCTTGTTTTAGTAAATAGCTGTCGAATATCCAAGACCCTGATTTTTGCAAAGAGTTCATTTGAGGGATGAGTAGTTGACATTTAAATATAATTCTCAGAATTAGTTTTTGAACTAAAATAATTGGTCTAATAATGGTTTCAGCACAACCACCCCATCCCACTATACCGTATGTTTCTATGGATTGGAAAAGGGCAAAGTATACGCTTCTTAGAGTCTGTAAATCTAAGATACACACCTAAGGGAGCAGAATATATGGCAGAGTTTACGAAGTTTTTTTTTTACTGTGTCACCGATGTGAGCTTCCCAACGTAGTTTGTTGTCTATGATTATTCCCAAATATTTAACTACTTTTGATGATTTGAGGGTCGAACACGTACAATTAATATTAGATGTGGTTTCCGGATTGTCTAAATTGAGTGGACACGAGTGGATGATTGGTTTAGGGCAGTTGTTGGGTATATTGTATTCGCGTATGGAAAATGTCAAATATTGTGTTTTGTCGATGTTAAGTGTGAGGAGGTTTGTTACAAGCCAAAGCTTTACTTTTATTAGAGCATTATTAGTTTTGTTAATAACTGATTGCCATGTTTCATCTTCGAATAGACCGTGTCATCAGCAAATGATAATATTTTTCCACCAATATTCATGGCACGTAGTGAGTTGATGTATATAAGAAATAAAATTGGTCCTAGTATGCTACCTTGGGGTACACCACAGGACACAGATAGTTTATTGTTTTTTTTTATAAATATATTATATACCTATATATTTCTTAAAACAACGGAAAAAGTTTCCAACCTTTTTATTTGTAATTTCTAATAGGTTCCTACTGCGGTATGAACTGAAGGAAGCCTGTACTGGTACTGGTCATGTGGTCATGTTGTATGGTGATAGCGCAATAAAGGAAGATGTCATCAGTCGAGATACCTGCCGTGTCGTGGACCAAAACAAAGGCGGAATGAATGGGATGGATTACGTAATGTGTTGGTTATTTATAAACGGTTCCACCGATCCGCGATCGGCAGGTCTGGGTCAAGGTGTTCTCAACACAACAGTAACAAGTAACACTCAACATTTCCATAGCGTGCCAAGTTCCCGACAACCAACACAACAACCCAACCATTGCATTCGCTCTGTACTGCTAACAAATAAACGAACAATCTGACGGGATTAATGTTATCATTCTAAATATTATAATATATATAGCACCTATGCAATAAATATGCAAATAGGCACGTACTTGTCACTGGCAATATTAAATTTATTGGCTTGTTACAGAATTTTGGGGATTCTCTGTTATTTTTAGAATGCATAAAATATTATACGGCTTGACACTGTTAACTTTACACTTTAGAGTAGATTTTTTGGATACAAAAAACAACTAACCATCACGCCGTTTCCGCAGGGGTAGGCAGAGAGGTCGGACCGCCAAACAACTCGCCCTTGGCACACACTCCTTGTCTCGTTCACATTCATACATCGTATCATACATGCTCTTCTATTATTCTAACTCTTGACATGGCCCGACTCAAGTATCTAATTCACTTCGTCGTGCCATGTCTTTCTCGGGCGTCCCCGACTTCTTCTACCATTCACATTTGCGTCATATATTCTCCTTACACCCCTTTCTTCGTTCATTCGCTCTATATGCCCAAACCATCGGAGCGTTCCTTTAATCTTACTCATTACGCTTACATCAACCTTGCATTCTTAGCGGATCTTTACGTTTCTTGGATTTGGAAAATATAGAATGGGCCATAAACATTTGCACTTTTGTAATCGTGCTAGCGGGTTTTCCGAACGGGGGAGGAGAGAGGGGTCGCTTATGCGTGGCTCCTCGCTTCTTGGAAATTTAGTCGCAATGGATCGCTTTACGGGAGAGCAACGTTCTTTCTGGGTAAAACATTTTTTACAAAACCAATGATTTTGTTCTTTTCTGTTTTACAAAACAACTCCTATTTCTTTAACATTACCAATTACAGAGATTATTAATCAATGCCCAAGTGTTAATTTAATTAAATCATGGCTTAAAATTTTCGAAGAAACCGGTAGGAAAACAAACATGGTGGCCATGGAGTAAAAGAAATTGATAAGAAATTTTCTCTAACAAACTGATATCGCGTAGCGGAGATATTCCTTGGCCTCCCCGCAGCCCGGATCTTACCCCAGTGGGTTGGAATATACATATGTATACATCCCAATCCGCTGGGGTAAATATGTATATTTTATTTTATAAGTCGAGTCTACGTAAATAAACCAGTAATCATACTCCAATTAAAGGAGAACATCCATCAAAAAATGGTCAACATACCCCGAAATTTGTGTCGAAAAGTTTTAGAAAATCTAAGGGCCTGATTTGAGGAATGCCAGCGGCGAGATGGCGGCCATTTTGACAAAATTATTTTTAAGAAATGATTTTCCAGCATATTAGCGGTGTAAGAAAATACTTCAAATTTCAAGAGGTCAGAGGCAAGGGAGGAACTAACGAAAGAACAAACTATAGGGTGGGCATCAATAATCATTTATTTAAATACAATCTGTATTTTTTTTTCATGATTATTTCAAAAGTGCAAATGTTTATGGCCCACCCTATAGTTTGTTCTTTCGTTAGTTCCTCCCTTGCCTCTGACCTCTTGAAATTTGAAGTATTTTCTTACACCGCTAACTACTTACACTTTTACACCGCTAGTAAGTACTTCTAAGGTTCTGCAACCGGGCCCGAAAAGAAGAAGATGGAGAGATACGAAATTACGAATGTTAGAGGAGAGCGCTAACATTTACGGCGACAAAATCGATGCGAAAATTGCGAAAATGTTTAATAAAACACGACTCGTTTAAAATAGAGTAAAAATCTCGCGGGCATTATCTTAAACAGCATTTAAAGAAACACTGAATTTTTTCATACATATAACTTGTAAAATAACTGAAACAAACGTGTTAACATAAATTTTTGGAGCATACTTTGCGATTTTTTTCTATCGAGGGAATTTTGTATAATTTGCGTTTCGGCGCGGGCAAAGTCTAGATATTATCTTCAAGAATAACATATATTTTTTTAAGAGCTTTAAAACTTACCGTGTTTAAGGGAAATATGTAATAAATCAGTACAAATCCGGGTTGCGGGCCCTTAACGGGCGTAATCTAAGGCTTGGTATGGAATTTTGAAAGACGTTTTCTAAAGCCCTATGTCGCCGAACTGACTTAGAAATGTTGTAGATGCTTTAATAAGAAACTCCGGTGAAAAATATTATGACTAAAAAATATGCATTCATATAGGTCAACAAACGTTGATTCTGAATGTATAGGTTTTATTACATTATATTTTTATAACATTTCAATTATGTACATTACTTTCGTAATCGACGCACACTCGACCTCAAATAAAAAAGGCTATAAGTTATAATCTTTATTTATGGATACATAAGTCATTAAAAGTGATGAAAAAACATATAAAAAATAGGTTATGTTAGGTTAGGTTATGGGCTACTACTTTATATAGCTTTTAATGATAATAATTCTTGTGATGACTTTTTCAAAGAGGTTAATTCTGTGTTGGCATGGAACCATGTAAGGTTTCGATCTGATAAATGATGACACAATACTTCTCCTAAAAGTAAACACATGGTCAGAACTGAATAAAAATACTAACACAACAATTACTGAATTAAAAACATGGTTTGACAAAAACCTGCTAACATTAATCTCTAAAAGAACAAATTGTGCCGTGTGAAATAAACATTACAATTCATTATGTACCAAACAATCAAAAACTTAACTATGTAAATACTTTCTATGTAAATACTAATATTGAAATCAAAAATACAATAAAATACATTGGTATCACTATTGACTACTTACTATGTCTAAAATATCCCAAACCCCTTATAATCATTATCAAAAACAGAGTAGGAAAATTGACCTATATCTTTCATTTGAGACATATTCTAAATAAAGAACTACTAAGAATGACCTACTTCACTTTCTGTCAATCCATAATACAATATGGTTAAATAGGATGAGGCGGCGCTTACAAAACCCGCACACAATATCTTACGTCGCGCAAAAACTAATCATAAAAAAGTTATTTTTGTATCTTTCTGAACTTGTTTATAATATATATGTTAAATCAAGCCGTACCATTTAGAAACACAGCAAATCTCAGTCAAAAATACATGTCACCGATTCCGATATGTAAACAAAACTTTTGGTGAATAGAACTACAAATACCTAGGAATAAATTTATTTAAGGAATTGCCAGAAAAAAATATTATGATCCCTTTAAAATAACGTCAAAGAATTCATAACACAATTTAAAAAGTATACTGAAACAAAAAATATTACTTTTCGTAATTAAAAAATAGTCTTGATATCTAAATAAATAACACCTTCCTCCCTCCCATACATACACTAAAGCATAGCGTTTTATGTGAGTACATGTAAAAAAATATATTTTAATGTATAAAACAAAGTCGGGTTTTATAACTCAAGAACGGCTGAACCGTTTTTATGATCTTTAATTTGTTCGATTTGTCTCCGATCCGAATAGCAGAATAGCTATTAAAAAAATATATAAATAAAATTCTTTTCCTCATATATTTTGTATGGAACAAACTCTCATCTTTTGAAAGAGCTGCAGCAATATTGTGATAAGTATAATATTGAACAGTGAGTGTCACCTCAAATGTCAATGCGCTGGTTGTTTTGCTTTTGTTATTAAACATATAATGCTGCCCCCTCTTTCTTACACACTAAATGTAAACAGTCGAAAATGAGGCAAACGGTGAACGTATGTCTGCACCCCTCCAAAGGAAAAATACAATAATTATACTAAACCTCCCTCACACTAAATGAAACGCAATTCCCGTAAGTAAGTGGAAAAGTAAGAAAATCACAAAAAAATAAATCCGCACACAACTCCATCTCTGACACTGACAAAAACAAAACAAGGACAGTCGCGCATAGATAATTTCTTCATCGTGTAATTTTTAACTTAATAAAAAAACTGAATTTAATTCGGCTAATAAGTTAAATCAACAGTTATTGATTCCAAGGTGGTACGAAGTTCTCCGGTTCAGCTAGTATATATAATAATAATAATTGGATAATTTGTAGAGCGCCGTTTTTGTGAAAAATCACCTCAAGGGCGCTTTACAATTTATTATGAATCTTAGGCTCTATCTAATTTTATTATTTACAAATAGATACAGAAACAACCTTACCTGCAGGTCACTTCCGATAAAACACATATATCAGTCGCATGTCAAATCTGTTTTTTATATTTTTCTTTTCATCACTATTTAATGATAATGACTTTTCAAATGTGTTGAATTTGCCTGTAATTTGAATAGAACTTACACAGCACAGGAAAATTAACTTCAAATATTTGATGAATCCATCAATTTTTTTGAAATAACCCGTCCTAACTGTACCATTTAAAGGTTTCCATATCGGTATTATGATATATAAGTGATTGAAAGATGATAATTGATAATTAAGAAAGTTTGCATAACAAATTGTTTAAGTGTGGATAGGGAGGGGGTAGGAAGGGGAGGGGGGGGGGTCGGTCTAGTTGAAGTAAAGTAGGTATGTATACTAATAATAATAAATAATAAGCATAACAAAAAAGGGAAGTTCATAGAATGGTGGTAGCTTTCGATGAGTAGATATGTATTATTGTTATTATTATTATGTATAGTTGTTCTAAATCATAGGTTCTCAAGGTGGGCGATAACGCCCCCTTGTGGGCGTTTGAGGCTTTCAGGGGGCGTTGAGGAAAACAGAGGGCGATGAGATGGCATAGTGAGGACGTGGGCAGATAAAAAATATGGTCTAAAAAGGCAAAAAAAATCACGCTTATCACTTACTAATATATTGAGATATTGCCTGTGTGACTTTAAGGAGTGTGGTGCAGAGTTAAAAATGTCAAATGGTGTGTGGTGTGTATTGAAGGTTCTATGCCAACTCAGAATTAAGTCAACTCAACACCTCTTCGAAAAGTCATCAAAAGCTATGAAAAAAATATTAAAATAGCCTTTAACTCTAACCCAATGATTGCAAACGTAACCTATTTAACCAATTTTTATTAATTTTTTTCATCAAAGGAGGTACTGAGTTGGTTTCATTCCGAGTTGTCCGGTCACCGTTTTGAAAGTGTATGATGCACGATAAATGAAGGAGTTTAGCTTAGAATTTGGTTTGCTTCGAGGGAGGCTAAGAATTTTGTCTGATTTGGTTCGTTTGTTGGGAACTTGTAGTTGGATTCATTGTAGAAGTTCCGGGCAATCTACGACGGACCTAGATATTTTCTGTAGAAAGAGTACCTACGCCAAGTTTCTTTCGTCTTCCAGTGATAACATATTGAAGTACACCGCCGAATTTTGTTTGGACGTTAGATTTGTATTGTGACGCGTGATTGATCAGTTTTGTAAGATAAAATATTATACAATTAAAAAAAAACTGAATAAACATATTTAAAAAAGTCAAATATAAGATTTTCATTGTTTTTAAAGTTATTGAATTTTTTACATTTTTTTTAAAGATAGACAAATATTCCCGGATTACGAATAACTAGACAACATTTGAAAATCTCCTACTACCACCACAGTAAGCTGAAAATGTTGCTTGTCGTGATGGAGGACTTAGCCAGCCGAGGAATCGAACACGGCACGCCCTGGTGGAACCCAAACGCGGTGCCAACTCAGCCATTGACTGGTCTCATGTTCTAAGAATGAATCCTAACATTTGGATAATCAATGTTACTCCCAAATCTTTCTTCTGTTTTGTTAATTAATATTGAGCCGTTCAGACGATATTCATTGAGAGTGATATTTGTATACGTAAACACCGCACAAGAATCCTAACTCCCAATTGCTCCGGGGCCAGTGGGACTCGGGACTCTGGGAGGCTAAAGGGAGTGGAAAAGGGAAGGAGATGGGGAAAATGCAGGTTGGGAAGTACATGGTTATTGAAATATGGTCAGTAAATACCGATAATGCCACTTCTACCAACATTTCAATTATAGAAAAACATCAGTCCAGAACTGTTTGAAGCCTTTAGGTTTTTTCCAGAGCAGTATCAAGTTTTGAGGATGATGGTTCGACTTCTGACACTCGTGTGTCTAGTCTAGGTATATGTCTAACTCAAATCTGCATTTCCCCCCTGTTTATCTACCTACGTAAATGTTATAAATATGTTTATACATTATATATACCTCGGTCCGTTTTCCGAGTGCGTGTGTTTGTAGTCCGTATGTGCGTATATTGGGGAAGGTCACGCCGCTGAGCCGCTGAGCCGCCGATCCGCTGATCCTGGATAGCGGCAGACACACGGACGTACGAGTATTATGTATTGGACAATAACGTGTATTCAGAATTCAGAGTATCGCGTACTAAATAAAGGAAGGAAGGATCCGCCATAATTTGTTGGATGTTGTTTAAAATTAGCATATTTATGAACTGGGAACGAGCCATCGGAATGTCTCGAATTAGCATACATAATAATATTATCGGAGCTGCCAAATCTGGTACACAACAAATGTGCACATGTACGAGTATGTACTTACTCTGTCGATCGCGTATCGCGTCAGCGCAATCGTCTTTCTTTCGTAATAGTTTGCGTCACGGAAATGAATGACCTCTAAAGTGGGTCGATGACATTCATTTTAATAAAAGTAACACCGGCAATTAGGTCGGTGTATGTAATGAGCATGAGTATATGGGTATGAGTAATGAACTAATGAGATATGTGTTATCGCGGCCGATGTGTTTCATGTGGTTGAAGAGGCGCAGGCGGCGCCAAGGTGTCTGTACTAGTGTACTCTGTACTAATGTAGTGTGTGTTGTATTGTTTCAGGAGTTGACGGGCCAGAATAGTAATGACTCCAGTAGCGGCGGAGGGGGAGGGGGCAGCAGAGAGGGGCTCCTGAGGCCCTCCCCCAGCCCCACAGGCTCTACCGGCTCGAGGTCCATGTCACCGGCTGTCGGTTAGTACCTATTTACTATACTATATTATACTATCAACCTCATTACCACCTTGTCACCAATCAACCGTGTTCCCGTTTAATCAACTTCACTCAAAACACGTGCACGTTGAATAGAAGAATCACGTGACAGGCAGGAGTGAGTCAAGCAGTCAAGTGTGTGGTGTGGTGTGTACGTGGGTAGGTACCCAGACCCAGTGGAGGTAGGTAGTAGGTAAGTGTCTAAAGAAAAGTTGGGACGTTGAAGGCTGACTGGCTTGCTACTGCTACCCAGGACAGGGGGGAACTAGTTTATGTTCCCGGGTTGGTTGGTTGGGTGGCTGGCTTGTTCACAACAGACGCGTCTAGGATGCTGTTAAACCAGACGGGATTCCCCGGCATTGACCCATATTTCTGTGTGCAAAACCACCGGTGGGCGAGGAGTGGCAGGGGGGCGGGGGAGCCCGCCTTTCAAAGGGTAGTTTTTATTTTTCCCCTCCTCGGGTTTTGTGTGTGAATGGGAAATCGGCGGCGGCTCTCCCCCCATCCCCCCAGGGTGGGGGTGGGGGCCGCAGAGGGAGGTTTCCGATTGTCGGTCGGTCGAGTGTGGGCCGTGGGGAGAGGACCCACCCTCCCCGCCTCCCCCTCAACCCCGGGAGAGATCCGAGAGATTGTATGCCGACGGTTTGCTAATGCGACCCCCTCCGTGTCATAACTAAACTCGCATGACGTACGTACGCATACAGCCTACGTCAACAGTGCCGTGAATTATAAGTCTGTCACGTAGTTAAAAAAACCCGGTCATCGAATTTAAATATCGTCCATAATCCATAATATATATTCTGTATTCTTTGAATTCAAAGTCAGCCACAACCACCGAGCGGTTGGTGTGCTTTCTGCAATGCGTTACCACCGCAGTAGAAACGACATTCCTCCTAGAGGGAAGGGAGACCTTGGCTTCCCAGAAGTGATCACTGACTAACCAATATGACCGCATACTAAATTCGATCTGCAGAATACACACACTCGTGCACTGTTTATCTCACAGACTGATTCGCCGACGGAGACGAGATGAAAAACAGCCTTTTATTCACCGATCCATTTTTATTTACTTCTAAGCAAAATCGTACAAATGAATACAATAATTCAACTTTAAGTCGTGTTAAGTTATGTTTTTTCAGTGAAACATTTCACTTTCAGATGTGTGCAGTGTGTAGTAACCGGAGACTGGGGTATTTGATGAAGTAGTTGTACTTGTTTATCAATCTCCTTGCGATCATGATAATATTAACAATTAGCTGGTATGGGTTTCACTTTCCTCGGCAAAAGAGTTGATGTGTTTACTTCTAACGGCGCCAAGTCACGCTACAAATTCCCATTTTTCCACTGGGCACCGGACCCAATATAATCATTTTTGTTATATTGTATTGCACGGCACCCTAATATTAAAATAAAAACAAACGATTCCCGTTTAGACCCTCTTCTAGAAAGAATAATTTTATCTTCCACTTTGAATAATAAATTATTTGTTTACATGTTGCGATTAATGTCGGCCAACAATACGTAGGTAGTAGGTACCTATTGATAACACATTTAATATTATTATGATCGAATATGTTAACTTCCTGTGTCTACAGCTATAGTCTACAGTACACAGCACGTTGTTATGACGTAATAACAATATTCCAATGTCACTGAGTAATAATAATGCAGGGTCAATGGCCCAATTGTACCTACCTGATTATTTATTATTGCAGATTGTTTTTCTTCGCATTCTTATTAGGTGCCCACTAACGTTATCAGTTATCACAATCGGCAGCGTACTTAAATTGTCTTGTATTGTTTACCATTATTATATTCGTATGTACGGTGTGCGATAGACATAAGGGGTTTATCACTCGTTTGACGGTTTTATATTAATATTCTAGTAGGTTTGTTTTTGTGATAATGTTAATAATAATTTTAATAATTTTTCAATTACAAATTTTAATTTATTGCATGTAAGTAATAACGCCATATAAATATATTAAAAATAATGTTAAAAAATATTTATAGATACATAAAAGAAATTTTAAGAAATATAGCAATTTCAAAACAAAAATCTCAGGCAGTGGTGAAGATTTCGTCAGTGTGAAGAGACTCTTTCAAGAATCAAAAGAATTTCCCTTTTGAATCTCTCCTCACCGACGCCAAATACATCAATCTCGGAGGAGATTTGGTTCAGGAGCAATATACTCCTCCCTACCGGTAGAACCATAGGCAGGAAGATCGAATAACCTATGATGACGCTGTCTATCTGGAACATTGAGATTCACGCGCTCCAAAATGGCGGAGTTCTCAATATAGCCTCGCAGCAGTCTGTGGTGGTCATTAGTGTGTGGCGGCATACCCCTCTCTTCTGAGCTGCAGGGAGTGAACTCCCAGCATGCCCAGAAGAAATTTCGTTGGGTAGAGCCATGGATAGTGGCCATACTCCCTCATGTAGAGAAATCTTAGAAACTTTTTTTTAACCCTCCAACATGAGGGAGCACCCCACCTCTTGAGGATTCCAGATAAGCGAACTATTCTCCAGCCTACTGCGGACCAGGGAGAAGTATAAAATCTTCAGAACACGGGTATCGAGAAAAACTGACGGTTCGGACAACAAACCTAACATTATGGCCGACTGGCAGGCACACTCCTTCGATATGAGGACGAAATGTCAAATAACTTTCATACATAATCCCAAGATCCTTTATATTAGAAACTCGTTTGAGATTATGACCGATAAGTGATAACATCATTGAAGTACCCACCACTGTCCCGCCCCGGTATAGGCGACTTATGGTCGCCCCTTCGGAGCTCTCGCAAGAATCTAATTTTTTTTTTGAACGACTCTACATTTATTAAAACGAATCTAGACCTTCCATGTCCCTACATGCTTTGTTAGGTGGCGGAAATGTAGGATCGCCTACAGTCTAAGCTGTAATAGTCAAAAAGAAAAACTAATACTACTGGTGTTAGTAAACATGAAAATATAATATAGAGAAAAAAAAAACAGAATATATATGAAAAATAAACAGAGGGAGACCACACACTCTGAGACTGCAGGCATCTGCGTGTGAAGAGAAAAAAAGTGTAGTAAATAAAACATATAACATTTGAAAAAGGTAAAAAAAATAGAGGATAACCGTCATGAGCGTCGTTTGCCCGGCAGTCCCCCAGATAATGTATAAGGTTATTAGTCCAACGTCACGGACCTAGTGGAGTCGTCCTTTAGCCAGCTAGCCGGTTGTGCTTAGAAGAAGTAATTGGACTACAATTGAAAGACCCTAGAGAGAAAAGCGTCGGGAAGTTGGAGGAGGGACGGACAAACCTCTAGATGCCATTCAATCTTTCCGCCAACCTTATCATGTCAGGGGGGGTGGCGCAGGCAGAAGAAGGAGATAACAATAGTACATCACAAAAAGGTAGACCTATATGTAAGTTAATAGGGACAAGGCCCAAAGTCCAACCCCTTTGATGGGGAAAAGGACATTACAAAATAAACAAAGGAGTTTCTATCCAACCTCCAAATAAAATAAAAAAAAAGTATCAATATAATAAATGAAACAAAATAACAATATTACAGTATAACAATATAGTACAATAACAATATAAAATAACAAATAACATAATTAACACAAATAAAGTTAGAATAAATATGTATATCCAAGCAATAGTGTAAGAGAAAGATTAGATCGTAGTCCGTGAAATTACAGGAACAAGTATACCTGGTGATCTAAATTCAGCAAAACACATTAAAAAAAACAAAAGAAACAAAATAACAATATCACAGTATAACAATATAGTACAATAACGAAATAATATAACAAATAACATAATTAACACAAAAAAAGGTAGAAAAAATATGTACATCCAAGCAATAGTGTAGAGAAAGATCAGATCGTAACATCAGTGATAACATCAGAGCCTACTCCCCCCCCACAATATTAGGGAATGAGACGGGGCTGAGTACACATTTCGTATTCTTGTGCTGCGTATACGCACGCGAGCCGAACTGCTGAGCTGAACTGCGACTTAGGGATCGTCCATTAATCACGTGATGTTTTTTTAGCAACTTTTTAACCCCCCCCCCCCCCCTGGTGATATGTGGTGAGGTTTTAGATTAACCCCCCCCCCCCCCCCAAGTCACGTGTATTTTTTTTTAGTACAAAGTATTTTGAAATTTTCAGAATATTGTCCCGAAAAATAAATACACGTGATATCTCATTATACCCCCCCGTCGTGATTTTTTCCGAACCCCCCCCCCCTTTCGAGCCTCACGTGATTAATGGACGACCCCTTATGGGAAAGGAAGAAGCAACATAAAATGGCGCGAAACGCCGCTTGCTTCGTTCATTTCCCATAATTCGTGACTCATCTTGCGTTTCGGTTCGCAAATGTATACGCAACCCTACAATTTTAAGCTAATACTGTTAGCAAAGTTTAATTGAAGTACATTAACTAGTGTACTTCAATAAAAGAAGAATGGCTTATAATCTAATAAGAAGCCGATTTGATCCAGTGTTTTGTTTGGGTTGAGGTGGTTTTTGTTCGACATTCGCCTCGATGTTGATGAACTACTACTCGTATTAGGTACGGGAGTAATAAAGTTGGTATTGCAAGTTGCAAGCTGCCATGATGATGGAAGGACGATAAACCGAAAATCCTTTAAAATAGAAATCATCAAAATATGTTTATTTTTATTTTTAACTTAAAGAGTAAAACTTCAAATCGCACACCTAGATAAAGAATAGCACAACTCGAAATAATCCAAAATCGAGTTGTTGCCATTTTCGGAATCTGCGCCTAAAACTACACAAACCACAAAGACACATGTTTAAAAGTCTCCATCAATAAAATTGTAAATGGCCCTTAAGACAGTCTTTCTGAATTGCTCTACGAAAACCCCCAAAAACAATAGTAACGCATCACCAGTTACGATATACCAGCTGTACGAGGAAGGTGCTGTCAATACGCACAAAGACTGGATTATTTCGACTTAGTCTTGTATTCGTGATTAACTGCAGTCATACATATTTTTGTAATTCATTAATATTTTGCGTGAATATTTTGAGTTGATTTGGTATTCGTGATTGAACTTGTCTTGTTTCTCGGGCGTTCTACATATCAATTCCACTTACTCCGGTATTGTGAAGATTATAAAACAAAATATAGAGAATAAGGATGGGTTTCTTCATTTACCGAGAATGCTAATAATGCAATGCTAATTGTAAAAGTAAACGATCGAAATTTAAAATTTTCTAAGCATTTGACCGTTTACTTTTACAATTAGCATTGCATTTAGCATTCTCGGTAAATGAAGAAACCCACCATAAGAGTGCTCAAAATTTATCACTAATATGGAATCAATTTGAGTTGATAAAATTATTAAACAATGATTTTGTCACAAATACTAAAATAACACGAAATTAATTAATAAACGCGTGACACGTGAATTTGATGGTTGTAATTAAGCAAATAAATATCCTAGTAATATAACATACAATATCATATAACAATATTTTAATTGGTCAAATAGAAATCGAGTAAAACGTTTTTCGCTGTTCCTGAAAAAAGAGGTATTTTGGGTAGTACTACTCTTTATCTAGGTGTGCGAAATTATAATATTTTAATTAAATGAAGACAATATTAGCGAAACTCGATCGAAAATCTAAAAACAGAAAAGTCGGTAAAAGATACAGTCACATCTAGGAAGTAAACGGTGTCCTGGACGTGACAGTATCTTTTTTTGATCTTTGTGTTTTCAGATTTTCCATGTGTAACTCGGGTTCGATGAACTCTAGAACCTGGTATTTGCTCTGATTTTTTAAATTGTAATTTATTGCGGGAACAATTCAGACATCGATAAAGTGATAGGTACAACATTTCGTTGTAATTCATTGATTAATAATTCTTTATTTCAAATGTGTATATATTTTGTTAATTTTTTTGACAAATGTGGTTAACGGTGTTCATTCGAAAGGTACATTTCTGATCGTCTTTTGAAAGGCAACGTTCCTGAAGCGAGTAAGTTTTTTTAATAAATACTTTCAGTCTCACAAATCCTACAATTATAATATCCCGTGATTTTGCACGATTCAGCACTAGTTTATTTACAAATAGAGAGATCTTATTATATATGTACTATTTTATTTATAAGGAGGAATAAATAAATATTTGTATATATAAATAGAAAGAAAGATGGAGATAAATTAAATATGTGCCATTTTAAATACCTAGGTTTAAATAGATATTTGTTTATATAACACTCCGCCCTCGCTTTTGATGTAGGTATAAAACTAAAACAACGCGTAATTCGTGTATGCCAAGATTCTAAAAATGTCTACCTACTGGCATGTAATTAAAAACTTTTTTTTGTGTCGAAATGCAAAGAACATCGACGAAATCTAAAATAATGTTTTAAAATCATCAACATGAGAGTGAATCGTCAGTCGCGGAAAATAAGGAATATTACGTTGTTTTTGTTAGTACGTTGGTAGTTATTTATCTCCGGTCTCGTGTTATTTGTAAGGCGGTTTCACCAAGACTTTTCTAGTAAACATGTTTTGCCAAATGAACGCCTGAATCACCAACGGCCAGCGCGGGCTTTCCGACCGACAGATTGCGATTTTGCCAAAACTTGTGGCAATCGTTGTTTTTACTGCGATTTTTAAGACACTCTCCCTGACTCACCGGCTTCGTTTTGAACGGACTTATTGCAGAAAAATTACTATCCTCGAATGTACCTCAAGTTTTATTTTTCCTATACATATCGTACGGCCTCCGTGGTCGAAGGATAAAGCTCTCTTAAAATTTTATTTGATTGATTTGTGTTAAAGTCACAGTTTAATCATTAAGAATAATGTAAGGTGTATTAGCGGCACGTTCCAGAGTGCAAGACACTCTCAGTATCGTCCTGGTTTAAGACCACCATTCAGAATTAAAACGTTGCTTGAAATAGCAATAGCTTTGGCCGTGGTCGGTGGCCAAATCTGAATAGTCAGGAATTTCCCTATCTCCTTCCTCTCACCAGTACCTTTAGCCTCACAACATACCCTGATTGGGGATGCTATAGTCTCACTGGCTCCAGGCGGTTGGGATATTCACATAAACAATGAAAAATAGGTTATGTTTATTCTCTATCTATTATATAATTCTGTTTTCTCCTGTGGCGGATGAAATCATCGTTTTTAAGTAAATAAAATAATTTTTCATTGGCAAGGCCGCGATAAATTTAGTTTAGCATTTATCAAGGTCGCCAAGTGTATCTTATTCAAATATGCTCGCCTTGGAGCTTGTTTATGTTTGACATTAGGTAAACAGCTGTTCTCCGGTCGCGCACACTTGAACAATAGGGATAGGGATAGAGAGAGTATAGTAAGTAAGTAAGTTGTGAATGAGTCCCCCGGCCGTTATACATTGTAATCATCCACCCGAACCTTTGGGGGAGTGGGAGGGCCGCCCAACCGCCCAACCGCCCAACAACTCGCCTTCTTGTTCCGTATCTTTACCACCTATTCCGTATCTGGACCTCAAATATTAAGTGCCTACTTATCTGTGCAGTTGGGGGCGTCGCTACTATAGATATGGTGGATACCAAAGACATTGATATGTGTGGATACATTACAAAATGGTTCTGCGACAACTCAGAATCAACACAACTCGACACCTTTTTCAAAAGTCATTGAAAGCTATGAAAAAATTAAAACTACAAGGCTTAAGGAGGTGTTCAGTTGAATTTATTCTGAGTTGTCAGCTTAAACAATATGTGCCTTGAAAAACATTTCTTACATTTTTTTTTTGTTGGCCGCTTGCAAAGGTGAGTTGGTAGAACTGTAATCAGAGGTGTAGGAATAGGAATACCATCACTTCAGGTTCTTAGGGCCATTCAGTTATTCTGGGCTGACTTTACAGTGTATTCTTTGTTCAATGGAAATGTCATCTTCTTTTCCTTATCCTACTCGGGCCCCATCATCCTCATCGCCCCGACTAAGTAATAGTACCTTCAGGGGCTCCTTTCCCTGCGCTACTTTGGCGGCCTCCATTTATAGTACGCGTGGCCTCTTTTTTTTTACATTAACTCCACACAGGAGGCCCTGAGGAAAATAATTTCCCTCAGGGCCTATGTCATCTGAGATGCTGTATGGAGGGTCTTTTTGAGGAGAGGAAGGAATGAACATTGGTCTTGAAGAGACCCATGTTGTAGGAAGGAGGAAACACAGAGGCCAGCAAATCGTTCCACAGCCGAGCTGTTGAACACAAGAACGAGTTGAAGAAGCGACCCGTTCTCATGTGACAAATGTTAACCGTGTACATATGTAGAGCATGTTTCCCGACTATGCACCGGTGCCGAAGGGATCAACGACGCTAGTTCCTCAGAGCATCTTCCATTGAAATACCGGTAGAGCAAGAATAGCATTCCCACCCGACGCTTGTGTTCTAAAGATTGCAATCCGTCAAGGGTATTTTTCATAAGAAGGCACTTTGTTGACAAGTCCACGGTGCCAAACCCAGTCAAAGGCCTTGGAAATGTCCAGTGCAACCGCTTGGGTCTCACCGAAATGTTCCACGCACCGCCCCCAAACATGCGTCACATACGCGAGAAGATCGCCGCACGGGCGGATTCGCCGGAATCCGTTTTGACGGTTGTTAATAATTTTGTTCTTCTCGAGGTATGCGAGTAGTTTGTCGTTGATCACACGTTCCATCACCTTGGACAGAACTGATGTGATCGCTATGGGGCGATAGTTGGTCTGGTTGGAGCGGTCACCCTTCTTTTGAATAGGATGGATAACCGCTTTTTTCCAACCAGCAGAGCCAGACTTCAGGGACATTTTAAAAAGCTTTGTCAAAATTGGAGCTATTTCTGCAGCGCAGCTTTTGCAGTACCAGAGTAGGTATTCCATCAGGCCCACTAGCTTTATTAACATCAAGCCCTCGTAAAACATGGAGTACTTCCCGATGCCGGATCCTCAGCTTTTTAATATGAAAACCGCAGTGAGGAACCGACGTCGGGACAGCACCTCGGTCATCGAGGGTTGAGTTATCCACAAACGTTTTTCCTAATAGGTTAGCCTTTTCGGTGGCGGTGTTTGCTAGCGAGCCGTCAGGTCTGGTAAGAGGTGGCAAACTGGATTTACAGAAATTGCGACCTGTTGAGCCCACAAGCGACCAGAATGCTCTGCTGCCTCTCCTCGCACAACCTCTGGAGCTACTTCTCCCAATTTTTCGTGGCTGCCCAATGGTCGCCTTTCCTCTGGAATCGCACTGAGTATTTTCAGTGGAATTCGGTTTTGCAAAAATAATGCAATCGTAGTACGTGAGCAAGTTATCTCAATTACGACTTTTACGAAGAGTAGCAGGGGTTCTGTGGTGTTTTATACGTTTTGGATTTGAATGTTATAATTTGTTTAGGGCAACAAAACATTCCGATGCCTCCGCGGCCGTCCAGCAGTAGCCAGTCGGAGGGGGGCGGAGGCGCGGGTGTGAGGGCCGCCCCCGCCCCCGGGCCGGTTCCCCTGGCGCAGGCCCCCGCCCCGGGCCCCCCGCAGCAGCAGGGCCCCTACCCGCCCCCGGGCTCCTACAAGATGCCGCCCCACCACCAGCCCTATCCGCCACCGCAGCATCAATACCCTCAAGGTTATTGCAACAAACAACTATATTATTAGTACCTCGTTCGCTTCATACGTCAAAAGCATGAATCATATCAATAATTCTTCAACTTGATCTTGCTGCATATTGCTGGTATCGGATTTACATGATAGTCGAGATCCATTTCTCATTGTTATTGTTACGATTCTTAAAATAATTTGTTGGAATAAAGTAGGATTGTATTACAAAAATAATGCCTACAAGCATTTAAAACACGGAAACCTAATTGATTAAAAAATAAAATCGCCAAAAGAATATAATTTTTTTGTGAAAAATTTCTGCACTTGTTACAATTTTTATTTTTTAAGATAAACATTCTCTTAACATGTTTTTATTGTACAAACCTGATAATGTTTTACTCTTCCTATTTCCATCATTATAAGCGGAAAATGCTGATTGTGCAATGATGGAGGACTTAGCTGGCATAGGATTTGACCTTCGATGCGAATCTGACGCTTGCTAGCAGAGGATTGAACCCGCGATGCCAGGGTGCAAATCCGACGCTTGCTAGCAGAGGATTGAACCTTCGATGCCAGGGTGCAAATCCGACGCTTGCTAGCAGAGGATTGTACCCGCGATGCCAGGGTGTGAATCCGACACTTGCTAGCTGAGGATTGAACCCGCGATGCCAGGGTGCAAATCCGATGGTTGCTAGTAAATTAGGTTTGAATTGGGTGCGAATCCGACACTTGCTAGCTGAGGATTGAACCCGCGATGCCAGGGTGCGATTCCGACGCTTGCTAACAGGATTGAACCCGCGATGCCAGGGTGCAAATCCGATGGTTGCTAGTAAATTAGGTTTGAATTGGGTGCGAATCCGACACCTGCTAGCTGAGGATTGAACCCGCGATACCAGTGTGCAAATCCGACGGTTGCTAGTAGAGGTTTGAACCCATTATGCAAGGGTGCGAATCTGACGCTTGCTAGCAGAGGATTGAATGCATGATGCAAGGGTGCGAATTCGACGCTTGCTAGCAGAGGATTGAACCCGCGATGTCAGGGTGCGAATCCAACGCTTGCTAGCAGAGGATTGAATCCGCGATGCCAGGGCAATTGGCTGCCAACCGGTTCCTCACTATTCCATGAACGTTAAAATTAATATGCCATTCTATCAAAAACATCTGGCAGTTCTGTTTGTACCGTGTTTCTGTATTAAGACCACTTGCCCTACTTGTCTATCCACATTTAAACCCCTTGTAAGACAATTATTTTTTAAGCCATAATCATTAATCTGAAGCATCATTGTCCCCAGGAAATTATTCTCCCCGACCTCCTTACCCTAACCCGAATGCGGGGTACGGAGGCGCAGGAGCTGGAGCTGCAGCAGGTCAATACGGGGCACCAGGACGGCCACCCGCGCCAGGAGGCCCCCCCGGTCCACCCGCACAGCAGCAGCCCTACCCTGGTCCTGCTCCCGGTCCCGGAGGCTACCCTGGGCCAGGGGCCACGTGGGGCGCGCGTGCTCCTCCCCCGCCCCCCCACTACCTCAAGCAGCACCTGCAGCAGAGGATGGGTCCCCCGCCGCCCCAGCCACATGTCATGGGGCCCCCTGGGGACCCACCTCAGCAGGATAACGGGCCCCCGGCCACGGCGCTCGTCACCACGGGGCCTGATGGGGCGCCTTTAGATGATGGATCGCAACAGAGTACACTATCAAATGCTTCAGCAGGTACGTTCATTTTATTTTTATAACCACAGATGACAATTTATGTTGGAAAGCCCCCATATTAGTGACACAGTAAAAAGGCTCCATAAGCGCTGCCATATATTCTGCTCTCTTATAGACATCTACCTTAGACATACACAGCCTTACTATCAGCCTTAGTATCATGTGTACGACTGTTTTGATAGTTTATCATGTGTACAAATGTTTTGTTAATGATCTTTGAACGAATTTTCAAGTATTTTGAATGTTCTATATATTTCTTATTTTTGAAGGTGTCATAAAAACAAATACCATTTATAAAAACTAGATAAAATTACCTTTTAGATTTGTGTATTTGGAGGGCGGGTCAATTTATTTTTTGAACGAAACACAGATTTTTGGAAATTATTTTTTTTTCAACATAGTCCAGTTTTGAGCTCTATACACTTTGTCTAACGTTTGTCCAATTTTTTTTTATCCCTTCCAAAAAATAAGATTTGTCGAGGTCATCAAAATATGTATTTGTTTGTGAGATGACTTCATCGTTGGAGTCAAATCTCTTTCCGCCGAGCCATTTCTTCAGGTTTGGAAACAAGAATTAGTCACTTGGGGCTAAATCTAATTCATGGATTTTTGAAACTGGACATGTGTGCATCCTTGCATTGTCCTGGTGGTGGTTGTAAGCTAATTTTAATTTTACGTAATCGAAATTTAGAATGAAATATTTTCCACTTCCCCCAATGCAAATAGTTGCCTTTTAATGTAATTAAGGTGAATCAAAAGGTTTTTTAAAAAAAAAGTGCATATTAACCGTTGCCAGCGATCTCCAAAAATTAACAAATCAACAATTACTGTTAGGATTTTTTTCTGGGCGGGCACAAGGGGCGGACGGGGAAAAAAATCAACAATTACTGTTAGAAATATGAAGTACCTATCATACTTCAAGTCTATTTCTACAAGTTCAAGTATGTATAGGAAGGATTATGAAAGTGTCAAAACAATAGAAAAATTAAATGTTTAATAAAGACAGTTTTCTGTACTGTGATGGAATCTCCATAGTACACAAAAATACCGTCTGGGGGGGGGCACGTGCCCCCGTGCTCTAAATCCGCTACTGCCGGATGACCATTTCCACACACCACGGTGTACGTGGCTTTCAATTAATATAATTTTCACAGCATGTTTCTCCTGTGGTGTATATGTCAGCGGCCGATCGTAAAATCAGGCAGATCATGATGCGTCTAGCTACTTCGTGAAGTGCCTGGTGGCAGATCGCGAAGTGCCTCAGGTGCATCATGATTGGCCTGATTTTACGATTTGCCTGCGACATACATACTTCCAAAACTACAAAAATGTTTTCAAAAATACATACTTTCAGTCCTAACTTAACCCGATTCGAAGATGTAGGTTACAAGACGACAACGCCGATAGTGTGAGATTACTTTCATTCAGGTTAAAGTATATGTGTAGTTATGGATTACAATTGACTGTTTTTTTTTTACAAGCCTTCACACTATTTGTTTTTTTCTATTGTTGCCCTATGTTTAGGTGTAGAAAGTTACAAATCAGTGTTTTTTACATTTGCTCTTATGTAGATTGTAAAATGGCCACATGTGTTAACCTTTACGAAGCTGGCAGTTGCAACACGATCTATCCTATAAATCGACATGTTTTGACAGTGTTTTAGTGAAACTTCATGGATCACATATTGGCAGCCACGCATGAAAAAGGATAATAAAATAAATGAATGAAATCAACTAACCTGCCTTTTTGTTTGCAGCGTCAGGTGAAGAGGGCAGTAGTGGTGGAGGTAGATCGGGCGGCCGCGGAGGCCCCGGAGGCGCCCCGTCGCCTGGAGCAGCCTCACATGCCGGGGCTCACGAAGACTACGAGCCCAGCCCTTCTGCGTGGCCCCGAACACCCTCTAGTCCTGTAAGTAACTAAATCCATGTTTCATTGTTAACTACAGATCTTTTGGCTCTAATTTTATAATCATTCTAGGCATTAAATAGATTAGGGAACGTACCCATACTACGTGAACCGTTTAAGGGGGGGGATCTTTAAAATACCATGCTTGGTCACAATGGGGGGGGTTAGGTTTTTATCACGTAGTCAATCTAGAAATCTTTTTATATTTTGTACGCGTGCACTCTTGCCATCACGCAGCCAAGCGTTGTATTAATAAAGACAAATATAAGCCAAATATTTTCTTTTGTTAGCAAGAAATGATTCAAAAACATATTTATGATTTAATACGTGAAAACTGTAGTGGGAGGGGAGGGGTCTTGGAATATACTACACCTGGTCACCGGGAGGGGGATGGGGGGGTTAAAAATTGCAAAAAGTTAGTCACGAAGTACGGATATGTTCCCTTACATACTTGGAATGATAATTATCAAGGAATAATTCTTATTCCTCGGATGCTGAAAATGTCTTTTTGGTGATAAATTTCAATTGTGTGATAATAATTTGATTGCGTACATTATTATCGAAATTTGTTATAGTCCTCTTTACAAATATTCCAAAGTTTTAAAAATTTACAATGTAAAAAAAAGATGCTGATGCTAAATTGTTTTAAAAACAAAAGAATGTTTTGCAATGTTGCCAGTATTGAAAAAAAGAATTGTTTCCAGCCATGAAAAATACCTACCTATTCTTATATTTTAAAAATAATTTATACAAATAAGTACTTGCCCATCTTTGAAATGAGTATTTTTATTCTTTATTCAAACATTAAGATTGGTCAAAAGACATTCTAATGTTTTCTCTATGAAACTGTCTTTTGGAAAATTTGTCTTGGAAATCAGGAAAATGGGTTAAAACTGAAAAATTAAAAAGATTTCGCAATGTCCTATCTCAATATTGCACTAAGTGCTGTTTTTTCCATGTTTGTTCCTTATGGAAAAGAGGTGATGGATTGTTAATTTACATTATTTTTGTATTTCTTTCTCCAGTACATATTTTGATTTTGTTTTTGCTTTTCAGGTATTTAATAGTCATGTACCACAAGAGAACTATAGGACCAAGGTTTGTTCAATTGTTTAATACTTTAGATCTTGATTTTAATCATAACTAACATTCCAGCTACCTTGCTAACATAGTTTGTACTTCTCTCTTGGCTCGTAGAGCAGATTTTTAATTGTTTTTTTGTCCGCGTGTCACTATGCAACATGCAACTACTGCTCTGATATGCCAGTAGGCAGGCATCCAACATAATATAATTTTGGGAGGAATGCAGATCCGGGCACCGTCTGGAAATTTAATAAAAAGGCACTTTCTAGATGAGAAAAGTGTGGAAAAGCAGAATAAAACAAAAATTAAGGCGCGCTCGGCAAAATTGAGGGAGATACAACCGTTCAAAGTATTTAAAATTTCACTTTACAAACTGATATTGACAGTTCGCCCGCGTCCGCCCGCCATTTTTTTATAACCTAATACGCTAAACATGGTTTGTGATAGAAAAGAAAGTGCCCCCTTCGTAGCGCCTGCTCGCGTCACGGCAAAAAAACATCCCAGTTTTCAAGTGGTTTAGCGGCTACGCTAGGTTTGTGTAATATGGTTTGTGATTTTGGCGTACTATTAATTCTGTATTAGGTCTGGGATCCAACATAAGCAATGAAAACATGGCGAACGAACTGTCAATATCAGTTCGCGAAGTGAATTTTTAAATACTTTGAACGGTTGTATCTCCCTTAATTTTGCCGAGCGCGCCTTAATTTATTTTTTATTCATCTTCTCCACACTTTTCTCATCTAGAAAGTGCCTTTTTATTAAATTTCCAGACGGTGCCCGGATCTGCATTTCACCCATAATTTTTGCTAGCTAAGACTATCCTAATCCAATAGGCAAAAATTATGTATATTTTATGTAAATGGGGTGCTCTTTACAAGCCCTAGTTTACTAAAATTATCATTGAATAATTCTGCATCACCATAAGAAATTTTAAAATTGAATGTTGAGGTTAAAATATTGAAGATAAGATCTGGCACAAATTTTATTTTTTTATGTCAGATTTTGGAAACAACGGTGTTAGGAAACTCGTAGTAAAAACAGTAAATTATGTGTAAGGCGCCAAAATGGGTGTTGGCCCAGTGATTATTATTACAAGCAACAGAGTTAATGCGGACACGATTTCTATCATGGTAAATAAAATTATATCAGTATCTGAAAATGCTTCAAACCTTTTTAAATTTTGCGCATATCACCAAATTCATCACTTTGTGATTTCACATTTTATGCGTCCGCCATCCATTGTTTAGGGACAAGGATGGAGCAAGGGATAGCCCTGCTGACCTAACTCTGCTTCCACTGTAGCCATAGGGTGCCTTACTCGCTGCCTGTCCTTTAAAAGGAACATTGCCTAAGTTCTGTAATTAGCTCTTCCTCCTTCACAATGCATGCAACAAGAGAGAAGTTACAACAGAACTCTCAATGGCAGAACCCCTGTATTATTCTCCATACACTGAGAAACTGGCCTTTGTAAATCATGGATGTTTTCTCTGCCAGGGTTTTCAAATCAAGAATTACCTCAAATTTATTTTTTATTTAGCCAAATGGGTCACAATAGGCATAAATTATAGTGATTGATTTTTGCTGTATTTATATCATTACTTCCTTCCTCCTATGCTTTCTCCTCCTTTAGACAATGTTACCACTTCTGCACCCATTAACACATACTTTACCGCAATCTACACATCTGCCCTGATGATAAACACAGCAAGGCTGTCTGAAATGTTGGCTAAAAGGGGAGGAACGCCATTGGTGATTGATTACGTTGTAAAGCCCTGTGTTGTAAAATGTTAATGTGTTGTTGTGGTCTGTAGCAGAAGTCGGATTCGCTGGGCAAGCTATACGAGATGGACACGTGTCCCGACCGGCGTGGCTGGGTGGAGCGCCTGCTGGCCTTCATGGAGGAGCGGCGCACTCCCATCGCCGCCTGTCCCACCATCAGCAAGCAGCCGCTGGACCTGTACCGACTCTACCTGCACGTGCGCGAGCGCGGGGGCTTCGTGGAGGTATGCAAGGTGCTGTCGGGTAGCGGGGCATGACTTAACACGAGAGGAGCGCACTTTGCAATCAAACAACACCACACTTATCCATTTCCAAATGAGAGAACCAAAGTTATGTTCATCCTAGCATTTTATACACCCTTATTATTGACTGGTACAGGCCTTTTCACTTTTCATGAAAGGGAGTAAGATGACTGGTTACCTACCAGCTTTGAGTAACAAACTCGATCCACCTCTTTGATAATCAAACATACTAATTATGGTTGTCTGTGGGTTAGTCCTCAAATTTGCTTTAAATTTTCAAAATTGGTACTGATTGTGTGAAGAATTCAGACAGGCGATAATATGTATACCCACCTGTAATAAAATATTTTAATTTTCTATTTTCAAAATTGAAATTATAATATCTCCTGATTATTGATTGACGGGTCTGCGCTAGTATTAAATGCAAATACATGTCTGTTAATAATTTTATGTTAAAAACCAATATATATTTGATATGGTTGTAGTAAGTAGCTTTGGTAGAAACAGTTTGAAAACTGCTGCTACAAAAACTTCAGTCTGGTATACACTTAAGTTTTAATATACCTATTTAAAATTTTAGTCTAGGCACAACAATCTCATAGTTCAAAAAAAATCAGTAAATTTAAACCTTTAAAGATGCTTATATGATAAATATTTGATTACGTCTTATCTTCTACGGAGGTGTGTAAAATGGAATAAATGCGGTATACTCACAAAGTCCTGATGTGGAAAATTGGTGTTAAATCTTTTGAAAATGTATTAATTCATTAATTTAATTGGCAAATCGCTGCGTACGCGCTACGATCTTGTACACGTTATGTGTTTTGCAAAATGCGCTCCTCACACGAAGGAATATGGAAAAATGCTATTAACATGATCTAGCACATGTAGAGGATCATTACTTGCATATTATTGTATCCGATCCGTGGAACAGTCGAAGTTTGTGTTTAGAAATAATATTCAGTAATGCTCCCCTGCTTGCTTCGTTACTACTAATGTCCTTCGCTGTTCAAAAAAACTCTTCATCAGAAGATAAATTGTAATACAATTGGCACTGTAAAAAATATACTGCAAATGTATTAGCTGTCTTTAAAATTAAACAAAAATCAAGGCACTATTTGTAGCATCCCATGGAGTTGATAAACTCTACTCTCTCGGTAACAAGCAACCAACCAACACTAATGCCTGGACCACGGGGGGTTAGTACTTCAAGCCAGAATAGCAAGCTATTTTTAGTAACCTAGTAAGCTAGTAACTCTAGCTAAGTGTAGACAGAATTAGCTTTGTTTTTAACCTAGTAAACTAGTGAGAAAGCTGGCAAGCTAGTGTCTCAAACCAGGGATAATTAGTTTAACCTAGTAAGCTAGTAACTCTAGCTATGTGTAGACAGAATTAGCTTTATATTTAACCTAGTAAACTAGTGAGGAAGCCAGTAAGCTAGTGGCTCAAATCAGGGATAATTAGTTTAACAGGATGGGGTTACTATCTAAGTTACTCTCCTGACTTTATGTGGCTGCCCAAATCTAGTACATGCTAGCCATGGAGATGACGTGCTGTGTTTTTTCTGACACGATACTCTTCTATTCAAAATGTCAAAACTATGTAGAGAGATTAATTTAAAGTTTGTACCATTGTATGGTCATAAATAATGTCTATGGAACACTAGTATTCAATCTTATAAAGCGTAATTCATCACTACAAAAAAATTGTGCTGAATTAATGACAATTGGCAAAATAATGACTACTAAAGATATTTAAAATTATCCATTATCTTGTCCAAATACGTTTTTATATCAACCCTTCTAATAATTGGTAACTTGACACAGTTTCCGAAGCGACTGTTTCAGTCTTGTATTTCTTCTATTAAGCTGTTCATTTTTCCCTACAGTGGAGGTAATCCACCTCTTACCCGCCTTGGTATAAGTAACTGATGGTTACTCCTTCAAGGCTCTCGCAAGATTCTAATTTTTTTTGTTAAACGAAGCTACATTTATTTATTTTGAACGAATCTAGACCTCCAGTGTCCATGCATACGTTGTTAGTAAGCAGTATGCAAGTGCTTAACAGGAAAAACAAAATGCAAAAAATAGGTTAGTAAGACAAAGATTAATTAAACAGGGCAAAAGAAAAACTCATTCATGAGGCTCCATGAGGCGGCATTGCATCTGTAAAAACCCGCAAGCACCTGCATAAAATGGAGAACATAAGTAATACAATAACTCTCAAATCAATTGGCAAGTACCAACAAAAAATGTGAATGGCTTTCGGTCTGATCATAAACTACACTTAGCTTCCGTGTCCCTTAGCCAACCACTCAGTGAAGCCTCAAAGAATGTTAACTGAATATTTGGGTTAAAATACCCGAAGACTAAAAGAAAATTCAGCGTTGGGTAGTCAGAGGCAGGACAAAGGATAGTCAAGGTCGTCTGATCAAGTCTCAAGCCTGCACATGTCATTGGGGGAGGCGCAGATAGATTTGAGAAGGATCTGCAAAATTAGTAATGTAACTAAAGATGAAGCAGGGATGAGGTCCAGCACACCCCCGTATGGGGATAGGGAAAAAAAAAATGGAGTTCAGTTCATCCAGTAAAACATTGAAACAGTTAAAGACAAACAAAACAAAACAAGGAACATGGCATAAATTAACAGGTAGTATAGTAATTATCAACAAAACAAAACAAAACAATTTTTCCCTACAGACGGTAGTGTTGTTACCCTAGTCACTGCAATGATAATGACTTAAAATTTCCTAGCATTATGTAAATGGCTCTAGCTTTTGGCAAGCCAGGATAGTAATCCAGTGTTTGCTAGGATGGGACGCTGGCATACTAGCTTGCTTTCCTGGCTTGAAAAACTAGCCTCGTTTGGCCCAGGCATTACACTAAGTAAGTAGAATAGCAAACCTAGAATACCATGAATGCAATTGTTTAGTCCTAGTTTCCCACTTGGGTACGAACACAAACCTTTGAAACTTTGCACTTAGTACATATACATCTTTTATACATATTTTTTTTATACGTAATCTTAAAAAAATGATCATACAGTATAAGTAAGTAATGGATAAATTACCATGTATATAATAATACAGCCGACGTAACATTGTTCCCTTGATTTTTATTTGGTTTTGCAAAATAACTATTAATCTGATCAATAAGGAGTCAACATGTCAAATTGAGACATATTTTTCCTTTTGTGATAATTCAACTTAACCAACTTTGCATGAGGACTCTCTATGATGCCTTAGTCCATTACCAAATATTATAAAATTTCAATCAGTGTCCGAATTAACCTTAGCACTCTGATAATGTACATTTTCTCTTAGTTTTAGTAGTTAAGTCAGTAAGTGAGTAAGTGAATGGAGATACTGATTGATTTTCTTAAAAGACTGCTTGTTCAATATGTATTTTACCCATATTTAAATATTATTTATCTGATAATGAAATTACTTAACTCAATGATACCCTATAATATATCTTTGGTGATTGTACTAATACTAATGGAGAACTTGTGTACTTCCTTTCTCCAGCTAAAAAAGAAATAAATTATTAGTTATCAAGTATTTTATTATTATAATATTGTTTGCATCAATGTTAGAAAATTTCAAGTAATCTATTGCACTGACTGCATAAAAAAGGCACCTTGTAGCTTTTTGTCCATTTACCGTGTGAATAAAACTTAAATTAGTATATTTCCACTCTTCTCGCCTCACTGAAATAAATTCTGTGTGCCTTTATTTCAATAAAAAAGTAATGGATATCGATATTATCTAACTTCATTTTTGATTTAATTATTACAAGTATAAAATGAGTAGATACTGGTGATCATTTAAAAGATTTGATGATTATTTATTTTAAAGTCGTACTTATAAAATATTGGTGTTAATACATAATCATAGATTTGTCCCAAAATACGTAACCAACGTATTGTATTGTATGCTTCCAGTGTGAGATATGCTAACTATAACTATACTGCTATCCAACTAGTTTCACAAGAATGCATTAGCATGATTTAGAGCTTAATCTAGAAAATAGAAGTATTGTGTACGGGAATTTAAGACTGCATCTTAAATTCCCATCTATGTTAGCTTTGTAGTACTAATGGTCGACGCATAATGAATTCCCCTCACCTATTAAAAACAATTCAATTAATTCAAAAAGGTAGGATTCAATATGCGTTGATTTTGCAGATAACAGGTGATGTATATATTATAAATATTATTACAAATTTTCTTTATACGGCATTACCACACTAATTATTCCTGTTTTGTTAATATTTAGAGTGAATAGACAATCTTCACAAAAACAAATATTTAAAACTATGTCCATGCAATATATCAGTTATATTAAGTATTAAACTTTTTGCAATGCTTTATAATGAATCGTAAATTAAAAAAATATATACCTATTAAAAAAAATAATAATACATGTTTTTAAAGATATTGAAATACTAAATGTTTTGTGCATAAATATGAAATATCAATAGAAGTCTTGTCTCGGTTACTTGGAATGGATATATCTATATCTATCTTGTAATTTGGAGATATAAAGGTGGCAAGTATATCTCGGCACTCGAGTGTTGAATACTATCACTGTCCTGCGAGCTGATATGTGTGCCATGCGAGCACAAGCACACAAGCACACTGCCCGTAATCTCTAGATAAAACTCACATCAAATTATTTCCTGCTATGTGGGAACACGCTATCAAAATGTATGTAAAGTGTGGTAATGCTATGAAGGTTTTGCTTTAACATGTCGGGCATTTTCAGTTTCCCGTCAACCGTGCGGTTGAGTACAGAGGTTTGATTCTGCATTTTAGGATATTGTGCGCTGGATGATAATAATGGTTGGATAATAATATACCACTACTTCTAGAAATTATTTAATTGAAAGCATTCATAAGTTTCTTTAACTTAATACAGTTTCAAAATAAATTGGTTAAATCAACTCTGTACTGTGCAGTGCTCAAACATACGTAAGCAAAACCTCCTTCGTGCTTCTCAGCGAGTATGTTTATCAAGTTTGGTGTCCGCATTCGTAGGTGACAAAGAACAAGACGTGGAAAGACATAGCGGGGCTGTTGGGCATCGGTGCGTCGTCGAGCGCGGCTTACACGCTGCGCAAGCACTACACCAAGAACTTGCTGGCGTACGAGTGCCACTTTGACCGCGGCGGTATCGACCCGCAGCCCATCATCAACCAGGTGGAGGCCACCACCAAGAAGAAGGCCAGCAAGAACAACAGCGTGCCTAGTCCAGGTCAGCCAGGTCTCACATACATCTCATTATATACCCCAGTCCATCAGCTCTAATTCCTCTGCCATCCAAGTCCTCCATCATTGCGCAAGCAACATCTTACCATATCATTTTAAATAGTAGGTAGGAGTTTTTTTTAAATATTGTCAGGTTATTCGTAACCCGGGAATGTTTGTCTTTCTTAAAAAAAATTATATTAGGTGTCCCAGTAAAAAATATTTTCTTTTTGTAATATAGTGAATACATACATACTTTTGTCAAGTGTTTGTATCTTTGCTATTGTCATTAAAATAACTAAAGAAGCAATCTCCAGTCAGATAAAGCCATAAAAAAAATTCTAGTGTTCTTGTAATTAAAATATTTTTCTAGAAAATAAATTAATAGGTACTTAAAACTCATCACGGCGAGCCCCTTTTTATCTAAAACTAGATAAACATTATTATTTATCAACATTTTTTTCTTGTACGAGGGTCGATCAATAAGTCCTGTGTTAGGAATGAAGACACAAGTTTTTCACAGTTTTTATTTCTTTTAGGTCCATATATTTTTCCCAATGTTTCTGCCATTTCTTTAATCTCTCCAAAAAATATGATTTGTCGAACTCTTCATACGCTTCTGTCTTAGCAATAACCTCCCCGTTTGAGCAAATTTTTTTCCCCACGTGCCCTGTTTTCTGTTGGGGAACAGAAAGAAGTCGCAGGGAGCCAGGTCGGGCGATTACGGTAGGTGTGGCAGCAATTCGTAGTGAATCTCAAAAAATCATGGCCATGACCTTTTCGGCCGATGGGACCGTTTTTGCATTCTCACGGTTGCCATAGATGATGAAGGGTCCCTATAGACAGCATCCAAATTCGCTTTTATTTTGTCACCTAAGGTTACATGTTGGGTGTCAAAATGTCACTATATATATATTTATATCGCATGAGACTCGGGTTAACCTCTTATGCGCGCAAAAAATATTTCGAAAAAAATATGTGTCTGCGATTTTGACCCTTCTATGTACAGAATTTTTATGAAGGACAAGGTCAGAATCGCTTGCGCCAACATTTACCCATAAGATGGGCATAAATTTCATCCACCTGGCAACCCCAGAATATTTTTAAATGATTTTATCTGTGGCATCAAAATGTCAAATTTGCCGCGATTCTTTCTGTCAAAGTCGATGCGTGTTACTTGACGAAAACATCGTAAAACCTATCAATTTACGTAATTAACGCAATTAATGTTGTTTTGGTACATAGTTTATTGTTCTAGGATGTGTTTTGGCCAATAAAATATACGATAGCTCAAAATTAATCCACAAAACATTCAATTTAAAATTCAAAGTGGTGCTTTGTAAGGGAATTTTCATGAAATGGCCCTGGCCTTTAACCGGTTAAGGTGGGGAGTAGCTTCCGTTAACCTGAAAACGGAGGGTTCCAAATCCAAAGAATGGCTTAATTATAATACATTGGTAATCCGCCAAAATCTCCATTCTTACAAAAAAATTTAAATATGTAAATAAATACCTTATGTTCTCAAAATCATATAGTGAGGAAAACATGAAGAGATTCGCTAACATAACACATCCTTCTAGCTTCGACGGCTTTCAATGTCTGATACCCTCTGAGAGGGAAACGAAGGTCCCGGCATCGACTGGGCTTCTGACCTTGACCCTTCTGCCAGGTTTCCAGGAATCAACAACTCAACTTCCTCTGTGTACCCCCAAAGTTCCGATGTGGGTTGGCCGAAATATTTTCCTGAAATTCCTTTTGCATCCGCTGGCAGCCCTGTGGGCCGACTTTTCCAAAATTAGCAGGAGCCGGAAGGCTTTTGTTTGCCACTTTTTTTGCCACGGCTCAACAAGATAAAACCACACTTACATCTCGCGCAAATTCGATAGGTGACCCAAATTCAATGGCATCCGTCCACATGAAGAAGAAGGTGAAAAAATAAAAACAAAACTTGGCAAAACAACATCACAATAAAATGGGATGGTCTGTATCCAAAACAAATCATTCTTAATATGCGCTTTAACGCAATTTGAATGAGTTTTCACCCAAAAAACAACTCTGCTCCGATCACAACGCTAAGTTAACGTCTGCCGCCATCTTGGCCCCTCTTTGCTTCCGCCAAAACTGGCACAGCCAACCACACCGTTATTTTAGACAGTCGCACTAACATGCAAATAAATAAATACTTAACCACTCATTTGCCGCTCGTGCGCCGGCGTATCATGAGATTTACACGCGATTTTGACCCTTATGTATAAAGAAAGTGTATGAAGAACACGGTCAGAATCGCTTGCTCTATTATCGCTCTTAACCATAGAGAAAACCGCAATTAGATTGGTGACTCCATATAATTTATATTAATGATTTACCGGAGCGCGGGAACGTGCGCAGTTCTTGCGCATGCGTGGGAAAAATTCTTTGGTTTTCAACTTTGACCTTTCTATGTACGAAATTTCTCAAGGACGCTGTCAGAATCGCCGGACATTGGGTGTCATGGCTGCCGCTTTTTGCGAACGCTAATTGGTTACAACCAACCCCATTTACTCGCGGCATTCAACGAGTTAATAGTACTTGTACGAAAAAATAATAATTTATATTTTAAAATAAAACAATAGTGAATTTTTTTTTGGGTAATTTTTTTTTTTTTTTTTATAAATTATCATATGTTAACTAAAAATAATTGGAAGACCAAAGCTTCGATGGCTGGATGGAGTGGTGAAGGATGCAAGCACCATCGGCATCCGAAACTGGCGCAACGCAGCACAACACCGACAGTCATGGAGGCAGGCTCTGCTGGAGGCCAAGACCCGACCTGGGTTGTAGAGCTACAGATGATGATGATGAACTAAAAATAATATTATATTTTGAATTAAAACGTCATCGGCATCAATCCACGAAAATAAACAATCATCGAAAAAAAAAAAAGTCCATACAAAAAAACTGCTTCCTTTCTCTGACGACAGCTAAATGACGCAAAAATAAATTTTAAACTAAAACTGTGAAGTTGGTATTGTAGGTATGTCTTCCAAAATTCGACAAACTATAAGCAAATGTCAATAGAAGCCACTACAAGTCAAATAGTTTCATTAAATATGACGGTATTTGAATAATAGCCGCGGACGAAACGTTTCGCCCATACTCTTCTGGGCATTTTTTCGCTTCTCCGAACCGTTTCACCCATACTCCTGGAGAGGTTAAAGATACTTGAAAATTTATTTGACTCTTCTTTATAACCTGAAAGAAATGATCTGTGGCCCGACAATGGTCTTTTCAATTTCTGTTTATGTTAATACCACCGAGTCCCAACTGCTCCAGACTGTTGGGAGTCTTCATTATTCCTAGATAATATACTGATATGGGATTTAGTATCATTTGTGAGTGTAATAATATTGTAATGTCATGTTTCCAGGTTCATCCAACTCGCAGGACTCATTCCCAGGCGGCGGGGGCCCCCCTCCCCCCGGTGGGCCCCCCTGCGAGGGCTACGGCCCCTCCTACTCGGCCTACCCCCCGGCGGCGCAGGCCCAGCAAGGTACGCCACCTCTACTCTAACCAACCATAATACTTGCCTCATATGGAACTGGAACCCTTCAACAAATTAAATTGCAAATATTGCTCGAGGGTAGAATTTATTGAATAAATTTCTTCATAAATCTCGAACCAGTGTCAATGAATTTCCTGGGCAGGGCAGGCGAAATACCTTGCATGTCACCGAACCTTGTCAATGTTTCATACATAGGCCAGTTTTCACTTTGGCTGTTCACTTTTTTAGTTGTTATTTTTTCACTTATCCAAAAGAAGAACCTGACTTCTCGGCATAAGTTCCTCATAGTTTTATCATGTTTCTTTGCACTTTACATCAATGACTATAATTTATATAATAGACAACCAAATGGATGGAAAGTTTAACTAGTAAACTAATAGTTTGTCGTATTGTTGATCTCTTTAATAATCCTAATTGCTCTCTATCTGATGACCCCTGGAACATTTGGTTGCCTATTTACACATTGCTTTTTAAATCTTAGATATCAACATCAAAAGCTTGAATAGTCGTAGGTTTGTTTGACCACAAATGTTCAGTTAGATATAAGCAGCGGTTAGTCTGTTCCTCTCTGTTGTAAAATAACGTGTATGTGTTAATCTGTAACTAAAAGCTGGCTAACTAAACCCTGTCTACAAACAGCACCTTGTGTAACTAACACTACCGTGAGGAGCAGCCACATCCCATGCACCCTTATGCCATGCCTAGTTGGCTGCTATACCAATGCTTGTGTGGTTGTGTTTGCTCTCGACTCGATGGATAGACCTCTACTAATGTACGCATGATCATACCTCCAACCAACCAACATACCTCCCACACGGGGATGCTGCCCTCTCTCTCTCTTTCTCTCTCTCTCTCTCTCTCTTGTGTATATACACTGAATTACCTCTGTCTTGCCCATTCCATTTGTACTTGACGATAATGATATTGAAGTGGAAGAATGCAGTGTGCAGTGTGTAGTGTCTTATTCCATCTAGCAAGGACCAGTAGGTGAAGGTGCCAGTACATTTGGTAACAACAACTTTACTATACTATTCTAGTATGAATCCACTAGTATTTTCAGAGTGCCAGAATGAAGTTATTTAGAATATAGTGATGATGATGAGTGACAGTGATAGTGATGTGACGTACAAGACAGAAAGGTGTCGCGGGCATTGATATAGCAGAATATAGTGCCAAGCTGAGCCTGGCGCTGTGGACCCCCAACACAGCGGGTGTTCACAGCTGTAGGCTGTAGGCTGAGCGCAGTAGGGTGCATGCTGGGGGTGGATGCGGGTGTGGGTGTGTGGACGCGTGTTGATGTGCGTGTGTGCATGTGTGCGTAGGGGGCGGTGGGGGCCCTGCCGGGGACAACATGGCCGCCTCCAACCCGTTTGAAGATCCGCAGCCCCGACGGAACCACCAGCCAGGTCCAGGTAGTGCTCAATCAATCAATCAATCCTTCCTTCATCTCATCTCGTGTCGTACAACCCTCATCATACAACCGACCAACCAAACCAGCTTTCAGCAAATATCACATCAATATGCTTGCCATCCACCATTGTACACTACACCATTCTCCATGTATATATGTAAATACATACTTATACCATACTTGTAACTTGACTAATTCATTTGTTTGATGTATTATACACTCACCTAGTATATATATATTATCTAGCTGTACTTTAGGTACAGAAGCTAAGTTGATGTTAGCTTTTAAAACCAAATAGTCATTTTCCTTTCACCTGTCCAACTGTCCAGTAATGTAATGGAGAGCCTTATTTCACTGTCTACATTCTACATATATATTCATTTCCTTCATTTATAAGCTTTTTCACATCACTACTGAAGATTGATATGTTATATTTATTATCATGTAAACCTAACATAAGAAATTAAATTATTTTTAGTTAATTGCCCTGTACATTAACAATAACTATTTTATTAACACGGTGGTATTGTCTGAAATTTGTACAAAGACATCAAATATAAATTTTAATTTGGTTTTTTAGTTGATGCTCATCATTTTGGAGAAATAATTTTCCTAGCATGCGGATATAAAATACCGATAGATTTGCATGATAGTTATTAATGATAATATCTGACACGGTGGATTGGTTTGTGGTTGTGTGAGTCAGTGAGTCTTATCTGAGTGCCATGTTTATTCCAGGAGTCTATCCCGGGCAGCAGGGCTATGGGTACGACCAGTACGGCTCTGCCTATCCTGCCAACAGACCAGTCTATCCTCCCTACGGACCCGAACAAGATGGAAGGTAACAACACTTATTGCCCTACAATAACCTACTTTTGAAACGAAAATTTTTGTATTCGACATTTGACATTCTTAGTGGAATATTATTTTACTTAGTGCCATCCTGTGGCGAATTTATCTCACTTGGAGTCTCACCTAAAAGCTACACCATTATAATTTGCTCGCAGACAATGTCTCTCCAACTCTCTTCTACATAATAGTCTCTCTCTCTTTCTGTTGTACGCATTGTTCATTATATTTTAAACCGAGACCTACAGGCTTAGTTTATCAGGAAATGTGGCTTGGCTGCCATCATTGTTATAATTTTAATAATTAATTTTGTGGTTCTCTGTGCTAATTTAGTGTTATTGTTTTCTCCAGGGGCTACCCGGCGGCAGGAGCCGATCCCTATTCCCGCTACGGCGCTGGCTACGGGGGCTCACCGGGCGGAGCAGGCGGTGCCGGGAGCACCCGGGGCTACCCGCCTCCCCCCGGGGGACCCCCTGCACCCTCCCCAGGTCCCCCGGGCCAGGCGCCCCCTGTGCCTCCCCAGTCTCCCACGCCGCCCCCGCCCACTCAAGGGGGTGCCAATCCTCCTCAAGACTACTACAGAAGTCCGCAACAGCAGCATGAGGTCAGTAACCAACCAACCAACATCATTAGACAAACGATAATAATTATTACATTATTGTATGAATGAGTATAAATTTAAACCATTTTAAAAAGTACCTTTGAGACAATTCTGATTAAATTTGTGAATGAAAAGTGTTATTTGTATATTTTATATTAATTTTACTAGTATCAATATATATATGTATTGTAATTTGTGCATTTAAATATTATATAATCTTAGGGCTTTTTATCTTGTAGTTTGAACTTACTATTGGTAGATATAGTTTGTATTATTCCTTTTCCATATTTATTGCAATGAAATCTTGTATATAAATTGAAGAGAAAGCATCCCTTTTACAAAAGGTTTCATTGTTTTCAGAAAATTTATTTTTGGTTCTAATAATACAAGTATGTATTAGTACTATCACTTGAAAGTTATTTGTACCATTTAATAGTTTGTCATTGATAAAGACTCGGTGATGACTGGGTGCTATTAGAGTATGTATTTAAATGTTACCGTATAAAGGTAACAAACAGTAAATGCTATCCCCATAGTTTATTTGGCCATTCCCATCAGCCTCACACGGGGCTCAATCAAAAGAGCTTGTTTTAACATTACTCTACATAATATTTGTACCATTTAATAGTTTGTCAATGATAAAGACTCGGTGATGACTGGGTGCTTTTAGAGTATGTATTTCAATGTTACCATATAAAGGTAACAAACAGTAAATGCTATCCCCATAGTTTATTTGGCCATTCCCATCAGCCTCACACGGGGCTCAATCAAAAGAGCTTGTTTTAACATTACTCTACATAATATTTGTACCATTTAATAGTTTGTCAATGATAAAGACTCGGTGATGACTGGGTGCTTTTAGAGTATGTATTTCAATGTTACCATATAAAGGTAACAAACAGTAAATGCTATCCCCATAGTTTATTTGGCCATTCCCATCAGCCTCACACGGGGCTCAATCAAAAGAGCTTGTTTTAACATTACTCTACATAATATTTGTACCATTTAATAGTTTGTCAATGATAAAGACTCGGTGATGACTGGGTGCTTTTAGAGTATGTATTTCAATGTTACCATATAAAGGTAACAAACAGTAAATGCTATCCCCATAGTTTATTTGGCCATTCCCATCAGCCTCACACGGGGCTCAATCAAAAGAGCTTGTTTTAACATTACTCTACATAATATTTGTACCATTTAATAGTTTGTCAATGATAAAGACTCGGTGATGACTGGGTGCTTTTAGAGTATGTATTTCAATGTTACCATATAAAGGTAACAAACAGTAAATGCTATCCCCATAGTTTATTTGGCCATTCCCATCAGCCTCACACGGGGCTCAATCAAAAGAGCTTGTTTTAACATTACTCTACATAATATTTGAGTCAATGATTACATTGATGTAATGACACAATCCTTAAAGCACACTAATGCATCTTGAGATCTAACAAACGCTCCCTGTAGTAGTACTACAATACAATAATGAATAATGCTTATCCGTGCGGGCTTGCTTACAATTCAATCTGTGCCATCTTGTAATTCATGTAGTGTTTAAAGGGGATAAAGCCAAATCAGGTAGGGTGTTGTTTAGAACTCAAGATGTATCGGTGTCGTTTAGCAGTCAGTAGCAATAGTCAGCAGTAGTGTAGTGGTCTCCAAGCAGTAGTGGTATATGTCGTATAATAGTGTTGTGTCGTTGCGGCATGTGTGTAGATGTCCTCGGTGAACATGAACTCGCAGCTGGCTCGGCAGCTTGTGGCCCCCCTGTCCCCCGGAGGGCCCCGCCAGTACCACGTATGTCCGCTACCACCTACCTACTCCATGGGGGCTTGCTGGGCTGGGCGTGGCACTACCACCGTCCCCGCAGTACTCGTAATACTAGAGACCCTGGATAATAATTCCTACATTCTATCAATCCGTCCACTCTTTACGTATTATGTGTACTGTGAGGAACTTATCATATTAATATTGTCTACTCACAAAAGTCATTATCCAAAATGAAAGACAGTATTGCTGCAAGTTACTATTGGTGTTGGTAAATGGTGGTGGATGTACTACACGCTGTTGAGATTCTAGTCCCTTATCCTCACGGTGTGTTCAATATAAGAGTCACTTGATATGTTCATGTTCTCTAAAACATTGGTAAGAAGAAGATAACCAATTGATTAACACTATTGATGATGTTATAAAAAGCAACCGGTGCACACTTGTACTTGTCGACCTTTGAGGCGTTCCTAAAGACTTGAACACTAGATAATAATATCCAGCCCTCATTGTGGACATTTTGGATAGTGATTAGGGTTAACATTCTGCTTCTGCTGGGTGGTTATGGTTGAGGCTTTGTTGTTCACCGTTTGCTGCTTCATCACATTTATTCCAAGGAATATTGCCATTGCCATTGGCTTTTGTACTTATCTTCCCTGCTCTAAACCTATAGACCTATGTCGATGCTGTTTATTTCTCTTAATCCAAAACATAATAATTATTGCATGTTTCATCCATAAACTGTCAGTTGTCGGATAGATTTTTATGTTTGTTTAAGTGAGTGTATTATTTGTGGTCTATTATATATTTTTTGCTTATTGCGTTATGCAAATTTTCATATTGATTATTAGTGAAAAACAAGTTTGATTGATGCCTTTAAACATCTGCACTTTATTAACAATAAATTATTATGTATACATGTTCCCCTGCTAAATTTAATGGTGACCGGACAACTCGACAGCATGCAACTTCAACACCTCCTTTGAAAAGTCATTTAAAGTGATCTTTTTTTCTTTTAATTGGTTAAATAGGTTAGGTTATTTTTTATTTATTTTCATAACTTTAAGACCTTTCTTTCTCGTTGGGCTATTTTAAAATTTTTGTTCATAACAATGACTTTTCAAAGGGGTTTTGAAATGCCACTTTGTTGAGTTGTCGTGGAACCAAATTTAATACACACCTAGTACAAAAAAAAATCTAGACATTTTTAAAAACTTTTTAGAATGTATTTTTACTATTGTTTTTTTTTTATGCAGGGCTATGGAGGCAACAAGGCCATGGGCCCCCCACCAGGTCAGCCCCGACGTCACCCCGACTTTGCCAAGGAACCCCCGGGAGGCACACAGCCCCCATACCCCCCGCAGCAGAGGGGAGCTGCGCCACCTCCTCACCACCAATATGGTAATATATAAAACCAAAATAATTAGAAATTAGACAGCCAAAGACCACTTAGTAACAATTGTAAGAAAACTCATATATTCAAATAAAATCCTTGTGGATTACCTCTCTCCCCCTCCCCCATATTTGTGTATATAAACCGTGAGTTATGAATAATTTGTACCAGTCTGAAGATGGCCTTAACAGGCTGAAACCGGTTACGGTGAAATAAAATTAAGTGGAAAAAAGTTTTATATCCATTTTATTATACAGTAAAACTCGCTTAAGAAGTTCCCATTTAAGAAGTTTTCACGCTTAAGAAGTTTTGATTTTCGGTCCCTTGAAAATTCCATACAAAAAATTGCAAAAAACACGATTTTTTCCCACTTAAGAAGTTTTAGAGCTAAAACTGCTTCCCGCTTAAGAGGTTTTAGAAAACCGGCGGTAAAATACACAAACGAAATATTGTGCCGCAAAATACATATTTAAAATGAAACTTTTTCAAAGTCATAAATTGAAAGACGTTGGCTTCACAGATTACGCGCAATCCCTAGTACCTGAGACCATAAACAGACCCTTTGTCGGCCGCCGGGCCCGTAAGCCGTAACCCCTAGGTACAATAGCAATGCGACACGTGGAACGAATGTGCAATGCGGAATTATGTACCGAATATGCAAGCGTCTTTAAGGTTGAGTTTAATATAACGTTTCATGTATTTTTCGGCCTTAATGACAACGTGGGATAGATCTACATTTGCATACATTTGACGCCTCCTTCAATAATATTCGTTTTGATACTGAACGTTTCATAATATTATTGTATAAAATTTATATTCCATCGAATTTGTAAAACACGAAAAACTTTTGATTGTCAAATCGGATCACGGTTAATATGGAATGTTTCACCTTCAAATAAATATATTTAGCTTTATTATTAGGTAGGTACATAACAACATGATTAAATATGCCGGGGGAGATGGTAAAAGATGCATTATAATTACGTTTTTTTTTCAATCAAACTTCAAAATTTGCCGTGCATAATGTTTCATCTGACATTTGTCGTAAATTATGTTTGAAGGTTAGGAAATACATATGCATAAATTTAAAATTTAGATTGAAACGAAACTTCGCTAATGATTTTTGTAGTTGTTTTGCATTTACCGCGAGGTTCGATAGTTTTACCGACTTTGAAAGCGTGGATTATAATTCCAGCGTCAAACAGCTCGTTTGATATAACTTTCCGATTCAAGTCATTTATTTACGCGCGAAATCGTAGATATTCGACGTATGATAGGTAGGTAGGTGGGTACATACTGTCTGTGCTTGGTGAAAACACATCATAACAATAGACTGTCCGATTTCCGACACTTGAATGCCATTCGAGCAAGCAGCAAGCGTGCAAAAAAGTTAATTCTGCCAAATAATAAACAGTTTGCCGCGTGGGGCTTTGTGAGATTTTTCTGCACAGGGCCATGGCAGGGTTGCAGCACGCTAAACGCTTGCTCCGAGGCAAATAAAACCCGCTATCATCGAAGTTTGTTTACAAACAAAATTACGTGCGGTGTACTTTTATCAAACCGCTTGCTAAAATTAACCAAAACAAGTCTTTCTTTCTCCCTCAGTTCGTATAGAAAACGAAAGCGTAAAAAAGAGACAGCGTATATCCACTGCGCTGTCTTCAACTGTCAAGTATAATCCATTGCCTTTACACCAATTTCAAATAAGATCAACAGTATGAACCTTTTGGAATGCTGCAACTTTTACTATCCGAATTCGAGTGGCTTTCGAATACACTTTTGCTTGCAATTGCGATGCGCCATTCTCGGAAAAACGTAAGGTTTTTTTAACAGTTTCAAAATTGTGTTTACTTTCTCTTTTGCCGATAAGGGATTAAAATATTTAGGAATGTGTCCATGGGATGGTTTTGTTTTGATTGGTTTAGTGCTTTTAACCCCCCAAGGGCCAGGGAACAAAGGGAAAAAATCCCGACCTTGAATTTTGAATTGAAAGTTTTGTGGATTAATTTTGAGCTATTGTATATTTTATTGACTGAATCACGTTCCTAGAACATTAAACTATGTACCAAAATAACATTATTTGCGTTAATTACGTAAATTAATAGGTTTTTACGATGTTTTCGTCACATAACATGCATCGACTTGACCAAAATAATCGTGGCAAAATTTGACAGATGGAGGTCATAGCTAAAAATTATTTTAAAATTTACTAATGTTGCAAGGTGAATGAAACTTTTACCCATCTCATAGAGAATGTTGGCGCTAGCATTTCTGACCGTGTTCTTATACAAATTTTGTACATAGAAGGGTAAAAATCGTAGTTGAAAATATTTTTTTTTCGCGCATGCGCAAGACCTGCGCACATCCCGCCCGACGAAAAATTTCATATAAATTATTCGGAGTGACCGGCTGCATTGCGGCTTTTTCTATGGTAAAGGGCGATAATAGAGCTAGCGATTCTGACCGTGTTTTTCATACACTTTCTTTATACATAAGGGTCAAAATTGCGTAAAAATTTTGATTTTTCATTTTTGTGCGCCGGCGCACAAGCGGCACAGGCCGGGTTAAGGGTTATTCGGCAGAGATGCAAAATTTTACAACAAAAGAATTCAATAATTTATTTTTTTTACATGAGCTCCACATAGGAGGCCCTGAGGAAAATAATTTCCTTCAGGGCTTATGTCATCTTTGGGGATGCTGTGTGGAGGGTTTTTTTAGGGAAAGGAAGGAGAGGAGAGTTCTGGGAAGGAAAAGGTTTTAAGGGGTGGTTAGGAATCTGGGGTTCAGTGTATCCTGGTCATCCGCCTCCAAGACCTAGACAAACCTCACCCCATGAACCCGGGCACCCCTGTTAAATCACCAAACATAGCAAACCACATGGGGTGACCTATGGCAGAGGTGCTGGTTATCCAATAAAGGTTCCCGGGGCGGTTGTACAAATTACTGCCTCCCAAATAATAGAGTAGGTAGAGCAATCGACTATAGATAAATACTTTAAAAAAAATAATAATTTAAATGTAGGTATGTAAATAAACTTTTTATAATCAACTATGTTTTACCATTTTTCATTTATTTCACATTCCTACCGTTTTCTAAATAATACTAATTACCATGATGTGTAACTACTAGAAGATACCTATAATATATATATTTATTTTTTTGAGTGCTTGGAGCATATTTGGTTGTTTTGATGACAATTTAACTGGGGTAGACAGACATACGCCGGAATGAGGTACGCCCCGAGTACGGACTGGAGATATGAATGGCTAAAATAGAATCCCACTTAAAATGTTTTCCCACTTAAGAAGTTTTTTTTCCCCGGTCCCTTGGAAAACTTCTTAAGAGAGTTTCACTGTAATATATTATAATGGTAATATATTATACATAGTTGGTTTATTCACCCCGAGGCGATTTTTCACAAAACGCCGCTCTACAAATTATTCAATTGTTATTATTATTCAGTTAGTCCAAAGTATGGACACTGAAGATTAAAGCATTGTTGAGAGCATAAAATGTAGCGCATTACGAGTGGTTTTGCTTTTTTGTTCCTTCCTGTACGAAAAAAATTTATACATTTTAAGCACTATTACATAAAAAAAATCATTTGTGTATTCAGGCGGTTGGGGTAATAACACAGGTGGTCCACAATACCGAGGACAGTTCCCCAGTGGGGCGCCGGCTCCCGGGACCCCCGGAGCTCCCCCTGGGCCTGGGCAGTGGGGCGCCGGGCCCCCACGGGCCCCCGTACCCGCACCCGCACCACCCTCCACTCCGCCCAGCCAGCAACAGCCCTGGGGACCGCAGCCCTATCCACCTCAGCAACAGGTAAACTAATATTTATATTATTTCATTATTCCCCCTTTACATTAACCACTCAAGCGATAGCTTCCCAAATGTAGGTAGCAGTGGCGGTCCGTGAGTTTTCAGTTTCTAAGATTGAAAAATACGACATTGCTCATGTTGTAGCTGAAAATTTTTTTATTTTTTTTTCAAAATTTCACCTTTTTGTATAAAGATCTTTCAGTATGTGGATGCGGCGGCATCCCTTGACTGATAGAATCTTGAAGATCTTTATATGAAAAGTTGAAATATTGAAAAAAAAAAAATTCATTTTCAGCTACAACAACGTCAATAATGTCGTATTTTTCAGTCTTAGCACTCTAGCTCACTAAAAACTCACGGACCGCCATTAGTAGGTAGGTGATTTTTGTAAATGAAAATGAATTATTATTTGACATGTAAATTTTATTTTTATAAAACCTAAAAATATGGGTGTGAAATATAACAGTGAAATCTAGGTGAATTCATTAGTCTTAACTCGTAGAATGCCGTTCGTGCACCGGTGTGTTTGAGATTTTACACGCGATTTTGACCCTTATGTATAAAGAAAGTGTATGAAGAACACGGTCAGAATCGCTTGCTCTATTATCGCCCTTTACCATAGAGAAAACCGCAACGCACCTGGTCACTCCAAATAATTTATATTAATAATTTACCAGAGCGCGGGAATGTGCGCAGTTCTTGCGCATGCGCGGGAAAAATTCCTTTATCTACGATTTTGACCTTTCTATGTACAAAATTTCTCAAGGTCAGTGTCAGAATCGCTGGACACGAAATGTCATTGGGTGTCATGGATGCCGCTTTTTGCGAACGCTAATTGGTGGTGCTTTTTGCTGGCCTACCCCGGCAAACAACAGGTTAAACCCGCAGTAAGCAGTTCATATACGAGTGTATGGTTCCGTATTAATATTTGGAGGTATGATATTAATTAACGACCGGCAAGAAACTTTAATAATAAAAAGAAGTTTTTGTCAAAGCCGACATATAGACAAACCATTCTTAATAAAGTTTATAACCCAGTAGAGGCAATATCTAAAGGCACGATGAATGTATAAGATCGACACTGCAGTAAGGAAGTCCAGTCCAATTTTTTTTTTTTTTTTAATGAATAAAATGACCTTGTAACTTGCATAACTGTATATTTATTTTTAGAGTTAGTTTTAATAGTTACAATAATTGTCAAAGATTTAATTTTTCAAGATCCCCCGAAAACCACCGTATGTATGGTGGATCGTGTGACGTCATCACTCACCAAAAGTTTGTTTTATTTTCAATGGGTGTTGTCATTTTGTATGACAGTTATATGGAAGAAGCTATGAAACTATTCAATAAGTAAAAACATTATTTAGTTGGAATGACGTCGGTCATTTTGGAATTTGGAGTTTGTAGCCGTGGAAGTAGCATACAATATTTTTTGTACTGTTTAAAGTTTTTGAATATTTTAAATAATAAAGATAAACTAAAAGAGATATCTCTATTTTTGATACTGAATTATTTGGGCCTAAATAATGTTTCAATAAACAACAACTAAATCTCTATAAACAGTTTGTAAATAAACGAATAACGTGAAATGTTGTTAATACTGATGGCTTGTGTCATACATTTCAATACAAAGACTAGAAAATTATGGTGAGATGTGAAGTCAGCACTAAACATTTAATAATACCAACTCGACAGTGTGTTTTAATGACACGATTAAAAATTAACTTTTTAATAATTTTTTTAAAACTGTACGTTTAATATTATTTAATAAAACTTATATATTCAGAATAAGCGTTTATTGGTCTATTCTATATGAACATATTTTTTTAAAGCCGTAATATTTTTCACTGGAGTTCCTTATTGCAGTGCTTCATACCATGCGTGAGCACGATTCTTCAAATGCAGGGTTCCAGCCCCTAGGGGTTAAATCGAATGGCTGAATCGAAAACTTAACACCTGTAAATCTCCATCGCTCAAGTGGTTAAGAACGGTTCCATGCCAACTCAGAATCAAGCCAACTGTACACCTCTTTGAAAAGTCGTTAAAAGCTATGAAAAAAATAATTTTAAAATAGCCCATAACACTAACCTAACATAACCTATTTAACAAATTTTATTTGCATTTTAATGTCTTTTCAAAGGAGGTTCTGAGTTGCCCAGTCACCAGTCATTGTTAAGAACATGTTATTATTATATTATTAGAGGTATCATGATAAAAAGCAACCATTCCACAGGTTTCTTTTTAGGCTTTACATAAGCACTGGCTATATATAATATTATCCTATTCTGGAGTATAGCATATACAGTGAAACCGTCTTAAGAAGTTTTCATGCTTAACTCGTTGAATGCCGGGGTATGCCAGCAAAAAGCACCACCAATTAAAACGCGGCATTTTGACACCACGTGACATTTCGTGTCTCGCGATTCTGACACTGTCCTTGAGAAATTTAGAACAATAGAAAGGTCAAAACCGCAGTTAAAGGAATTTTTCCCGCGCATGCGCAAGAACTGCCCACGTTCCCGCGCTCCGGTAAATCATTAATATAAATTATATGGAGTGACCAAGCGAATTGCGGTTTTCTCTACGGTAAAGAGCGATAATAGAGCAAGCGATTCTGACCGTGTTCTTCATACACTTTCTTTATACATAAGGGTCAAAATCGCGTGTAAAGTCTCACGACACGCCGGCGCACGAGCGGCACCTGAGCGGTTAAGAAGTTTGGTTTTTTCGAGATTGAATAGCCCAATTTTTCTCGCGAATAAGGTTTTAGAAGTTTTTTCCTGTCCCTTGGAAAAGTACTTGAGAGAGTTTACTGTATCTGTAGCAGATTTGTAAATAAATTGTATGAATGTTTCAGGGTCAACAACCTGGAGGATGGGGCCCAGGTGCGGGGCTAAGGCCTCCGGGACAAGCGGGCCCCCCGCGACCCCCCGTCCCCTACCGCCCCGACCTCAAGCCCTATCCCATGCAGCCACAGACACCTGGCAAGGTAAACAGACAACAAGCAACTACTAGTTTACATGGTGCACTATACCCACTCTTTACATTATAATAATTTATTAATTGGCAGGGAGGAGTGGGTGCAGCCCCCAAGAGAGAGATCACGTTCCCCCCGGACAGCGTGGAGGCGGTGACCCCGGTGACGTACAAGCGGCGGCGTCTCACCAAGACAGACGTGGCTCCTGTGGATGCCTGGAAGATCATGATGGCTCTCAAGTCCGGCCTCCTAGCCGAGACCTGCTGGGCCCTGGATGTGCTCAACATTCTCCTGTTCGACGACTCGGCCGTGGGCTACTTCGGCTTGCAACACTTGCCCGGCCTGCTGGACCTGCTGCTGCAGCATTTCCAGAAGAGCTTGACGGACATCTTCGATCCCCCGGCCAGTCCCAACACTCCATGGTACCAGCCTGACGAGCCGGAGCCCCCCGCAGAGCCCAGTCCCGCTCCCCGGGTGCCGGACCCCCTGCAGACCATCAGCCTGGTGACAGGAGAGAACTACACTCACGAGTCCCGCAAGGGAAGACCTGTCATCTACCGGTCCAAGGAGGAGGACCTGTTTGCCCCGGACGAGGGCCGAGACTGGAGCAAGTGCGAGGAGCACTCGGAGGTGGGCATCGAGCCCTGGCAGTTTGGCTCCGACACCTCCTTGGTGAGCCACGTGATGCCTTGCTTCCAGGGAGAGTTTATAAACATTCCCTTTGCCAGAGTTTTAAGAGGACCGGAACCTAGTGCGGTCAAGAAGGAAGAAAAGACGGAAAGTGATAGTGAAGAAGCGGTCGAGCCCGCCGTTAAGGATACTCAGGGTGAGGGTGTTGTTAGCAAAAAGTCTAATTGTGTAAGTGAAAAGATTAAAAAGAGGACAAAAGTGACATTGTCAGACGTTATAAATAGGGTTAAGGCGGAACTGGAAATCAACGGCGATAATAAAGTTAACGGGGAGGAAGAAAGGAGAGAAGAGCCGGCCCCCATAGTAGAGGAGCTGCGGCAGAATGGTCCAACACATGAAGAGAGAGAATCGTGCGATAAAGACAGTGCGGGGTCAGAGGACAACTTCAAATCAGAACCCATGGAGATAGAAAAGGAAGAAAAGGACGAGAAAGATGAGAAGCCGGCTGAAAAACCCGCCGAGGAGAAGAAGCATAACTTAAAGGTTAACGATCCAGCGGGAACACTAAAGAGAAGACATCTGTCCGAATACGAGGATGAGTGTTACACCAGAGATGAAGCCAGTTTATATCTCGTTTCAGAGACACAGGATGCTCTGGCCAGGCGGTGTATCTGCTTGTCCAACATCCTGAGGAACCTGACCTTTGTGCCCGGGAATGAGATGGAATTCTCCAAGAGTGGCACCTTCCTGGCTCTGATGGGCAAGCTGCTGTTGTTACATCACGAGCATCCACTGAGAGCTCCACGCACGAGAAACTACGACCGCGAGGAAGATGCAGAATGGCGAAGCTCATGCTCCTCTCTAAGAAGCGGGGAGTGGTGGTGGGATCTCCTGCAACAGCTGCGTGAGGATGCTCTGGTGTGCTGCGCTAACATCGGTGGACAAGTGGAGCTGGGGCGCCACCCCGAGCAGGTGGCGAGGCCTGTCCTCGACGGACTTCTGCACTGGGCCGTGTGCCCGGCGGCCGCTGCTCAGGACCCCCTCCCGGCTGCACCGCTGCGAGCGCTGTCCCCGCGCCGCTTGGCCCTGGAGGCACTGTGCAAGCTGTGCGTGACAGACTCCAACGTAGACCTGGTGGTGGCCACACCGCCCTTCCCCCGCCTGGAGCGCCTGTGTCGCGTGCTAGCCCGCCAGTTGTGCCGCAGCGAGGACCAAGTGCTGCGCGAGTTCTCGGTGAATCTGCTGCACTACCTGGCGGGCGCGGACTCAGGGGTGGCGCGGGCCATCGCGGCGCACAGTCCCGCCGTTTCCCTGCTGGTGGCCTTTATCGAGCAGGCGGAGCAGTCTGCGCTGGGAGTGGCCAACCAACACGGCATCGGGGCGCTGCGAGACAACCCCGACTCGATGGGTACCAGCCTGGACATGCTGCGCCGCGCCGCCTCCACGCTGCTGCAGCTGGCCCGCCACCCCGACAACAAGCCGCTGTTCCTGCAGCAGGAGCAGCGCTTGCTGTCGCTGGTCATGTCTCAAATCCTGGACCAGAAGGTGGCTGCCGAACTGTCCAAGGTGCTGTTTCAGTGCTCGCGCCCTCCGCGCCGTTAGTAGTTAATAGTGTAAAGACCTACTTAGCTTAAGGACTGAATTTAATAAATAATATAATTGATATATAATATATTATGATCTAAGAATGTGTTATAGTGATATTAGACTCGTACCGTCGGGTAAATGAATTTGAAGATAAATGATTTCGGAGACTTTTTTAGAAAAAATATTAGTTGTAACAAAATGGATTATCGATGGGTTTTTATGTGATAGGCCCCTTACGAAGGATGCGCGTAGATAGTAGAAGTCGCGAATTTCCATACAAATTAAATCTTACAATATCGGATATGTATTGTACCATTTTGTAAAGTGCCGGAGGTGATAAAGTACTTGTATTTATTTTAATCGTCATTTGGTAAGATGGCCCCATCCCAACCACCTACATAGGGTCGCCTATCATTTCATGTTTTGGTATTATTCATGTGCAAATGCTTTATATATGTCTGAATATTGAAAATTAAATAAATGTACATATGAAGTACTGAAAAATAATGCCAGCCTTTTATTGTGATTATGTGGAAACTGTAGAAAACTGCTATCAACGTAAATAAAAACACAGTAATTACCATTGGAGTCCAAAACGAAGGGTTGAATTTGTACAGTTTTGCATATTTGTTATGTTTATAGACCTGATTCAGATTGATTTTTTGCCAAAACGCCGGTTGAATTCAAATGTAACGTTGTCATCAAAGGGCCGTTCAGCGTCATTTTGTTTATTTGACAGTGCTGATTCTAAAGGTGAGTTGTTTCACACAATTTTAACAATTCATCAATTTGGAAAGTTAATATTCAAGTTCTGTGAAAACTTTATACAAGTTATGTTATTATTTCTGTGAAACAACAAACACATAATTGAATAATAACAACGTGCATAGAACTTTCACAAAACTTCAAAATTAACTTTAAAAATTGATGAATTGTTCAAATTCTGTGAAACAAGTCCATTTCAGCATTTGAACTGCTAGTGATCAGCAGTAGAGGACAACTTTCATGTTGTTAAACTTGTCAGCTTAAAGCTGAAACCCAACTAGAATCGGTGTTTAACGGGGACATTTCAAACTTCAAAAAAAAATCGGAGTGTGCAATTTACAGGTGGTAGAAGTAACCTTCAGAAAACTAAAATAGACAAGAGAGGGGAGACTATGGAGCACTTTTTTTATCAATGTAAAGGATGATTTTTTCCATATTTTTGTCATCGAATTTCCCATACATTTGGTCAACTTATTATTATTTCTTCTTCGTAGTCGCTTTCTTTTGTGTTTTCTTTGCCTGTTCATTTTGGAGTGGTTTGAAGATTGGATATTAATTTCTTAAGATTCGATCCTCCCCTGAATGTCTGGCCGCTAAGGTTCATTGTGCGCTTTATATGACTAGACTAAAGGAGGCTTGCATGGGACCGTGGATTTATCGTGTTCTATGGGAACCGAGTACCTTTGAAATAAATAAGTATAATAAGCTATCTCGTTCTCATAGGCTAAATACGATACATGTTGGCGTTTGTCTCTTTTTATTGTCGCTCGCTTCCGTTTCATCGAGTTTCAAATCACAACGGTGCTAAAGAAGTTTTCACTTCAAAAAGAAAACAGTGCTGAATGGCCATTTGATGACAAGGTTACATTTGAATTTCTGCGAAACAACTGGTCCTTAGTATGGACTATTTCCCGGAATTTGAACAATTCGTCAAATTTCAAAGTGAATTTTGAAATTTTAATTTTAATTTCTTCAGTTATGTGAAGCTACCTGCCTATAATTATATAATAACAAAACTTCAAGAGAACTTTCACGGAACTTGAATATTAACTTTGAAAATTGATGAATAGTTCAAATTTTGTGAAACAACCCGTCCTAAGACACCTAATTTTATATTATCCTTAGAGGAAATACATACAATGAAGTTTTTAATACCTGCGGTAAGTAAAAAAGCAGTTTATTGTTTACTGCACTTACCAATGTTGTGAATATGATTGTGGTAAGGCTAGGTAGCTCTAAACTCTTAAGTAAAATTTACAGGAGTTTTTGAAAGTTACTCAACGGAGGGTTTACATATGGTATTACATATCTAACTTATGGTAATTAATGCTCACGGAAGTTGTTCGGAAGTGCAGCTTATGTAAGTGCTTTATGAGTTACATCTGTAAGTTTATATTCGGTAAGACGGCTTCCTGTCAACAAAGATTTGCTGCTGTCAAGTTTACGATAAAGACGAAAGGGCAATTTTGTCAATAAAGACGAAAGGGCCGAAAGTGTTAAAATAAAAGTTGGCTTGAGATAAAATTCTCCATGCGCTTTTGTTCAGTTAACAGCAGAATTGAATGGAGTTCTTCAATTTAATCCGAATGACAGCCAGATGACAGAGACAGAAACCAAATATGTGATGTTATAAACAGAAACATTGTGATTAGAAAGGATTGGACCGATAATTAAAAATAAGGATGCACATTTTCAGAAAGCTTTTTTTCTACGTAGAAAAGAGATGATTTATTTCTCTTCGGTTTCTGGAATCAGAAAATTTTCTTTTCGTTTACATTCGTTCTCGAAGGTGGGTGTTTTATCTGGTGTTATTTTATATACTGTTTTCATGAGATAATGTATTTTTCCTAATCAGATTTTAATTCAAGTAATAAAAACGCCAGTTTTTATAGGGAAAACTAATCCTATGAAAATCTGTCTTTTAATCTTTGACATCTTGCATCGGCAAGTTTAGGCATTATTTTTTCTTACGATAAGCATTTCAATTTATCAAACTGATACCATGAGCTGTGAGAAGGCTCTAAGTTCGCGCGAATGCGATTAGGCATGTCAAAAACTTAAGTCTCTTACGACTTCTGTAACTTGCTATAAATTACAGTATGAGACTTGCAGTGTCATTTACAATGGTAATTCCATCATAAGTCACTTATGTAAGTGTATCAGGAAAAAAACTTACAGGCAGCCTAATGGTATGCGACTAAACTTATCAAACTGATTTCATAAGCTGTGAAAATGCTGTAAATTTGCGTGAATGTGCTTAGACCTGTCAAAAACAAACTTGCGACTTCTGTAACTTACTATAAATTACAGCATTGGAGGTTATCCACCACATTCTTTAACTTGCTATAAATGACAGTAAGTAATTTACAATGTTGTTTACATTGGTAATTTGACCACAAATCACTTACGTAAGCGACTTAAGAGAAAACTAAGTAAAGCCAGCCATGTACTCAATGTGCTTTTATACGTACAAAAGCATTTTGCATAACTTGTAAAAATTCAGGTTTGTACTAACTGCTTTTTTTGTAAAATTTGAATATTGGATAAGCGTCCCGACCGCTTGGAGCCCGTAGGACTATGGCATCCGCATTTTGGGTATGTTGTTTGGCGAAAGGAGCGGGAGTTGGATATGGGTGCTGCCGTCCCGGGAATCATTATTGGATAACCAATACCTCTGCCATAGATCATCCCGAGTGGTTCCCTACATTTGGTGGCTTAGCAGGGGGGCCCGGGTTGATGGGGGTTAGGTTTGTCCGGATCTTGGCGGCGGATGCGTCTTCTCACCAACTGAGTGGCAGGCCGGATCAAGAGGATTGGTTGAGGGAGATCTTATGATCTCTCCAGCAGGACTCTCAGCAGTGGAAGAGATGAATTCATTCGTCTGTCACCCTTAGATCCCACCCACCCTTCATACATTTTTCCTTCCCAGAACTCCTCTCCTTCCTTTCCCTAAAAAGAACCTCAACATAGCGTCTCCAAAGATGACATAGGCCTTGACGGAAGTTATTTTCCTCAAGGGGAAGGGGATGCGAAAGGTCAGGAAGTACCTGACTATTCAGATCTGGTCACTAAACAAGGTTAAAATCATTTCAAGCAATTTTCAATTCTGAATGTTGGTCTTCCACCAGAGTTAAACTGCTATATCTACTAGGCGCCGTCCCTCCATACATATTGTGGATGCGGCGCTTCCCTTCCTTTTCAATTCTGAATGTTGGTCTTCCACCAGAGTTAAACTGCTATATCTACTAGGCGCCGTCCCTCCATACATATTGTGGATGCGGCGCTTCCCTTCCTTTTCAATTCTGAATGTTGGTCTTCCACCAGAGTTAAACTGCTATATCTACTAGGCGCCGTCCCTCCATACATATTGTGGATGCGGCGCTTCCCTTCCTTTTCAATTCTGAATGTTGGTCTTCCACCAGAGTTAAACTGCTATATCTACTAGGCGCCGTCCCTCCATACATATTGTGGATGCGGCGCTTCCCTTCCTTTTGAGGCGTATAGTAAATATAATAATAATTGTCATTTATTTATTCAGCATTCAAAAAAGCCTTGAGCTTATTTTTTTCTAGCTGTAAACAACAATAAATACCGCAATTTAACGACACCGTCCGAACCTCAGCGGCCAAAAACAACAAAACGCGACGCGCAGACTGGACCGAAATACGTAATAACAACACCATTCTCTATGCTGGTGTGTCGAATGTCGTGTAAATGCACCAATATCAGCAACAGTGGACTCTGCTCCATTCCACATCCATGATGTTAGAAAAAGTTCAATATTTGCGCATGCGAGATTAGTTCTGCCTGCCAAATTTTGCCTGAAGCAGTATATGCATTCGATGGGAGCATCCAACGTGCAGAAAACGACTTTAATGCGCGTAGGCGTAGTGCAAAGAATAGCTTAACAAAGCACGTGGATTAATGAGTCTAGTTTTTGCACTGATAATTCGTGGTGGAATTCCATTGTATTAGATCGTATCGTATGCGAGATTAGTTCTGCCTGCCAAATTTTGCCTGAAGCAGTATATGCATTCGATGGGAGCATCCAACGTGCAGAAAACGACTTTAATGCGCGTAGGCGTAGTGCACAGAATAGCTTAACAAAGCACGTGGATTAATGAGTCTAGTTTTTGCACTGATAATTCGTGGTGGAATTCCATTGTATTAGATCGTATCGTATGCGAGATTAGTTCTGCCTGCCAAATTTTGCCTGAAGCAGTATATGCATTCGATGGGAGCATCCAACGTGCAGAAAACGACTTTAATGCGCGTAGGCGTAGTGCAAAGAATAGCTTAACAAAGCAAGTGGATTAATGAGTCTAGTTTTTGCACTGATAATTCGTGGTGGAATTCCATTGTATTAGATCGTATCGTATGCGAGATTAGTTCTGCCTGCCAAATTTTGCCTGAAGCAGTATATGCATTCGATGGGAGCATCCAACGTGCAGAAAACGACTTTAATGCGCGTAGGCGTAGTGCACAGAATAGCTTAACAAAGCACGTGGATTAATGAGTCTAGTTTTTGCACTGATAATTCGTGGTGGAATTCCATTGTATTAGATCGTATCGTATGCGAGATTAGTTCTGCCTGCCAAATTTTGCCTGAAGCAGTATATGCATTCGATGGGAGCATCCAACGTGCAGAAAACGACTTTAATGCGCGTAGGCGTAGTGCACAGAATAGCTTAACAAAGCATGTGGATTAATGAGTCTAGTTTTTGCACTGATAATTCGTGGTTGAATTCAATTGTATTAGAATATGAAATTAAAACGCTTTGGTACTTTCTTCCACTAATTTATATTTCACCAGGACCGGTTTCATCCTATTACGGACATTTTCAGACTGGTAGTTGAAATTCTTATGCTACGGTATTTATACACTCTTACGCAGGGGTACACAACACACAACATTTTCTCTATATAATGAATATTTCTATTTTGTTAATTTTAAGGTATTATAAGTTATTTTGTTAATTTTAGGTACATACAGGTAATTATAAAGTTTATTATTAAAATTATGAATGATGTTACATATTAAATAGATATTTTTACTTCAAATGAATATACATGAATTTATATAATGTAATTGGATGAAACCGGTCCTGGTGAAATATAAATTAGTGGAAGAAAGTACAAAAGTGTTTTAATTTCATATTCTAACATGTGGATTAATTCGGTGTGTTTCAGAGAATTTGTTCGCGTGACCATTTTGACAATTTGGCTTGAATAACGGGTGCCGATTGATACGTTAAATATCTTTCGAATGTCTATTTAATTAATTTAATTTTAGAACTAATAATTGATGTGAAGTATAAAGGATTTATAGAGTTAATTTGACATACTATTTTTGTCAGTAATCGCATCTTGTTCATGGGCTAATCTGTAAGTATTTATATTTGATATTAGGTAGGTATATACTTCAGCATCCTTATACAAAAAGTCATCGACCGCCACTGGTATCTATCTCTTTGAAACGCATTGCAAATGTTATTATTAATTTTTATAAGAAATAAATCAACAGTATAAGTTAGTGCCTCCGTTCACGGAGATACATACAAGCTACTCGATCCTCGTGCGCGTATCATACGCGCCGATCGTAAGTACCCCCCCGTACGATTTAGCTGGTGCCCGTTCACGGCGCTACGCGGTGGCCGTCGGTTTCCAATTAGTATCACGATACCGACAGTGCTGATCGCACGCGACGGTTGCATTATTTTTGTCTGATACTTATTCGTTTGACGTTTGACAGAAATGGCATCGGAACATGAAAGTAATGTTAGATTTGTTCTGGAAGTGGAAAAAATGCATGTTTACATAACTATACATTACCAGAAAACGTAAGAAACGATTTAAAAAACGGAGAAGGCATGGATTGATGTTGGAAAAAAAGTCATATGACATCGCATGACAGCGTGTTCACTCGACGGCTGCACGTGAAAAATGATCAAGTTCAGTATATTTCGGATAGCGCCGTGTATGGAGACTAGCATTAAAAATATCTCCATGAACGGAGGGCCTTACAGTTTGTCAAATAAGAGTAGAAAATATAGGAGGGCGCCACTGTTGTTCAAATGGCAATACTAAAAATATAATCATTGTGATCATCTGAAGCCGTGTAACCAGCGCCGGATCTGCCATACGTTCAAAAACGTGCAAAAACCTGGCGCCAACTCCGAAGGGGCGCCGTAAGAAAATAAATATTATATTAAAATTTAGTTATAATATTCCCTGCGTCGTTTAAAAATTACCCATAGTACAAAATAATTATTACGCTCTAAACAACAACACTTTCCAAAGAAACAGAATGCGCACGCATCAGGTTGGTATCAACGGCTTACGAATTTATAGTCAGTTACAGAATATTTTTACAAATTCCATATATTTAGTTTAAACGTAAGATCTATTTTTCCATACATCTTTTACCGTCTTTTACGACGAATAGGTGCGATCCAAATTCAATAACCAATCACAACACGGTATTTTTGTTCGTAAGTCGTTGATACCATACGTCAGTGTTTAGTGTTTGTTCGCTCAACACAGGGGAAATGCAAGGTACAAATTTGAGGTTATATTCTTATTATCACTGCTCTCTGTCTCTCGTCGGGACTGCCTGTTGCTAGTCAGAAGCTGTAGATGCTATTCTTGTGTTGTACGTTGCCATGAGAACGAGTGTGAGAGCTACCGCCAGGTCACTTGGAAAAGTTACACCCTTTATATGTCTTGATTTTATTTGATAAATTAGTATAAAAAAATAATTAAATAAAAATAAAAATTGGGGTAAACGAATTTTTAATCAAAATAAAAATGTAGGGGGGGGGGGCGCCATCGGTACCTACTGCACAGGGCGCCAGATTTCGTAGATCCGGCCCTGCGTGTAACCTACATTTTTATTAAAAATTAAAAAGGTATAAAAGTGAAAAAAAAAATTTCATTCCACTGATCTTAAAATTGCATATAGGTATATTATTATTATATCTTTGCAATTTTGTGTTAACATAATGAAGAATAGCGATATGGTAATAAAATATAAAGCACACTTTAGAAATTGCTCACATTTATTTAATAGTAGCTTAAGTACCTAGCATTGTCCAGGCTTTAGTAGATCATGTCTCTAATTTTAGATCTGAATATGTCTAACGTCAGATCTAAAAGTAGTGTAACTACACTCACCATTAAGATGAAGCCATAGTAAATAATGCAAAATCATATGTTTTTGTTTTGAAAATTTGATCGCTTAGAAGTGTTGTAGATGCTTCAATTAAATACTGCGTGTACAACATACCTTGGCCCTTAAAAATATCGGTCATTTTTTTTATAAAACTTTTAATAAGCCTGTAAAAAAATAAAGTATAAGGTCTAAAAAACACACTTTCAAGTTCAAACTCTCCTATTTATAAACCCCTTTTCGGTCATGGTTTCATTGTATAATGTGGAAAATTCAGTTTATTTTATAATGATCGCAAAAAAAGTTGATATTTACACCCAATCTCCCCAAAATAAAATATGCATTTTCGCGTTGTTATTTTACAATTCGGCCGCTAGTCGACGAATTCGGTTTTTCAAAGTGAATCCTATGGCGTCCACCGAAGAACTACTGTTGACGCCATAGTCGCAAAACCTCAGTCACGCCCCGAACTCAGCGGGAGATGGACGCGTCACTCCGCGTCGCTTGATTTCGTGAAATCAATTTTAAATTTCCGTTTTATTACAATAAACAATGTGTAAAACAGGAATTAATATTTTTTACAGGCCTTTACGAAATCAACCTGTAAAACAAAACTCTCAAATACCTTTTCCAACCTTTCCAAAAGCTTTTTCTCAAGTATTTTTAAACTCCTCCCTTAAAGGGCGTGAATTCTGATTTTGATTTTTTCCTGAACTAGTGGATCGCCTTAATGATTCTTCCTTTCTATCAACTGTTAAATTCAAATTTATGTCATTGGTAAATAACAAGAGTGCTTCTTTTATTTAATTTTTTTAAGAACAAAAAAATATATTTTTAAATGTGTATACAGTGTTCTGTATTTTCAGTGTCATTGCACTTTAAAAGAATATTTGACAGATAAGTTGGTGTTGGCAGCCTACAAATTTTGTAGTTCGATTCTTTATATTTTCTACTCTTACTTGACAGACTCTACATTAGTAAGCAATTTTTTTTTTTTTACATGAGCTCCACTCAGGGCCTATGTTATCTTTGGGGATGTTGTGTGGAGGGTTTTTTAAGGAAAGGAAGGAGAGGAGAGTTCTGGGAAGGAAAAGGGTTTAAGGGGTGGGTAGGAATCTGGGGTTCAGTATGTCCTGGTCATCCGCCTCCAAGACCTAGACAAACCTCACCCCATGAACCCGGGCCCCTGCTAAATCACCAAACGTAGCGAACCACTTGGGGTGACCTATGGCAGAGGTGTTGGTTATCCAATAAAGGTTCCCGGGGCGGCGGTACCCATCTTCCAAAATAAAATATCAATGAGAACAAATAATAGTTCACACATTTTATTGTCATCAAAATTAATAATTTACTTAAAAAATGTTTTACAAAATTAATTTCTTTATTTTGCTTTGTTTTTCTTTTTCGACTACTTCACCATTCTCTTCCATTCCATTCTTATACTCTCTTCTTCTTCTTTTTTAGTTTAACATTTTCAGGTTCACTCTCAGTTGGAGTTTCTACTTTCCTCTTCTTTTGTTTGAATTCTTCTGTGGTTACTTCCGAAATTGGTGCATCAGTTGTTTTTTCTTCTTGCTGGTATTTTTTTGTATTTTTCATTGACGTTTTATCCTTCATTTTGCGGATGTTCATTTGTCCAGAATTGTCAAGAAGTTCCTGTAAGTGAGGTGTGATTGCTTCACCGTCTTTGCTATCCTCGCATACCTTCATTCGCTTATTTTTCTTAGACTTTTTGGTCACGATAATCTCGTCTTCTCCAATTTCAATCACAGAGACGCTTTCTGTAGACTTGTTTTCATCAGCTTGTTCAAATTTCATTTTCTTTATCTTTTTTGATTTTCTGCAGATAGTTTCAACTATCTTAGAATGGTTTGAAGTGAAAGCTAACTGTTCCGTAGTTAGAGTCAGAGAAACTTCCTCCTTCAGTTGTAACGGTTCAGCAGATGATTTCTTTTTTTTCTTCTTGCTGACAATCTGGTTATCATTATCTCCAACTAGTTCTGTTACCTTAACGGAGTTCTGCTGATTATTGGAATCCGCGTCAGGCTCGGATGCTTTACTAAAGGATATATATTTATTAGGTTCAACTGGGCCATTAGCTTTACTAAAGGAAATATATTTACTAGATTCTATAACTTTTTCGGTAGCTTGATTGAAGCCTTTAAAGTTGTTTGTACCTCTATCGACAGAGTTGTACGGTGAATAAGCGTGATCATCCATTCCATTAGTCACTGGAGTAGTCTCAGATTGAGAGGAAGAAAACCCTTTGAATGTTACACAACTCTGGTCATCACCGGATAGGTTTGGATTATTCTCACAAACATTATTTACTATTTGTGAGACTTCATTTCCCAATCTTTTACCAAGTTTTGATTGAAAGTAATCTTTCATGCAGCCACCAAGGATTAATTTAGTATCTTCGTTCTGATCTTCTTTCGCAGGATCATCAGCTTGAACCTGTTTTTCTTCCGCGTAATTTAGAGTCTTCTTGCCAAATATATTGGCTAGGTCTTTATTGCTATATCTAGTTATATCTTTCCCTCTGGTAAATTTCTTGTAGTGAAGACGTGAAGATAATTTTTTTGACTTCTCTTCCAAAGATGATTCGCTGTGTAATTTTGATTTATCCACAGTGCCTGGAATATAAAAAAATCAGTTACTAGTACTTTCATAACAATAAGTTTTCCTGTGAAAATATGAATATCCAAAATAAGTTTGTAACTAACTAACCATCACATCGTTTCCGGTAGGCAGAGAGGACAGACAACCGAACGACTCAGTCTTAGCACACACTCCTTACCACATTCATGCATCGTCTCAACATTTATTAGTTTGAATGTGAATCAAATTCAAACTGCACACTACTAATATTACACAGGGCATAATTTCAATATACATACATTATTTTTAATTTAAATTTTACATAGCAGGTGGGGTACATTGGTTACATGAGGTATATGAAGTTTATTAATTTTATACAAAACCGGGACCAGCTCATTTTACACTAAAAAAAATAAATTTTTACCCCAGTAGATAGGTAATAATTAGATGTAATCAATTCCGTGAGCGGAAATTGAAAAAAATGTTTATTATCGTTAATTTCTTAAATTTAAAAATACGAAAATGTCATTTTTCAAAGTGCAAAAGCGGTAATATGCACTTTTTCACGAAAAAACACTTTGCAGAAGTTGAATAATTGTTAGAATTACCTATTTCGGAAACTTTTTGCATTGGGGGAGGCGGAAAATGATGGATTTTAAATTTCAATTGCGTAAAATCAAAATTCACTTCGCGTCTTCGAAACTGACATGGCGCGGCCGATCTGTCACACAAGCCCGCTAGACATACCCTGCGTAGCCAGTCAAACCATTTAAAAACGTAGGCTGTTTTTTAAAGTTAAGATAATATTCACAAGCCCGCTAGACAAACCCTGCGTAGCCAGACAAACCATTTAAAAACGTAGGCTGTTTTTTAAAGTAAAGATAACAACATGGAAGTCATTGAAAAATGACATTTTCGTATTTTTAAATTTAAGAAATTGACGATAATATACATTATTTTCAATTTCCGCTCACGGAATTAATTATATCTAATTATTACCTATCTACTGGGCTATATATTTATTTATTTTTGTCCAAAATGAGCTGGTCCCGGCTTTGTATAAATTTACCTGAAGTTTTTTAAAATGAGAGCGTAAACATTGCCCACGATTCTTAGATAATATTGACGGATGAACTACTAACCTCCATGCAAATTCCGAAGTAACTCTTCAAAATTAGTTTCGTGCGAAGTCCACTGATCGTTCTTGTCTGCGAATCCAACTCCGCCATTGTCGTCTTTGAAGCGTACTTTTACATTGTCCACTTTGCCGTCCTCATTTAAACCAAGTCCTTTACCGGGAGTCCAACCCATTTTCTGCATCAATTTCGAACCGAACTTATCAGGGTCATCACTCCAGTTGTTCTTTCCTCTTAAATTAAGAGATCTCTTTTTTCTACGTGGCTCTGCAAGCATCGCCATCACAATTATTCTAGTAAAACGACTATGAACTATTGCTGACTTATAAAAAATAACCTTTATAAGCACGCGCTGGCACGCGCTGTCAAAGCTGACAGCGTAGATGCCATAGATATGCGCATACGGTGACAAGTGACAAGAGTGATGCCATGTCCCAAAAGTAAAAAAAAAAACATGTTTCAGGGAATAGAAATATTTATCATATTAAGGTGGATAAAAAAAACATGTTCTTCACAAGCTTTCTTTTGCGAATTTCAATAATAAAACATGTACCCAAGTAAATGATCTGTAATGCTTTATGGAAAACAGTCTTTTTATAATTTTCCTTTGAGTAACAAGAAAAAAAGAGTGTTTTTGAAAAAAATACGCCATGCAATTTTTTTTGTACATAAATTACACATTTTAAAACTTTTACATATAATGCCACGGACACACTTGCTCATTTGAAGCCAAAAAACATGCTAACTAGTAGCAATAATTTGTTACCTATTGCGTGTGTGTCAGTGACGTTGCTAGTAATGAGCACGCTCATTTGAAGGCTTGAAGCCATATGAGCATTCTCACAAATCAACAGCCATTTGATTAATGAGCATGCTCATTGGATTATCGGGTGGAAGGGGAAGCCTCTAAGCATGTGTGAACAGGCTAACTTATGAGCATGCTCATTTCAATCCGATCTCAGTTCGCATCTGTGAAAATGTCAAAATAGCCCACTGGGGAGATGAAAAAACCTTATTTTTCGTGATTTATTATGGGAATCACGAATATATTTGGAACACAAGGTCACTAAAATACCCACAATAGATTTCCAAATTCCCCAAAAGCTCTTTTGTACCTAAAAAAGGAAACCACATTCTATTGAAATTAGCATTTATTTTTTAATATTTAGTCATTTTCGGATTTGTTGACATCTTAGACCCAAATTAAACGTCTTATTTTTTATGTCAGAAGATTCTTAAATAATTGCATTGCAAGCAGTAATATTATTTTGTTTGTTCTGAGAGAACGAAACTGACTCTATTTGACATGAGCATGCTCATTATAGCATGTGTGTTCAAATGTTGGCTTTGAGCACTCTCATTCACGAGAAAGCTCAAACCAAGCCTGCTCATTATTGAGCAAATGTGTACAGTTGACTATTTTTGACAGGAGCGTACTCATTGAGCATGCTCATAAGCCGGCTTGTGTGAGCAAGTGTGTCAGTACCTTCATACAGTTTATGTATATAACTGGGAAGCTGGGATTGGTTATGGATTGGTTTATTTGATATAGCCACACTGAAACAGAAATGTCGATAACTGTTGCTTCCATTTATGTCATTTAGTTTTTGTATTGTTTAGTTATTTGTCGTATACCAGCTTAAATTATAATGTCTCGACAGGGTGAAAGGCAGAATCAGTCACAAACCTATAAATTAGTGGTTGTAGGTGGTGGAGGAGTCGGAAAATCTGCGATAACAATTCAATTTATACAGGTGAGTGAACATCTGTAGGTTATGCAAAAGTTACGCCCACACAAATTGCAAAAATTCTGGGTTTTATTTGAACCTGTAAAGTTGTTTATCTTTAAAGTGTGTTCCAGAAACATAGTTTGTAATAATTATATCGATGAAGATAACCCTTTTTGCATGAAAAACCTTATTTGTTCAATGACCAAAATAGGACCTGACATACCGCTTCAAGGTCTAACGCCTAAAATTATTATTCCATCGAACGCCTACTGGTTTTGCTAGAAGGATAGCCATTCTTCATGCATAATTGTATTTGTTTTATGTTTTCAGAGTTATTTTGTGACCGACTATGATCCCACAATTGAAGATTCCTACACCAAACAATGTGTTGTTGATGACATCCCCGCCAGATTAGACAGTATGATTCATTTCTTTCCTAGTAACACTATAAACCAACTTACGGTTTCTAGAAATTTGTAATAAAACAAGATATGAACTAAATTTTTTGGTTATGAGCAAACAATTCCTTGTAATAAATTGATAAGCATTGTTATAAAGCCGAGGTAGTGTGTCATGGTAATGTTTTGCAATGGATAAGCGAAATAAAAATGCATTGTAAAATTAATATAAGTAATTTCCTAGTCAGTTGCCCACTTGTAGGTTATATTTTTTATAACATAACTTTTTGTTTGAGTTTTCAACATAATTCCATAATTCTTTGGAAGCAATATCATCCTGAATTCATATCACCAAGATGATAGCTTAGCTTGAGTTGCTAATTCACATCACCAAGAATGGAAGGTCTAGTAATGGTTGTTATTAAAATTCACAATAAGAATAAAAAAAAACATACCTATACACATTTGTTGTAGACCACTTTTAATAAAATAAAAGTGGTCTACAACAAATTTTGTTAATTTTTAATTGTAAATTATGACGATCCACAAAGTTAATGCTTTTTACAAATATGTAAGAAAAAATCGTGGCTAAATTCGGTTTATGGGGGAAATTCCTAAAAAATAAAACTAGTTATTTTTATACTAATTTTGGGTCGGGGAATCCGAATCTGAAAGAATTAGGCGGCGGCAAGCAATATTAACTGAATTGCACGACTTTAAAAATTTTTATACACATACAGGAAAATAGCCTTTTTGGAAGCATTTTGATCCCTAGAAAATCAAACTAGTTATTTTTATCCGAATCTGAAAGAATTAGGCGACGGCAAGCAATATTAACTGAATTACACGACTTTAAAATTTTCTATACACACACACATGAAAATATTCATTTCGGAAGCATTTTGACACACGTAGTACGAAGATCATAGAAAAACAAGATAACCTAGATGTTTTTACCACACAAAATTAAGTGTTGCCATTAAGCAGTAATATCAATAACGTAAAATAGCATGTTTATATTTTAAGTACTTATTTTTTATAAATTTTACTCACTTTTGTATCACAAACCATGTTACATAAACCCAGCGTAGCTGCTAAACTACTTGATAACAGGGATGTTTTTTTGCCATGACGCGAGCAGGCGGTATAAAGGGGCACAAACCATGTTACACAAACCTAGCGTAGCCGTTAAACTACTTGAAAACAGGGATGTTTTTTTGCCGTGACGCGAGCAGACGGTATAAAGGGGCACAAACCATGTTACACAAACCTAGCGGATTCCCCGGCCCATAGTTAGTATAAAAATAACTAGTTTGATTTTCTAGGAATCAAAATGCTTCCAAAATGACTATTTTCCTGTGTGTGTATAAAAATTTTTAAAGTCGTGTAACTCAGTTAATATTGCTTGCCGCCGCCTAATTCTTTCAGATTCGGATTTTCCGGCCCATAATTAGTATAAAAATAAAAAAAATTTTTTTTTTGGACCATCCCCCATAAACCGAATTTTTTCCAAAATAGTTTTTCCCCTGTTAGATTGGAAGAGATTAAAATTGTAGTTTGTTAAAACACTTGTTGCAAAGTGTATAAGTGTCCACTGCCCACTAGCTATGTGTACGTTCATCCGGAATTGGTTCTCGAGAACTTTGCAAGAAGCGAATCCCACTCCCACTTTCAAATCAACTACTACTACCAGAGAACTCAGACTCTAATGCCTCTACCCACCACTCGCAGTGTCGCTTCCCGGCACCCGTGTCCCTCCACCTCCGCGTAACTTGTGAGTTCATCGAGTTCGGGGTTGGAAACCTGCGTCTTGGCACCCGCCACGGCTCCCAGTACCCAGTCCGTATAAAGAACTCTGAACCTGGATCCGCTCCTAGAACTCAAATTCTTTTACAAGGAACCACTTCTCGGAGATCTCCGGCAACTTACTCATCGCTACTGCCCACTGGACACTAATGCCCGCTACTCAAGTTGCCTATTAGATCTGTTACGCAAGCTGAAACTATTTGAATTCATTCATGTTTTAGTTATGAATAATGTCTAGTTTGCTCAAAACATTTGTATTTTGTTTTAAGAAACAATTTTGGTGGTTGGCTATCTTTCATCCTTTCTGTATTATGTTCTTTCTAAGGTTCACTAAAATATCCAATCCCTTTTCATTTTCACTTAGTGAAGGTTTGCACTTGGAGCTATTGGTAGCACCTGTCTGATGAGTGTTTTATAGAGATTGGATTTGGTCCTTCTTGAGAGGTGTCTCAATTTGTAAAGACTTTGTCATCATCACCATCACCATCACCATCACTGACAAAGACATTGCATCATCACTGACACCCGCCCCAGCTTTGCAGCTTTCTCAATCTCATTCCATTTTGAATGAAGCTAACACTTATATTGCAAACAATTTAAATTACACAATGTTTTCATAGAAACCAATCATTTTGTGAAGTGAAAAAACGTCATACACCACTGTTGACCACTTTTATTTATATTTAAATCTTTATAAAACTCGAGTTAAAGCAAAACCTGGTCAGCATAAAACAAAAACTTATTAATTGGTGTTGTAAAACAAAATTACGTGGTTTATTTAATGTAGACATACAAAATTGTGGCTCTCAGCTAGGTACAATTTCTTAAAGAGAGGTTACAGTATCTCTACTTACATCATCAGTGTTACAAGGTTGATCATCTCTAGGAGAGGTCTCCACTCCAGCTAGTTCTGTCACTTATGCCTAAAGTGTTTGCCTCCAAACCATTTAGTCACCTAATCTTAGGCTCTTGGTACTCTTTCTTCCTCAGGTTTATTAAATAGAAGCCTCTTTGGTGGGTTACTTTCTTCTATTAACAGGAGTACTGGACTAAAGTTAAAATATATTAACTATGCCCACATTACTGTGTGTATATATCTCATCCACAAACACTCGCTGTTCACCTCCAGTCCTCCGTCCTTCCCGTCCTTCTCCAACCTTCTTCCACGCAGTCAAATGACCTCTTCCTCCATTTGCCTCTGGGTCGCTTCTATTTTGGCACCCACACAGTCATCATTGATCATCTGGCAATCTTTCTACATGTCCACCCCATCGCGGTCTTACAGAACCTTAAATGGTCTCATGCTGTATAATATTCTCGAGTTCAAGATTCATCTTTATCCTGTAAGATTCATTTTCCAGTGTAGGTGGAAAAATTAGGGTATAATGGGTTAGTTGTATGGTATGTTGTTTGTTTCAGTCCTGGACACGGCGGGCCAGGAGGAGTTCAGCGCCATGCGGGAGCAGTACATGCGCAGTGGCGAGGGCTTCCTGCTGGTGTTCTCGCTGGCCGACCATGCCAGCCTCGAGGAGATGTACAAGTTCCACCGCCAGATCCTGAGAGTCAAGGACCGTGATGAGTTCCCCATGCTGATGGTGGGCAACAAAGCCGACCTGGATAAAAGACTGGTAACTACAAACATGTCTTGTCTGCTGCCCAAATTTAACTGCTGTCTGCACAGCTGTCTCCTGTGTGATCCATTGGAGGTTATTCGAGTATGTGGATGTCTCTTATGTGATCTATGAAATTTCACTAAAACGTATACATTGTGTCAAAACATACCGCGAGATCGATTTATGTCACCATTTTTACTTTTTTTGCCACCCCCCCCTATATGTTTCTGTCTTTTACCCTTAGAGGGTGTTCTAGGCCGTCATTTCGAATAATGGAGAGAGGGAAGTATGTACTTGTATTCATGTATTGAAATTCATGCACCTTCCCAATTCACGACTTGACATTGACCAGTGAGCAGTGTACTGCAATGTTGAGTGACGAGGTTGGTACGCAATTCATTAAGTAACATGCCTCTTGTATGTTTTCTAGGACATGATCTTTCTTACTTAGTTGCTTATGTAGCTGTAAGAACAACTGAATATTTTATGAAAACAGTTCAAAAGCCATGACTGCTCTTTCTCATTACATATTGTAGTTTACCATAGAAGTTTAGGGGTTGAAAGGCTCATAGTCTGGTGTGTATTAAAAGCATGAAATTACAGGTAACGGTAGAAGAAGCTCAACAGTTAGCCCGCCAGCTGAAGATCCCCTACATCGAGTGCAGCGCCAAGCTGCGCATGAACGTGGACCAGGCCTTCCACGAGCTGCTCAGAGTGGTCCGGCGCTTCCAGCAGGCCGAGAGGCCGCTGCTCAACTCCGACCACAAGTCCCAGGGCAAGCGCCGCTGCTGCATACTCTAACATACCACATAAGCCACATTATCACCATTCTCGGTGCAGAGGCGGTCTAACTCCCACTTCTGGACGTCTGAATCTGTGTGCTGTAATACGATGATGATTAAAAGTAACGTGTTTTAAACCATGATGTTGATTTTTCACAATAGTTTTTATCTCTCATTCGTCATCTTTTGGAGATTGGCAAAATTACTAAAATTTTTAACAAAATTTATGCAATATAAAAAAAAAAATCGTAGCTAATTTTATTCTTGTTACAAACAGTTCTGTTTATCTTTCCAGTTTTGAATAGTTTTATAATTTGAATGTCTTCCAAAACACTTCATCAAGCTTTGTGTTCATAATAATGAGTGGATTGTTGCGCTTGTTGGAGCTTTAGAGACACATCTGACTTCGTCACTGCCCACTTCCAAGAAGCAGACCTTCCAAGAGACCACTGATTATCTCAACACCAATAATTCAATAATGGACCAAATATAACTTAAATTGAGACGTCATTTAAATTAAATATTGATAATTTGAGTATGTGTAATGAAATCTAAGCTTTGTACGGCTTCTTAATAGTGTTTTATGTTTACCGGGGCTTTGAGCAATCTGAGAATTCTTTATAAATTACTGATTTTGTACATTTTATGAATTCTCCCTTATCTCTTAATAACCACTCGTTGGAAGTGTCTACAAAGAGCTTTTAAAATAATGAATGTCGTGTTTAATTACTATAATAGTACTCGACGTTTAAAGATTATTATTTTTCTAACAATGTTTACATTATAGCTTTATGTATAACTTTAAACCTGTTGCATATCTGTGTTATGTGAGAACCATTACTCCCATTTTACATCCTGAAATAAGAATAAATTAATTACTGGCACCAGGACTCTGATCAACTGAATCTTATACATAATGATATTTAATAGCACACTGCTTGGTTCAATACATATATGTATTATTTTAAGTTTTCTGCACATATAAATATGAGATTTAGGTTTGTAAGGTGGGAATAATGAATAATTTTGATATGAATATTTGCTGTTTAGAGTTATAAGTCTTTACAATAACTGCATGTACAAACACCGTATTACATTACTACATAAGTTATTTATTTCAGATCATTTATTTATAATATTATATCAGCATGTATATTCCGTTACGGAAAGATGATTGTGTATATCTACTGTCTACATATCCCCCTATCTTTTTAAACACCTTAATACGCATATTTATGATAAATCTAAAATTCTGCTCGTCGTAATTAAACAATGGCTGCTTTCAGGTTAGCAAAAGTAATGCAAAATCTCAAAATTGATTATCAAATAATTCACAAATAATGTGATCTTGAGATGAAATTAATAATAATTTTTACGGACAGGAGGTATGAAACCGGCAAACATTTATCCAAAGTGAGATTTATCCTTACAACATATTTATGTATAATTCATTAAGTATAGATACATTTTAAGTACTTTACTCGGGTGGTTTTTGTTTTTGTTATTTTACTGAATATATTTGTTTAACAGAACCATTGGCTTCTAACATGAAAGTACAGCCAACACCTAAGAGACTCTCATTCTTAATCATTCATTAGATAATACACGCTAGAAATGCCTTCCGTGTAGATTTGAATAAAAACCGATTTTGAAACTGACTTAGTACCTTTCGGTTTCAGCCCATTTAGCATGCGCTCTGTCTCTCTCACACTTGCCCGATATCATACATCACCATCCCACTTGATTGAAATGAATATTTCATTATGATGATGAAACGCAGTTCTATATTTGAAATATAAGGCCCGATTCGACAGACTTTTGGATCACAAAATGTGCCCACAAGGGCATTTCTTGTGTTTTTATTCATTCTATGTTCTTACCTCCAGTTATCTAAACTTGACATAACCCCACTTTGAATAACAATATCTAAACTACATATGTGTATGTCGCTTTATAATATGTTTGCCTTAGTACATATTAATGTCTTATGCGTAATGTTGATTAATATAATTTAGAATTTAAAATTGTCTAAAAATTAACCAATGTTAAATAACAGATGTTTCAGTTTGTCAATGGAAATGTGATCACTTTTGATTGAAAAATTATTTCAAATTAATTCAGGTTCGGTTGATAAAAAAAAAAAAAAACTCTAATTGACTGAGTAATTTGAAAAGTGAAATTTTATATTTGTAAAGTGAATTGTATACATAATAATATATTTAATAGTATTCAACACCAAAATTATATTTGATTTGGATATACATACATATATAATATATAATCATTAAGCTACTGTAAGGTGCTATTAACTATGTTGCTAATTGCTGATATGTATTATTGCTACCTGCTATCTACATATTATTGTGTAGATGCGCTGCTTTAGACAGTCTGTATTGCTAGCCTAGAGCTAGACTAGACGTGTGGTTCACACCACTTTAAAGGTAGACTATATCACTGCCTAGACTAAACTGTGAATAACCTATATCTACATGGACTAGACATGTTGATTTAATAGGTAGAATTACATTGCTACCATTGCTAGACATTGTCTTGCCAACCTTCCGTCGGACGCTATATGTTGACCGTTGAGTTCAGGCACGCATTTAAAATACAATAAACACCTAATTAATTTAATTTATACAAACTGAAAGTGATGATTTTGTAAAATACAAAAGTTTCTGCTTTAAATTCACATATGTATTTGACATGAAACCTTCAGTTAAGCACCGAATTCTATTGGTTTTCTGTATGAACTTCTCTGAATAAAACTTGAACAAGTTCCCGTAGTGAAGCTCAGGGCAAATCAAGTGAGAAGTTTGCGCAGAGTTTAAGTTGGAGTGTTTGAGAGTCTGTACCTTCCAGATCAGATGCGCGCCTGACGGGAGGTTAAGGTAGAATTACATTGGTACCATTAGACCTTGTCCTGTCTAGGTAGAATGTCTGGCTACCTAGATTCCATGTGTGTATTCATATCATTTGGTTGGTAGACTATAGCGCTACCTATATTAAGTAATATGTTGATTGTTTATTCAAACTAAATAATAGGTAGATTAATATTGCTACCTTGTGACTACCTTGACTGTGTGGTGGTCATGATAAAGATAGAATAAAAGAAATAAAGTTAAAGTTATAAAGAATGTATGTATTGCTGCCTAGACTAGATGTGTTGGTGTGGATCATGCTACTTAACAAGTAGACTTCAATATGTAATGCTAGACTTGTGAATTCACTCTATTTAATAGGTGAAGCATGATTAAAGTTGGTGCCAAATAATTTTGTTTGCTTTGTGGTTTGAATTATTTTTATTGTGTTTTTATGGTGCTTGTCGGGAGATGTCTAACATGGTCATTGGTCAAAATACCTCAATGTCTGACTTTACAGAGTAAACTAAAAATCTCATGGTATTTTGGCAATGAAACCTAATTAGCAGAACTCACACAAATTTTTGCTGCCATATTTTGAAACCATTTTATTTGACAATAAGATTAAATTTTTAGGTATGTTTTCCAGTAAAGTGCTTTAATACATTTTTTAGATATAGACGTTACTTGTAGAAGTTACACTATCAAAACTCTGTTATGCTTTAAAATACAAACATGTTGTAAAATGTTGGATATTATTATACATGTAATCATTAGTTTAGGTAAAATACAATACGGAAAGAAAGAAAAAACTCCAGCACGGAAGTGGAAATATATGCGTAGCAAGCAAAACAGGGTCACCACAAATAATAATATGTAAATCTTAGTACTGTAACAGTAACCGTATGCCATATTATATTTTGGATGTACAATTTTTTATTGAGAATGGGCATCCTCAACCACAAGCAAGAACTGAGCACTATTTGTTTTATTCTATTTTGAAAGGCTTTTCTGAATAATATCTAAACCCAACTAATACGTATGTAATTCTAACTATGTGTTTAATTTAATATAATGTTTTACACTGAAATCTTTTGAATCTGTTTTGGAGTGGTCCACCAATAATATTATTGCTCACAATCTGCCCTTAATCTGAGTTAACCTTAATTTTTCACGTAAAGCGTAAATAGCCTTATTCACAAGAGAGTTACATAAGTGGCCCTGGGATTTTTCAGTTATTTACACCAACCACTGTTTCACTACAAGCTCCCTGGAAATGTCAGTTTGGCCTTTCCACTTACTGAATATACACTAGGCTTACATTTCCTATTGGTATTTGGAGCAGCAAAGCGTTGGAAGTATTTCAAGTTAGAGTTGAGATACTCTGTCTATAGCTAACTTCAGCATCTAGATTATTTTGTAACTAAGTCATCCAGTCTACCATCCCTGATCCACGACTCCCCTGTACACCCTTCTGTCAGATTTCATATAAAATCAGGGTGGCGACAGTTGCACAGTGCTAAAAAAGACTTATTTTGTGAATTGGGCTTCATACGTAATGGGTTTGAGGTTTTGATCCAGAATACCTTAGATAAGCCCGTGCAATGAGCGATCTTTAGTTGAGTTCTCTGATGCACTGATGTGATATGGCTTCATATGGTTAACAAAGAGAAAGACTTTTCTATTTATTTATCAGAGTTTTAATGTTTAATGCTGTGAGGGTCACCTGTGAGGTATTTTGTTGTTGCACTTCCAACATTAGGCCATTGAAATGGAGGTTTCCAGCTTTCAGGTTGAATACCTCCGATACGCTTTAAGAATCATCAGAAGATATATATTATGTTCACTGTTTTCACAAAGTATTTAACCCTTGTATGTGGTGAGTTTAGTTTTTCAAATTGTGGCCTTAAAAAGATGCATTTTACACTCCACTTTGAGTATGCTCATTAAATATTAAAACATTGCAATTTATTATGGAAAGATTTTGTGAATGAATAATAAATTCATATGCATTTTTTGTAAATTCTCGTATAGTGTGACCGTACAAGACGACAATTACTTTAACAATTATAATAAATATTTAATAATAAAAAAACTTTTGTTTTAATTTAGCACTTCTCCAATAGCTTATGTTAAAATAAATGTTATTTTTGAAGATAATATCTGTACATATGTACAGCCAAAATGGTAATTATACGAAATTCCCTCGATAGAAAAAAATTGTGAATTGTGCTCTGAAAATTTAAAAAAACACATTTTGTTTCTTTATTTAACATGTTATAGCTATGAAAAAATTCACAGCATGTTTTCAAATGCACGTTGAGCATTTGTCGAGATTTTTGCTCTATTTTAAACGAGTTGTGTTTTATTAAATATTTTCGCTTAATCAATATTAGCGCGCTCCCTCTTACATTCGTATTTACATATCTCCCTTTCTTTTTCTTTTTGAACACTTACTACCGGGCCTTAATACTGAACTTCACTTTTGATGATACAAATGAACACAAACTGATTGAGGCTGAAGAAGACTTGCCTGGAGCGGGAGATTGAAACTCAACATCGAAAGTTACCATTTAGATTTGAAATGTTGCTAGAAGTAGTATTACCAATCACCAGTATTTAGTCCCATCTGAATTGCCAAATACCTCCGAACCTCTACTTCCCTTCACAACACTTCAGGCAGTTGAAACTACATATTTGTGGTAATGACAGCCTCTGCAGCGCAATGGTGTAGGTATTTTATTTTGTCACTAGGTTGCAGGTTCGATTCCCGAGGTAGAAATGTGCAGATTTTTTTCATGTGTCTGAGTGGCCATGAGTTTGATTGACCATATTTAGTTTATTTATTTATTTATTAACGGTATAAATTTACCATAAATACATATTACATGTCACAAAATATTAGTTGTAGGTATATAAGAAATAATTATAAAAAAAAGTGTTAAGTTAATTGTGGCATTTGATTAAGAAATGACACAAAGGGCTACAATTAAATCCAATACTATAGTATAAATAAAATTAATATTGATTGAAGATATATGATAGAATAGCCTTCTTGTACCTAGCTTCCGTGCAGTTAAATAGATCCGCCACATCTGCGTATCTATTACTAACTTCATGTAATCTAGGTAAAAGCGAGTGTTTCGTGTATTCAGTTCTGTTGTTGTTACATTGAAACAAGATTTTGGAGCGAGTTGCTCTACTGGGTATATGAAATTCGATGAGCTTAGTTAAATCAGGACTGTCTATTTTACCATTTACAATTTTGAACATAAATATTAAGTCGGATATAATTCTTCGATCTGAGAGATTTAATAAATTTAATTCTTTCATCAAGTAGTTATAATTTATGTTTTCAATGGGAATACCGAGTTTAAAATTTATGTCTTAGAAATTTGTGTTGAATTTTTTTGATTGTATCTGAATGTAATTTAAAATGGGGAGACCAGATCGAGGAGTTATATTCGACTTGACTACGTACTAAGGATGTATACAAAAATTTTACAGTTGAAATATTCCTAAAACCTCTGGTATTTCGAAGAATGAAGCCAAGCATTTTTATTCCTTTATTAGTGATTGTGTTTATATGGGATATAAAGTTTAATTTTGAGTCAAAAATTTTGCCCAGGTCATTAATTTCTTCGACAGAGGTAAGGGTAGAGTTGTTAAGAACATACGGATGAATTATTGGTTGACTTATTCTGTAAAATCTTATTGAATGACACTTATTTATGTTCAGAAAAAGTTTGTTAAGAGAACACCAATTAATTAACTTGTTTAAATTATTTTGTAGACAGATACAATCTTCGGCGGTTTTAATTATTTTAAAATTTTTCAAATCATCTGCAAAAAGCAACACGTTTACATCTTTATCAAGTATATCAACAATATCATTTATAAACAGTAAAAATAAAATTGGGCCTAAATGAGACCCTTGTGGTACACCACTGGTAGCTATAAATTGATTGGAAAGGAACAAATTAATTTTTACAAGTAGTACTCTATCAGATAGATAGCTTGCAAACCAGTCTAAAAGTTTTCCAACAATGCCTAGATTACTTTTATGGCATACTTTGTCGAATGCCTTGATAAAATCCGTATATATGGAATCGACTTGAGTTCTGTTAGCTAATGCGTTTGATATATAGTTTTCATATAACGAAAGATTTGTTAGAGTTGACCTGCCTGACAAAAATCCATGTTGATTCGGAACAATGAGATGGTTAATACATGGGGAAATTTGATCAAGTAATAGTTTTTCGAAGAGTTTCGGGATTACAGATAGCTTACATATAGGTCTATAGTTAGTGATATCACTTTTATTACCCTTTTTTAATATAGGTGTTAGATAAGAACGTTTCCAAATGTTAGGGAAGCAACCTGTGTCGAGGGACTGGTTAAACAATATACAAATCGGCTCAGCAAGTGAATCGACGCAATTAATAAGGATATTGGGATGCACATTGTCAGGTCCGGCTTTCTTGTTTTTGTCTAGAGATTTAATTTTAGTTTTAACGTCGTTTATATTGATGTGTACAGCAGGGATATGTATGCTCTCATTAGGGGAAGGAGGTGGTATATAATTGTCTTTAGTGATTGATAATTAATATATTTTTGTTGAAATATTAAGGGAAACCGGACAGCGATTTGTCCAATACAAATGCATTCCTCAATTTCCTCTCTCGATTTTGACACTACTGCAAATACTTTTATTATAGATATTGACCACTAGTGGTACGTTTTGCTTTTTTTGATAAGTTACTTATAGGATTTAGGACCCTCCAAAAATCGTTAAAATTGCCTGGTTTGAACGTCATTCACTCTATTTAATAAAAAAGCAAAACGTACAGACATAGATTATTTTCTTCTATTATATTAAAAAAAAAGCTTTAAAATCGGTCCAGTTTTGGAGCGGATAAACGGGGAGTACAAAACCTCAATTTTGATGATTTTATTTAGGTACTAGCTGGTTCTCGGCATGCGTTGCAATGCCATATTCAAAGAAGTAAATTGTTTCTCCCTGCATGTCCTTTCCCATGCGTCCCCGTTCCTCTCCCGCGACTCTTCCCCTTCTACTTTCCCCGCCTTCCCTCTCCCCTCTCCTGCTCCCCCATCCTGCCAACCCCATTTCTGCGTTCCATATTTTCAGTCCCAGTACATTCAGGTTTCAACCTTTCAACAGCTCGCGTGCCACCTATACATTTTTTTAATTCAAATTTTCATTTTTCATATAATTATAAATATTCATTTTTGTACATTGACTAATCAATTAAATTTGGTAAGTACCTACCTTTTTTTGAATATCTGTAATTCTTGATTCGATTCAAAGTATTAAGCGAGTACTTCAAATAATTTTTTTATTAATTTAAAGAGATTCGAAAATTGAATTTTGATCATTGTTATACAAAATGTCATTCTCAAATTTTCACAGTTTTACAAGAGTTTTAGTAATGATTAAAACACTTTTCATATGCATTGAAAATGTGGTTGCAATAATCCAGAAACCTTCGCGGAGGTAAGAAGGTATTTTGAAAGTTTCAAACATTTCCTATACTTAATATAGCAATACCTACATGGACATCTCATGTAGGTACTCATAAATGTCCACTAGCGAACATATTATTTTGATTTTTTATATATATAGGTATATATTATAAGATAAGATTATCAGCCGGAGGCGCAGTTGTCCCTTTCGCTCAGTATTCCGTGGAGTAAGAGCAACAGTGACAGCAACAGCTTGGTAAAATACCTATTGTTCAAATTTCTCAGCGACCGGGTTTCCTCTTAATGAAACTAATAATTAGAAGGACAAGCCCGGCGCATGTAATTTCCTAATCAGTCACAAAAATATAAGTACTTTTATTTTATGGATCGTTAAATTTAGTACCTTTCTAGTGTCCGACCGAAACAGAACTTTCTACCGAAACCGAATCTTCGGTATCTGACTCAGTTTTGGCCGAAACCGAAACTTTTTTAGACATATTAAAAATCTATTGTTTAGGTACCGAAATTTGGCTTATTTTTTACACTTATACAGACAGTTAACACGTGTTAAATGAAATAAAAAAAACAATAATTGAAGAAACTACGTGATTTTTAAAAATATTTCCTACTGCCATAAAACAAACAAAAATGAACAAAACACTTATTGGAACCAAAATTTGTCTATAATCAAAATTCACATTATAAAGGGAGGACCTCATTAATTGAGTAGGTATTTGAATTTTAATTGCGTTTACAATCACGACATTCTTATTACACGTGTTAATTGAAATAAAAAAAAACATTAATTGAAGTATGTGACAAAATAATTATTCATTTTTGTAATATTACTGCTATAAAACAAACAAAAATTATAAAAAAACACATAAACTCACAACACAAACGAACGCATAGTTTCGGTGCGGCCGAAAGTTCGGCAGATTTTTTGCCGAAACCGAAACTGATGCCGAAACTAGTTTTTTTTTGCTGAAACAGAAACCGAACCTTCGGTCGGTCACTAAAATTTATTATTGCTGCCCAAAATTTGATGGAAAAAGATACATATTAAGGTATCAAATCAGATTCATTTTGCGCATTTTTAAATGTAAGTACATATTTGCATTCGCAAAGCTCCCAGAACATGACGTTGGCTCGACCGCTTCCCATTCCCATGGCAATTTATCGTGTTCTCGCCATAATTCATCCACCGGCTATTTGATAATAATGGCAGCCAATTTGGCGCGCACGTCCCACGAATTGTAGGAACGATATTCCCGCCAATTCGCCGGCAAAAAAACCCCGACTTATTTACTCATTGATGACCGACTACCTACCTATTAGTGATTACGATTAGTGATGCCCAAAAATTCTCGAGAAATTCCCTAGATTTTGAATGCTAAATCGAACATTTCATCGTGGATACTAACTACTAACTAAACTTCTATCGTTTTTTTTGAACAAACTATGGAGATACAATAATACAATATTATGAACATTGATAAATGCAAATAATACTTTCATAAATAATACTTTCCCCGTAGACAGGTGCATAATTTCACATCTTTGTCGAATGTGGAAAAAGTCGGGGACAACCGAGGAAGATTCGGGACGATCAAGTGAAATACTTTAGCTTCAAAATGTAAAAAGTCTGTACAACAGAAGTTTATGTACCTACCTGTGTGCGAGAAGTGATATGGGATACGAATAATTTATTTTACGCCCAGAGGGCTTTTACAAACATACCTACATACACAGCGCCGGATCTGCCATACGTTCAAAAACGTGCAAAAAACCTGGCGCCAACTCCGAAGGGGCGCCGTGAGAAAATAAATATTGTATTAAAAATTTGTTATAATATTCCCTGAATCGTTTAAAAATTACCCGTAGTACGAAATAATTATTACGCTCTAGCAACACTTTCCAAAGATACAGACTGCGCACGCATCTGGTTTGAATTCAACGAAATTCAACGATTTACGAATTTATAGTCAGTTACAGAATTTTTTTACAAATTCCATATATTTAGTTTAAACGTAAGATCTATTTTTCCATTTATCTTTTACCGTCTTTTACGACGGATGAGTGCGATCCAAATTCATTAACCAATCACAGCGCCGTACTTTTATTCAAGAGAACAAACAAACAGACGGCGCCTTTCAAAATGCTTTTGTACGATTTAAATCTCTAGGAGAAGGGACTTAAAGACCATTTTCTTATGAAATCTTCATTAAATTCAAAATTTCATTAACATAAACATCGCACGGTTTGCAAGGTTGCAACTTGTTTAACAGTTTCATCATTGATTTGACAGTTGAAGTTCGTTAAATGTACCTATAATTAATTTCTATTAGATTTGTTATTTTACAGTCAGTAATAATCAGTGTAAGCATCTTTCGTGAGCCGTTGATACCATAGATACGTTCGTGTTTGTTCGCTCAACACAGAACACAGGGGAAATGGAAATGCAAGGTACAAATTTGAGGTTATATTAGATTTTTTAATTAATAACTAAATTTCTATTGGTTGTTAGAGGTTGTGGATTGTGGATTACAATGAATAGAACAATAATTAAAAAAAACTTTCAGGCTCGCAGAATCTAAAACTTAGAATTAAAGAGCATAATGACATAAAAAAACTCGTTTCAAAACTCAAAATTCCATTAGTTAATTAGTTCAGGAAGGTCCTGTACAATTGAAAGGTTTTGATTTTCCTATTACGAACAAGCGTAAATTTAATACTAAGTATTATTACAAGAAACTGCCTAATGGAGAAGAATTACATAGATCGTGGCTTATTTATTCGAAAACTTTAGATAGGGTTACACCCTTTATATGTCTTGATTTTATTTGATAAATTAGTGTAAAAAAAAAAAATTAAATAAAAAAAAAACAATTGGGGTAAACGAATTTTTAATCAAAATAAAAATGTAGGGGGGGGGGGGGGCGCCATCGGTACCTACTGCACAGGGCGCTAGATTTCGTAGATCCGGCCCTGTACATACATAAAGGCAGTATTTTAATACGATAAATAATTGTAACATGAGAAAGAAATAAAAATGCAAATAAAAAAAAAATTAAAAGTGCGGTGATTAGATAGGTTTACAAAATTAATGAAAAGGAAAAAAAAACAAGTTTTAAACTAAATAATATTACAGGTTGTAATGGTTTATAGTACCTACTTCTATGAATCATAAATCATAAATATAAATTAAGTTCTAAAATGCATTAATATAGGTAGAGTACGTCAAATAGGAGTAGAAAATATAAAAATGGAACTACAAAATTTGTAGGCTGGCAACACCAACTTACCTGTCAAATATTCTTTTAAAGTGCAATGACACTAAAAATACAGAACACTGTATACACATTTAAAAATACATTATTGTTCTTCAAAAAAAAATTAATCGAAGAAGCATTGTTGTTAAGTTACCTAGATGAAGTTAAACGTGAAATCTTATTTAGATACTATTTGATTAATCTTTACGACGATTCGGCTTACAGTATGAACATAAAAAAATATGCTACGGATAAATCGAAGCTTTAACTAGCTTTTCTATGTACCTATTGGAATTACAATAATATTATTATTTACGTAACAAAAAATATAAGCGTAAACAACCAAAAAAAATATTTTTTCATGACTTAACTATGAAGTAATAAAAGAAACAATTTTTTTAAAAATACCCCTTTATGGATATAACTATTTTTGAGGTTTTCCATGTTCTAACTTTTTTTCGTTCTTATAAAATTATGCACAAAATAAATAAAAACCACTTTTTCTTTTACTTGCCTCGTGCAAATAAGATGCTCGATTTTAAAATTTTGCAGGTATGAGATTTGAAATATTTCTAGCGTTTATATTCCTCTTAAAGACAAATTTGATAAAATTGTGTTTTACAAAGTGATTGACTTTCATTTAATCTTACATATAAAAATGAATCGCTGAATGTGTTGCTAAGCGCATAACTTTCGAACGATTCCACCAAATTAGATAATTTTTTTTGTGTATTCGTTATTGTCAGGACAAGGTTTTTATAAAACTTTCGGTGAGCTCTGGCTTCATGAAATTTGTATAAAAAAATGCTATAGGGGGAAGGGGGAAGGGGGAAGGGGGAAGGGGGAAGGGGGAAGGGGGAAGGGGGAAGGTGGAAGGGGGAAGGGGGAAGGGGGAAGGGGGAAGGTGGAAGGTGGAAGGTGGAAGGTGGAAGGTGGAAGGTGGAAGGTGGAAGGGGGAAGGGGGAAGGTGGAGGGGGGAGGGTGGAAGGGGGAGGGGGGAGGGTGGAAGGGGGAGGGGGGAAGGGGGAGGGGGGAGGGGGAAGGGGGAAGGGGGAAGGGGGAAGGGGGAAGGGGGGAGGGGGGAGGGGGAAGGGGGAAGGGGGAAGGGGGAAGGGGGAAGGGGGAAGGGGGAAGGGGGAAGGGGGAAGGGGGAAGGGGGAAGGGGGGAGGGGGGAAGTGGGGAAAGGGGGAAGGGGGAGTAATGTGGGGAGAGGGCAGGTGGAGGAGGCGGAGTGGGAATGGGACGAATAGGAAAGGACACACAGGGAGAAACAATTTCTTTATTAAATGGCATAGCAACGCATGCCGGGGACCAGCTAGTTTAACATAAATTTGAATTTAACATTAAGCCGAAAGGAAGAATCATTAATGGTGAGTGTAGTTACACTACTTTTAGACCTGAATGAGTTAAATAAATTCAGATCTAAAATTAGAGACGTGATCTAAAGCCTGGACAACGTTACGTACTTAATCTAATAAATGTGAGAAATTTCTAAAGCGTGCTTTATATTTTATTACATTATTCTTCATTATGTTTACACAAAATTGCAAAGATATAATAATAATACATGCAATTCTAATTTTGAGATCAGTGGAATGATTTTTTTTTTTTTTTTAACATTTTTGCCTTTTTAATTTTTAATAAAAATGTAGGTAACACAGCTTTAGATTACCACCATGATAAAGGTCTCTGCCCACTACACCGTTCCATACCATGACCGTACTATGAACGTATGAGCCACGAAATAAACACGCTACGCCCTACTATGCCCACTAGAACGTGCTAACACCGTATTATTACCCGTACGTAACGGGTTTAGTGACCGTATACACCGCGGTTAGTGTCCGTACCATCCCTGTTCAATAGGTGTACGGTGCTCGTTCTATCGGTGCCCGTTATATCATTTCGCCTGTGTTTTCGTGTCGGACTGACGCGTCAGGAGAAGCATAGTGTCATATCATTAAAATACCTGGATATAAACACGAAAAATGAACACAAATCACGAACTGACGGAGTGGCAACGCGGTTAGAACGGGGATCGTACGTGTATGATCCCCGTTCTAACACCGTCGCGTGCCATGCATAGAGCGGTCCGGCACCTGCAAAATATTGTCATCGAGAATTCGCAGTCAGTCCGGTCATGGTATGCGACGGTGTTGGTAGGTGACGGAACGGGTTAGTGGGCAGCGTTTCATACTGATCGATACAAAGAATATATTTTTGCATGCGCCGCTACGGTTACGGTCATGGTATGGAACGGTGTAGTGGGCAGAGACCTTAAAAATTTTAGTATTGCCATTTGAGCAAGTGGCGCCCTCCTATGTTTTCTACTCTTATTTGACGAACTGTAAATTTGTGGATGTAATTTAATAAATTTACCAAAGAACTCCCCCAATGACGCATGAGTGTGCCGAGGAGTGCAAAGGAATATAATTTTTGTATTTTAGTATGTACTTAAACCAGAAAACATCGTCACAAACTCTATAACTTAAATTTCTGGAGTTCTGCACCGGTTTCGTTCAAAATCGGAATCAGGAATCGAAGCCGTTTTGATTTCCTCAGATCACATTTTCTATGATCTGTTCTATACACTGTGTCCGGAAACTCGTAGTACAAGTGGGAAACTGGTCAATCTACATCACCATTGGTGTCGATTTTGTGGTATAACTTTTTTGATTTGAGCTTTCGTTTTCGAGTAAATTGAGTCCAAAGTTGGATTTTTTGTCAAATTTGAAAAAAAAATAACGATCTTTAGGGGTTAATTATAAGTCGTTTAATGTCTTTTAAAATGCATCCAAGTTTAGACCCGGCTTCAAAAGGTTTTTTTATTTAACTTTTTAGTTGCCGAAAAAAAGGAAAAAAAATCGAAATGACCAGATCGGAAAAAAAGGTTTTGTGCTCTCTATGTGATGGAGGTTCACCAGTATCGCTCTTGTACTACGGGTTTACGGACACCGTGAATATTTTGAAATCCGGTTTTACATATTTTTTCCCCAGATGTAGGGAAATATCCCCAGGTATCTTCTGTAGAACCTACCTGTAGCTACACTGTCACGTACTCCAGTACTGTGATGTGTCGGTGTGTGGCACATGACATGCAATCACTGCAATCACCGTAGTTATTATATTAGTGATGTGGATTCCTTAGCGGCCCACTGCTTCCGGAAATGAGTTTTGCCATCGCATTATCATTTAGGAGTTTTTGCCTCAAATTGGTTACTTACCGCAACACTAAAACCGTCAAATTATAATGCCAGGTACCTCCCTCCTACCTGACAATCTGACTACTACCTACCTGACTAATAACTAGGTACCTAACTTGGCTTTCATTTGGCGAAGCAATCCCAGATTGGGTTTACCGAGAAATTAATGTGATTACTATATACCTTATTACTTATTAGTATCTATATACAGGGCCATACTTAGGGAGCGTACCCATACTACGTGACCAACTTTTTGCAATTTTTAACCCCCCCCGGTGACCAAAAACCTATGGCCCCCGCCGCTCATTTGTACCAAGCGTGACATTTTGAAGACCCCCCCCCCTAAACGTGTCACGTAGTATGGGTACGTTCCCTTACCTGGGAGGTCCCTTGATGCGTGAGATTAACACTGTTTATTGTTTATTTAGAGAAATTTAGAAACAGATATATACTTTTAAAAAATTCAACGCCAGTTAAAAAAAAAATACCAAAAACCAGGAATTATTAGTAGTGTAAAACACCGTGTAAAATCTGTGTAGGTATATGTTACAACAAATTTTCCACTCCCTTCGCTCTTGTCACTCCAATTGGGGATACCATAGTTCCACAAGCTCCGAGATTTTTGAAGAACTTTGTTATTTCTCTTGACTCACAATCCGGAGGTCGCGGGTTCGAACCCGACATGCGCAAATAAATTTTATTTGGTTAATTTGTGTTATTTCACAATTAATTAATTTAAAATAATATATAGTATATTTGCGGCATGTTCCAGAGTGGAAGATACTATCAGTATCGCCCTGGTGTAAGACCACCATTCAGAATTGAAACGTTGCTTGAAAATGGCTTTAGCCGTGTTTGGTGACTAGATCTGAATAGCCAGGTACTTCCCAACCTTCCTCTTCCTCACTTCCTTCCCCTCCCCACTACCTTCAGCCTCACAACATACCCCAATTGGGGATGCCATAGTCTCACTGGCTCCAGACGGGAGCAGTTAAGATTCTTGTGCGGTATTGACTGTAAAAAAAAAAAAAATCTCTGCAGTTAATTAGCTACACATAAACATATTTAATTTTTATTTGACATTTCCAAATACAAAATGTATCATTGAAGAAGAAGATAACAATAATAATCTAAACGAAAATATGAAAGAGAACAAGACACAGAAAAAAAGATGATGGTCGCAACTGGGACTCGAACCCAGACCTCTCGTCTAACCGAGACGTGCGCGTTAACCAATTTCGTCATTGCCACCTTCTGTCAAACCGTCGTGTTTGTCAATCTCATATTTAAAATTTTTGAATTAACAATATTATTTTCAACTAAATCTTTTTTCCATATTATGTATTTATTTATTTATTTTTTCAGGTTCTCCATAAAACAGTTATAAACCAAATTATTACGGAGAAGTTTAAGAGAAAATTTAAGAGAAAAAAGTCCAAGGGGGCAGTTTCACTATGGGCAATATTATGGGCAACTACTTATTTTACTGGAAACAATCATTCTAAGAATTGGTTTGTAACTTGGATAGTGTCTCGGATAAATATATCCGAATTTATTTATGTGGAACTATTGACTTTTATAAAAGTCTAAATGAATATTCAATTTTTTTATAAGAAAAACCCTCTTTTCATAATTTTTGAAGGTTATTCCCATCAATGTAATATATAATTGAAGAAGAAGATAACAATAATAATCTAAACGAAAATATGAAAGAGAACAAGGCACAGAAAAATACAAAAAGAGAATGGTCGCCACTGGGACTCGAACCCAGACCTCTCGTCTAATCGAGACGTGTGTTAACCAATTTCGCTATTGCGACCTTCTGATAAATCGTCATATTTATCAATCTCATACAATTTCATTGATGGGAATAACCTCCAAAAGTTATAAAAAGAGAGTTTTTCTTATATAAAAAACAATTCCACAATTCTAAACAATGATTCTCAACTTTTAAAAGCTCCAGACGATTAGGTGTCTTAGCATCCTCCTGCTTGAACCAATCAATAAAATTAAAAAAACATTTTTTTAGGTTTACTGTTTTCTTATGGGTTTAAGGCTTTCAAAATGTGCCCCAAAACACAGTCTGCCCGAGGGTGTAGGCATATAAATTTAAAAAAATTAAATTAAGAAAATCACATGTGAAATAGACTTTTTGCCTCCCCCCCCGCCAAGGGCCCATTGAACGTTTTTATTATTGCTGTGATGATCCACGATTGGTCCACCGTGACGGCACAAAAAGGCAATAAACGTACGTTCCTTATCACGATAATGCTGCAGCTCTTTCAAAAGAAGAGATACACAATGTATGTTGGTCTATTTCCTCCAAAGGAAAAAAATAATCGTATTGCATCTCTCTCACACACGGCACCGTGATGTCTCCGTGGACCCCTACAATACTATTAGCCGTGACGATAAATTTGATAGACGATAATTTTGAAGTGTGAGTGAATTAAAAATTTAAAAAATGTAAATAATAATAATAATAAATGCAAAAATCAGTAATTTTAAATACATGTAGGATTACAAAAGATTTTTTAAATATTTATATTGAGGGATCAGTAGGATTTATAGGTTCAATTAGAAATGCCACAGAGTCAAACCCTCTGATATGAAAATATCTGGAGTCGGTGAATTATATTCCCATTTGGTCTCTAGTAGGTTGACATGTTGTTCTTGTATTATTTTGTATTTATAATAAATACTTATATAGTGCAATTGCATAGCGTGATTTGACTAGATGATCATTTGTGGAAAAGTGTGTGAAAGGGTTTAGTTTTTCCTGTGGGGAAAATTTAACCCGGACATAAAATCTGGTGCATTAATTTAAATACATGTATGATTACAAAAGATTTTTTAAATATTTATATTGAGGGGATCAGTAGGATTTATTCGGTCCAATTAGGAGTTCCACCGAGCCGAACCCTCTGATATGAAAATATCTGGAGTCGGTGTATTATTTTCCCATTTGGTCTCTAGTAGGTTGACATGTTGTTAATGTATTATATTTATATAGTGCGATTGCATAGCGTGATTTGACTAGATTGATCATTTGTGGAAAAGTGTGTGAAAGGGTTAAGTCTTTCCTGTGGGGAAGATTTAAACCGGACATAAAATCTGGTGCGTTTAAAAATAATTCACCAAAGGTTGGAATTATTTTTAAATATTAAAATTTTAAATATTATAATTTAAATATTAAAATTTATGATTTTAATATTTAAAAATAATTCACCAAAGTTTATTAAACATAACTTGATTGACTGCCGTAATATAGTACCATATTATGAATATGAAACAAATTCATTTTTAGAAAATGAATTTTATAAAATATGTTATGATAAAACTATACTAACACTCTAACAGACAGAACAATTAGTCATAATAGACCTGATATAGTTTTACATGACAAAATTTAAAAAAAATAACCTATATCATTGATGTCGCTATTCCAAATTCCTGTAATAATCAAAAATCTGTTTCTGAAAAAATAAGAAATATACAGATTTAGGAAATGAGATTAAAAGAATTTGGCATTCTCAGACTATAAAAATATTACCATTTGTTATTTCGGCTACTGGCGTTATACCTAGATCTCTCATTCAAAATTTAGGCTTGTTAGATTTGTCAAAGAATTTATATATAAAAATGCAAAAATTAGTAATTTTAAATACATGTAGGATTACAAAAGATTTTTAAAAAATATTTATATTCAGAGATCAGTAGGATTTATAGGTCCAATTAGGAGTTCCACCGAGCCGAACCCTCTCATATGAAAATATCTGGAGTCGGTGAATTATTTTCCCATTTGGTCTCTTTGACATGTTGTTCTTGCATTATTTTGTATTTATTATACTTATATAGTGATCTTGCATAACGTGGATTGACTAGATGATCATATGTGGAAAAGCGTGTGAAAGGGTTAAGTTTTTCCTGTGGGAAAGATTTAACCCGGAAATAAAATCTGAAGCGTTAAAAATAATAATGATTTATTGTCTTCCTTTCTTGGTAACATGTAGAGATAATGATTTCCTCACTGGGATCTCCAGTGCTGAGGATTTCATTTACATATTATAATTTAATTATAAGAAATTAATATGAATTGGTTATAAACATATATGTAGTAGTATTTTTTAAAATAATTATACAATAAATAAGATAGTGTTTTTTATAATTCAGTTCAGTAGATTCGGTTTTAATCTGTATTTGATATAAGTATTTTTTCTATTTCTGATCTCCCTATATTTAGTAATAAATAAATGAGCTGATAGTTTTGCTTTTGTTCTTAAACATATAATGCTGCAGCTCTTTCTTGCAAACTAAATAAGAATGATCGAAAATGAGACAAACGGTGGACGTTTATCTGCACCCCCCCAAAGGAAACATACAATCATTATCATACATCTCCCTCACACGCATAAAGAAAATGAAACGTAATTCCCGTCGCCGTAGCTGAGCCGTAATAAGATATACCTATCTGTTTCCTCCAAAGGAAAAATAGTATTACTTTGGATGAAACAGACACACGTATTTTGTGTGTCTCGTCTTTTGTCTCACCATTATTTAATGTGTAAGAAAGAGCTGCAGCATTATCGGGATAAAGAACGTACGTTTAGAACGGTAATAATAAAAGCGCTCATTGGTTATGTTTAACCTAACCTAACCTTTTGAGTCTAGATTCGCCCTGGCTATTCGTATCCCGAGAACGTTTTGCCTTTCTCGAAAATTAAAAAAAATGTATTTGTAAGCAATCATTCTACAATCCGATCCTAAATTTATTCGGCTTATGAACAACGTGAATAATCGATTTAGGTTCATTTTCATTTTTATTGGGTCTGCAATACCCACTAAGATTTGATACTTCGTTTTTTAATTTGTTTTATACTCTTAGGTATTTTATTTAGTTATTGGTTTTATATAAAATTCCCGCAAATTGTCGAAGTTGCAGTAAAAAATCACTGCATTATCTACTTATTTAGGTACCCACTCGACCATTGAAATTATTGTTATAGATCAGGGTTTCCCAACCAGTGGTCCACGAGAACTAGAATATGGTCCGCGAAAGATTTCAAACTTTGAATGAACGCTCGCCTGTTTTTTTTACGTTATCTCCACACACGAGGCCCTGAGGAAAACATTTTCCCTCAGGGCCTGTGTCATCTTTGGGGATGCTATGTGGAGGGTCTTTTAAAGGAAAGGAAGTTCAGGGAAGGATAAGGTATGAAGGGTGGGTAGGAATCTGGGGGTCAGTGGGTCCAGAAGTGACGGACGTTTGAATCCATCCCTCTCACTGCGGTGCAAGGCGATGTTCCAAATATAATTGCTTGATACCAATCACTCCCAATCTGACCTGCCACGCAGGTAGTGGGCAGACATCCGCCACCAAAACCAGGCCAAACCTCAACACCCAGGCACCCCTGCTAAGTCTAAGTCACCAAACATAGCTTTGCCGCTTGGGGTGACCCTATGGCAGAGATGTTGGTTATCCAATAAATGGTTCCCGGGGCGGCGGTACCCTGCCAAATTATAAATTAATAATTATAGGTTAATAAGCGAACACGTCGCGTGGGTGACTGGGGAGGTGGGGAGGGCAAGCGCCTCTTTATTTTTAACCTTGTTAACAATAATGAAATCAAAGTGGTCCCTGGTCAAAAAAAGGTTTGGAACCAGTGTTATAGATAGATAGATATATATATGATTACATTAGCTTATGGCTTCCGTCAACGATTCCGTTAGCAACCAGTTAGATTCTAAATAGATTAAAAAAGTTTAAAATATTGTTAACCTACTGAAATTACTAGGTACTTATTAAACATTTCCTAGTGATCAAGGCTGAAATTGACCATATTGATGAACACTCCAGTGGTTAAGCTTCAAATAGGAAACAATTTCTCGTTATAAACCTGAAGAAACACGAAAGGGGTCGTCCATTAATCACGTGATGTTTTTTAGCAACTTTTTAACCCCCCCCCTGGTGATATGTGGTGAGGTTTTAGACTTCCTCCCCCCCCATACCCAAAATCACGTGTATTTTTTTAGTACAAAGTATATTGAAATTTTTAGAATATCATCTTTAAATACAGGTATAATCTGATTAAATTTTGGGAAATTAGGCATCGTGTTAAAAATTTCCAGAGAGACGTTAAGGTTGCAGGTTGTTTTTGACTGGCATTTGGTTTAGAAATCGTGCGTTCAACGAAAAATAAATACACGTGATATCTCATTATATCCCCACCCCCTTCTTGTGATATTTCGTTGATTTTTTCCAAACCTCCCCCCCCTCACGTGATTAATGGACGACTCCAAAGCACATACACACGACGACCTCCGAGTCAGATCAGTAAGCTCCTTGGAACCCGAAGGTTGTAGGTTTGAGAATTTTTCACTTAAGACATTTAATTTATTATCTCGCAAACAAAATTGAAATAATTTTTTTTGTTACATGAGCTCCACACAGGAGGCCCTAAGGAAAATAATTTCCCTCAGGGCCTATGTCAACTGTGTGGAGGTTTTTTTAAAAGGAAAATGAGGAAAGGAGTGTTTTGGGAAGAAAAAGGGTTTAATGGGTGGGTAGGAATCTGAGGTTCAGTGTGTCCTGGTCATCCACCTCCAAGACCTAGACAAACCTAACCCCATGAACCCGGGCACCCCTGCTAAATCACCAAACGTAGCGAACCACTTGCGGTGACCTATGGCAGAGGTGTTGGTTATCCAATAAAGGTTCCTGGGGCGGCGGTACCCATTCTCGCCTCCCAAATTAAATAAATAACACAAATGAAAAATATTTCGAGCACAATTCGAAGGCGAAAAGTTTCATGAAATGTCTTTAGCTATGTATAGTTAGCACAATAAAAATATACCCAGGTTATTTCATCGCAACACCCCCAAATAATTTGCCCATAATTTAAAGTGGAAGATGCTCTCAGTATCGCCCTGGCGAAATACAACCATTTAGTGACGTACCAAGTTTGGTGACTAGATCTGAAAAGCCAGGTATTTATCCCCCTTCCTCTTCCCCATCTCCCCCCGTTACCTTCAGCCTCACAACATTCCCCAATTGGGGATGCCACAATTCCACTCCGGACAGTCGGGGGCAGTTGGAACTCTTGTGCGGTATTCACATAAAAAAATCTCCAAATGGGTTTCCATAGTTCCACTGGCAGAAATTTCGAACTCCGGTTCGGTGAGTAAAACATAAAACGAACTTAAGTTCAGCAAAATAACATTAATTATAAGCAGACATCTGAATAGGAAATTAGATCTATTGATTTTGATAAACTTCTTCCCGTTATAAATAAAATACCGTTAGTTGATTGTAACTTAGTGAATGCTGCCAAATTTATCGCCACTTCTGTAAAGATAAAAAGCAGGTCAATAGAATTACAAGTTTCCTGTTACCTACCTTCAGTTTGATAACTTCTATTTTTTTCTGAAATAAATGATTGACCAAGCGGCCACTACCACTACCTATATCTACTGGATATTATCTTCCTTCAGTTCTCACGACAGTTATTCCAACATCACTTTACCAGATAATTAAGATAGAGGTAGAGAGAAGAGCGTAGAAGAGAAGAACTACTAATATAACGTTCTGGAGAACTTGACCTCTTAGGCTACATCTAACCTGAACTGTCTGATCTACATCTCCAGCCAGTGGCGTGCAGCACAAGACTGAACCAGAGCATACCCAAAGAAAATTGAACCAAGAAACATGATAGAAATGAAGAGTAGGTAAAGAGTAGACTGTATAAGGTACCTAGGTGTAAATATTGATAAATATTTGAGATGGAATGACCATATCGACATGTTAACAAAAAATATCAGAAGACTTACCTATATTTTTAAAGAACTTCGTCATATATTGGATAAAGAGAAATTAAAATCTGTCTATTATGCTAAATCTAAATCTGTTATTATCCTGTCTAAAGTCCAATGTAGAACCACTAAATATTGCTCACAAATTAATTAAAGTCATGTAAAAAAAAATTCGTTATCCATCTAAACTACTTTACAAGGAATCTGATGTTATGTGTATAAAACAGCTGTACATTACTAAAATAATTTGTAGATTTTTTATCAATACTAAATCTGTAGAAAGAACCCAACAAATCCATACCACTAGAATTGGCTCAACAATGAACTTTATGGCAATACATACTAAAACATCTTTTGGCCAAAGAAACTATTTATACCAAGCTCCAATTATGTTCAATATTCTGCCAGACTACATTAAATCTTCCAATTCATTAGGTAAATTTAAAAAGAATGTTAAGATATTTGTGTTAACAGAGGATGGGCATACTATTTTTTCATCCTTGTCCTTTTTTAAATAATAAGATTTGTTTCATAACGCCGATGGGTTTCTTTCGTTTTGTGCTCCGATTGTCATACGAGATCGGCAGGAACCCAGACTTGGGAATTCCGCACAATAAGGGTGCCTGACTACACGGTTAACAAGTGACAAGCGCTTTATCGTCAACAAGTCAGTCCGTTGCTAACCCCCGACCGTATAGTGACATTTCGCACCGAGCCGAAGTGTTATTCATCATATCGTCACATAAAGTATAAATCCTACCGTATTCTTTCGTATATTTTGTGTGAACTCGTGACTCAAACCTTACCGAAGTTCTAAGAATAAAATAGAACAATATCGAGCGCTATGAACATCTATGACTATCACCAAGCCAGAAGACAACTACCGTGAGTACCACTTAATTGTGATATACCTTTCTTGTTTGGTGGTTGGGCATAACTCAACGAAATCCATTAGCGTCTTAGCAAGAGTAACTGCAAGGTTACCCTCATCCCCGTGCCATCGTGCATGTTTCATTGGTGCCGATAACCAGCAAACCTTTAGATAAATAAATTCTTTCATTGACAAAACGAAAGAATGCTATGAAATATTACGTGAATTGAAATGTCATTTTGAAGACCGAATTTCAAATAATAAATCGTAGAATTCGGTTACAGTTCTTAATTATTTACGACTTACCGGGTATTTAAATTATATCGAATTCTATTTTTTAATTCATAACGTTTTCCTGTTTATTTCGTTAGTACATTTGCTTATTTAAAAAAAAATGTCTAGTACTTTACAAGGCTTGCGTAGAAGACGGAACGTTGCCATCAGCAGAATAAACAAGGTGTATGAGGTCGGTCAAAGCGTTTTGCAAGATGCAACCAATTATCCATTATTTTTAGCGTATTATACGAAGTTGCAAAAAATTGTTAATGATTTTGAAACCGTTCACGCTGATATCTTAGCTTTAGACGAGGCAAACAAGGACATTGAAAATCAAGTTCGCGTAGCTTTTGATAATGTTTATTTCAAAATCGTCGTAATTCACAAGCAATTAACGAATCAATCTTTCGAATCGGAGCCCGCGAACATTATCGTACCAAACCAAAACTTTTCAACATTTCATGATCAAGCTGTCATAAAACAAACGTCATCATTTACTTGTGTCATGAATAAGGCAAAACCTGAAATCAAAGGGTCCTTGACTGCGTTCACTTCAAAGTGCGCGTTTTGCAAGGGTATTCACCATATCGCTAAGTGCAAATCATTTGCACTCAAATCGGTTCAGGAACGTGCTCAATTCGCCAAGGCACACCGTTGGTGTCTGAATTGTCTCACGCCTTCTCATTCTCTCACGAATTGCAAATCTGTGTTTGATTGTCAGAAATGTCATCGTAAGCACCACACTCTTCTTCATAGGGAAGACAACATTTCTGCTGAAGAAGAGTACCAACGATCTACCACGTTTGCCATTCAAGGAGCTTCTATTTCAGATCCTCCAGTTCTTTTCCTCGCTAACTTCGGTGACAGATCCATCGTACGTTTGCCTACTGCTCATATTAGCAATCGTGATCCTTCCGGCAGTTTTCAAACGTTTCGTGGGTTGACCGATTCAGACAGTCAAGCACACTTCATATCCAATCGCACTGCCGAGCGTCCAGTCAGCTCTCAGAAAATCCGTGGCTTAGGCCAATCTTCTACAACCGCGTCAGGCGTCACTAATTTCGATGTCGATGTTAAGGGACAAACTACCTTCAACACGAAGTTACTTCCATCGCCAACGATTCAATTCGACCAGTTATCTTGTCATCTGTTCCAAGACATACTTCATGCCGACTCTGACTGTCACAAACTGACAACTGACACAGGAGCGACTGACCTACTTCGAGATGTTAAGATCTTGCCATCTTTATCGAGACCCCAATTAAAGGGTGATCTTCACCAGCCTTCAGCTATCAATTCACCATTCGGTTGGCTTCCTCTGGATTCGGTTGGTTTTACTACCGATCGTCAAACAAACTCCTTCATCGAAACCAACCAGTACCGTCTTCCAGAAGAAGTCAAGAGACTGAGGGAGTTGGACACATTTCCTCAGTCTTCACAGCCCACCAAACAACGTTGTGAACAAGTGTATCGCATTTATCGCTCACGTGACTTTTCTAGTCAATTCATCGAAACCAACCAGTATCGTCTTCCAGAAGAAGTCGAGTTGGACATATTTCCTCAGTCTTCACAGCCCACTAAACAACGTCGTGACCAAGTGTACCGCATTTATCGCTCACGTGACTTTTCTAGTCAATTTATCGAAACCAACCAGTACCGTCTTTCTGAAAAGGTCAAGAAACTGAGAGAGTTTGACACATTCCCTCAGTCTTCACATCTCACTCCTGAAGAACAACGTGATGAGCAGGTCCATCACACTAATCACTCACGTGACCCTTCGGGACAATTCATCGTAGCCTTACCTTTTGGCGAAAAGGATAAGGATATCGCTTTCCCAGGTTCGCGCGAAGTCTCTTCGCGCATCATCCTTTCAATCGAACGTAAACCGACAGTAAAGCTCAGTTTACGTGAACCGTACTTCGCTTTCATGACTGACTACTTGCACAGTGGTCACATGACACGTGTTCCTGGAAAAGATTTACTCAAGGAAATGCATCACATACTTCGTCATTGCATTCTTCGTCCGGGCACCGTTACCACTACTTTGCGAATTGTCTTCGATGCCTCGGTGAGGGAGGTGAATGAATCATCGTCAAATGATGCCTTCCTTATCGTTCCCAAGCTTCAAACAAACATTGCTGAACTTCTGCAAAACTTTCGTTCGCCATCTGTGGTGTTCATTGCTGAAGTACGGCAAATGTATCGCCAAATATGCCCACAAGAGCCAAATCACGCGTTCCAAAGAATATTTTGGCGTCATCAATTATCGGAATCTACCCCGGATTACCTATTACACCCTGTGACTTCTGATATCTCTGCCTTTATTCTGTCCTATCGTATTGTCAGATCGTTGACAGAAAAGAATGGTTACGAATTATCACTCACACGATACGCGATCACTTCGGATTCAAATATCGATTCAATCGTCGTCGGCTGTTCCAGTGTGGAACAAGCTCAACAAACGCAATCCGAAGTTATCGAACATACCAAACGAGGTCAACTTGAACTGCAGAAGTTGGATTGTAGCAAACCAAAACTTCGCGCCTACCGAAACTTACCGCCGGGCTACTATCTCACTGATGTAATCTTCAAGAATGTTGATCATTTTCTTACTCTCAGGGTATTGGGATGGAAGTGGAGGCCACCGGATGCTTCACCCGATGATACTCGTCACGGGAATCGTTACACCGACCAATTATCGCTCTTGACAGTTATCGCATCTAATCATCGGCGTCAAGCATCATCGGTTGATAATCCATCGGATATCGCTTCACGTGGCCATTCTCAGGCCGTTCTTATCCGTAACGTATTATGGTGGGCGGAGCCCTCCGGGTTTGTCCAGCCAAACGACTCTTGGCCCATCTCAGATGGCCATTTTAACAAAACTGAACTCCACTCTGAAGAACGAGTTCAATTGTCATTAGTCCAACATGATATATTCTGCTAAACTTTTATTAAACAAATTATATCGTTTTCGGAAACTCCAACGCCTTTTCGGTTCTTGTTATCTATTCGTACACAACTTTCATAACAAAGCCTCTCGTCGTTCGGATTTTCTGTTTAATCATTTCGAAATTCGTTTTCTATCTTTAACCAAACATTGGACATCACTCTCTACGGAGCAAGTGATTAGAATCATTATTAAAAATCTTGTGCTATCGTTACGCTTCGTACTTTGAATGGATCTTCTCTTACAAGACCATTCACCTAATCGTGTCCATTGCCTAGGCAATGTGACTAATCATCATCGTTTCGCGGTTCGTTTTATTCTTTTTACGTCTATGTTAATCGTATCATTTAATTTCTTTTCGTCTAGTTTATCTACATCTAGTTTTCGTTTAAAACTAGTTCTTCTGCTTCGTCTTCTTTTCATCGACGTTACGTTTCATGGCATTCTGCGTTTCGCTTAACGTTCAACTTTTCTTTAAAATACAATTTGATGTATTTTGGTGGGCGGAATGTTTCATAACGCCGATGGGTTTCTTTCGTTTTGTGCTCCGATTGTCATACGAGATCGGCAGGAACCCAGACTTGGGAATTCCGCACAATAAGGGTGCCTGACTACACGGTCAACAAGTGACAAGCGCTTTATCGTCAACAAGTCAGTCCGTTGCTAACCCCCGACCGTATAGTGACATTTCGCACCGAGCCGAAGTGTTATTCATCATATCGTCACATAAAGTATAAATCCTACCGTATTCTTTCGTATATTTTGTGTGAACTTGTGACTCAAACCTTACCGAAGTTCTAAGAATAAAATAGAACAATATCGAGCGCTATGGACATCTATGACTATCACCAAGCCAGAAGACAACTACCGTGAGTACCACTTAATTGTGATATACCTTTCTTGTTTGGTGGTTGGGCATAACTCAACGAAATCCATTAGCGTCTTAGCAAGAGTAACTGCAAGGTTACCCTCATCCCCGTGCCATCGTGCATGTTTCAAGATTTCAATTTTTAAATAATAAGATTTGTTTTTTAATAATATTTGTTTTTTTGAATAATAAGCTTTTTTTTTAAATAAATAGATTTTATTTGAGTTCCATTGGAGTGTCACCCTAGATGTTTTGAACTAGCTTTGTTTCTTGGTGGGTGGAGTAATTAAAGATTTATTTATGGTCTATATTGTTACAAATCATACTTAAATTACCCATCTGGTCACTAATATGATATTTTTATTTCTTACTTTATTATAATATTTTAGTGTTTTAAATGTAGTGTATTTTAGTATTTTGTGTGTGTAAAATCACTCAAATTTATAAAAGTTAACCTCAACACAGGCCTAGTCCTAGTGAGGTTAATTTTTTTTTGTATGTAATAATAAAAAATAAAAATGAATGGTGAGAAGTTATAAATAAATAAATAAATATAATATATTATTCATTTGACGGCCTCCGTGATCGAGGGTTCTCGGCTCGCTCCGGAGTCGCTAATTTTATTTAATTAATTTGTGTTGCTTCGTAATTAAAACATTAAAAATAATAATATGTATTGTGGAACGTTCCAGAATGTAAGATACTCACCTCCATTCAGAATTGAAACGTTGCTTGAAATGGCTTTAGCCGTAAATGGTGACCAGATCTGAATCCCCATCTCCCTCTTCCCCATACCGTTCTCCTCCCCACTACCTTCAGTCTCACAACATATCCCAATTGGAAATTCCATGGTCCCATTGACTTCAGAAGGTTGGGAGCAGTTGGAACACTTCACATAAAAGAAAAGAAAATGAAAAAAATACGAAATAATATGTTTTTTTTTCATAAATTTGTGAAAGTATCCTTTATGTCACAATCGTTGTCACAATGGTTCTTAATTGACATATTTCAAAGTTTTCGTTGCAACCTGCTGTTTGGCCATACATCTGATTTCTTCGAACCTTTTTTTTAGCGGCCATGAAGCCATGCATAGCTCAGAAGAGAGGGTATGCCGCCACCCACTTATTCAGACTGCTGCGAGGCTATATTGAGAACTCAGATTCAAAAGGGAAATTCTGTTGATTCTTGAAAGCGTTTCTCCACACTGACGAAATCTTCACCACTGCCTGAGATTTTTATTTTGAAATTGCTATATTTCTTTAAATTTCTTTTAGTAAATTTCTTATTGGTAAACATTATTTTTAAAATATTTATATGGCGTTATTTCTTAAATGTAATAAATCAAAAATTTGTAATTGTGTAAGAAATTAATAAAATAAAATAAAAATTATTATTAACTGCTTACTACTTGCAATAAAGACGGTGAAACATTCTGCTTGCCCAATCTCATTAATTGATTTTGTTTTGAATATGTTTTTTGTTTTATACAATACTATGGGATTTCCATTGTGCACAAGGGCGGATTTAGGGGGAGGGGGGGGGGGGGGGGGGGGGGGGCACGGGGACACGTATTTTCACGCACCCCCAGACGGTGTTTTTGTGCACTGTGGAGATTCCATCACAGTACATACTTAGTAGCAAAAACTGTCTTTATTAAACATTTAATTTTTCTATTGTTTTGACACTTTCATAAACCTTCCTATACATACTTGAACTTGTAGAAATAAACTTGAGGTACGATACTTCAAGTTTTTTTTTAACAGTAATTGTTGATTTTTTTGACCGATCCCCCATTGTGCCCCCCCCCAGAAAAAAATCCTGGATCCGTCCTTGATTGTGCATATTATTTCGGAACGTTAGCTCCTATAAATATTTATTTAATTGATCACAACAATCAATATAAGATGATTAGATGATAATAATATTGCGGTTCTCACGTATTCAATGCACAATTATCATTTGGTCATAGGGTAATGCACGCCAATGTCTTCAACCTCTTAGTTCCAGGTAGCTGCTATTCTTTTGTTGTGTTTTCTGTAATGTCTGTTGTAGTAAAATATGTTATGTTATTGCGTTCCTCTTCTTTTTTGTCTCAAGTATCTAGCATCTAGCCTTTTCAAGCAAACCTTCACCCTGGTTTTCCAGTACGAATTGCGTAGAGTGTGAGAATTGGACCTTCTTTTTCCGCTGTTTTATGAGCTACAGATAATGCAGATATGTCAATTAAAACTCGTTTTACGCATGTTAGCAGGTACTGCGTAAAATCTTTATCGCGCATTGTTTGAATTTTCTGAAAACATTTTTTATGGTAACCGCGTAGGTAACTGTAGAATGGTCTACCGACGTTGTGCATATTGCGTACTCCGTTAAAAGGAAAAAAATCTTACCTGCATGAAGGGAAAACGATAATACATGGTCAGTTTATTTATTTAGTTTTATTTATTTATTATTTTTTACATTTTTATATGAAACATGTTAGGTATATGTATAAAATAGAAAATATATTCGTAGTCCTCCTCACTAGGAGATCCTGTGCTGAGGGGGACTTTGCCTTGGATAAGTTTTCAGCGACTTTTATGGTTTAACTTCATTGTTTGGATAAGGTTTTCCAGAAACTTCTATGACGATGTTTTATCATTAGTTCATTTTCCGATAGTTCCTTCAGCCAACATTTTGTCCTTAATGTAGCTATTTTTTGTTTTGATTTGTTTGATACTAAGTGGGAGTTTGTTATATAACTTTACTGCTAAAAATTCAGAACCTCTTTGTTCAATTGAAGAGTTACATTTCGGTATATTAAATATGTCTGTTTGTTTGGCTCTAGTTTTATGAGCATGTGAGGTGTCTGCCTCTGAATCATTTTTGTGTTGATGTACTAGAATGTTTTTGGCATAGATTTTCTGTTGCTTGGAACATCAAACTGTTTAAAAATTTCTGTTGTTGACGTCCTTATGGGGACCTTTAGTATGGTCTTTCTGAGTTACCTTAAGTTGTTTTATGTGATTAGATGCTGCCCATCCTATTACTCCATATTCCAATCGGGAGTGGCATAAAGCATAATATACTCTCTTTAAATCACTCATTGACAAGATGTTTCGTAATTTTTTGAAGAAGTAGACGAGTTTTGTTAGCTTTTTTGAGGTAAGATCAATGTGTGAATTCCATTGTAGTTTTTCATCAATTTCAATACCAAGATATTTAATACTTTTTGTTTGGGTTATAGACGGGCAGGAACATTGTGGAAAAGTATTTTGACATTCATGTAATTGAGGGTATGCTCGTTCATTGGTTGTCCTCTTTTGTTTTAACAGTTGAACAGTACCTACATTTATATCTATTATTTATTACACATCAATTTTTACCAAACAATTCTCCCAATATTGTCGGGTATTTTAAACATGTTTTGGTATACTTTCTCACTGCATTTAATTTGATAAAATGACGGTCCAAGCCATGGGCGCCCGCAGAAAATTTTCTAGGGGGGGGCAAAATATTATTTTAATATTTCAATGTAGTTTTAATTTACTGTAGCGTATTTGTATGGTGAACGAACGGACAGGACACTATCAATATTTTTTTTATTAACACAATATATAATATTTTTTTATTAACACAGTATATGTATAACAAAAAATATTACAACATAAATTTAAAATAAAATTTATTCTTTAAGGGGAACGTATGCGCGGCCCATTTCTGCCCGTTTCATACATAAATCTTAGATTTGGATTTGAGATCAAAATACCCAGCCAAACTGAAAAATTATTTTTGTAATCATCATCATTACATAGTATATAAACAAAAATTTTAACAAAACAAAAAAACGACTTAAAAAAATGCACTAAAAAGTAAAAAATAATTTCGTATTCTTCTACAACTTCATAATCAACTTACTTTTTCTAATCATCAATATGTAGGTACGATTGTTACTTTTGGAGTCGGTGTCAGTCAAGGTAGGTTTGTAACTACATACATATTTATAGGTGAGATGTGCTTGTGTCGCACAAGCGACTTGACGAGGCGAGAGGCGAGAGCGGGGCCGCGGCGGCGCGGGTAGCTGTCAAGTGAACACGCCTGGCCGAGTACCTTTCGACACCGACTCCAAAAATAGCAATCGTACCTACATATTGATGATTAGAAAAAGTAAGTTGATTATGAAGTTGTAGAAGAATACGAAATTATTTTTTTACTTTTTAGTGCATTTTTGAAGTCGTTTTTTTGTGTTGTTAAAATTTTTGTTTTTATTTTTATTTTTAGTGAATCTGAAGTACACTAACTAATTTGTCTGAATATGAGTAAACTTACTAAACGTGCTGCTCATATGAAACAGACATAATTTGACCATAGCGACGTTAGGGTCAAATTAAGAGATTCGGCCGAGTTTCGTTAATTTGTCATGGATCCGATAATTAGAACCTAACTAAACTCTCATCAAATTATCCTTGAAGTACATCCTTTCCAATAATAATAAAAAAAGAATCATCGAAATCGGTTGGCGTGATATTGAGTTATTCGTCCATTTGTCGCGCATATACTTAATCCAAATTTAAGACTTATATGGTTTTCTCATGGATGCCATTGTCGGAACTGGACTAAATTAAAATGGGACCACACGGGAAGCACCAGCTTTCAAATAAAAAAAGAATCATCAATATCAGTTCACCCAGTCAAAAGTTCTGAGGTAACAAACATAAAAAATTTAAAAAAAAAAATACAGTCGAATTGAGAACCTCCTCCTTTTTGAAGTCGTTTAAAAATGAAGTCGCTCAAAATGTATGTGCGCATAGATCTTTTAAACTATTCAACGGATTTTTATGCGGTTTTCACCAATAGATAGAGTAATTCAAGGAGAAGGTTTGCATGTATAATACATGCTTATTATAGTAGAGAAAAGCTGAGAAATTCAAATATTCAATTCAGGCAGCGGGCAGCGGGCAGCTGGCAAGCGGATAGTGTGGATTTTAGGTCGGGTAATGGCGTTGTGTTTCGTTAGCCACAGCAACGTGTGGCCAGGTCTGCTAGTCATTAATAAATATACATATAAGAACATGTGTTTCTTGACGAAAATTGGTCCGTTTGTGTATTTATTTGCGCTCTTAAAATATATTTCAGATTTTTTTACATTCTTATTTATTTTAATAGTTTTATCATCACGCCTTTCAGCATTTTTCGAAGTAGGTGTAAATTAAAGCAAATTTGGAATGAAATAAAATCGATATTAGGGTATAATTTTAAAAAGCTGGCACGGAAAATAATTAATGTTTCTCCTTGGAACCGCCCTGTACGATTGTAAGAACATCTTTCGACGAAATGTGGATTTTCGACCGTTGGCTGGTTAAACGCCCTTACCATGCAAATCCAAACAGACGTTCATCTGACATTGTAGATCTAAGCCATGTTTTTACACGACGCGTTGTGCTGAACGATCGCTCCACCGTACATGTTGTTGCTGGTAATGTGAGCAAAACTAGTAAGGCATATCTGATACTATTTGACTATTTTCAATCAATCCAGGGGGGGGGGGCAAGGGCCCCCCCTTGCCCCCCCCTGCGGGCGCCCATGGTCCAAGCTTTAACGATCGCTCCACAAACAGACCAGCCCCTAAGCACAGTCGATCGATAAGGATTAACAGGATAACGTTCGATAACTTCTCATCGACTGCAGATCGCCAATCGTTGAATAATAGTTCACAATGTCTAAGTGTTCTTAATATAATTGACTTCAACTGTTCTTTGTACGTAGCGATCTGCAGTTATCCTAGGGAACGATGAGAAGTTACGAAAGATCGACCGTGCTATCAATCAATCCATTTTTTTTAGTTATAGCTGAACCTGCATGCTGTGATGTTATATTTAACTAGGTAACCCATCTTCTCGTGTAGTAAATATTTATCGACAATACACAATAGCGTTCATATGAAATGAAAAATGTAAATAAGAAAGTAGGCGTAAAATGCGCTCAACATAGTTAAATGTCACTGGTTTTTGAACAATAATAATTTCACTTTCAGCATTGTCTCTTAAGTAATATTTTTAGATACGATAGACGCTGTAGTTTATAGCTGCAAGGTCCCCGAAAGCGAAAATGGCCAAGCAGCAGTTGTCTATGAATAAATAAAAGAAAGCGTCAGTAATAATTTATAATACGCGAAGCCGGGACAGGTGAACTGACGTTTGATCTGCTCTCTAATATCGGGAAAATCGTGCATACTGAGGTACCTACTTGAGTGAAAACATTTATTCATAATTTAATTATAATACATAATATAGAAGTAGGAATATTTTGAGATATGTAGATGAAATTGGGAGAAAATTTGGTTATAGCATTGGTAGTAATAATAATGAAAATATAATCAATGATTTATTAGATTTATTAAAACAAAAATTAGGTGTAAAAGCTAGTAGATTAAAAAGATATAATTATACGTATAATAAAAGAAATAATGATAGATTATTTAAGAAAAATGAGAAAATATTTTATTCCAAACTTGACGATAAACAGAATATTATTTCGAATAATAATATTCCGTTGCCATCTGAATCAGATATGCGCGATTTTTGGACAAACATTTGGAGTAAAGATATAAAACATAATGAGGCAGGTAACTGGATAGAAAATGAAGAACTCAATTGTTCAGACATTGAACAAATGAGTTTTTCTGATATATCGGTTGAATTGTTAGCCAAAATTATAAAAAATACTCATAATTGGAAAGCCACGGGTTGCGATTGGATACATAATTTTTGGTACAAACGTCTAACTACTTTACATCCTCTTTTTGCAAAAAATCTTTCAAAACTTGTCAGAGAACCTCAAAATTTTCCTAATTTTCTAACTAAGGGCATTACTTTTATGTTGCCCAAAAGCGAACATATTAATAATCCCTCTCAATTACATGTCCCATTACATGTCTACCGACAATATACAAAATTTTAACCTCTTGCTTGACAGATTTAATATATACTCATTTGGATGAAAAAAATATTTTATCTGAACAACAAAAAGGTTGTCGCAGAAAACATATGGGATGTAAAGAACAGTTAGTTATTGATTCTGTAATTTTAAAACAAATTCAAAATCAAAAGCGTAATTTACATACTTGTTATATAGATTATCAAAAAGCTTTGGATAGTGTCCCGCACTCGTGGCTAATCAAAATATTAAAAATATATAAAGTTAACCCAATTATAATTAGCTTTTTGAAAAATATTATGTCCTTTTGGAATACAGATTTGCTAGTTAATTTAAAAGGTAAGAAAATAGTAGTACCGGGCATTTCAATAAAAAGAGGGATTTTTCAAGGAGACTCATTGAGCCCTCTTTGGTTTTGCTTAGCTCCCCTTTCTAAAATGTTAATTAAAAGCAAGTTTGGAATAAAAATTAAGGGTAATACAAGAGAGAGTAGTATAGTTTCACATCTATTATATATGGATGATATAAAATTATTTTCAAATTCGGAATCAAATTTAGAGAAAATGATTAAGGTAGTTAAAATTTTTTCAGATGATATTAAAATGACTTTTGGTTTAGATAAATGTAAAACTATCCATATAGAGAAAGGCAAAATTGTAGATGGAGACGAGGGTATATTTAGAAATTTCAAAATTCAAAGTATTAAAGGGGATGAGGTTTATAAATATTTAGGATACCCGCAATCGAATAGATTAGATCACACTAGTATTAAAAATGATATTAGGATTAAATTTCAAACTAGGATCAGAAAATTTTTAAAATGCAATCTATCTGCTAAAAATTTTGTAAAAGCAATAAATACTTGGGCAATACCTCTACTAACATACTCATTTGGCATAATTAAATGGTCCAATACAGATTTAGATAGTTTAGAACGATTAATTAGAACTACGTTAACAAAATTTAATTGCCATCATCCAAATTCAGCTATAGAACGAATTAATTTACCTAGAAATTTAGGAGGTAGGGTGTAGTCAAAATAACATCTTTGAAACACAATCAGGTAGAAATGCTTAGAAATTTTTTCCATAGGAAATAGCTCAGAAATGCACAAAATAATTTGCAAGGCAGATAGAAATATTACACCTTTAAATTTATATGACGAGAATGCCAACATTCTTATAAATACTAACCAGGAATTATTAGATTCCTGGTCAAATAAAATTATTCACGCAAAACACTTCAATTATCTCAACCAAACGTATGTTGACAAACTTTCGTCAAACAAATGGTTGAGTATTGGAGAGTTGAGCGCAGAAATAGAAGGATTTATGCTTGCCATTCAAGATAGAGTCATTAATACTAAAAATTATAGAAAGCATATAATCAAAGATATAAATCAAATTGATGATTTATGTAGAAAATGTTTGGCTTTTCCGGAAACTATAGAACATATTATATCGGGATGTTCTATATTAGCGCCTTCCGAGTATACATTTAGGCACAATCAGGTTTTAAAAATAATTCACCAAAGTTTGGTAATTAAACATAACTTGATTGACTTCCGTAATATAGTACCATATTATGAATATGAACCAAATTCATTTTTAGAAAATGAATTTAATAAAATATATTATGATAAAACTATACTAACAGACAGAACAATTAGTCATAATAGACCTGATATAGTTTTACATGACAAAATTAAAAAAATAACTTATATCATTGATGTAGCTATTCCAAATTCCTGTAATATTCAAAAAACTATTTCTGAAAAAATAAGACAATACACAGATTTAGGAAATGAGATTAAAAGAATTTGGCATTCTCGGACTATAAAAATATTGCCATTTGTTATTTCGGCCACTGGCATAATACCTAGGAATCTGATTCAAAATTTAAGCATATTAGATTTGTCAAAGAATTTGTATATAAAAATGCAAAAATCAGTCATTTTAAATACATTTAGGATTACAAAGGATTTTTTAAATATTTATATTGAGGGATCGGTAGGATTTATAGGTTCAATTAGAAATGCCACAGAGCCGAACCCTCTGTCAAAAATCAGTCATTTTAAATACATTTAGGATTACAAAGGATTTTTTAAATATTTATATTGAGGGATCGGTAGGATTTATAGGTTCAATTAGAAATGCCACAGAGCCGAACCCTCTGATATGAAAATATCTGGAGTCGGTGAATTATATTCCCATTTGGTCTCTAGTAGGTTGACATGTTGTTCTTGTATTGTTTTGTATTTATAATACTTATATAGTGCAATTGCATAGCGTGGGTTGACTAGATGATCATTTGGGGAAGTGTGTGAAAGGGTTTAGTTTTCCTTCTTTTTTTCCTTTTTTTTTTTTTTTTTTTTGGGGAAAATTTAACCCGGACATTTAAATCTGGTGCATAAAAAATTCAACCAGCGCTATTTCTGAATGCATAATTTTTGTTATATATAGATCATGCGTAAAATTAATAAATCGTCATTTAAAAACGAACGTCGAATATAACGCCCCGAAAAAGAGCGTAAATAAATCTAATATATAAAATTCTCGTGTCACGGCGTTTGTTACCATACTCCTCCGAAACGGCTGGACCAATTTTGATGAAATTTTGTGTGCTTATCTGGTAGGTCTGAGAAGCGACCAACATCTATTTTTCATACCCCTAAAAGTAAAGGGTGTTCCACTCCGAAGAAAATTATTTTCGCCATACATTTTGTATGGAACGAATTCTCCTATTTTGAAAGAACTGCAGCAATATTGTAAGGGGTATAATATTGAACTGTGAACCGGGGGAGGGGGGAGGGGGGAAAGGAACTCAGGAAGGGGGGTTAGCGGGACGGGGGAAGGGGAGAAGTGGAGTGGGGAGAGGGAGAGGGAACGCGAGAGGGGAAAGGATACGCAGGGAGAAACAATTTAGATCAAGGTATGGTATACGCAGGGAGAAACAATTTAGATCAATTCAGCTAATAAGTTGACAACAGTTTTTGATTCTGAGGCGGTACGAAGTTCGCCGGATCAGCTAGTATTATAATAATAATCGTTTATTCCAGAATGTATGCAGGGGAAATGCAATGCAATACATTCCATATTTTTAAATAACAAAAGAAAGATAAATAATAAGATCAGGTAAAAAATAATTAACATCAACACAAAATTAAATAAAAACAATTAAGCACGAGAAATGAAATATTAAGTACTTAAATTTAGGCAAACAGCAGTTTACGGGGGGTATTTCACCATCTCCCGTCTCCCGAGGGCCATCAGGGGAGACTCCATCCAGGCAGTCATGGTGGTGATGATCGCATTCTTCGAATGGCGCAGTCTGCGCCATAAACTTCCCATGCGGTGGCGGAGAAGTGCACAGAAAGTATGCAGTCGTCCCTCCAGGAACATTTTCTGAGCACTGCAGTATCTCGGTAGGTGAAAAAGTTGGCGATAAGCGTTATTGTAAGCAACCTTTAACTTATGCCATTGGGTTGCAGTGTAGTCAACCCACAGTTCTGATGTGTACAGCGAGGTACAGAAATCGTTGAACAGTATTCTTTTTACTTTGGGGCTGCAGGAGTAAAAACGTCTTGACAGCATACCCGCTCTAACTGATATTGCTCTTCTCTGCCTTTCCATGTCCTCGATGTCCTTAAGGTCGTCTGTGATGACATGTCCCAGATATTTAACGCTGTGATTAACATTCATTTTCCTTTCATCTAGCCATACTGAGGGTGTTTGGATTAAAAATAAATATCACATAACCCTATTCAATCAAGTTTTCACTAACCCCTGTTCAACCAAGAATTTAATATAATAACGTTTTTTATGTGATTACCTCACAATAGTCGCAGCTGCTCCCGTCTTGAGCTAGTAAGATTATGGCATCCTCAATTTGGGTATGTTGTGAGGCTGAAGGTAGTGGGGAGGGGAAAAAGACGGGGGAGAGGAAGGTGGTGTGCCTGTACTTTTAATGACTTTTCCAATGAGTGATGAAGTTGCATCTTGTTGAATTGTCCGGTCACCAAACTGAAAGAGACTTAAACGCTGTGATTGGTCGGTGGGAACAGCCAGAACTTACATCGCTACCTCACGAGTCGGCTGGAACGTGTACAAAACATCACTGGACTAAACACTGCACAAGCCTCTGTAAGAATCGATGTTATGGCACTGAGGGATCTCCGGTTTGACCACTGCACAAGTTTCCGTAAGAATCGATATTAAAGTCACCAAGAAATCAGCATAGGAGTTGATAATTGCACGGGCTCCTTTTATACATATACTGATTGTTCCAAAACTCACATGTCGGTAATATTAACACATACCTTGTCAGAGGATAGGCAGATAGATAGTGGGTTGGGTGGAGATAGGGATATGTACATAGTTGCATCGACAAGTTGCCTTAAGTCAAGTCCAATGAAGTGATAAGTTTACTCATTGGTATAACGATAAACTATCTGCATATTTATCAACTGCGCAGGTCTCTCTACCTAGTGTAGTCAGCTGCAAGTAAAGCACCGTCAATAAGGAAAGCTGAAAGTGAAATTTTATTAGCTACGGATTTAACCACCTGACTAACTAAATAGGTAGCTACTACTAACAGCAGTAGCAACTAGGTAATTTGGTAGGTAACTACTATGTAGGTAGTTACAGTAGTTGGTATATATATATAGCTGGTTCAGAACGGTGAAGTGCAATGAGTTGGCAACTTCTGGTGTTTTGTTAATTGTTCAAGCCTGTTGGACCATATCCGAAATCAATGATTCTACTTTCAGTTTCAGAAATAAAAACAATAATATTATTACCAATGTTTTTTGATTAAATATAGTTTTTTATGTTTACACGGACCTGAGCGGACATAGACTCCACTGAGACAGCCTTCAGTCTACAGTTTTAACTTATATTTTTTTTTGGTGTTCGATTGTACCATTCACTTTTACGACATACAATCATATAATACTCATCTCTTCGTTCAACCGCTATTTAAGTCCAAGCAATCTAAGCATCCCTTTTTTAATCTTATCCATTTTGTTTATATCAGCCTTATACATAATATAACTCACTTTACCACAGATAAGTACTTGTTTCACGTCTTCCTCTGGCGATCTCTACTTATTCTTATTATCATTCATTTCCACGTCATACACCATTTCTTCGTTCATCATATACGCCTCAATTTCAGTAGCGGATTTAGGGGGGGGGGGGGGGCACGGGGGCACGTGCCCCCCCCAGAAGATATTTTTGTGTACTGTGGAGATTCCATCACAGTACATAGTTAGAAGCTAAAACTGTCTTTATTAAACATTTAATTTTTCGATTGTTTTGACACTTTCATAAACCTTCCTATAGATACATACTTGAACTTGTAGAAATAAACTTGAAGTATGATACTTCAAGTTTATTTCTAACAGTAATTGTTAATTTTTTTGCCCGTCCGCCCCTTGTGCCCGCCCAGAAAAAATCCTAACAGTAATTGTTGATTGTTTTGCGCGTCCGCCTCTTGTGCCCCCCCCTAGAAAAAAATCCTAACAGCAATTGTTGATTTTTTGACTGTCCACTCCTTGTGCCCCCCTCAGGAAAAAATCCTAACTGTAATTGTTGATTTTTTGCCCGTCCGCCCCTTTCCCCCCCCCCCCTAGTAACAAATTCTAACAGTAATAGTTGATTTTTTCGCCCGTCCGCCTCTTGTGCCCCCCCAGAAAAAAATCCTGGATCCGCCCTTGCTCAATTTATCATACATTTTACCACAAAATTATTTGATTCACTTGATCAGGCCATATCTTTTTCGGGCGTCCCCAACTTTTTCTACCAACCACTTCATAATGCAATGTTCTCAGCCAACTAAAGGTGCAATCCTAGTTTGCATATTATATGAGAAAAATTACCTACAATTACGCTTCAAGAAAAGTAATAAAAATAAAAATGAAAAAACGGTGGATAATGTAATGATTATACAAGGGACGTACATGACTTACTTTTAACCAGTGATTTCTGATATTATTTGAAGTAAAATATGGACACGAAATTTTGGTTTCCGGTGACATTTTTGATGGTTTTTAAGTGAAAACTTCTTTAGCACCGTTGGGATTTGAAACTCGATGAAACGGAAGCGAGCGACACCAAAAAGAGACAAACACGCTAGTACATCTACAGGATTTAGCCTGCGAGAGAATGAGATAGCAATAAAATATTTATTTATTTCACGGGTAGGTACTCGGTTCCAATATAATACGATAAATCCATGGTCTCTCACAAGCCTCATTTAGTATAGTGGTATAAAGCGCCTGACGAACCTTAGCGGCCAGATATTCAGCGGACCAAGGAATGAATCTTACGAAATAAAAAAAAAAATATTTTTGTAAAATCAACATCCTATCTTCAAACCACTCCAAAATGAACAGTCAAAGAAAACACAAAAGAAAGCGACATCTAGCGACTCCGAATAAGAAAACACAAATACAATAAAATGATCGAATGTTTAGGAAAAGGTGCATCCATTGCACATTGAGTGGAGAGCAGAACTTAGAGCTTTGAGCTTTGAGTTCTGAGCTTTGAGTTTTGAGCTTTGCGCTTTGAACTTTAATCTTTGAAATTGTAGATTTGTATAAAAACCAAAGCCACACCGGGAGATTTATTTGCATTAAAAGATATCAATCGATAACAATAGCTGAAGTCCCCGGCGTCGCCCGTGCTTTATGCAGAGTTTTTCGAAATCAGATATAGCAACCTTAAAATATAAATCAAGATCCCGACTTATAAATTCAAGACGTAAAATCTATAAAATTTTCTAATCAAAAGCTTATTATGGAAAATAGACGTTGCGGAGATCTAAAATAGCTGATCTGTGCATTTTTATACAGCTTTATAGTTAACAAGCTGACCCGGCCACGCGTTGCTGTGGCTAATAAAACACTTTGTAAAATCCAACCTTTGTAACCACCGCCGTCTTTGAGTTTATCGCGAAGAGATAGACAGATGCCGCGGAGGACTTTAATTTATAATACATAGAGATGGTGTGAAAGATTATAAGATTGACTTTGACGATCTATGTCAGTCCCTCTTTTCCTTGGCATATTAAAACAGTAAATAAAGTTCTCATGATCTGACAAACTGATGATGAAGATTTTAAATGGTAACAGAATGACAGGTAACGTTTGACAGAAGACTGAAATATGACAATCAGAATTTTTTTTTTTTGCATTCCAATTCTAAATTACGTTGTGCTTCTGAAAGTAGGTAGCACAGTAGAACTGATTATATGAGAAAATGAAATTGTTGTTTTTACTATCTTCCTCACAATTTTTCCATATTATCTCACCGTTTAAACCTTTCCTGGACTACGACAAACATTTCAAAACTAAAATCACCTAAATCGGCTCAGCCGTTCTCGAGTTTTAGCGAGACAAACGAACAGCAATTGATAAGAATAATAAGATAAGAAGATAGAATGGATACAGTAAGCTATCCGTAAAAGATAGATATATGCTTTCGCGGACTTTTTTGTAGATCTATAAAAGAGGAATATCCCACCATATATTGTTTTGTTATATACAAAAGGATTAGGCAGCGTTTTCGATGAAAGCCACCAGGCTGCTTGACTTTTTCCGATACTTCTAACAATTATCGTTATGTTTCAACCAATTTACACAAATCCTTGACAAATTACACACCTAAACCTTCCTCACGAAACACTCTATCTATTGGTGAAAACCGCATGAAAATCCGTTCAGTAGTTTTCGAGTTTATCGCGAACAGACAGACAGACAGACGGCGCGGGGGACTTTACTTTATAATATGTAGAGATGTAGAGAAGAGATGTAGAGATATTACTCGAATTCAACTTGAACAACTAACTATACGGATGCGAATTCTGGGTTCTATTGAGGCAATTGAGGCAATTCTTCAACTCAACTCTCAATTCTGGAAAACATGCTTGGAATGAGGTGGAATTTATTCGCATTCAATGTTCAAGTTTTGAATTAGGTTAACAGTAAACGAGAGATGATGACACCCATCGTAAGACGAAATGCTGCATTATTCAAACACCGACGTATAGGAATGACCTATCTTTTAATCAGTGTTCAATGTCACTCATTCAATATCATTCATTCAAGGTCAACTTATCGACTTTTCAATCCGTAATTATTTCATGTCTTTATAATTTTCTTCCCTTTCTGTTTAGCAAACCTTGGAAAGGTGATGTCTCCTGAGAATGGGTTGCAACACGACCTCTGGCGCTATCTTGGAGAATATTCATTTTTATATTCCCGATGGTTATCTTCGCCATCGACAGCATAGGCTGTTCTATCTTCCGGCCTGCAGGACTAACTTGCCAATGGTCATGCCGATCGGGAGAGCAATTTTGCTGTTGAACAGAATTAATTCGGATATCGACATATTTAGCGTCAGTGAAGCTGCCTTTAAAAGGCAAGCTCAATTGATGCTCATATAGTTTTTTTTTTGCTTACCATTTATATTTATGTTTAATGTAATACTGTTACAAATGTATTTTAAAAACGCATTGAAATTTTAAATTTTGTAATGTTTTTGAAAGAATAAAATAAATTGAATTGAATTGAATTGAATTGAATTGAATTGAATTGAACCAGATTATTGGAAAAAAGGATTGCAGCAGTAGCAAGTAGCGGGTAGCGGGTCACGACCTCGTTCCTATTTTCGCAATTTTCGGAGAAATCTCTAATTCTAACAATTTACTTAAAGAACTAATATATAAAACAAAATCTGGTTAGTTACACCATTTATAACTCACGAACGGCTGGACCGATTTTGATAATCTTTGATTTTGTGGATTTGTCTTCTCCTCGAATAGCAGGATAGCTATTAAAACATCGGAAAAATTTGCGAAAAAAATAATTATGAAGAAAATTCTTTTCTTCATACATTTTGTATACAACGATTTCTCATTTTTTGAAAGAGCTGCAGGATTATTGTGATAAATATAACATTGGATAGTGAGTGAATTCCAAAAATTCAAAATCGTCAAATATCCATGCTCAGATTGTTTTGCTCTTTAATGCTGCCCCTCTTTCTTACACACTAAATGTCAACAGTCGAAAATGGGACAAACGGTGAACGTATGTCTGCACCCCTCCAAAAGAAAAATACATTCTATACTAATATTATAAATGCGAAAGTGTACGAGTTTGTTTGTTACGCAATCACGCCTAAACCACTAAAAATATTTTTTAAATTCTTGTGTACCTATTAGAAATAATAGAATAATAGAAAGCTACATCATATGCGAATAAAACAGGCTGTATATAATGGTAAGCTCTGGCGTTGTGAAATTATAAATATTGGAGGGGGGGGGGGGAGGGGAACCCGGGAAGGGTGCTCGGGAGGGGGGTTCGCATGACGGGGGAAGGGGGGGAGTGGAGTGGGATGAACGAAAATGGAGGAGGCGTACTGGGAACGCGAGAGGGAAAGGGGACGCGGGAGAGGAAGGGGATGCGGAAGGGGAACGGGACGAATAGGAAAGGACACGCAGGGAGAAACAATTTTTTTATTAAATGGCATAGCAACGCACGCCGGGTACCAGCTAGTATGAAATAAAACAATCAATTCTCGATTTTGCATGCATATCTACAAATAACAATGCAGTAAAAGATATTAATAAGTTTATTACATTCTTCAAGTGATGGCTTTATGGGTTGTATTATATTTTGGTGTTTGGTCTGTGTAAAACGGGCGCCAAGATTTTTCCTGGATTCGATCGAGGTTTATTTTATTCCCCAGACTTATAGAAGTTTTATGGCCCACGACGATTTGGTCGAAGCCCACGACACGACAATGTACAAGAAAATATTTCTGCAATTCCTTAACCGTGGTAAATGCTTCTTTTTAAATAATCTAAATATTATGGAAAGAAAATGTGTAGATTTTTATATGATTTTAACAGAGCAGAGACTGCAGAGTGTGTTGTAATGAGAAATAGCATATTAGTAATCAGTTTATTTGGGTGAATCGAGCACTTTGATCGATCTATCGCTACAGTTATTGCATTCGGACATATGTAATTTTGAGTTTCCCTGTTGGAAAATTCTTCGAGAATTATACCAGACCGCCCAGTGGCGGCGTAGGATAGATTGGCACCCGGGGCGGTTTTGTATTGAACACCCTACATAAAACACCAAATACTAAACATGCTTACGAGACTTCATTTTAATAAAATATTCGATCACAATATCAATATTGTTTTCCCTTCTCTTTCAATTGATTACATAGAAAAATTGGTTATTCGCGCTTTGCTCAGTGTGGACCTTAAATAAGATTTTATTAAGGAGACAGCAAAGATATTGTCACCTCTGGGACTCGAACGTGGGACCTTCTGTTTACACGAAAACAGCTCTACCAACTGAGCTAAGGTGTCTATATCAAATTCGGTCACATTTAACTGTATCATTCTTCGACTAAGAACTACGAACTTTATGCAAGGGCGGATCCAGGATTTGTTTCTGGGGGGGAGGGGGGGGGGGGGTGCACAAGGGGCGGACGGGAAAAAAAAATCAATAATTACTGTTAGGATTTTTTTCAGGGGGGGGGGGGCACAAAGGGCGGACGGGCAAAAAATCAACGATTACTCTTAGAAATAAACTTAAGTATCATATTTCAAGTTTATTTCTACAAGTTCAAGTATGTATAGGAAGGTTTATGAAAGTGTCAAAATAATCGAAAAATTAAATGTTTAAAAAAGACAGTTTTTAGCTTCCATAATGTACTGTGATGGAATCTCCACAGTACAGAAAAATACCGTCTGGGGGGGGAGGGGGGGGGGCACGTGCCCTCCTGCCCTCCTGCCCACCCCCCCCCCTCCCCTAAATCCGCCCTTGGCTATCTAGATAGCCATCACACATCTCTTCGAGTGTTGATACAAGCTTCTCAAAATGATTCTTCAGTTTTAGAAAGGGAATTAGAAATTATATTCGAAAAAAAAAAATTGTTGCGACGCATTTCAAAATATGATAATGTAAGTAGCTAGATACAAGAGTACGCAGTTATTTATTGAAATGTCTTTACAGCGGGAGATTTTGTGCGCATTCTTTGTCTGTATGAGTGGGTTGTCGTTGTCACCCCTTGGTGCTTGGCACCCGGGGCGGACCGCCCCCTCCGCCCCCCCCTTACGCCGCCACTGAGACCGCCCACGATTCAGAATTTTCAAACGCACGAAATACTTCAAGATCCTTGTTGATGTCCTCGATTATTAATTCATAAAATGTGTTTTAAATTTGGAAATCAGAACACAGCACGAGCAATGGAAAAACAATGATATCTCCATCAGAATTTCACTAAAATACTCGATAAGCCAATCTGAAATATAATTCTAATATCATTCTGAAAGCTTGTTGAAAATACCGGGCATCGGACCGGACGGTCGTAAAGCGTAAAGTTATATCCAACTGCTCTCGAACAGGAGATGAGCTGTAAATGTCCGCAATAACTTTGGATTTCACCAATGCAGACTTTGGTTAGCATTAATAGGTATTCAAAGAGAACTGGAGCGATGTTAAGCGTTACGATTTATTCCCGGAACGAAACGATCACACTCGCGATTATCGCTAAATCCATTTGCCAATCTGCTCCAGGAATGTAACAACTAACAACCCATTATATGCTAACTGTATGTATGGTGTATATTGGAATGTAAAACGATGATGGACAATTTAAAAAGAACAATCGATGACAGGTTTATGGTTCGACTGAAATGTGGCGGAATGTAAGCAAACTGAACTCGGATCAAATTCTTTCGATGAAAAATATGCGGTGATTAAGTGCGAGAAACTATTTTGATACCCGGGCCGTGGATATGCATTCAATTTTTAAACGACTTCGAAAAGGAGGAAGTTCTCAATTCGACTGTATTTTTTTTAAACGACTTCGAAAAGAAGGAAGTTCTCAATTCGACTGTATTTTTTTTTTTTTTTTAATGTTTGTTACCTCAGAACTTTCGACTGGGTGAACCGATATTGATGATTCTTTTTTTATTTGAAAGCTGGTGCTTCCCGTGTGGTCCCATTTTAATTTGGTCCAGTTCTGACAATGGCATCCATGAGAAAATAATATAAGTCTTAAATTTGCATCAAGTATGTGCGCGACAAATGGACGAATAACTCAATATCACGCCAACCGATTTCAATGATTCTTTTTTTATTGGAAAGGATGTACTTCAAGGGTAGTTTGATGAGAGTTTGGTTAGGTTCTGATTATGGGATTCATGACAAAGTAACGGAACTCTCCAATTCTGAAGAACAAATTTACGATACTCGGCCGAATCTTAATCGAATTAGTTAGTGTACTTCAGATTCACTAAAAATCAAAAAATTAACAAAAATTTTAACAAAACAAAAAAACGACTTCAAAAAATGCACTAAAAAGTAAAAAAATAATTTCGTATTCTTCTACAACTTTATAATCAACTTACCTTTTCTACTCATCAATATGTAGGTACGATTGTTATTTTGGAGTCAACCAAGGCGTGTTCACTTGACAGCTCCTCTCCCACCGACACCGACTCCAAAAATAACAATCGTACGTACATATTGATGAGTAGAAAAGGTAAGTTGATTATAAAGTTGTAGAAGAATACGAAATTATTTTTTTACTTTTTAGTGCATTTTTTGAAGTCGTTTTTTTGTTTTGTTAAAATTTTTGTTTATAAAAATTTTTAGGTCTCAGTTATTCAATGAACTTCTCAGGCTCATTTGTTCGGTTTTCGGAACAACTCTTATAGGTCTCTTATAAATCGTCGTGTCCTTATTAGGAAGAGAAACACCACACTTTATTTTCAAATCTAAAAATTAACAACCAAATAATAAAACATACATTTTTATGAATCCAAAGTTTCCCGCTGCAATTAGAAATAGAATTATGAAACTTTGAGAATTTTTATCACTTAATTACTTTTCATGAAACTACAAAAAAGTGAGTTAACGTATACGTTTGCAATAAATTTGTCTAATAAAATATGTGTGCATTTTTTCCGTTATCAATAAATTTATTTAGAAAATACGAAAGGTGAGTCATTTTTTGTACTTTTTTATGTTTGCATTCCAAGTTTTTATATTTAAAAAATTATATGTTTATTTCGAATTATAAAATTTGAATTTGTATTTTATCACCTTTCAAAAGCAGTTTTTAGTTTTCGAATGCGTTCGGAAATACTCCATTTATTGGGGTTTTATTGCAAAGCCGAAATATTTTGACTTTCCGACAAAATAGGCTCGAGGTCAGAGCGGTTAAATGTGAGTTCTAGTACATTTGACTTATGTGCGAAAAGAGCCAGGTTTACGTCAGAGTACTTACAAATTATTAATATTTTTTGACCACATGTAGCCATCGGTGACCGGCCAACTCAGAATGAAACCATCTCAGAACCACCTCAGAAAGGTAATTAAGAGTGATGATAAAAAGACATTTTTTTTTGTTAAATAGGTTAAGTTAAGTTAGGGTTACCTGCTATTTTAAAATATTTATTTTTATTTTTATTTTAACTTTATGAGTAAAACTTGAAATTGTAATATTTAAATAAATGAAGACAATATAAGCGAAACTCAATCGAAAATTTGGAAACAGAAAAATCAGAAAAACATATTGACAACTATCTTTATGTATGATTGCAAGATTCAAACCCGAACTAAATGCTCTCTAGATAGTGTCTGGATAAATCTTTATCCATTTTATTTAATATGCGACATCTATCGACTTTTTCTGCAAGTCTAGGATGAATATTTTATTTTTACTTTATGAGTAAAACCTCAAATTGTAATATTTAAATAAATGAAGACAATATAAGCGAAACTCAATCGAAAATTTGGAAACAGAAAAATCAGAAAAACATATTGACACCTCTGGGACTTATAAAGATAGTTGCCAATAATATATGCGTTAAAGAAAATGAAGACAATGTAGGTGGTTCTTAGTCGAAGTATGGTACAGTTAAACATGACCGAATTTCATATCGCCACCGTGGCGCAGTAGTTAGCGCGTTTGCCCGGAAAGCAAGAGGTCCTGTGTTCGTGTCCCAGAGGTGTCAATATGTTTTTCTGATTTTTCTGTTTCCAAATTTTCGATTGAGTTTCGCTTATATTGTCTTCGTTTATTTAAATATTAAAATTTTTTAATGGCTTTTAATGACTTTTCTGAGGTGGTTCTGAGTTGGTTTCATTCTGAGTTGGCATGGAACCGTAGCCATTACCACCACCTTGGCTTTTAAAAGTCAGGTAGGTACTCGTACTTCGCAAACTTCTTCTTCCTCTCGTCTTTACCATTTCTCACTTCCTTCAATCTCACAAAAAATGGAGTTGGAATTGCAATTCAACTGCGGTTGGCATTATACAAAAGTCAAATATTTATTTTATTTGACGGTATAATTTATAATGAGTGTCCAATGCAAATCCACACAAATATTTATCTGATGTGTATTATATTGCGTATCTGTGCTGGTTTATTGCGACTGCAGGAATTATATTGCTGGAACGAATCTGTCGAAATCTGAAGACCACACCATTGCGTCGTTAAAGATATTTTATTGCTGATTATAAACACACATGAAGAAAAATGTTCAATGGCTAAAACACATGGTGATCTGATGACCTATTTTATATAAAGAGTTTCATATTTGATGGTACGTTGAATCGTTTTAACTCAAACAGAAATACGAACAATTTATTGTGAAATCATTATTATTATTATTTTTTGAAAATGTTCGTGAACGTCAATAAGGGATCTTTATAGAGCTTTTCTTCGATGTTTCTTAATTTGGAAATAAAAACAAGAAACGTACTTCCTACTAATATTATAAAAGCGAAAGTTTGTATGGATGTACGGATGTGTGGATGTATGTATGTTTGTTACTCTTTCACGGGGATAGGGAAGGTGGAGGAGGCGCTGTAGGAACCCCCTATACGAGCGAAGCCGGGGGCAAAAGCTGGTAAATAATAAAAGGCTTGAAAAGCTCAATTACTAATTTTGATCTTTTTGTTCAATCGTATTTAATATTATGTGCCGATACTGAAGATCTGTTTTCTTCACTCTGTTAAAATGCTCTTTTAAAATTATTAAGGTTCGCAGGTCACTTAGCTAAAAATAGGAGGGTTGTCAACCTGTGCTGCAGAGCAGAGCCGATGTCCCGAGCACGGTTTAACCGTTGACTGCCGAACCGACATTGAGACGGATTAAACAAGAAATCAAATTAAATCAAATACCTACGTTGGCAAAACTGGCTGATCTGAGTATTGATTTACGTTAAACCGGTATTTCCTTAACGTTAAACCGGTAATTTCGAATTGTAATACTAACGTGCGTCGCATGTACTTTTTGACATTTCTTCTTCAATGGCGCTACAACCCCATTTCGAGCCTTGGCCTCCTTCAAAATAAGCCTCCACCGCCCTTTGTCCTCGTAGCATAAGAATTTTAACTACAAGTCTGAAAATGTCCGTAGTAGGATGAAACCGGTCCTGGTGAAAATAAATAAGTGGAAGAAAGTACAAAAGTGTTTTAATTTCAAATTCTAATACAGTGGAATTCTACCACGAATTAACAGTTCAAAAATTAGACTCATTAATGACAGATTTAGTCAAATCTCCTGGAGATGAGTTTTCATTTTGAGGTGTTTTTAATTTGTATTTTTGAGATTTTTTGTACAAATTTCGAAGAAAACGTGAAGTGCAATAATAATAATTTCATCGAACAGACATAAAACATAATACGAGGGTCAGTCAAAAAAAGCCTCCTATATTTTATACTTAAATAAAATTTTGAATTTGGCGCTATTCCTTAAACCTACTTTTAGGTGGGGTGGTGGCTAGAGAATTTCAGAAATAGGCTATTTTCGTCTATAAGACCGTAAGGCACAAAGCTACGAAAATATAAATAACATTCAATATTTTTGTGACAATATCCTTAGTAGTATCACCTCCCCGTCGGGTGGCACCCCGGGCGTTAACCCCCCCCACCCCAGTCATCGTTGATCTCAGCCATGTTTTAACACGACGCAGTGTAGAAAAGGACCTCTCTATAAGTATTGCTTTTTTGTTGTGGGAAAGAAAATCTTGGCTTTCTTAAACACTTCAGTAAAATCTAGTTTTTCGAGATCTTTTCTGGTCATACCCTTGTTCCAAGGGCGGATTTAGGGGGGGGGGGGGGGGCACGGGGGCACGTGCCCCCTCCAGAAAGTATTTTTTTGTACTGTGGAGATTCCATCACAGTACAAAAAACTGTCTCTATCAAACATTTTTTTGCCCGTCCGCCCCTTGTGCCCCCCCCAGAAAAAAATCCTGGATCCGCCCTTGCCTTGTTCTGACATTTTTTATACGATAATTTGACTTCTTGATTAAAATTAAGTAACTCGAGTATAGGCAAAAACTTTGTGCTTTTTCTTTAAAATCAATTAACGACATATTCAACATTGTACAGGGATGTAGCGACATTAATCCGAAAGCAGGCAAATTTTGGTCACCAAAACGCTGCTCCAATGAGAGCGGTAAGTAAAACCCGCTGCCAGCCGACCAATCACAATCGACAGCTCTCTCACGCATTGACACCAAGTGACGAATGTGGAAGCGCGCGGTAGATTTGAATCCCATTATCCTATACCGCACCTACTTACAACGGTCTCGGTTATGGCCCAGAATCTCGGCGATTTTTCGCCGAGAACCGAGACAGAGTTCTCGGTAGAATTTGTAGCCGAGAATGCCGAGACCGAGATTTCGGTCGACCCTTAGTGCGAAGCCGTGCTGAGCTCCACATTCCGTCAAAGCCGAGCTTTAGACCAACTGATATACGGGCCCATAGTTTCACAACAAAGCACTCCACTCGCACACTCGCACAACTTATTGCAGTTCCGAGATTATTGTTTTACGGTTCATACTAGAAGCTCGGTTTATCGTTTAACACTGCAGAATTACTCAAGTGTTATTATTGAAGTATTATGTATCCATGTCATCGAACGGAATGGGTTTATGATACCTACTAACTAACAACACTGGTACTCGTTCTTAGAATAGTGGTTCAGTCGATGATACTCGGAACACTTGTGTTCCTTGAATCTGTTACAAGCGTTCCGACACTATATACACGACTACAAAACTAAATACTTGAAGAACTTTGACGACTGTCAACAAATTTAAAAAAAATATACATATATATTAAATAACATGGTCAAGGATGATATTTTAAACATATCGGAGGTCTATAAATTAATTTGTAACAATTGTAGCTAACTCAATATATAAAACAAAGTCTGGTTAGTTACACATTTATAACTCAAGAACAGCTGGACCGATTTTCATGATCTTTGGTTTGTTGGATTTGTCCCCGCCCCGAATAGCACAATAGCTTTTAAAACATTGGAAAAGATTCACGAACAAAAAAATTATGAAGAAAATTATTTTCCTCATGCACATCATGCACATGGAACCGATTCTCATCTTTTGAAAAAGCTGCAGCAATATTGTAATAAATATAATATTGAATAGTGAGTGAATTTCGAAAATTCAAAAAAAAGTCAAATGACAATGCGTTGATTGTTTTGCTTTTGTTCTTAAACATTTAATGCTGCCCCTCTTTCTTACAAACTAAATGTCAATAGTCGAAAATGAGACAAACGGTGAACGTATGTCTGCACCCCTCTAAAGGAAAAATACAATAATTATAATAAATCTCCCTCACACGTATAAAGAAACTGAAACGCAATTGCCGTAAGTGGAAAAGTAAGAAAATCACAAAAAATATAAATCCGTACACAACGCCATCTCTGATACCGACAAAAACACATCACGGACAGTTGCGCATCGATAGTGGCTTAATTGTGTAATTTTTAACTTTATTAAAAAACCATTATAGGAAAGTCAATTATAAATTTTAATGCTGGATTTAAGGAGCACGTAAGGTAGCACCATGAATAATAACAATTATATTCTAAAATAGCCAACCACATTTTGGAAATCAATAATTATTTTCATAATATAAAAAAGGTTTAAAAATATTACGTACAAATTCAATTAAAATTTAGATAACTCTGAATTTTAAATTGAAAAGAGCATTTAGCAAGAGTCATTTACGTATTATTTATTATCTAATAATATTCTTAAATTTAATTTCATATTAATACCTATATTTATAATAATTTATTTTGAAGCAAAACTTGTTTACGCACGCTTGACTTGGGGAGTAAGCTGGTGAATACGTGACGAGAGCGTTACGAAAAGTGTGATCGGGCGAGGCGAACGGTCGGGCGATGCGAACGGAAGTTGAGAGGGAGATATAAGTTAGTGAAGTTTTACTTCAGTCGTGTGGTCTAAAGCAGACTCGTTTTTTTTGCTCATTGATTATTTTTGTGATAATTTATACCTATATTTTTTTAATACATACTGAAATACAATAAATATCCATTTAACATTATTATTTATTTTTAGTTATATTTTTTTATGATACCAAATAACTAATTAATCAGCGCTCGTTGTAATGTTTTTGTCTATGGGTACTTGTTTGCAAGGGTGGATCCAGGGGTGGGGTCATGGGGGTCATGACCCCCCCTGGGCTGGGTCCAGGACCTAGGTAGACCTACTTTTTATTTGTATGTATTATTATCAAAATTAAATTATAACTTCTAGTGACTTGACACTTGACCACGACTATGTTAACCCTCCCTGGCGCCAAAGCTGGATCCGCCCTTGCTTGTTTGTCTATTCTTATATTTGTTCATTTTCATTATAGGTATGTTCATCCTGACGAAGAAACCACTGGTTTTGAAACACCTCGATTATTTTGATTAAATAGTAGAGTATAAAAAGTTATTGATTTTAATAAAATTCAAATGCCGTCACAAAGGAATTTGCGATTATTGAGTAACTTATTCGTTTACCTTACTTTACATTGTTCTTACGCCCAACATAGCATCATTTCTCCACACATTCAAAACTCATCAACTGTACAGTGTAGGTATAAGTAGGTACAGTCCATCAAGAAAGTCTTGAAATTTAATGTAATGTAACTAATAATTTTCATTTCTCTGGTATACAGGGTGTTAAGGGACGTACTTGACTTACTGTAACTAGTGATTCCTGACATTATTTGGAGTAAAAAATGTAAATGAAATTTTGGTCTCCGGTGACATTTTTGATGTTTTTTTTATTTATTTTTTCTACAAAAACATAAAAAAATGTTAGGTGTTGGACATTTGGAGGTGGGGTAAGAGATTGATCGGATTCTCGGCTGAGTGACCAGTGACGAAGTGTGGAAGAAATTTTTTTTTGTTTGATTTTGAAGAAAAAAAAATGAAAAAAAAAAGTTGTCAAAAAAGTCACCGGAGACCAAAATTTCATTTACATTTTTTACTCCAAATAATGTCAGGAATCACTGGTTAAAGTAAGTCAAGTTCGTCCCTTAACACCCTGTATATTATGAGTAACAGCGATTCTCAAGAATGTCTGTTTGACATTAAAGAATAAACGCCACACATTTTTATAATTGTTAATTTTAAATTGATTTCGCTAAAATGTGCATGATTCTTCCTCATTATTATATTATTTTGACTTAAGGCGATCCATTTTGCAATATTATACAGTAAAACCATATTCGAAAAGGGATTCGTAAGGGGGCATACATTAATTATGTGAGCAGTTTTTCTTCCAATCTAGACCCACCCCCCTTGGTGAGATAAATTTGGGCCACTTCGTATATTCTTTTCAAGGAACGTGTGATTTTGCTGGACACCCCCTTCCCCTTTTATCTCACATAATTAATGTACGCCCCCTAAGCTGGGGAGCTGCATACAAAACAAATCTACTGTTTTTTGAAGTTGTGCAACGTCTAACTATAAAAATTATACTGTAAAAACCAAAGACTATCCAACACACTGGATGGATCATGATGCTGGATCCCCCCCCCTTTTGAGCTCACGTAATTAATGTATTAACTAAGTTGGAAATTTTTCACTTAAAACGTTTTTAATAGGCCTGATACTTTATTGTTTTCTAGGCTTATAAAAAGACTTAAAAACACGTTAAAAACCGGTCGCCGAGAAATTTGAACAATAGGTATTTTACCAAACTGTTGCTCTCACTGTCCCTCTTAATTCCTCGAATACTGCGCGAAAGGGTCAACTGCGCCTCAGGCTGATAATAATTCCTTAATAAAATCATAAAAGTCGAGGTTATGTATTTCCCACTTTTCTCCTCCAAAACTGGATCGATTGTTAATATTTTGTTACTAACTGTATTAGAAGAAATTATTCTAAGTCCATACCTTTTGATTTAAAAAAATGCATTATCTAGTTGGTATACTGAACTTCTGTTGATGGCGTTCAAACCAGGCAATTTTAACGATTTTTAAAGGATCCTATCTTATTTATGAAGTAATTTATCAAAAAAGCAAAACGCACCGACACGCTCTAATATATGCAGTAGTGTCAAAATCCATAGAGGAAATTGGGGATTACATTTTATGGATTTTAAGAATCATCTCCTATTCATTTCGCCGTTTATTTTATTTTATTTTAATTTTATTTATTATGGAAAATCAACAGATATTTTACACTTGTAATAATAACATTAATAATATACATAATATCCAATGACAGATTTTCACACAATTAAAATTGTAATTAAAAAGTAAAACAAAAAGTAAGGGTCCTGTACCCATAAGAACTTAACAAAAATATAACCCTGAAAATTATTAAAAAAAAAAGATATAAAAACACAATATAAACTGTAATAATCTGCTTACAAAATTTCAAACATGAAGTAGGAGTCAGAAATCTGTTCTCACTTCCCAACACCAATAATAATAATATGTACATTGTACATACCTACAACTCAAGAGTAAATACAATAGTAAGTCGAATGACAAGTATGCAACTGGAAAGGATTCAAAGCAATAACATGGTAACTTGCAATACGGTCAAAAAATTATTTAATGTTGGCTATGCTATGACATACTTTTTTAAGGTACTTAAATTGTAGAGATGATGTTTGATAGAGATGATACCGTATACTGTTCACTTACCGATTACGTGACCTTTTTAGTCAGTTTAGTGAGCAGTTTAGCGGGTGCAAAAAAGATACAAAAAAGTAGGTACATTATATTTCGTTTTTTTTCATCTTAATGTTGACATTTAAACGAGCCGTACATTTTTCTACATTTTCTTGACGGACTGCAAGTCCTTAAGGAAATCCAATAGTTCAGGAAAAAATCGAAATCGAAATTCACGCCCTTTTGTGGGAGGAGTTTAAAAATACTGAAGAAAAAGCTTTCGGAAAAGTGGTAAAAGGTATTTGAGAAATTTTTTACGCATTGTTTATTGTAATAACACGGAAATTTAAAATCGATTTCACGAAACCAAGCGATGCGGAGCCTAACGTCTGTTCCCCGCTACGGCCCGGGGAGGACTGACTAGAAAATGGGTGTGGTGAGTGAGTACTTCTTCGGTGGACAGTATAAGATTCACTTTTAAAATCCAAATTCGTCGACTAGCGGCCGTATTGTAAAATGACAACGCGAAAACGCATATTTTATTTTATTTTGGGAAGTTCGGGCGTAAATATATATTTTTTTTGCGATTATTATAAAAGAAACTGAATTTGCCACAAATTTTCAAAACAAAAACATTATTTTGTATGATTTTGCATTATTTAGTATGGCTTCATCTTAATACGAACCCATGAAGTAGACATTTATATATTGTGAAGGCTGTAGTTCCTGCTATAAATAGGCTACAACAGACTATGGGTTCAAATAGGTTCTAGCTCTAGAGCTGTAGGCTCTAGAGCTCTGGGGAGATGCCAATGTTCTAAAGCCGTTAATAATGTACAAGAAGATAGGATTTCTATTTTCTGTCCGGATTTTCCAGTATCTGTTGAGAGCTGAGGCTATTCTTGGGACGTGAATATTATTCCCACATCGGAGCATTACTCAAACGGAGCTTCGTAAAGTAAATATTCATTTAATCATTGAGGAAGAAGATAATACTAATACATCTAAACGACACGTGAAACTGAATAAGACACAGAAAATAAAAAGGTATCGGTCGCAACTGAGAATCGAAACAGGATCTTTGTCTCACCGGGATAACACAACTACTCGGCTATTGTGACCTGATTTTTATTTTGATAAAATAATAATAATAATTTAGTGTAACAGTTAATAATTTAGAGTAAAGAAATAGAATTTGTTCAGCTAATTATCAAATAGAATCAATGCAGAATAATAATAAAGGTTAACGGCAATATTTATTTATGAGTTATGTTATTATAGTCTTCTTGTAATTAAATGCCGTGCAGTTCAAAAATATTCTTTTCTAATATCTATTTATTTATGTATAAATATAATATAATATACACATGCGGTGCCAATATCTTTTCTGATATTTCTGTCTCCAGATTTTCGATGAGTTTCGCTAATATTGTTTTCATTTAATTAAATATTACAATTTAAGGTTTTACTCATAAACTTAAAAAGATGTCGCATATTAATAATAAAATGGATAGAAAATGTATCCAGACACTACTACGAGTAGATAGCAATTTAGTTCAGGTCTTAGTCATCTTAAATATAAAACAGATAAAAGGTTTGTTTGTCGGAAAAAGCTCTCAAAAGCACCGATCTTATGATTTCAGCTGTTTTCAGCACATAAATGACATTTATATTTTGCTTTGAAATATCTTTGAAATGGTCGCCAAAACACTTAAGAGGGCACTACCAGAGAAAGCCGGAAATACGTCATTTTCAAAAAAGTTTTTAGACGTATTGACTCTTTTCCACAAAAAATTATAAATGGATTTCGAAAGATTGTTCTTTTATCTAGCATTCGTATGTAATAAATTTTTAGATTTTTTTAAAATTTTTAGTATAGTAAGGTTATTCCATAGGTCGTTGGCAGATTTGTTAAATTTTCAAAAAAGTTTTTGTATTATACCACACCCATTTCAAATAATGTAATCATGCAGTAAAATAAATCAATACATTATCTAGCAGAGTTATGTATTAGAATTTTTATTTTAGTTTCAATAAAATCATTAAAAAATATGTAAGTACATGTGTTTCTTGACGAAAATTGGTCCATTTGTGTATTTATTTGCGCACTTACAAACTAATATATTTCAGATTTTTTTTAACATTCTTATTAAATTTAGACATTATTGAAAAATGATAAATACTTATAATCAAAAAATAACTTAAAAAAGTACACTATTTTAATAGTTTTATCATCACGCCTTTCAGCATTTTTGGATGAAGGTATAAATTAAAGCTAATTTGGATTGAAATAAATTCGATATTGAGTTATAATTTAAAAAAGCTGGTACGGAGAATAATTAATCTTTCTCATTGTAACCGCCCTGCACGATCGGAAGAACAACTTTCGACGAAATGTGGATTTTCGTCCGCTGGCTGGTAAAACGCTCTTAAACCTTATATGAACGTTAAAGCACAAACATTTTTTTTTAGTTTTAACAAAGCCCTCAAACGTTCTCTGTCGTCATGAAAATTGCACTAATTTGATTGAGTCAATGAAAGTATTTTCACCATGTAGGGGGGCATACATTAATTACGTGGGCAGTTTTTCTTCCAATCTAGACTCCTTCTCCTTTGGTGAGATATATTTGGGCCACTTCGTATATTCTTTTCAAGTAACGTGAGATTTTGCTGGACCCCCCTCCCCCTTTTGAGCTCACGTAATTAATGCATGCCCCTAACATAAACCCAGTCATGAGTCATGTGGTGTGAAGTTTTTCTAACTGTTAAAAAAAAAATCAAAAATGATGTGCGACGTACCTACCTAATTTGCTCCACGTTTTTCAATATTATCCGTGAAAATATATATGTAACTAAAATATAAGCACCCGTTGACAAGCCAATTCAATTGGCTTAGCAGGACTTGTTTGTTGATTATATGTATTATCTATTCTTTCAATAAAAAAAGGAAACGGTTCCACGACAACTCAACAAAGTGGCATTTTAACACCCCATTGAAAAGTTTGTGACCCGACAACTCAGAGTCATGCAACTTCAACACTTCTTTTGAAATGCATTAAAAGTGTTGAAAAAAATGGTTTCGTTAGGTTAGGCTGTTTTTAAATTTTTTTCATAACTTTTATTGAATTTCTAAAGAGATGTTGAAATTGCACGATTCTGATTTGTCATGAAACCGAAAAGTTACGAAAAGAAAGAAAAATAGCCCATAACCTAACCTAACCTATTTAACCATTTTTTTCATCACTTTTAATATCTTTTCAAAGGAGGTTTTGAAGTTGTATGATGTTGAATTCGAAGGAAACTTATCATGATGTACTATAAAGTATATTGGAATCAGGGTTGCTAGGTGTTCGGTATTCTACCGAACCGTTCGGTATTTTAGCACCGTGTTCGGTGTTCGGTATGACAAAAATACTGATGAAGTACGGGCGGTTCGGTATTTTTTTCTGATTAATTTTTCTCCCTAACAAGCGATTTAATTATCAGATTTGACGCAATTAGGGAAATTTCACCTCGAAATTCTTTTTTGCTCAATGTTCTTTTTTGGAAAAGACCTGGCAACCCTGATTGGAACTCGGTCGAAGCCGGGTAATAACTGCTTGCCACTTGTAATCTGACAAAATAATAAGATCTCAGACACAAAACCGATCTGTTTTTAAGGCTAAATGATATGCTTGATGTTGACAATTTTGAACGATTCTGCTTGCTATCAAGTTACCATTTTTTTACATATTTTCATTCTGTTTAATATATAAAATGTTTTCTGTTATTATAAAACTTTATAACATTCTAAACAAACAATAGGTACTTTATATTGTTTCTTTTGGTTGTAACACACAATAAATAATTGTATCTTTAAACTAAAGTATAGTTTCTTTTATCATACACACAACATACAGTTTGTCAAATAAGAGTAGAAAACCTAGGAGGGCGCCACTATTGTTCAAATGGCAATACTAAAAATATAATCATGGTGATAATCTAAAGCTGCGTAACCTACACTTTTATTAAAAATTAAAAAGGCATAAAAGTAAAAAAAAACATTTTTCATTCCACTGATCTCAAAATAAGAATAGCATATTGGTATATTATTATTATATCTTTGCAATTTTGTGTTAACATTATGAAGACTAACTATATTGCAATAAAATATAAAGCACACTTTAGAAATTGCTCACATTTATTTAATATTAGCGTACCTACTGGCGTTGTCCAGGCTTTGGATCATGTCTCTAATTTTAGATCTAAATATATTTAACTTATTCAGATCTAAAAGTGGTGTAACTAAACTCACCATTAATGATTCTTCCTTTCTACCTACTGTTAAATTCAAATTTATGTTAAATTAAATGAAAGCCAATCACTTGGTAAAACACAATTTAATAAAATTTATGTCATTAAGTAGGTAACTTAACAACAGTGCTTCTTCGATTTAATTTTTTAAGAACACAAAAATGCACATTTAAATGTGCGTACAGTGTTCTGTATTTATATTGTCTTTGCATTTTAAAATAATATTTGACAGGTAAATTGGTGTAGCCAGCCTACAAATTTTATAGTTCCATTTTTTATATTTTCTGCTCTTATTTGACAGACTCTACTTTGTTTTTGGTCATGTCTTATATAAACCTTCTTATTTTGTCCCTAATACTACTGATACCCTCCCGTGTACCACTGTTTACTTATTATCTTATCATTTTAATGTAAAAGCCATTTTATGGCGTTATACAAATAAATGAATGGGAGGAAAGGGTAGGGAGGATGAATGGAGGTGAATAGGACAGCTGTTCTCGAGGGCGGATTTAAGGGCGGGCACGGGGGCACGTGCCCCCCCCAGACGGTATTTTTGTGTACTGTGGAGATTCCATCACAGTACATACTTAGAAGCTAAAACTGTCTTTATTAAAAATTAAACATTTAATTTTTCCATTGTTTTGACACTTTCATAAACCTTCCTATACATACTTGAACTTGTAGAAATAAGCTTGAAGTAAGATACTTTCTAACAGTAATTGTTGATTTTTTTGCCCGTCCGCCCCTTGTGGCCGTCCAGAAAAAAATCCTAAAAGTAATTGTTGATTTTTTTGCGCGTCCGCCTCTTCTGCCCCCCCCCCCCCTCCAGAAAAAATCCTAACAGTAATTGTTGATTTTTTTGCGCGTCCGCCCCTTGTGCCCCCCCCCCCCCCCTTAGAAAAAAATCCTAACAGTAATTGTTGTTTTTTTGCTCGTCCGCCCCTTGCGCCCCCCCAGAAAAAAAATCCTGGATCCGCCCTTGGCTGTTCTTATCTGGTCAAGCCCTCTTTCAAGCAACAAAATTTCGATTCTGAATGATGGTGTCTCACCAGCGCGATACTGAGAGTGTCTTCCACACTGGAATCAACTAATTATGATTATCTATGGCAGCGGCGTTGGGGGCATCAGGCCACGACACTGAAGTATGCTGCAACAAAGTGTAATCACCTCACTGCATTGGATCTGGTGCAGTCTCTGAGGTCGGTGTATAGACTTGAGACTGTAATTGTATAGTGTGTTCCCAGATAACCAAACTGGTTCTCGGTGCTCTGCGCTCCGTTCCGAGTGTCCTTGCTATTGATTTTGAGATAATAGTATTCAGGTACGAGTAACAAGAAGGTACAACTACCACTCTACCAGTGTAATCACTAACTTAGCTTTAAAGCGAACATGTCCAGTGTTCAGTGCACTTGTAGTTCTAGACCTCTAAAAATATTTGTAAAACACAGTTTTGTGTTTTCACTTCAATCAAGTGCGCTTTACTCGTACTTACTACTAAAACTAAAAGATTTAACTTAAAAATAATGATTTTATAACCCCTTTCAGTGGTCATGTTTTTAAGAACATGCTCCTAAAGTTACGTAGTTGAAATAATTAAAATGAGTATGTATCTATGCTATAACAAGAGAATAAATTAATTTCGTAGGCACCGAATAACATTACATTTCCGACGCTGATTTCACACAAATATTCTTTACATATAGTGCAGACATATCTTCAGCTGATATAAAACTACGAGCAAAATTAAAAAAAAAACATAGACATCAGAATGAATAGACCAGAAGATACGGATGAGGGGTAAAACCAAACTGTAGGGGGCGAAGAGAGGAAAGATACTGTGATTCGTTAAAAAAATCAATCTGACAGTATATAGGCATCTCGCATTATAATATCACCATTTAGTTCTTAAAAGCAAAATCTGCTTTGAATGAATGGACCTTTTTACATGGGAGCGCGAATTGCTTGCCACGTTAATAACATATTTGCTAAGGCCAAATGCTCGCCCCGAAAAGATTCGTCCCAATTCACATAGCAATATTTTGTTGCCGTGTTTAATTTAAAGACACTTAATTTACTTACCCCTGTAACCAGCGACGAGCACACTGGAGAACCGCCCACATTCGCTATGTCCATATAATATGTGGGTAAAATGTATAGCACAAGCTACCGTTTTTGGCGTGTTATTTCGAAAAATGTATGGATGTTACTTCCGCGCTGTTCAGGACAAGAATGATGATGTCACATATTTTAGATTCAAGCGAGGCTCTCTCCCCTCCCCATGGAGCGAGCTGGCTCCAAGGAGGAGCTTCAGCTGGCTCCATGAGGAGGGGGAAATAATACGTTTTTATCACTTAGGGCAGGTCCATATATACATATTCATATGTCCGTATATGTATATTGCCAACTATATTTTTAAAACGGGAATAATTAAGGAGAAAGGAAAGTTTCTTATAAAGCGCATTGCATTTTTTGTGAAAGAATTCTGGCAGATATTTGCCATGAATGTCGGCACAGATGGAAATCAAGGACCAGGTACCAGGGACAGCTGGCTGCTGAGTGCAGTCATTCAGTTCATATTAAACAAGATGAGATTATGTGACATGATTTTGTTTAATCTACACAACAGACAAAGGGTTGGCCATTTACGATACATTGATGCTTTTTTGTCAGTTGTGTAGGGTTAGTTGTGCGTTTATCAGTAGTAAAATGAACAAAATTGAATTGAAAATAACAAAAATACTCGAACATATTATCAGAGAATAAATACCAACCGTCCAATAACAGGGTGTAACAAGCATATCCTACTTAATATTATAAAGGCGAAAGTTTGTATGGATGTATGGATGTATGGATGTCTGGACGAATAGATGTATGGATGTATATATATGTTTGTTACTCTTTCACGCAAAAACTACTGAATGGATTTTAATGAAACTTTACAATAATATAGCTCATACATCAGAATCACATATAGGCTATATATAGCTCAGAGCTCTGGCATTATGAAATATGCATTAAAAATTGTGATAGGTGGCACAATTAGTAACATTCTATAATTATTATTGGATTCAAATTATTAGGGGAGTAGTTCAAATAAATGCGGGAGGGGGGAGGGGGAGGGGGGTTGGAGGAGAGTGGCGGGGAGTGGGGGGGGGGGGGGGGGGAGGGAGGGTGGAGGAGGTAATAATCCCTCTAATACCATGCGAATGAAGACGCGGGAAAAGCTAGTGTAAGAATAAAACCATAAGTACCCATGGAAAACAACAACAAAAAACGAGAAACAATAAAGTTCGGGTCAAATGAAAAAAATAGAATGAAATTTTGTAGAGTTCTGGACGTTCTGGAGGTTATCGCTAAATTAATGAGTCCGGAATCTTGCCACTACAATGGATTTTAGATTGTCGACACATTTTTAAAAGAGGTTGGGAGATGTTGGTTCTTTAAAAAGGAATATGGAAAGTTTCTGAGTTTCTTAGTAGACGATGATTGATGTTGTTCGACACAGGATTGCTAATGAACAAAATGATCTTATTAAAAAAAATAAAAATAATAACCTTTCAACGATATTCTGGTTTCTAAAGTACTTTTATAGTTTATCGCAGTGTAGTTGAAAAACTGAACCTTAGTGACTTTCACTTTATTCTACTATAATGCCAACCGGTTTCGTGCAAGCTTTTGACAGAGAAAATGTTTACAATTTTTAGATAATTTGATAACGTCAATGTAGTGGCCGTATCTGAGAGGTTCTGCTCTCCCATTAGTGCAATGTTTGCGATTATTTAATAATTATTGTTATTTTTCTTTTAATTATGTTTATTACGTCATAATTTAATTTACAGAAATATGGCAGTTAGGGAATTGCACCGGGGACCCAATCCAGAGAGAATTACGTCAAGGAACGTACGTATAAAGGTATGAAAGAGACATTCGTCTATGAATGAAATTGCATGAATATGATATGGTATAAACGGGCATATTCTACAAACATTAAAAAATATCCACGTCGATAAAAGCACCAATTACCCGGCCATGAAATAGTGAAATATAGATGCACAAAGTTACTGTTTCTTTTTATTGTTAAGAGGGCATTACCAGAGAAAGCCGGAAATACGTCATTTTCAAAAAAGTTTTTAGACGTATTGACTCTTTTCCACAAAAAATTATAAATGGATTTCGAAGGATTGTTCTTTTATCTAGCATTCGTATGTAATAAATTTTTAGAATTTTTTTTTAATTTTTAGTATAATAAGGTTATTCCATAGGTCGTTGACAGATTTGTTAAATTTTCAAAAAGTTTTTGTATTATACCACACCCATTTCAAATAATGTAATCATGCAGTAAAATAAATCAATACATTATCTAGCAGAGTTATGTATTAGAATTATATTTTAGTTTCAATAAAATCATTAAAAAATATGTACGTACATGTGTTTCTTGACGAAAATTGGTGCATTTGTGTATTTATTTGCGCACTTACAAACTAATATATTTCAGATTTTTTTAACATTCTTATTAAATTTAGACATTATTGAAAAATGATAAATACTTATAATCAAAAAATAATTACAAAAAGTACACTATTTTAATAGTTTTATCATCACGCCTTTCAGCATTTTTGGATGAAGGTATAAATTAAAGCTAATTTGGATTGAAATAAATTCGATATTGAGTTATAATTTAAAAAAGCTGGTACGGAGAATAATTAATCTTTCTCATTGTAACCGCCCTGCACGATCGGAAGAACATCTTTCGACGAAATGTGGATTTTCGTCCGCTGGCTGGTTAAACGCTCTTAACTTTATGAGTAAAACTTCAAATTGTAATATTTAATTAAACGAAGACAATATTAACAAAACTCAATCTAAAATCTGGAGACAGAAAATTAGAAAAAGATATTGGCACCTCTGGGACTCGAACCCAAGACCTTTCTCCGGATTTTCGATTGAATTTCGCTAATATTGTCTTCATTTTGACGGCCGGCGTAGTCCAGCGGTAAGGCTCTTGACTAGCATTCCGAAGGTCACGGGATCGAATCCCGGCGTGGCAAATAAATTTTAATTGATTTGTGTTATTTCGCAATTTATTCATTTAAAATAATATATAGTATATTTGCTGCACGTTCCAGAGTAGAAGATACTCTCAGTATCGCCCTGGTGTAAGACCACCATTCAGAATTGAAACGTTGCTTGAAACGGCATTAGCCGTCTTTGGTGACCAGATCTGAATAGCCAGGTACTTCCCCACCTTCCTCTTCCCTATCTCCTTCCCCTCCCCACTACCTTCAGCTTCACAACATACCCCAATTGGGGATGCCATAGTCTCACTGGCTCCAGACGGGAGCAGCTGAGGCTCTTGTGAGGTAACAATATAAAAAAAAATAATTAAATATTACTGTGTTTCATTTAATAATGTTAACTACTCGTGTGTTACTAATTTCCAAAACAATCCGTCAATAATAGAGACAATGGGAGATATGGCACGGAGGAGTGCAGACTTTCGCCGAGCGAAAAAACCAAAACACACTTTACGTTCTCTCGAATCGGCTTTTGGCGTATTAGCTCATATTAACAGATGCAAAAAAACGATCCTTCTTAATATTTTACAGCGTAACTTTCAAAAAGGGTTATTTTCTAAAATAATTAAATTACCTCTATATACAAACGAGCAGATCATGAATTATCCTTTATGATGTGTATAATAATTGCAGAGTTCGAAGCATCAGTCCCATGGCACGAAAGACTAAAGTATCTACTTGGTACCTACTACCTATCTACCCGTTTCCATGCAGAGCAGCCAGCAGATGCAGATGTCGAGTCTTGCGTCGTGTGCTTTTTTATCCTCCGTGTACTTTTTTTAGAGTTATTTGCAGAAGGACTCATGTCTCAGTGTGGAGAGCAGAGGAACATCTCAACATCTCAAGGGGAAGGAGGTGATGCTGGGTGTGACGTCAATTATTCGCTTTTGATAGTTTTATGAGCTTTGAGCGGATCGTCAGCGACTTTGAACAAAAATATTTTTCCACATTGTAAAGTCATGAAAGAAGTATAATATTATGACGAAAGACTTTTTTCTTCAAATTTTGCAAATTCACTTTGTGGCACCATTTTATTAACGAAATAATTAAAAACACTTTGTTTTTACCACGAAAATCTTTATTTAAAAGTCAACATGTTTCAAGAACGATGTTCTCTTCATATATGTAGATACATATAATGTCCTGATGAAGAGAACATCGTTCTTGAAACATGTTGACTTTTAAATAAATATTATCGTGGTAAAAACAAAGTGTTTTTAATTATTTCATTAAAGACTTTTTTGACCATTCACCCAAGCCTAGACTTTTCATACAGAAAACAACATTAATTCAGATTTTTCAACAAATTCAAAAATTATGTAGACTGGAAATCATGCTTCATAACGGGCAATATTTTGAGCCATCAATTAAATTTGGTCAATCTTTTGAGCAATCATTGTTCATCTTAGCACCCTTTGAGCACTCGTTGTTTGTATTAGACAATATTCGGATCTTTGTTCATACTGGGCAATCTTTTGAGCTATCATTGTTCATCTTAGGTATGCTCAATATTTTGAGCACTCTTTGTATATATTAGGCAATCTTTTGAGCTATCATTGTTCATCTTAGGTATGCTCAATATTTTGAGCACTCTTTGTATATATTAGGCAATCTTTTGAGCTATCATTGCTCATCTTAGGTATGCTTAATATTCTCCATGCTCAATATTTTGAGCACTCGTTGTATATATTAGGCAATCTTTTGAGCTATCGTTGTTCATCTTTGGCAATCTTTAGAGCTATCGTAGTTCATTTTATTTTCTATCTTTTCAGAGTAATGTTGATTGTTATAATACATATCTATATTTATTTTTGATACTGACAATTCACGGTAGAATTCCACTACGATGATAAATCGAAACTTTTAAATTTTTAAAAATTTCTGACCGTTACCGCTTTCAGCCTATCACGGCTATCTTAGAAAAATTATACTAGTCTGAAGATGAAACCGGCAACTGTTAGAAATTTAAATAAAATTAAAAATAGTTTCAATAAATCGTTTTATTACAGTTGTCGTCAACAGACTCTCCTGATGAGGAGTAAAAATCAAATCCTATCTATAATATAGCTAATTAATCGGATTGCATGTTACTTGAAAGTCTTTGAACAGTTAGTTATTAGTTATTAGTATTCAACTAACTAGGACACATCTTCTGATCCATTACCGTTGACAACTGACAACTAATTAATCTATGTATATCAGCAACCGCTGTCAAACCCCTTTGTAAGTAACTGTCGTTAACTACAGTGAGCGTTTAACTCGACCCATCATTATTTAACTAAGTGGCATATAGACATATATGATGTGCTTAGTCTGGTAGAAATAGGTAAAAACTGCAATAATTAATTACGTATCTAGTTAAATCTTGGTCCACTAACTCGGAGTGCACTACTGACCACTGACCGCTATGGGACCTGCTCGACTTCATCATAACCTGCCTCTCTCCTATACATATACTACACAGAGGTAAATACTATGCTGTATTGACTGTGCTGCTATGACGATCGATAAACCTATATCATTACGATATTATGTCAGTTATCAATATTTGCGAGCACGGTCAACAATTGATAAAAGATGTTCCGACTATACCTTTGGCGCGGCCTCCTGGGTGTCAGTTAAGATATCAATATACAAAACATTTTGTATAATGTCGTTCGGTATGCAAAATAACTATTAATGAATGGAGGTGAACTAACGAAGCTCTTAGAATTGAAAGAAATCGTATCCGCGATCCATGAACTTAATTTTTTTAATTTTTTTATTTCTTTATTTTTCCCAATTTTACATTTTATAATTACATATTTTAAATATAATAAAAATAATGGGAGCCCACTAAGGCGCAGCCTGTGCGTGGGTAATATTATAGTTAAATATATTTTATTTTAGTACCTAGAAAAAACAAACAGTGGTATATGAAGCAAACACATTATTAAAATTTGTTTAAACAGTTTGTACAAAAAGTGTGTTCAATAGTGTACAAGGTAATAATTAGTGTATAGTGTAATAACAGTTATAAGTGTAATAATAAGTGTAAAGTTTGTGAGAAACATAAACTGATGTAAAATTAAATAAATAGAGTTTTTACATCTGTGTGGTATAGCCATATTTTTAACTCTTTTATGTAATGCGGAAGTTTAGTTGCAACTTGGATATTTTTTGGTAAAAAATTAATAAAGACAATATTGGCAAAACTCAATCGAAAATCTGAAACAGAAAAAAACAGAAAAACAAAACGATCACATCTGGAACTCGAACCCAGGACTTTCGGCTTTCCGGCCGCAACTCTACCAACTGAGCTAATGTGTCCCTTTCTGATTCGGTCATTTTGAACTGTATCACTTCGACTAAGAACTACTAACATTTTCTTGATTAATTTATTCCGTTCGATCTTGGAGAAACAAAGTGGTTCAAATATATCAGGTCAACTCCCATTCGTATAATATGGGGGCTTTTTGGCGATAGGCGTTAAAAGATAGTTATTGAATTTTCCGTAGGTTTCAACTACGTAGGTAGTGGGAACAAGTTAGGCGGCCATCTATGCTGAAAGATTTTTTTTTTATTAGTTGAAGAATAAATTATAACCACATTTCTACTTGTCCAAGCTCTCTATGAAACACGTGCGTCGTGCAGCGTGCAGTATGCACCAGCACCATCTGCAGTACAGATCTACTCACAACCTCTGCAGTCTGCAGGAGCACATTATGCCAACGGGAGTTTGTTCCCATACTGTGCGAACCGTTTTAATTTGCTATTATTTACGAACTAATTATAATGAAACCTAGATTGGAGACATCATGTTCCTGTGTCGGCTTTACTAACTTCATGTCATTAGACTCAAAAGAGGCAAAATACAGTTTCAATATATATATATATATTTTTAACTTTAGTTCCACCAAGAAACCTCTGAGGAAAATAATTTTCCTCAATGCCTATGTCATCTTGTGTCAAAAGAGTAAGTTCTTGGGAGAAGATATGAGGGGTAAGTAGGAATCAGGGGGTCAATGTGTCCGGAAGCGACGTACGTATGAATGGATCGAAAGGGTCCGGCCGGAGAGGTCAAAGGGTCACCCTTAACAGGCCTCTCCCAACTGGTGGACAGACGCATTCAGCGCCAAGACCTGCACCTCACCCCATGAACCCTGGCACCCCTGCTAAGTCAACATACGTAGCGAACCTCTGGGGTGGCCTACGACATTTCATTTTTTGGTAAATTTTTGAGATCGCTGGCAATGGTTAATACGCACTTTTTTTTTAAAATCTTTTGGTTCACCTTAATTACATTAAAAGACAACTATTTGCATTGGGGGAAGTGGAAAATATTTCATTCTAAATTTCGATTACGTAAAATTAAAATTTGCTTTCATTCTGTGAAACGAGACCGTCCATTTTCAAACATTATTTTCAAATGTCAATTTTGTTATGTTGGTATTCTTATTACTGTATGAAAAGATGCTAGAGCAAAGCGTAGCAGACTTCATGGGAATTCTAGGTTTGTGTAACATAGTTTGTGATGCAAAAGAAAGTGCCCCTTTATAACGCCTACTCGCGTCAAGGCAAGAAAAACATCCCAGTTTTCAAGTAGTTTAGTGGCTACGCTAGGTTTGTGTAACATGGTTTGTGATTCAAAAGAAAGTGCCCCGTACCTTCAAAATCTTCTAGCCGTTCGTTATACATTTAAGTGTATCAGGAATACCAACATACCAAAGTGACAGCGAATGAGCTAATAGCTAATGGCGTACAATCTCACAAGACGAAAGCTTATTTTAATTTTACGTAATCGAAATTTAGAATGAAATATTTTCCACTTCCCCCAATGCAAATAGTTACCTTTTAATGTAATTAAGGTGAATCAAAAGGTTTTTTTTTAAAAAAGGCATATTAACCGTTGCCAGCGATCTCCAAAAATTAATCATTTTTTAATGAAAGCAACAGTTTCTACCATGAATTGACATTTACTTGTACTATTATTATGACTAACTTTATTACCTGGAGGTCTAACATGGCGATCGATAAAACCCTATATCAATACGATACTGACCAAATCTGTCATCTATGGTCACTTAAAATATTTGCGTGATTGATAAATTTTGACGTGAGAAAAAGATAAGATTCGGTCACCTGACAATACACACATCTTTTTGAATAATGTCCTTCGTACTTCGTAGTTCAAAATTACTGGTTTGTTTAATGAACGTATTGAGCCAACGAATCTCTTAAAATTGAAAGAAGTCGTACATGCGATCCAAAGACTTTTTTTAAGTGAATACCTCACAGGAGTCCTAACTGCCCCCGTCTGGAGCCAGTGAGACTATGGCATCCCCAATTGGGTATATTGTGAGGCTGAAGGTAGTGGCTAGGGGAAGGAGATGAGGAAGAGGAAGGTGGGGAAGTACCTGACTATTCAGATTTGGTCACCAAACATGGCTACAGCCATTTCAAGCAACGTTTCAATTTTGAATGGTGGTCTTACACCAGGGCGACACTGAGAGTATCTTCCATTAATTAACTCCGGTTTAGTGTCAAAAAGTAAATGCGGACTGCCTTTTGTATTTCAATATCTTTGGGACTGCCAATGCATATTTAGGTTAGGGAACGTACCCATACTACGTGACCAACTTTTTGCAATTTTAACCCCCCCCCCCCCCGGTGACTAATAACCTAAGCCCCCCGCCGCTCATTTGTACCAAGCGTGGTATTTTGAAGACCCCCCCCCTGAACGGGTCACGTAGTATGGGTACGTTCCCTTAGCATTCCAATTTAACATTTTCAATTAATTAATATTTTTACGCAATTGTTTGGTGATTGACATTTCGGAATGTGAACTTGTAGACAGATCCGTCAGTGTTGTCAGCGTACATCGGTTTCTTATTTATTCCCTCTCAATAGTGAAACCGTGCTTGGTATATCTGTAAAAAGTCATCGGAAGTTACGTCAATCGATTCAATATTACGAGTATAAAGCTATCGATTTCTCTGTGCTTCTTGTACCTGGCATGGTCAATCGATATAGGTTTTATCGAAAATGTCGGTAACTTGTCATCGCTCCCGAGCACGACTGCAGGCCGCTAACGAAAAAAAAATTCACTTCAAATAAATTAGGAACCCTTAGGCGTTGTGAACAGTTATTTGTTCATTAGCCCCTGCAGTCGTGCTCGGGAACGATTACAAGTTTAAGGTTTTATCGACAATATCGGTAACTTGTCATCGTGGCAACAAATCACCTCTCCTTCGCGGCCCAAGAATATTTGGAAAATTGGTGAATTTATTGACGCTACTGTTATGCATTACAACAATTATTCAACCGGTATTATAATATATGCTTCCTTTCATCAAAACATCACACCCATAGAGTGATCACACCACTTAAAGTTATTAGTTTATTAAATATCTACATGAATGTATTGAAAGTGTTTCAAATTTCTTTTAAAGTTTTTATTGACCAGTAGCGGCGGCCAATCATTTAATTGTTGTTTGCCGCTCTGTTGAGCTGTTCCGTAACAATACAGGGTTGTCCACAATGACCGCATTGTCCGATTTGTCTCTTATTTTGCTATAAATGCATTAGGGAACGTACCCATACCACGTGACCTCTTCGGGGGGGGGGTCTTCGAAATGTCACGCTTGGTACAAATGAGCGACAGTTTGCTTAGGGCTTTGGTCACCGGGGGGGGGGGGGGGGGGTTAAAAATTGCAAAAATTGGTCACGTAGTATGGGTACGTTCCCTTACTTATTTCTGTTTATTGAAGTGAAACTTCTATGAATGGATTTCGGATGAAACGGAAATGACGATTACTGCATCTGCGACGCATCAACTGCGTGCATTGGCCGCTTTGATTATGATGTCACTTTTAAAGGCTCCTATTGGTTGAGATATGAAATGGAAATTACGATAGGTCTGGGTTCATTGGTCGCTTTGATTATGACCTCACTTTTCAAGTATTGGTTGAGATTATTTTGGTAAAGTTTCGCTTCTACCGCGTGTAAAACTGCACTCGATTTTTTTATAGTATGTATGTATCTATTGTTAACTTATTTTATGAAAGTGTGGAAAGAAACAGTTTTTTTCCAAATTGTCTCCATTACAGAATAAACTAAACTGTAAATATTATTATCTTTTAAGTATAGCACCCACGGATAAGGACTAGGTAACTACTATTTTTTTGTTAAATATTTTTGAATGAAACTTCTTTAGCACCGTTGGAAACGGAAACGAGTGTCACTAAAAAGAGACAAACACGTACATCTTATAGGATTTAGCCTGCGAGAGAATGAGATAGAATGAAACATTTACCTAGGTACAGAAATTACGAAACTGCAAATTGCGCGCATTGGCCGCTTTGATTATGAGTTGAGTTTTCACGGCTACTATTGATTGAGATTTTTATTTATTTATTTATTATTAGTTTCAATAGCAAGGTTTGTACATGTATGTATAATGTATAGTATAATTATAGATTCTTTTTTTTTTCACAGACCTCCTCACTGGGATTTCCTGTTCTGAGGTGGCCTGTAGTTTTTTAAAATATTTGTATTTGGTTATGGATTGTCTTTATATCGTCTTCATTATGATGTTTGTAATTTTATTATCACTTTGATCTCTCAGCCATGTTTTTACTTTTGTTTTAAATATATTCATTTCTTTTATATTTTTGATTTGATCTGGTAGAGCATTCTATAATTTCATAGCATGGAATTTATTATTTCTCTGTCCAAAAGATGTGTTCAAACTGGGAGTAACCAGGATGTTATTGCTTACTGCCCTGGTTGAGTATTTATTTTGGGCAGTGGAGTATACATATATGTTTTTTTTTCAGTTTAATAAAATATTTTTTGAATAAAGTTTCTGTACATTGAAGACTTGAAAGTTATTAAATATTTCTTCCGTCGGAGTTCTAAGCGGAACTTTCAGGATTGTCTTTAGTACTCCTTTTTGGGCTATATTGAGTCGCTCTGTGTGAGTGCTCAAGGCAGACCCCCATCCAGTTATACCGTACTCTATTTGTTTCATAACGCTGATGGATTTCATACGTAGGTATTTGTGTTCCAATTTACCATGCAGATCGGAGGAACCCAGAAGTTGGACTTCCGCACATTAAGTGTACTTACCTATACGGCGGACTAAGTCAAGTACCGCAATATCGTCAGTCTATCAACAACCATCGAAACAAAACGTAACGTGACATTTCGCTCGACGTTGAAATGTTATTTTCTATCAATCGGAAGCGTGTAATGTGAAGCATTATAATATCGCCGTCTTTACCGAATGCTTCGTGTGAACCGCTTCATCCTAACGTGACTCAAACTATATCATGGTTATAATAACCGAACATTCTTACCGTACGCCTTGGATACACCTATGACCGCCGCCGAATGAAGATCAAGCTACGAGACACAACAGTGAGTATTGCTTAATTGTGTATACCGGATCTTGTTTGGTGATTGGGCATAATTCTATCGAAATCCATGGGCATTTCATTTAGCAAGGAATAACCACAGGTTGTTCTAAAACCCCGTGCCATCGTGCACGATTCACTATTTGTGATTGACACAAAGCATAGTATACTTTTTTTAATATCGTTTATGTTGAGGATGTTTGAATGTTTCTAAAGAAGTATATGTACCTGGTTAGTTTTTTTGTAATTACGTCAATTTGTGAGTTCCATCGGAGATTATCATCAATTTCAATTCCAAGATATTTGATGCTTTTGGAGTGTGCTATAGTGGGACAGAGGCATGATAAGCCTCGATTTTGTTGATAAATTCCTTGGCATGTGTGTAATTTGAGATTTAAGTCCTCCGACGGCTGCCCACTGGCTGTTATAGAAAATGTAAGATATTTTGTTTTATTAACATTAAGCGTGAGGGAGTTTCTTTTAAGCCAGGTTTGCAGGAGACAAAGCCCGTGTTCCGCTTCTTTGTAAGTATTTATCCAATCTTTTTCGTTAAATGTGGTAAGATAGTGTGGGTGAAGGTTTAACTTCTACCGCGTGTGAACTGCACTCGTTTTAAAAAAGTTTAACTACCATTTATTGGATAACAAACACCCTGCCATAGGTCACCCCTAGAGGTTCGGTACGTTTTGTATAGGGGTGCCCGGGTTCACGGCATGAGGTTTATCTATGTCTTGGCGGAGGATGCTTTTACCCACGTACTGCGTGGAGGGTCAGATTTGGAGAGACTGGTTGAAGTAGACCTTTTGACATCTACGGCTGGACTCTCTCGACCGATGGCCTTGCACCATAGTGGGAGGGATGGATTCATACGTTCGTCACTCCTGAACACACTGACCCCGAGATTCCTACTTTTTCCCTCCCAGAACTTCCTCTCCTTCCTTTCCCTAGACAGACACTCCATACAGCATCCCCAAAGATGACATTGGCCCCGAGGAATTTTTCGTTACACAGGGCCTCTCGTGTAGAGATAATGTAAAAAATAACCTTAAAAATAATAAATGCCTAGCCTATTGAAACAACCCGCAGAGAATACACCGACGCAAATAAAGGTTTTAACCTGGATCAAAGTAAAAGGCAAATAAAGGTTTTAACCTGGATCAAAGTAAAAGGCACGTCCAAAAATTTTCCATGTCGCCAATTAGCGTCAATGATTCTGGTTTTGACAACCCTGGTAGTTCTGTTTCTGACAGCGTGTTGTGCTGGTAGCTGCGATGGATGCGATAGCCATTAAATACGAGCATTGAAGATTGGAGACAAGTGGTCAACATTTTATATTTAATTAGGTTGGCCATCGCAAGTCACTTCAATAATTTACATTATAATTGACGCATAATTTTTTACCGCTGCTCACAGAAATTGGAATAGATAACTTTTCGAATGATCACTGGTTGACGGCATTTGAAAGCTTGTTTTACAAAGTGCATAAATCTACGGAAGTTGATAGTGTTTTGGAATGTTCTTTTCAGTTGCTTTGATGAAAACTAACATGCAGAGGGTTAGAACGATGGATTTTTGAGTATTCATAAGTAGGTATATAATATATGTAACAGCGTTTGTCTTAGTTTAAAAAGCTACATACTTAATATCTGAAAAAAGTCTTGGAAAGCTCTGAGAATTTCGTGAAGCCAGAGTTCACCGTTGGAGAGTTTTTTTGCAACAGTTTCAACAGGAAAAAATAGTTTCCCTCGGGACCTACATCATCTTTGGGATGCTGTGTGGAGGGTCTTCTAAAGGTAAGGAAGGATTGGATGTTCTGGAAAGGAAAAGGGTATGAGGTGTGGATAGGAATCTGGGGGTCAGTAGGTTCAAGGGTGACGGACGTATGAATCCATCCATCCCACTGCGGTGCATAGTGCTGGATGGACATTGGAGGGAACCCCACCACTTTCCCAACGCCGTTTTAAGGAAACATATGGTTTCCTCCTTCACCGCACACGTCAAGACTCTATTTTATTACACGAAGCTAGATTTATTTGAACGACTCTAGATACTCCAATGTCCATGCATACGGGGATAGAAAGCAGTATGCAAGTACTTACATTAACATAATACAAAAGAATGATAAATGTGGCAGCCCGTTGAATAATTCTACTGTAATCTATAGAGAAAAATATATACAGACAAAAGTGTTAGTAAATAAAAAGAAAAGTTAGAGCTGCGCCCAGTTGAGGAAGCCTGAATAAGAGAAATAACGAAAAAATAAAAGTAATAATATAATGCAAGTATTTAAAATAATAACACAGGGAAAATAAAATGCATGGAAAGATGGATGGACAGAATACTGCAGGAGAGGCCAAATGGTCTCTCTCAACCAGTCCCTCCCGATCCGGCCAGCCACGCAATAAGTGGGTAGAAGCATTCGCCGCTAAGACCTAGACAAACCTCATCCTATGAACCCGGGCACCGGGTACCCGGGGTAGAGAACCACTTGGGGTGACATACGGCAGAGGTGTTGGTTATCCAAAAATGATTCCCGGGGCGGCGATATCTATATTCGCCTGCCAAATTGTTGACTCAGTAAGAAAAAGTGAAATATGAATCAAATTTCAGGTGTAATTTTGGTCACCTTTGAAAATAATTGGTTCTCATAGTGCAGTTGATATTGGATGAGCTTCAAAGGTCCGGTCAGGTAGTTTCCACTAATACATCTAATCAGGTCATGGCTGAATGCTTCAGTCCAGAGAGGTTCCATTTGGTTGTCCCCACCATATCCCTTATTACGTCACAATTACTTCATCACCCCATTTCATCAACACAAACCTCATACCATCATTGTCATGACTGTTATGAGATACATAAGAAGTAAAAGGGAACAAATCAGATTAAAAAGAAAAATTACTATGACTTCACAAGGCACGTTATTTTCTTCAAAAAGCTAGGTTCTAACTAACTAACTAATTAACCACTGCAGGTAGGCACTGTAGGCAGAGAGGACGGACCGCCAAACAACTCGATCTTGGCACACACTCCTTGCCTCGTTCACATTCGTACATCGTCTCATATATGCTCTTCTATTATTCCGACTCTTCACATGGCCCGACTCAAGTATCTGATTCACTTGGTCGTGCCATGTCTTCCTCGGGCGTCCCCGACTTCTTCGGTTGTGCATGGCTCATAGGGATTCATAGAGCTGAATGCTTATTATTATTTATTAAGGATCAAAAGTCTGTCACTGGGTCTATATTGAACCCAGGCCTTCAGTTCGGCAGGACTGAGGGTTTCTTTAGGGTAATGGGCACTGGTTCCATGCCCGTGGTTTAGTTTTATGGTTGTATAAAGAAAACAAAGCCTTTGGAAATTAATTTTGTTACAATTTGTTAATTTTCTCAATTTTGAGATAAAACTAGTATTTTCATAAAACGTAATAGGCAAGTTTTTTGACAAAATTTTGTCTCCGATACATCTTTACTCGTTTTGGCTACGATAAACTGATAGACAACACATATTTTCAATTTCGTAAGCAGAAGCAGCATACTCCGCAGAACTTCTTTATGATGATTGTTCATCAAGCAGTGGATAGGCTTTAGGTTTCCAGGGCTAAACACCCCCAAAACATCAATTTGGGAGGGTGTTTACTCGAAAGGGAATTCCTTGACAAAATTTTTCAACAAGACGTGCTAAACTTTGAATAAAATGCAAGCATTCTTTGAAACCAGTCAAATAAGTGTTAGGTATTTAGTTTGGTCCTGGGAATTATCTCGACCTTAATCCCCTTGAAAGTTGGATGATAACGAAGGAAAGTCAAAGAAAAAAGGATTGCACCACAAGTGAATAACTGATATCTGATTTTTTTTTTTGTTAGCTTCATAATGATGAATTCAAAAATATATTAGGTATGTTTGTTATGCCAAATGCCTAAATCTTCCGAACCTTCGGCCGCACCGAAACTCCGCGTTCGTGAATTATCGCACGTCGTTCGGCTGACTTCGGGTGAGTTCGGACTCGTCTGTCACCCACCATTGTCAGCTGAGTTTGCCGGCCGGTCCGGTGGCGTATTTACAAAACCTATACCGATTCAGTCGCGGTAGCGACAATTTACATTTTAAATATACCTCTATATTGGTTATTTTTTATCACATTTCAAAAAAAAAATTGTTCTAAAATCTAGATAAAATAATCTTTCTGATGTGTACATTAGAAATTAATAATTTTATTTCTAAATAATTAAATTTTAATATTTTACCGTATATTGTAAATACACCTCTATATTGATAATTTAGTATCACTTTGCAAAAACAAAAATTGTTCTAAAATCTAGATAAAATAATCTTTACAATGTGTATATTAGAAATTAATAATATTATTTCTAAATATTTAAATTTTGATATTGAAAATTTAAAGCGACTGAAACGGTATAGGTGTGTAAATACGCGGTCCGGTGTGATTGTGTTGTGAGTGTATGTGTCAATTTTTTTATTGTTTTAATGCAGTAATATCAAACAAATAAATTATTATGACTGGTCGGTGGTTGAGTGGGCACAGCGCTTGGGTCCCACCCGAGCGTCGCGTGTTCGATTCCTCGGCTGGCTAAGTCCTCCATCACAACACAAGCAACATTTTCGGCTTTCTGTGGTGGTAGTAGGAGATTTTCAAACATTGTTGGGTTATTCGTAACCCGGGAATGTTTGTCTTTCTTTTTTAAAAAAAAAAAAAAATTACTTGTTCGCATACTTAGATTATTGATTTTTTTTATAAATTTCATTTAACATGTCTAACAATAAAGTCGTGATTGAAAACGCAATTAAGATTAAAATACTCAATTAATGAGGTCCTTCCTTTATTATGTAAGTGTTGATTATTGACAAATTTTTGAACCAAGAAATAGCTGTTAATAATAATAAGAAATAACATGTTTTGCTAATTTTTATAATTTTTGTTTGGTTTATAGCAGTAAGGGAACGTACCTATACTACGTGACCAACATTTCGCAATTTTTAACCCCCCCCCCCCCCGGTGACCAAAAACCTAAGGGAACGTACCTATACTACGTGACACGTTTAGGGGGGGGTCTTCAAAATGTCACGCTTGGTACAAATGAGCGGCGGCGGGCTTAGGTTTTTGGTCACCGGGGGGGGGGGGGGGGGGGGTTAAAAATTGCAAACAGCTGGTCACGTAGTATGGGTACGTTCCCTAAGCACCCCGCCGCTCATTTGTACCAAGCGTGGTATTTTAAAGACCCCCCCCCTGAACAGGTCACGTAGTATGGGTAAGTTCTCGAATTTAGAAAAAATATAATCACATACTTCAATTATTGTTTTTTATTTCACTTAACACGTGTTAACTGTCTGTATATGAATAAAAAATAAGCCAAAATTTCAGTAAACAATAGATTTTTTACATGTCTAAAAAAGTTTCGGTTTCGGCCAAAACTGAGACAGATACCGAAGATTCGGTTTTGGCAGAAAGTCCTGTTTCGGTCGGACACTACATGCCAATGACACAACGAAATAAATATGTAACGAAGAGTAACGTTGTCATACAACGTACAAGTTTTAACTCAAATTTGTGAAAATTTAGTAGGTTACCTACCTTAATAAATAAAAAAGACATCTAAATATTTAAAAAATGCATGTCCCAATCAATTCGCACGCCACTGTTCATATTAATTTGTTTGATTTCCCAGTTTTATGTATGGCCTTGTATGAATAACACAAACTCCTTACATTGTAAAAGAAACAATACAATATACGATCTGTGTCAACCTTTGGTCAAAGGCCGCTATAAAACAATAGTTCCTCTTATCACGGTGCCTGTGTTTGTTAAATGCATTTATTTTATGACATTATAATCACACGTCATATAAATTGCAAACGTTAATCCCTTTGTTTCTCAGTAATTTTCCTCTGCTATAATATATTACACTACAATTCTGTGGTCTTTTTGGTAAAAATATGAAAATGCAAAATTTATCTTATCATGAGAACAGTTTGAAACTTTCAATAAAATTGTCTACTTATAAAAATTGAAGTTGTGGCGACACATCATTATTATCTTCGGGCTGGCACGGGAGGTGAGAAAGTACATCGCGGCCAGTATAGGTACGAAGGTACCTAGGCAAGTAGGTTTGCCGATGGGCGCGAATATTAGGAGATGTTTCTCGTATGTTCTTTTGATGGCGAAGATAATAATGATGTGTCGCCACACACCCCCTTCCCAGTGTACGGAGTACAGGGTTGAAAGATGATGCCAGGAGTCGCAGGAAAGCCGGGTTGATGCTGCTGGTCGGTGCGTCCGTGCTGATGGGTCTCTACCGATTCCCTCGTTTTGCGGTGTTACCGGTGCGTCGTGGTAACACTCTTGTCAGGATGCTGTATGCTGTGTATCCATATCACGTCGGGGTCACCAGTTGAGGGAGCGCGACGTGATCACGTCGGGGTCACCAGTTGAGGGAGCGGGCCGGATCGGTAGAGAGAAATGAAAGTCGTCATGTCGAAGTGGTGAGTCAGTCGTTTATTGGGCTACGTAGCAGATGGTCGGTGGTCGGTAACATGAGGTAATGCGGGCCTTGTAGCTGAGACGTGGTGATGGACCTCGAGGAAGCTGCCCTGGAGCGTAGCGATACCATGCAGGAGCAATTATTACATGTTGAGATGTTGACCGATGATTAATGTGAGACTGAACTGCAGCGGGCGAGCGATCGGCTGCTTATATAGCCGCGGTAGAGTAACTACCTCGCGGTAGGTAATACGAGCCACTTCGGCAGCTGACGAGAATATTCGGCGCCGTACAGATATTGTACGGTGCTGTCTCGAGACCTTTCTAGGCGGGGCGATATTATTATCGTCGGGCTGGCACGGGAGGTGAGAAAGTACATCGCGGCCAGTATAGGTACGAAGGTACCTAGGCAAGTAGGTTTGCCGATGGGCGCGAATATTAGGAGATGTTTCTCGTATGTTCTTTTGATGGCGAAGATAATAATGATGTGTCGCCACACACCCCCTTCCCAGTGTACGGAGTACAGGGTTGAAAGATGATGCCAGGAGTCGCAGGAAAGCCGGGTTGATGCTGCTGGTCGGTGCGTCCGTGCTGATGGGTCTCTACCGATTCCCTCGTTTTGCGGTGTTACCGGTGCGTCGTGGTAACACTCTTGTCAGGATGCTGTATGCTGTGTATCCATATCACGTCGGGGTCACCAGTTGAGGGAGCACGACGTGATCACGTCGGGGTCACCAGTTGAGGGAGCGGGCCGGATCGGTAGAGAGAAATGAAAGTCGTCATGTCGAAGTGGTGAGTCAGTCGTTTATTGGGCTACGTAGCGGAGGTCGGTGGTCGGTAACATGATGTAATGCGGGGTGCTGTGATGAGATTCTGCAGGCGCACGGTGTGATGGAGATGGTGCGGTGAAGGTCAGCGAGTTGCTCGACACCATGGCGGTGGAGATGACCTATATTCCAGGCCGTTGCTCGACGCTTTAAGTCGCGGAGGTAAACGGTGTGTGGCTCGGTGAGCTGAGCCACCAGCAGGTAGTCCTGGCGAGGCGGAGCGCGTTCCATGGCAGCGAAGCACGGTGGGCTTCGGGGTGCCATGAAGTGGTGAGCTGATCCCCGGACTGAAGGTGCGTCAAACCTTATAAGTCGCGGGATGGAGCTGGACACGGTGGGCCTTAGAGCTGAGAAGGGGGTTTCCGGCTTTCCTGCGACTCCTGGCATCATCTTTCAACCCTGTACTCCGTACACTGGGAAGGGGGTGTGTGGCGACACATCATTATTATCTTCGCCATCAAAAGAACATACGAGAAACATCTCCTAATATTCGCGCCCATCGGCAAACCTACTTGCCTAGGTACCTTCGTACCTATACTGGCCGCGATGTACTTTCTCACCTCCCGTGCCAGCCCGACGATAATAATATCGCCCCGCCTAGAAAGGTCTCGAGACAGCACCGTACAATATCTGTACGGCGCCGAATATTCTCGTCAATTGCCGAAGTGGCTCGTATTACCTACCGCGAGGTAGTTACTCTACCGCGGCTATATAAGCAGCCGATCGCTCGCCCGCTGCAGTTCAGTCTCATATTAACAGTCGGCCAACATCTCAGCATGTAACAGATCTCCGTACCAGTGCTCCTGCAGGCATCTCTACGCATCCAGGGCAGCTTCCTCGAGGTCCATCACCACGTCTCAGCTACAAGGCCCATCGTGTCTTCAGCTCCTGAGATCAGCTCCATCCCGCGACTTATAAGGTTTGACGCACCTTCAGTCCGGGGATCAGCTCACCACTTCATGGCACCCCGAAGCCCACCGTGCTTCGCTGCCATGGAACGCGCTCCGCCTCGCCAGGACTACCTGCTGGTGGCTCAGCTCACCGAGCCACACACCGTTTACCTCCGCGACTTAAAGCGTCGAGCAACGGCCTGGAATATAGGTCATCTCCACCGCCATGGTGTCGAGCAACTCGCTGACCTTCACCGCACCATCTCCATCACACCGTGCGCCTGCAGAATCTCATCACAGCACCCCGCATTACATCATGTTACCGACCACCGACCTCCGCTACGTAGCCCAATAAACGACTGACTCACCACTTCGACATGACGACTTTCATTTCTGTCTCCCGCTCCCTGAAAGTATTCATCTGCCGAGCAATTCTCTATTTTTTGTGGGAACGGGATCGATATCGCGCGAGATCTCTTGTCAGATTTGTGTGATTTTCGAATTTCAGCTGTGAGCTGTCACGTATGTCACGGTAATCCGGACCCTGTCTAATCCCGCGCCCCCTATAATCCGACACGCCTATCACTGTTGGTTGTACATAAAAAAATCGGAAAATCTTCACTAATTAAACGAATTTGATTTGGGATTGCAATGGGCTGAAGGGAATGGTGTATCCTACAACAAACTTTTATTTTTGAGAAGACTAAGGACAAAGCTTTGATCTCGCGCTTTAACAACTAAAAAAAAAAATTTGGATATTTTAAATTAATTGGTTCACATTATTTGTCATTTGTCGGATTACAAGATACTCTTCTTCAAAAAAATTCCGGACTATAGAGGGTCTTAGGCAGTACTCTATAATCCGACAAATTCGATAATCTGACATAGCCCTGCAAAACGTTTGTCGGATTACCGCGGGTCCACTGTATTAACATTTTTGCACTGCTCATTAATTTATTATTATTTTTTAACATAATCATAAATAGAAGCTATCAATATATATTATAAACTAGTTACGAGCAAAGATGGGTCATTTAGTCCACACGGCCTGTCTAGAGTGCCCAGACATATTGTTGGTCGATGTAAAAAGTCAAAACTAATCACAAAAATTGTCCACCCCAAGCTCTACGAAAATTTGTATTATTCAATTGGAATTCTTCGCTACAATAATTGAAAAAAAAAACATTAGATGTCTCGAATTATTTTTGCAGTAAAACTTCTTTACGCACGCGTGACGAGAGCGTTACGAAAAGTATTATCGGGCGAGGCGAACGGAATTTGAGAGGGAGATATAAGTTAGTGAAGTTTTACTTCAGTTGTGTGGTCTAAAGCACACTCGTTTTTTTTAAGTAAAACTTCTTAACGCACGCTTGACTTGGGGAGTAAGCTGGTGAATGCGTGACGAGAGCGTTACGAAAAGTATGATCGGGCGAGGCCAACGGAAGTTGAGAGGGAGATATAAGTTAGTGAAGATAAAAAGAGAGAGAGTTAAGTTTCGTATATTACTGTAGGGGCAAGAGAGAGAGGTGCGAGCACAAATTTTCTTTCTCTCTTTCTCTCATAGCCAGTTACGTTTCGTGTATCTATATTTTATATTGTCTGTATCATACTGTAGGAGCAAGAGAGAGTAGTGCGCGCGCACATTTTCTTTCTCTCTTCTTTTATAAGTTAGTGAAGTTTTACTTCAGTCATGTGGTCTAAAGCACACTCGTTTTTTTTTTAATTCAAAGCTATAAAACCCATACCCGCCTTCCAAAGCAATGTGGGAGGCGGGTATGAACGGGTATGCGGGTTAGAACCATTTATTGGATAACCGACAACTCTGCCATGGGTCACCCCAAGTGGTCAGCTGCGTTTGGTGACTTAGCAGGAATGCCCGAGTTCAACGGGTGAGGATTGTCTAGGTCTTGGCGGCTGATGCGTCTGCCCATTGCCTGTGTCTATGTGGCGGGCTGGATTTAAGGAGACTGATTGAGGTAGACCTTTTAACCTCTTCAGCAGGAATTTCGCGAATCATCCCCTTGCACTGCAGTTGGAGGGATGGATTCATAAGTCCGTCATTCCAGGACACACTGATCCCCAGATTCCTACCCACCACTCATGCCCTTTTCCTTCCCTTTCTACCAAAAAGCCTCCACACAGCATTCCCAAAGAACGCGCACCCAAATTTGAACACGGTTGACATTAACATCATGTGAACGGGTCGCTTCTATGACTCATTCTTAAGTAAAACAGCTCGGCTGTGGAACGAATAGCCGGCTTCTGTGTTTCCCCCCCCCCTTACAATGTGGGTCTCTTCAAGACGCAGGTTCACTCCTTTCTTTCCACGAAAAAGCTCTTCACACAACATCCCCAAAGATGAAATTAGCCCTGAAGCAACTTATTTTCCTCAGGGCCTCCTGTGTGGAGCAAATGAAAAAAAAATGTTTGCGAACCTTATAAAATCAAGGATTTTAATTTTACCGGCATATTTTATCCAATCTTATAAATGTATAAAAAATCTCGTGTCACGTTGTTTGTGGTCGCACTCCTCCGAAACGGCTTGACCGATTTTTATGATTTTTTTTATGTATATTTGGTAGGTAGAGAATAGATTTGCAAGTATATTTCATACCGCATGGTGATTAGAAGAAAAAAAATCTTTTTTTTTGACAAATTTTTTATTTTTTATTTTGTATTTTTTTTTATTTGGTGTCAAAAATACCTATAACTCCAAATTTTAACCCTCCTACCCCCACACTCCTATTTTTTAATCGCGATTTTAGTATTTTTGTATGAATTTAACCGTCTTTCGTATTTCAAACAAAACCGAAATTATTTATGTTGTTTAATGACAGATGGCGTTACATCCGCCTCATCGAACTTTCATCCACACATTCGCAAGACAATCACGAGAAGCGTCGCGTCATTTTGATATTTCATTCGGCATCATGTTCTCGCGTGGGCAAACCATTTATATGGCAGAACAACGTTTGTCGGGTCAACTAGTAGAATAAAGTAAATTAATGTTTTTAATGATTAATTTTATTATGTATCACACCAAACCGCCCCGTAGTCACGAAGCGAGTCAGCCAGGCGGTCAGCGGGTCAGACAGGTCAGAATATGCTAAGTTATGAGGCTTGGGATTGGGACTCCATAATAGATAAGATCAGACATTATCTCTTAACACCTTCAAGTTATTTATCCGAGTTGTTTAATCATAATAAATAAACCACGACTTGTATTATCACGTCTTATTACTTATTGTAACAGGTAAAGCTGGAATGAACTAGAACTACAGAATATTAAATAAGTAGGAACTGGGCCTTGGTCGGGTTTTGAACCTTGATCTGAATATTGAGTTAACTTCCTTCTGTTGTTCCTTTAAGCTTTAAGGTTCAGTTATTTCAGAAAAATTCAAATGTAACAATGTCATCAAAATTACAATTCAGCTCGTTTTTTTTTTACATTTGAAAGGTCCCCGTTAAATGCCGATCCTAGGTGCGTATCTGTTTTCCATCGAATTGTAAAAAGCTGACAACGATTTACTTAGGGCTGGAGAATGTTCATGAAATGACCTTTACAAACGCTTACAAATAGGATTTTTTTTCTACATTTTTACAAATTCGTTATCTACAATGTCGCGGGCATTGAATATGAAGGTGAAAGATTTTTGAGTTTATGGATACGACTGTCTGAAAAGGTTTTTTTCATTTAAGCGACTATATAAAATAATTCTATAAGTATACAAAATATAATGGTTATGTTAGGTAAAGATATTGTATTTCTTAGTCCTCCTCACTAGGGGTTCCTGTGTCGAGGCGGACTAAAATTGTTTAATTATAGTTTATTTGTCTTCTATGTCGTTTTTGGTGTCTTCATTAAATTGTTTTCGGTGACCTCTTTCAGCCATGTTTTTATTCTTGATTTGTACTCATTAAATTTTTTTATTAGTTTTATGTCTTGGGGAAGAATATTATGGAGTTTAGTTGCAAAATACGTGTAGTTTCTTTGTCCGAATGTAGTTTTATAACTTGGAATGTTTTTTATGTCATTTTTATTCGATCTAGTGTGATGGATACGGGGTCTAGTATATTTTTGGCATATATTCGTTGTACATTTGGTATGTCAAAGCTATTGAAAATTTCAATCGAAGGCGTTCTAATAGGTACTTTCAGTATGGTCTTTATAATTAATTTTTGAATTGTATTCCCCATTGTAGTAGATCCCCATCCTATAATTCCATATTCAATTCGAGAATGACATAACGCGTAGTAAACCTTTTTCAAATCCTTTTTATTTAACACATTTCCAAGATTTTTAAAGAAATATATAAGGCTTGTGAGTTTTTCAGTAATAGGTACCTTTGATGTGTAGGTCCCATCTAAGATTTTCACCAATTTTTTCTCCGAGATATTTTATGTTTTGTGTTTTTTCTATGACTGTGACATTGAACATTATTTCTATGGCATTCGTGTAGTTTTAGCTCTAGTGATTTTGCTGGTTGGCTCCTTGAGTTCATTGAAAAAGTTATATATTTAGTTTTGCTTATGTTAATTTATTAAGTATTTTGCTTAAGTATTTTTATTGCTATTCTATTCTCTCGCAGGCTAAATCTTATAGATGTACGTGTTTGTCTCTTTCTAGTGTCGCTCGCTTCCCCTTCACCGATTTTTAAATCACAAGAATTTGGCATCCATGTAAATAATTGCTTAATTACTTTCATCTCGCCGAAATTTACTAAAATTCGTAAATTGTTACTTTTAACAGTATGGGCTTCGATGATTCTCGAGCGATGATGAATGTGGATGATATTAATTTATTGATAAATGATGATACTCAATCCAAAACAGTCTAGTAAGGTAAAGCAGAGATTTTAAAAGCTCCAATGTGAGATCACGCTTGTTTTCAACGGTTAGTTCATCCTAATTTCATGAATAATGCACGACTCCATTTACAATTGGACTTTATCAAAACCTTTTTTTACAATTGGACTTTATTAATCATCATTTTTTTATCACAAAACGAGTAATATTGGTAACATCTTACGACCTGTTCACGGATTATATGCTATGCTTACAAGCTTAGTCTCAGTTCTTTAACTATGGATGCAACTACTCATATTTAGGTAATCCATTTTTTGGTCTGAAGTCTTCGAAATTTTTAGCATTTATTATTTTGGGAACTGGAGTTATTATGGAAGTTTTCCATGACTGCGGAACTGACTAGTCATACGAACCAAGCGACTGATATAGGCCCTAACTAAGCGACTTGATGTGGATCGGGAGAACTTTGGCTCCCCGCCAACAAAACCGCATTAGTCACCTCCTCTAGAACTCATTTTCACTGGAATTTTCACCTTTGGTTTTCTTTTTCCAACTCCAGTTCAAAATTTTCAGACAGACAGCCTTGAAATTCATAAAATAGGTAGATACCTATACATTACAGAAATCCATATTAGTCAACGTTTAAAGCATATTATAAAGAAGAATATTAGAAGTTATTTCATACGAATTTGAATGGAAGTAAATGTTCCGTTTAGCCCATTATCCCCGCGCCCCGTCTCCCTGGCACCCGCCTGTCATCGTAAATCCCATTTTATTTTCGGAAACTCAGTTTAGTAAATCGGAAAATTTAGGCCCGATTGTACAAATTTGTGGATCACGCCCACATGGCATTTCTCGTGTTCTTCTATAGTCAATAGTTTCAAGCACATCCAACGTACATAATCTATGTATCTATGTATCTATGTATCTATCTATCTATCTTCTATCTTCTATCTTCTATCTTCTATCTTCTATCTTCTATCTTCTATCTTCTATCTTCTATCTTCTATCTTCTATCTTCTATCTTCTATCTTCTATCTTCTATCTTCTATCTTCTATCTTCTATCTTCTATCTTCTATCTTCTATCTTCTATCTTCTATCTTCTATCTTCTATCTTCTATCTTCTATCTTCTATCTTCTATCTTCTATCTTCTATCTTCTATCTTCTATCTTCTATCTTCTATCTTCTATCTTCTATCTTCTATCTTCTATCTTCTATCTTCTAACTTCTATCTTCTATCTTCTATCTTCTATCTTCTATCTTCTATCTTCTATCTTCTATCTTCTATCTTCTATCTTCTATCTTCTATCTTCTATCTTCTATCTTCTATCTTCTATCTTCTATCTTCTATCTTCTATCTTCTATCTTCTATCTTCTATCTTCTATCTTCTATCTTCTATCTTCTATCTTCTATCTTCTATCTTCTATCTTCTATCTTCTATCTTCTATCTTCTATATAAATAAAAATGAATCGCCGAAATGTATGTACGCGCATAACTTCCGAACGACTGCACCAAATTGGATAATTCTTTTTTTGTGTTCGTTATTGTCAGGACAATGTTTGTATACTACTGTTGAGCTCTGAATGAATATATGGAATGCGGTAGGGGGGAGGGGGAAACCCTTGAGGGGCGGGGAATCTGGGAGGGGGGAAGGGAACTCGGGAGGTGGGTTCGCGGGACGGGGGAAGGGGGGGAGTGGAGTGAGGAGGGGTAAGGGGGAGGAGGCGGAATGGGAACGCGAGAGGGGAAGGAGACGTGGGAGAGGAAGGGGAGGCGGAAGGGGAACGGACAAATGGGAAAAGACACGCAGATAGAAACAATTTCTTTATTAAATGGCACAGCAACGCATGTGTCCTTTCCCGTTCTTCCCGATTGTCTTCCGCCTCCCCTTCTTCTCTTGCGTCCTCGTACCCTCTCGCGTTCCCACTCCGTCACCTCCACCTTCCCTCTCCCCACTCCACTCCCCCCCTTCCCCCGTCCCACGAACCCCCCTCCCCCCTCACACGTCCCCTTCCGCCTTCCCTCTTCCCTTTCCCGCTCCCTCGTCCCGTCAACCCTCCTCCCGCGTTCCATATATTCAATCCCAGTACATTTAGTTATTAAACAGCCCGTGTGCCACCTTTTACAATGTTTATTGAAATTTCCATTTTTCATGTATATTAAATTTGGTACTTAACATAGGTACCTATTTAAAATATCTAAAATTCTTGATTCGATTCAAACTATTAGGGGAGTACCTACTTGAAATAAATTTATTAAAGATTTTCAAAAATAGAATCCTGATTAAGTCGTTAAGATTTTGAATATTTTTTAAGATATATTGTCGTCTTAACAACAAATTCAGCGGAACATAATTTTCATCGATCTCCATTCGCCAGACAGTTGAGCTAGGCAGTCGAGACTCTTAGTAGCAGTGCAATATAAAAAAACGCCTAATATTATACATACATGTATAGTTTGAATTATTTTCCATTCAATTGTAAAGCTTTGATATCTTCCACGAGCATATTATTTTTACCTCGATTAACAAATCTTGTTGTTAAAAGTCAAAAAATAGAATCCTGATTGAACAATCAATGTTTTGCAAAATGTCATTCTCAAACACGCGAACTGTCAAACATGCTCATGTTTTCTGAAATTATCCAATTTTCTTAATTTTTCTCTCCGTAAGAACCATCCTCGTACTTCAAGGAATATTCTAAAAAAAGAATTAGCGAAATCGGTTCAGCTGATCTCGAGATTTGCGTTTACCAACACATTTAGCGATTCATTTTTATATTATAGATTTAATATTTCGCACTGTCTGCGGTCTGTACCTATTATTGTTGGATCTTCAAAATACGATTTTAGAACAACTGTCGAAACATCACAAAAAATAACCCACAGGTTTTAACTACCTAAAAATAAAAACGAACACAAAATCAACATCGAAACGTTGCCACAGCTCGCTGTAGACCATTACACTTAACCCATTTTGTTAAAGAATAAGATTTTTTACGCAATGGTCAAAGGTATCCTGTTACTTAGGATGTCTATTTAAAGAATCGAATCGCATCAAGAATCTGGTGTCTTAAATGCAAAAGGAAATAAAATTAATGATTTGAGCGATTGGTTATTTTATTTTCCATTTCTGTAGACATCCTGTCTGTTAGCGGAGTGAATGAACATTCTTGGAATTTCCACCACGCCTTGAGCCAGTTTTCTTACGCCAGCCACCCAGAAACTACGTTGAAGGAAATTCCTCTGCAGACTTAATTGTTTTTTGTCATTATTTCATTGTATTGCTGTTAATGGCTGCTTTTATATTAATATTTAAACAAATATTGTTATTATATAATAGCTCTGAAACCGGTTTTTGTTTGATTATGTTCATGGTATATATACATAAGTAATACATAAACAAGTCTCATTAGCTCATCAGCGCTGAGAACAATATCTTGTACTATTTTAAAAATTAGATGTCTAGCGCTTGGTATTCGGTCCGACGCACGGATCCGAATACTTTCTCCCTCACACGCATAGCCCCGTCTCGCTCGGTAACTTTCACCTCGCCACCTGGCCGCGAAGACATCTGGCCGAGCTACCCCCTCCTCTCCGTCGCTAGCCGGCACTACCCTGCCCTAAGGGGTATACAATACAGTGAAGGCCTATATGAAATCAGAGTAGCCGGTCTCCTGGTTAATCTAAGCAACAGCATCCTAGTGGTCAGTGCTCGGTTAAATAAACCAGTGGAGGTAATCCACCTCTTACCCGCCCTGGTATAAGTAACTGATGGTTACTCTAAACGAGCTACATTTATTTATTTTGAACGAAACGTTAAAAAATAGAAAAATAAAAGTTAAATAAACCAGTATCAAGTCGAGAGAGCCCTCTGGGTCCTCCTTGGGAATTCAAGGAACAGCGCCCTAGTGGACATTACTTGCCGGGAAACCTTAGCCGAACTAAGAGACCGCGGGGGTATTACGCTAAGTGTTTAGCGAGGACAATAGTGAACATTGTTTAAACTCTCAGTGACTTTATTTTGTGCTAAAACTGTTCTGTACTCTGTTTTTTACTATAAGCTGTGAACCTTATTTAAGAGAAATAAACTGAACAACGCCTAAAGACTATTTTCTTTTATAAATACCCTGCCACATATCTTTAATATTTAATTAATATACTGAGATCCAATAGAGATCATTTCCGGCGAATTTGTAACTATAATAACTTTTTTATTCCAACGGAACACTGGGGATGTAAGTTCTTTGTATTTAAGATTAATAAAAACAATACCTTACCATTAATATATTTTACGTACAACGATTTTAAAACTTTATAAGCAGTTTTTCAACTATAAAGTTAGCGGTAAGCACCGGATTTTATTTTTCTAGACTATGAATTAATAACTTCGGGAGTGCGACATGGAGACATATTTTAAATATTTGTAACACGTTCTTCAGAATTAATTCAAATGAACGCGGCGGAAAGGTCGAATCTCCAGGCATGCTGAGCGAATTCAACCGTACGTACGTCCAATACGCCGTGCCGCGGGCGCATATTTGTTTACACGCTTTCCTCACTTACGTCGTTAAGATTCCCACATTATTTGTCTTCTTCTTCTTTTCTTTGATAGGACAAATTCGACAGTAGGTCCGTCCAATACACGTTAAGATTAAGTCGTTAAGATTTTGAATATTTTTTAAGATATATTGTCGTCTTAACAACAAATTCAGCTGAACATAATTTTCATCGATCTCCATTCTCCAGACAGTTGAGCTAGGCAGTCGAGACTCTTAGTAGCAGTGCAATATAAAAAAACGCCTAATATTATACATACATGTATAGTTTGAATTATTTTCCATTCAATTGTAAAGCTTTGATATCTTCCACGAGCATATTATTTTTACCTCGATTAACAAATCTTGTTGTTAAAAGTCAAAAGGCACGGTTTTACGATTTAGTTAATGTCCTGACTTCAAACGAAGGGCTTTCAAATTTCAGTGCATCTTCCAGGCACAAAATATCACACCGAAAGTGGGCGAATGCCACTCACAAAATCCCCTGAGTGTTGTATCCACTCCCAGGAGATTTTTGTGCCGGTTATTTGTGAGGTAATGACCCGTGTTTACATGGACGGAACTGTGACTGAAATAGAGTCCCTTGAATGGAACAAAGAGATGAGGCGTCGCGTCGCGTGTGTCATCCTGGCTTTGCTATAAGTCTGCCGGTCCTCTGAAAGCCAGAGTAGAGAAAGTTAGGTGATGCAGTGAAAGGATGCATGTACATGTAAATATAGTATGGAAGCAAGATAACAGCTAATCATTTTTCTTGATTAAACCAAGAAATTAAACATGTCTGTATTATTTTTTACTGTATTATGTAGTTACTTAACATGGGCATTGTTATTGTTGTTTTTAGTATTTCACTACTACTACTTCTTGTTTTTTTTTTCAATGTACAAATTAATAAAAATAACTTAAGAATGGAAGATTTTAAGAAGAAACAATAATTATTCTTCTTCGGGTTTATAAAAAGGCTGTTTTGGAATTTTACAGTAGAGCACGATGAATTCCCTTTTCAAAAATTGTGGTTATTTTGTAGAGGCGGAAGATTCATTTAGGGGCCATTCATTTATTACGTAGGACGATTTATGGGGGGAGGGGGGTCGACCATGTCTTATTTTTTTCTTACAAGGGGGTGGGAGGGATCACAAAAAAGATCACAAAAATACGCAAAGTTAAAATTATACTTCGAAAAAGCGCGGGCAACCGCGCGAGTGCCGAGGTTCGCTCGGATGCGTATAGGTAAACGATTTCATTTCCATGGCAACGGACCCGCGCAAACAAACATTAAAACAAACCAAACGTGTATTCATTTTTTCCTTTAGATTCTTACGAAATAAATAAAAAAATAATAATAAATAAATAAAAAATAAATAAATAAAAACAGGGGGGAGGGGGTCGGCCTATTCTTATTTTTTCTTATAATAGGGGGGGAGGGGGTCGAAAACTATCAAAATTCGTCTTACGTAATAAATGAATGGCCCCTTACAATAAACGCTGCATCATTTTGATTGTCAATGGCAGTCTCTCCGCAGAACGATACCCAGAATGTTCTGAGCAATGAAATTCTTATAGAAGCTTTTAAAATATTTAGCGCATAGCTATAAACTACAGCATATGCAACGTATATTTTTGATCTCTGTATTTGAAATAGGAGACCATTGGGTCCTGAGACAAAGCCGCCACCATTAAACCAAGGCTCGCCAAAAAGCAAACATGAAAAAGAGAAAGGTACAATTAAGTTATTGGAAAGAATTATTACGCTTTTTCTTCTGAATTTCCACAAGAATCTCTTTTGGTACCCCTCTTCTTTACTTTTTACATCAAACTGCATGACACATGACACGGAATAAAGTAATATTATTATAATGATGCAGTGAGCTCTATGCAGGCTGTGTGCTATGTTTTGCTACATTTTGTCAACAAGGCGAGATGTCAACAGTCAGACTCCGTTGGTATTTTTTTCGATTCTTTGCATGGGAAAAAAATGTTGCATTATCACAATGTCGGCAAGCAATTGTCTCGATATAACTGTTTTTATTTACATTTAAGTATTTTTCACAGTAAAATATAAATATTCTTATGACCTGAAAGATTTATTTAAATTCCAACATATTCAATAATTTGTATGGAATAATATGGTGATTACGACCTGGATAAAGTATTTGTTTTATCCACGTTCTGTAATAAAAACAAAACGGTTGCAAAAACTTCCACTTTGTTTACATAATTTTATCATTCATTTAATACAACTGATTGATAAATCGAACCATTCACCTACGTAATTTACATTAATTCTAGGTTTTTTATGGATACTAAAACAAATACTGCTAATTCTGACATGATTTTAAATTCTCGTGATTCTCATTACCCACTTATTGAAAATAATATTTACTTTTGGCATTGAGTTATGTTTAGCTTTAGGTACTTCTTATTGAGCCTCTTGGTACCTGACTTGCATGTTCGTAAATAACCGACGCGTTATCCATTCGGGGTATTTCGGCAGCGCTCGGGAGCACGGTAAATACTCGACGCCTCGTGGCGATATGTCAGCTATTTACCCATAGACATCCAAATTCAATAGACCAGAAATAACAGATGAGGGGAAAAATCAACTATGGCGGTACGAAGAGGGGAAGATGACTGTCATTGGTTGAAAAATTAATCTGACAGTATATAGGCATCTCGCATTATAATATCATCATTTAGTTCTTAAAAGCAAAATCTGCTTTGAATGAATAGACCTTTTTACATGGGAGCGCGAATTGCTTGCCACGATAATAAAATATTTGCGTAGGCCAAATGTACACCCCAAAAAGATTCGCCCGTTTTCACATAGCAATATTTTTTTGCCGTGTTTAGTTAAGACACTTTTACAAATGTTTCATAATTTACTTACCCCTGTAACCAGCGACGAGCACACTAAGGAACCGCCCACATTTATGTGCACACTGATATGTAGGTATGTTGTATAGCACAAGCTACTGTTTTGGCGTGTTATTTTTTCGTTAAATGTATAGATGTTAGCTTCGCGCTGCCCACGGCAAGAATGATGACGTCACACATTTTAGATTCAAGCGATTCTCTATCCCCTCCACATGGGGCGAACTGGCGCCAAGGAGGAGCTCCAGCCGGTTCCATGGCGAGGGGGAAATAATACGTTTTTATCACTTAGGGCAGGTCCAGATATATTCATATGTCCGTGTATTTACCCCTCTCTTAATTGTTTTAAAATCAAAGGTCGGGCATCTTTTATCGTTTTAAATTCAAAGATCGTAGGTACATTGTTTTTATCGGAAAAAGTAAATAAAAAAGCGTGGTATAAGTGACCTATTTTAGAAAACTAAGAAGGAACACCAATAGTTGACAATGATCCCAACCTAACCTAACCTAACCTCAATGTATCTCTATGACCTATCTAACAATTCAATATTCTTCTAAAGTATCTGAGGCATAAAATTTAATTATGTAATTTAATTAATATGCAGTCTCATAAATAACGGACATGTTAGCGTCCGACACGTCTGAAATTCTGAAATATCCCGAAAGGAAAACGAGTCGGGCATAATTTCCAGAAGTGATCACCGTAGCCTAAATAACGAGGATTATACTATTTTTCTACTTATCTGTCCTGATGATCGAGACTGCAAGGCTGTTCTAAACCTTTACTCAAAGAACTCACTAACACTGCTCAATATTCTCAATAAGTACATAAATACTTGGGGCAGCTACCAAGCTTTCAGGTATTATCAAACACGTTAAAACAATACAAATATATATGTAAATCTTCAAATGTAGCAAACACTTTGTGGAAATACGTAATTATAATAACTAACTAACTAACCTCCACGCCGTTTCCCCGCAGGGGTAGGCAGAGAGGACGGACCGCCAAACAACTCGGTCTTGGCACACACTCTTTGCCTCACTCACATTCATACATCGTCTCATATATACTCTCTTCTATTATTCTGACTTTTGACATGGCCCGTCTCAAGTATCTGATTCACTTGATCGTGCCATGTCTTCCTCGGGCGTCCCCGACTTCTTCTACCGTTCACATTTGCATCATATATTCTTTTTACACTACTTTCTTCGCTCATTCGCTCTACGTGCCCAAACCATCTAAGGGTCCCTTTCTTAATTTTGCTCATTATACTTACATCAGCCTTACATTCTTTGCGGATATCCACATTTCTAACACGATCATACATGGTTTTACCACACATACGTCTCAGGGATCTCATTTCAACAGCATTCAGTTTACTTTCATCCTTCCTCTGCCAGTTCCATGCCTCACTGCCATACATCAGGGTAGGTACCAGGACTCCATTGTGGACTGCTAGCTTCGCTTTTTTTGACAGTTTTTTATTAGCGCCAACGGCATTCAGTCCTCCCTTAATGGAGTTACCGGCATTTACCCTTCTTTCAATATCTCAAACACAATAAAAAACTTTGCTTCAATTCCACTTTATTATTTCTTATTCAAACCGGTTTCGGTTCATCCTGAACCTTCCTCAGGGGTGAATAAAAACCAATTATTTAAAAATGTATATAATAGGTAATTATTGCATCTACGTATATATAATATAGCATTCTATATATAGTCTGTTTTTCAGCAAGTGCAACCTGATTATTAACAATATGACTTCCATCATATTTTTCCATCGACATATTTTTTTTCGTGAATTCTGACCGTATTTATAGGTAAGGGAACGTACCCATGCTAAGTGACCTCTTCGGGGGGGGGTCTTCAAAATGTCACGCTTGGTAAAAAAAAGCTGCGGTTTGGGGGGTTAAAAATTGCAAAAAATTGGTCACGTAATATGGGTACGTTCCCTAAGTACCATTCATAGCTACATTTTTTGTTGATCCGGCTGATGTAATTTTATTTCTAAGTTCGTTTTATATGTGGTAAAAAAATATTTCCTCTTTTGCCGCCTGCAATGTTAACCATGTCAAGCTGTAGGCGAACCCTTTTTACGACTGCAGAGGAACACATACAAATAAATAAATAAAAAACTATTCCATTCCATTTTTGAAATTCCCTGTTCGTAAAAGTTTCGGTGTTCTAAAGGCACGTTCACACCTTCCGCGGACGCGCTTCGCCTGCCGATTAGACAAGTTTATTATGACCGTGGCATACTAATGACATCATTATAAATTGATAATCACAAAATGATGTATAATTTTTCTATGTACGTTATGGGATGTATTTTCCTCGTTGAGTGAATCTACTCGTAACATACACACGTTATTATTATTTATAAAACTCACGTCCGTGTGTTTATTATGAGATAAAAATTATAATTAATATACGATATTCTTCATAAACGGATGCTATACAGTACCATGTATAACGTTCATACCGCGAAATTTCAGAGTGAAATAATTATTCGTGGAGGTAATCAAAGAAACAGGAATAAATGTTACAAACAAGTTACAGACAAGGGTAATTTTTCAGAATAACTGGAAACGTTTACGCATTTTTTTTCTTCAAATAAGTGGTTTCAACTTCATTACTATAAAAGATGACTATTTATATTGGGGGAGACGAAAACATATGCAGAAAATGGGTTATCAGGGTCTTAGTTTGGATTATTTAAATAAGTTATGCATATTTCCCTTCGACCAAGTATTCGACCAAGGTCAACGGTACCTATTTCCTAATCTTCAAACTTAACCAACTACAAATGTCCGACCAATATTAGGCTTGCTGAAAAAGTATCGATATTTTTAATTCAATTCATCGATATTTTTATCCGTTATATTTTGATCTGATAATCGATATATCGATACAAATTATCCAATATCGAAAATTGTATAAAAATCGATTTTTTTTATTAATGTTACTAAAGTCACTAGAATCCAAAACCGTATAGGAACGAACGGAAAAAAGTAACTGTATTAGGTCATGACATCTGGCGGATTAAATTTTAACTATATCTTACTGATCTATTATCTTTGCATTAGTATTTGTAATCACTAATACTATCTCATATGTGTTGGTACTTACATAGAAATGTATGCTATTTTTCGCCATTTTTTTCTAAGCCACTCCAATGTGTTGGTTGCCAATTGTCTATGATTATTGACTATACCTTGTTCCAAACACGAAGTCCTTTTTGATAGATTAATACGCTAATAGAATGTTACTGAGAAGCATACAAACTTTGTATGCGTCTCAGTTTACATATAAGTTAATAAAAATGAATACTGATAAAAATACCTTCATTTTTATTGAGATTTTTGCACATTAAAATAATGCACATTGTGTATAAAAATTACTATTGATAATATTGAGCTGAATACACTATTATTTTAAAAACGCAAAATCTTTTGAAAATTTGACCGATGTATCGATACATCGATATTTTTCCTCGATATATCGACGTCGATATTGATATTTTAATAATTATCGATATTTTTTCTCTTTCGACATCCCTATTCAATATCATGGTGGTCGAAACTGTCAAAACATGTGAAATTATGAACTTTTAAGGCAGTATTTTCTTCTCCCCCCATGTAAATAGTTGTATTTTATAGAGACTAAGTTGAATTCTCTAAAAATAAATTAGTTTTAAGCGTGTCCAGCGATTCTGAAATTTTACCCAAACAAGTTACAAACACGTTAAAAACATGTTACCAACAAGTTACAAATCAATTGAAGAATTTACAATCAACAAGTAAATTTTACGTGTTATAATGAAGAAACCTTTCAGATATTCTAGCGACGCTCTCTTCAGAGAATTTAATGTACTAGATGTTCGACAGTGTTACATTAAAAAGATAATAATTTATGGTCATAAAAATAAATATAAAATGAAAAAAGTCGAACACAAACATCAAACCAGAAGTTAAGGACAGAAATGACCTTTCTATTCCAACAAGCAACACAGCGGCTTATCAAATGATATTCTCATACCTGGGACCGAAATTATATAATAAAATCCCTTCACAACTAAAACTGTGTGAAGTGTCATCCTTCGGCACAAAAATAAAATGGTTACTAGATTTGGGCAGGACGGAGTCAGAAATATTATTAAAAAATATTTTCTGATAATTATACATATATTACAGCGCCTTATATATATCTCTATTGTTTCCAAATATTTTTTTTTCTTTACTGTCTTTCTTGTATATTATTTTTCTTGTATCCAAAAATAACAAAACGGTCACTAAATTTAGGCAGGACAGAGTCAGCAATATTATAAAAAAATGCTATGTGATAATTATGTATTACAAATGATAAGAACTTATGTTTTGATGTAGGGAGATACATAAAACGGAGCCAAATTAAATTTCAAGGAATGTGCACCTACCTAATGCATTTTATTTATTACATGACATACATTTTTTAAGTATGCGGGTAATATTTTTAAATACCTTCTGAGCAGACATCTTGAATCCGGTGTTGCAAGCACTATGAAATTTTAAAAAAATCACCAGCTCAGTGTGGGCATTTACGAAACAGCTGGGATCTTAATTAGTTCGGCGGGTACCTACCTACATACGCTGGTACCGAGTACCTACCCGCCACGTATCGAAATCGTAATTCAATCTGTCCATTGTTGGTCCAAATAGGGCCTACCGTATGTCTTTGTTCAGACTCGTCTCCTCGTCTGGGCTCTTCAACGATCAAATGAATATTGAATTATTTATAATATTCTTTCTGAAATATTTAAAATGTAGGTACATTGTTTATGGTAAGTCCAGTCTGTCTGTGATGTATGTAGGTATCCACACATTCGATCAATGATATGGGAAAAGGTATTGTAGATAGGTACCTACGTAATTGGAAGTTGTCAACAATATTTGAATTCTTCTCTTTTAATTCTTTTCTTTCAGTACCTAGGTACCCACCTTAGTAATTTTTTTCTGCATTTTTCCAATTTTTAAATGTGTCTTTGCAGTCGGACGTCGCGCTTTGCTGTGTCGTATTGTGGTTACTAGCGCAAAACATGTTTTACATATATGTAACTACACAGTCTGGGATGTTGATACCTACGGAAGATATTGAAATAATACCTAGAGTGGGTACCACCTACCTAAGTAACTTTGGATACACAAAAAAGATTTAGACAACAGTTCGTTCGTTTTCCTCATTTGGCCGCCTGAAAAGTTTATGCTTTTAGATTTTTTTGCCTCCACTGCTCTTTAGTTCCTATTTTGACCGCCTGCAAAGATACTAAGGGGTATTTCACCATCCTCCTGATAACTCATCCATACCATTAATAAGTAAACAAATAAATACTCGCAACAGGTAAAAAAAACTCGGGTAACCTAAATATGGCCACTATTCATAGGTTCAAGTACAGAATAGTAAAGTCAAACCTTTAAATAAATAAATCGTGTTTAATTAATCCAAAATGTACGTTATCGTATGGATAACCTATGAGGAGGATGGTGAAATACCCCCCTAGTGAAATACCCCAGTAATAAATAAATACCCCCCTAATACCTGGTAGGTAGGTACCTACCTATGCAATTTTTTCCAAAACATGCACTTAATCTTTCTGATAATTTTGTAAGTCTTTGAAATCTTCAAACCTTGCAATATTCAACCAAGAAAAAACGAATGCAATGAAGAATTAAATTATTATACTTAAGCAATAATTTATTAGCCTGAAACACTCATCTACGTTGAAAAAATTTCCCGAGAAAAGATACATGCCGCCGACGGGACTCGAACCCGTCTCCTTCTGATTTCCGGTCAACTGCTCTTATCCACTGAGCTATGTCGGCTTATCTCCTGCCCGCCAAATAATTCAATATATACTAGTGTTTCACTCAACAATTACTGCTTATTACATTTTTCCACCTGCAAACAATCAACTTTATTTTATTTGAGAAAGGCATAGTACGAGTAAGTGCTAAATCTCCCACCGGCGCGGCGGCATGTGTCTTTTCTCGGGAGATTTTTTCAATGTAGATAAGTTTTCAGGCTAATAATTTTGCTTATAATAATTGTTACCCTTTGTGCTATGCATAAAAATCTTGTCTGTATCAACTAACAATAATAAGAATTAAATGAATAACTGTTTAAAATAATGACAAGGCATTATTATAACAGAAGTGCATCACGAATTAAAACATCGAACATTGTGCGTCAGTGATCTATACTTAATTTGAATTTTCAAAGGAAAATGCATGTTTGCCATCTTTTTACTTCATACGACCGGGGATTTTCAAAGTGTTTTAGAAATTGTAAATTACTACGATTAATTCAAAACAGAGAAGTGAAAGACTGAAAAAGATTCATTTTCGACCAAAGGTTCTAATCGATTTCATATCTAAGTAGGTACAACCAAGTACAACACTGTAACATATCTGAAAACGAAATTACCGTTTATCCCGGTAAAAACGAAACATCAACAATGATTCTTTTTTTTCATTTTTTAATTTGTTTGGAAGACTTGAAATAAATAAATACCTACTAATAAGAAGTAATTTGATTTCTAAAGAAGTGTCAGGTCACAGCTGAAATTCTGACATCAGCCCATAGAAAAAGCAAATAACAGCCATATAAAATCACACAAATCTGCATGACAGCAGATCTCGGCGGAGAACTATCTCTTTCCCACAAAAGATATAGAATAGCTCGTCTGGTAATCTAACTTAGGCTACGTCAGGTTAGGTTATATCAGAAAAAACTTAACCTGGTAATCTAACTTAGGCTACGTCAGGTTAGGTTATGTCAGGAGAATTTAACCTGGTTATATAACCTAGATTCTGTCAACTTAACATATTATATAAATAACACTGCAAATCACATTAAAAAAAAATTGTTCTTATAGAAAAAAAAAATTCGAAGAAGCACTGTTGTTTAGGTACCTAGGTACTTAATGACATTAATTTAATTAAATGGTGTTTTACAAAGTGCTTTCCTTTCATATAATTGAACATAAGTTTGAGTTTAACAGTAAGTAGAAAGGAAAAATCACTAATGGTGAGTTTAGTTACATTATTTTTAGATCGGAATGAGTATATATATATATATATTTTTTTTTTTTACATGAGCTCCACACAGGAGGCCTTGAGGAAAATAATTTCCCTCAGGGCCTATGTCATCTTTGAGGATGCTGTGTGGAGGGTTTTTTTAAGGAAAGGAAGGAGAGGAGAGTTCTGGGAAGGAAAAGGGTTTAAGGGGTGGGTAGGAATCTGGGGTTCAGTATGTCCTGGTCATCCGCCTCCAAGACCTAGTCAAACCTCACCCTATGAACCCGGGCACCCCTGCTAAATCACCAAACGTAGCGAACCATTTGGGGTGACCTATGGCAGAGGTGTTGGTTATCCAATAAAGGTTCCCGGGGCGGCGGTACCCATTCCCGCCTCCCAAATTGAAAAACTAGGTGTCTCGTTTTACAAAAAACCTGTATAGTATATATTCAGATCTAAAATTAGAGACATGAACTAAAGGCCCGGGAAAGCTAGGTATTTAAGCTAGTATTAAATAAATGTAAACTGTGCTTTATATTTTATTACAATATTTTTATTCTTCATTATGTTAACACAAAAATGCAAAGGTATAATATACCTATATGCAATTCTAATTTTGAGATCGGTGGGTAAATTGCAATGAAAAAATAATTTTTCGCCTTTTTAATTTTTTACTAAATTGTAGGTTACACAGCTTTACATTTCCACGATGAGTTATACAATTTTTTATTCATATTTTTAGTATTGCCATTTGAACAACATTCGCGCCCTCATATGTTTTCTACTTTTATTTGAGACAAACTGTACTCATAAATATTATTTTGTTTGTTATCATTATCAACTTATTTAGAATCCACAGTTTGACATGTTGGGGCCATGACAGCCGTTTCGCGAGCACTTTCCGCTTCGTTCGTTCTCTGCTCCCTCAGTTCTCAGTTCTCAGTATAATTCCCAGTTCCCAGTTCACATCCGCCAATAGCGCTGGGAGGTCGCCTCAACCAACCAGCTTCGTGATAATAATATCGCCGATAGTGCGCGCGCATCGTAAACCAGCTCGGAGAAAAGAGAACATACCTTCTCTCGAACAACGCCAACTAATAAAAAAAGTTAATGTTTTAACCAAAGAAAGTTTAAAAGAATCAGACTTTTTTACGTAGTGTTCACCTTACTACCGAAAATTTCGATTGCGCGAAGTTGAATATTATATTTGGGAACCTTCGTTCGCTTTTATTTTAAAATTTAAAACCACAAATATTCGCGCTGTGGTCGGTCAGTTGTTGGAATTTCAAAGAATTCAGAATTGTGCAGAAAAACATTTTGTTCTTTTATGAATACTTATTGTTAGAAGTTATCATATATTTTATTCGAAAGTTTACGGTCAGGATTGGGATTACGTCGATTTTTTCTCGGTAAGCGTATTTTTTTGTTTATATTTTGATTGTGTAAACCTGTTTTTAATCGATACAAGGTGAAATGGTTTGTGGGTTGTAGACATTGAACGATTTATTTTAAGCGAATGTAATTGACAAGAAATAATAATAAATTCAGGTTTAATGAGTATTCAGGTATAAGTATAATGAAGGTAGTTTAGCATAAACGTGGTTTTGAAGTAGGTAAGATATAATTTAATAATAAAAAATGTTGAATTTGTGCAAAGTTTATCGTCGGTTCCACGAAATTATTATATACATATATATCACACAGTGGCGTAGCTAGCATAGGTGGCACGCCCGGATAACGTGGTGTCCCCCCCCCCCCATTAAAGTTAAACACAAATTTCGACCTCATAAAAAGTTGGTCCGTCCTGGGGGGAGGGGGGGGGGGGGGGGGGCTAGAGAATTGTGCTCTTGGGGGGTGACACTAGAATACCATTTAACATATAATTTTATAAATGTGCTAACTTCAAATAATAGATTCGGTGGTTAAAAAAAGATAAACAACAATATTCATTTTAAATTTTGACTGGAATAACTATTGTTATAATAACCTTTAAAGATTGTACCCATCAATGTAATATATCATTGAAGAAGAAGATAATACTAATAAATCTAAACGAAAATATGAAAAAGAACAAGACACAGAAAACAAAGATAAGTCGCAATTGGGAATCCAACTCGTGATCTAACAAACTCCTTACAAACGTTGGGACCTCTTGTTTGTCATTTTTGTTGATCTCACATTTCAAATTCAGAATTTGACAATATTATCTTCGACTAAATTTTCCCTGATTTTTGGCTGCTACCTTTTTATGAGAAAAATTATAGCCACTCGTACTAAAAATATTTTCTAGTTTATTTCCTATATGCCAACTCAGAATCATACAGCTTCAACACCTCCTGTGAAAAGTCGTTAAGAGTGATGAAAAAAATTTATTTGGTTAAACAGATTACGTTAGGTTAGGCCAGGGGTCGGAATTTGCGGTTCGCGAGCCGCATGCGGCGCTTTGCACAGGCGTCTGCGGCTCTTCAGACATCAATTGCAGTTTTACCTCTACTCAACCAGCCTTATGATATGGAACCGCCGAACGAACTTTGACTCGATCAGCATCAGTGTTACCAACTCAGCTAATTGAACGCTTGATTTATTGAACGAGTCTTCGAATGAAATGGTTTCGGAACTTTCGGAACACAAGACTGGTTTAAGGTTTAAACTTAACGGTGATTCTGCGTAAGAGTCCACAAGATTAAATTATTGTTGCACGCGGAACAAGTAAATGGTTTCCCTCCGAATTTTTCTACATTTTATCTGGAACTAGAATTTTATAATTTTACTCGGAACATGAAAATGGTTTCTCTCGAAATACGTTAGCAGATGAATCCGCAACTGGAATTATTTTATTTACGATTACAACCCCCCCCCCCCCGCCCCGTTATAATATGACTCTCTGATATATTTGTTATCCTAATTAACAAGATGGCTCTCCTCACTTGAAAGTTTGCCGACCCCTGGATTAGGCCATGGCTATGGGTTATTTTTCAATGACTTTTTTTTAAACTTTTAATGACTTTTCAAATGAGTGTTGAAATGCCACTTTGTTGTGTTATCGTGGATCCATAATTTCAACACAATTTAATTGATAAATGAAATAATATTACTTTGTTTGAACCACTTGTATATTTGTTTAAAGCCGAATGACAATTTAATTGACTTAAAACATTGTTTTCGTAAGAAAAAAAACGCCGACTTCCTTGTTTTTATTTCTAGGTAAGTAAAATTTATTAAAAAATATCTTTTAATAATGCCATTTTTTTATTTTTTTATTTAATATACATATATATATAAGTGTACATTGGAATTATATAAATTACATATCGGTGCAGAAATTATTTAAGAATTGCAATCTCAACAAAGAAGAAGCTAGTTCTTGTGCTTGATGAGCGAGTTACACTAATTATAACAGAAATAGAATAACTTCATGAAATAGGTAAGTATATAATAGGATCAATTGAGACTTCTGGATCATCTATATGATCGAGATGAATATAGATTAAAATAATAATAATAGAAAGAAAGAGAAAAACACATAGACATATGAATATTAATAGACCAGAACATAAAGGTGAGGGGAAGAAACCAACTACAGCGGGGCGCAGAGCGGGAAGATGAATTCGGTGATATGTGATTCGTCAATAACTCAATCTGAGAGTATATGGGCATCTTGCATTATAATATCACCATTTAGTTCTTAAAAGTAAACTCTGCTCTTTAATGAATAGACATTTTTACATAGGAGCGGGAATTGCTCGCCGCGAAATGAACAAATTTACAAATTCCAAATATAGCAAAGTAAAGTTCGCCTATTTTCATAGTCCAACATTTTGTTGACGTATTTAGTTAAGACACTTTTACAAATGTTTCATAATTTACTTACCCCACAAAACAGCGATGAGCACACGCCATGTGTCTCGAGTGATATAGTGTGTGTTACAAAAACGACCATATTATGTGATCTGAAAAAGCTTATAATAAAGTAAAATAATGCTTTCCTATGGAATGTAAAACTACAATTGGGTTTATTCTCTTTTTCACTTCTATTTTTACACGTTTTCAAAACACAAGCCACTATTTTTGCCGTGTTATTTCGTAAAATGCACCGATGAGTGCTCGACGCTGGCTCGCAGAAAAATGATGATATCACATTTTTTAGATTCACGCGAAGGCATACTCGATCCCAGCCGGTTCCAATGGAACCGGTATGGGGAGGGGGAAATAATACGCTTTTATCGCTTAGGGCAGGTCTATTAATATTCATATGTCTATGGAAAAACAGGTAATTATTTAGTTAATTATTCCTGATGAAGTGTAGCTTCAGTTTGAGTTTCAGTTTATTGATGTCTTTGGTTTATAAAATACCATAAAATACCATTTGGCATAAAATTTGTTTTATTATAATTTAGAATGCAAGAAAGATAAAGTGAGTCTATATTTTACGTACGATAAATGATGTTTTTTAGAATGTTCATTGTACAATCTCTTCAGGAAGGTTACAACTCTGTTGGGAATTTTCATTTGAATTAAATAATGGGAAGCCGGCGAGATCTATGGTAGAACAATAGGTGGAATTCATATGTGATTTTGAATTTAATTATTTCTTTCATTTAGCAGGTTTAATTATTAATGCATTGTGCATTGCACTCACGCGCGTTGCAGATATCGCCGTTTTTTTACCGGATGATAAGCAAAGGAAGCCATTCCTGGAAACGTGCTCAGCAATATAAACGGTTAGGCGATACTATCTAATCAGTAAACTTTGAATTCATAATTTATTTGCTGAGCTATGATGGTCGCAACCATCTTAACTTAGCAAATAAATTAATAAAAAATCAAATAAATAATTGGAAGCCGGGCTAAAGCCGACCAAACCATTTATTTTTTGATCTTAGTACACGTTCTAGCGTGCCGGTACGTTTTTTTTAATAAGTTACTTCTTATAGGAGTCAGGACCCTCTAAAAACCATTAGAATTGCATGGTCTGAAAGCTATCAACACACGTTCGGTATACAATCGTGCCGGTACGTTTTTTTTTTTATTAAGTTACTTCTTATAGAAGTCAGGACCCTCTAAAAACCATTAGAATTGCCTGGTTTGAAAGCTATTAACACACGTTCGGTACCTATACAATCGTGCCGGTACGTTTTTTATTAAGTTACTTCTTACAGGAGTTAGAACCCTCTAAAAACCATTGCCTGGTTTGAAGCTATCAACACACGTTCGGTATACAATCGTGCCGGTACGTTTTTTTAATAAGTTACTTCTTATAGGAGTCAGGACCCTCTAAAAACCAGAATTGCAGTCAAACCCTCTAAAAACTTAGAATTGCCTGGTTTGAAAGCTATCAACACACGTTCGGTATACAATCGCGCCGGTACGTTTTTTTTAATAAGTTACTTCTTATAGGAGTTAGGACCCTCTAAAAACCATTAGAATTGCCTGGTTTGAAAGCGATCAACACACGTTCGGTATACAATCGTGCCGGTACGTTTTTTTATTAAGTTACTTCTTACAGGAGTTAGAACCCTCTAAAAACCATTAGAATTGCCTGGTTTGAAAGCGATCAACACACGTTCGGTATACAATCGTGCCGGTACGTTTTTTTATTAAGTTACTTCTTATAGAAGTTAGGAACCTCTAAAAACCATTATCCGGCCATTACACGCATCAGTATTCGCATCAGTATTTACTGACGCGAATTACTGACGACAACCGTCAGTATTTGTGAGCCATTACACGTGTCAGTATACTGACGTCAGTATCGTTGCGAAGGATCCTAAAAGAAAAGCCTGTTTTGCTATAATTTTGGCGTTCGGTACAAAGAAACGAGTGAAGGACTGGCTTATCAAAAAGGAAAAATTCTCACACTTGAATTTAATGGATGAAATTTTGCTGACTGATCCACACGACTATAAAAATTATTTTAGGATGAATAATGATAATTTCAACAAATTGCTGGATGTGGTTAGTCCATATATTTTGAAACAAAATGCAGCCACGAGAGCCTCGATCACCCCAAGAGAAAAATTAGCTGTACCTAACTCTACGATTTTGGGATATATCTACACTATACACTCGGTCGAGTCCGGCTCCGGATCTTTTGGAAGATATGGTTTTTTTGAGTTGACCTGTACCGCCGCCCCGGGAACCTTTATTGGATAACCAACACCTTTGCTACAAGGCACCAAAAGTGGTTGGCTACATTTGGTGATTTAGCGGGGGTGCCCGGGTTCATGGGGTGAAGTTTGTCAAGATCTTGGAGGCGGATGACCAAGACACACTGAACTCTAGATTCCTACCCACCCCTTAAACCCTTTCCGTCCTCCCTCTCCTTCCTTTCATCCCCAAAGATGACATAGACCCTAAGGGAAATTATTTTGCCTCCTGTGTGGAGCTTATGTAAAAAAAATGGCCCTATTCCTCTTTACAGTATTTTTATAGTCCTTTGACGCGTATTCCATATTATATCACGCATCTCATAAGCCTCGATGAATGTATTTAGGACGGCGCTGGAGATGCGACATCGCTGTTCGACATAGCTACAGGCGATAAGACAGCACCGCCCTTGATGGCGCACAAGAAATACTGACGTAATGATGCGGCGAGCCCTTACACGCATCAGTACAGCATCAGTATCCCCACCACTTTTCGGCCACGCCCCAATACTGATGAGGCCGATCCAAATATCTAGATGCGCGTCAGTAATTTTGTCGATGCGTCAGTATTAGCCATTACACGCATCAGTATTCGCATCAGTATTTAAATACTGATGCGAATACTGATGCGTGTAATGGGGGGATTAGAATTGCCTGGTTTCAAAGCTATCAACACACGTTCGGTATACAATCGTGCCGGTACGTTTTTTATTAAGTTACTTCTTACAGGAGTTAGAACCCTCTAAAAACCATTGCCTGGTTTGAAGCTATCAACACACGTTCGGTACACAATCGTGCCGGTACGTTTTTTTTAATAAGTTACTTCTTATAGGAGTCAGGACCCTCTAAAAACTATTAGAATTGCCTGGTTTGAAAGCTATCAACATACGTTCGGTGTACAAACTAGAAACTAGACGATGTTTTTTTTTAAAAAGCAAAACTTGAAGATACAGAGTATTTTCTTCTAATACAAATAGTGTAAAAATGTTAAAAATCGGTCCAGTTTTAGAAGAGAAAAATGGGGAATAAAAAACCTTGATTTTTATGATTTTATTTAGTTATTATCAGTCTGCGGTGCAATTGCCCCCTTCGCTCAGTATTCGGGGGAGTAAGAGCGACAGTGACAGCAACAGTATGGTAAAATACCTATTATTCAAATTTCTGGGCGACCGGGTTTCCTCTTGACACATTGCTTAGTTTTTTTATCCATGTGAATACCACACAAGAGTCCCAACTGCTCCCAGGAGGCAGTGAGATTATGGCATCCCCAATTGGGGTGAAGGTAGCGGGGAGAGTAAAGAGATGGGGAGAAGGGTGGTGGGGAAGTATCTGACTATTCAAATCTAGTCAATAAAAACGGCTAAAGCCATTTCAAGCATAGTTTCAATTCTGAATGGTGTTCTCACACCGGGGCGATACTGAGAGTATCTTCCACTCTGGAACGTGTCGTAAATATACTATACATATATTATTTTTAAATGATTACGATGTAAAATAACACAAATCATTCAAATAAAATAAACTTTTGCACGCCGGGATTTGGACCCGCGACCTCCGAATCTCTAGTCGAGAGTTTTACCCAAAGATATTGAAATATAAGTAGATGTGCTATCTGCTCTTTTTACTATGTGGGTCTGCGCTTCCGGGTGTCGCCGATATTGTTTACCAATTAACAAATAAACTAAAAGAACAAATAATTAACGAATAAACCAAACGAACGTTAAACTAAATGGACGAATTCTTTCCTTATTCAAAATATATTGTTAACCAATATTAAAGCATATTTTCAAAAAATCAACGAAATGAACAAATTGTTTTTGTATGAAAACTACGCTAATGCGCGTAGTCCGGCGACAGTTGCGCGGACACCATAGTATATCTATTCTGTATTTGAATATCTTTGGTTTTACCTCTCGTTGAACGTTGAGTGTGGTTAGCGTGCGAATGAATTACTGAAAATGTGCATCTAAATTGCTATTTATTATTTGATATCACTTTACTAAGATTACCTGTATGCACCGAGGTAATCAGTTGGGTTTTTTGGAAAAATGTATTTATGTGTGATAATACAGTTCGGTTAACCATTCTATGAGAACTCTCGCTATTATAAAAGAACCAAGTCCAATGAATCATCAACCAAATTACACTGGATAAAATCAATGTTCAGTTTTTGGGCTCGTCTAAATCCAAACAGAATAGGTACTTAGGTACCTGCTCGGTTCAGTAGGTACTTAGTGCTTAAAAGCAGCGCCTTATTTTTTCAATGAGTCTACTTGGCTGTTATCGGTTAAATAATCTAAACTGGCTCGATCACGCACCTTTGGTCAGCCCTAAACCCCATATTACGGGTAGGTTATAAATTGGCCCGGTTTATCAGTAGATTTTAAACCGCCGCTACCCGAATTTCTACCGATTTCTTACATATCTCCCTTAAATATTTTAAGTTTTTAAGCTCTTAAAAAATATATGTTATTTTTGAAGATAATATCTATACATTCCCTACGCCGAAACTCAAATTATATGAAATTCCCTCGGCAGAAAAAAATCGCAAAGTATGCTCCGAAAATTATTATAAACATGTTTGTTTCAGTTATTTTATAATATAAGTTATACGTATGAAAAAATCACAGTGTTTCTTTAAATGTTGGACAACCCCCAAGAGATTTTTGCTCTATTTTAAGTGAGTCGTGTTTTATTAAACATTTTCACAATTTTCGCTTCAATTTTATCGTTTTAAATATTAGCGCGCTCTCTCCAACATCCGTAATTACTAAAGACTTATTTGCAAATGCACATTTGCATATTTAGACCCTTTTCAGCGGTAGTTGCATATTTTAGCAAAAAAAATGAGATCTTGCATATTTACGCTCGACCTTGTTCATCGTTCAAATGCCTCACATAGTGATACTATAAATTACACATCTCTCCGTCTTATTCTTTTTTAGAGGGAATTTGGCGCCTTAAGCTCGGCTTAGTTGGAATGTCAGGCTTAGCGCAGCTTGGAACATTTTCCTTATATAGGTCGCAAGTCTATTTCTCATCAATATTAAACGGATGGTCCATGATTTCATTTTTAATAGACGGACGTATTTCTTTTTCTTTTGAAAACCAAACTACTGTCTATGTGAGTGCTATATCTACGCTGCCATTGGGAGAATGCAATGTTTACGACTACAGTTTATTTCATGAACCTAAAATATTTTTAGGCGGGTTGATTTTTCATAAAGTTTCCCACTTCTATCAGCATGATGATATACGCGAGGAAATTAGTTTTTAAAAAAGTATTTGTTTGCTGGAGTCGTGCACTAACAATGAAATTAACCTCTTAAAACACACTGTCCTGACGTTGAAACTTTTAAAATGCCTTAACAAACTATTTTATATTGATTATCAATTAGTGACATTGTCAGTCCTCATCGCTCGATGAATATTCTATAAAATTAGGCAATTAGCAAATTTCGGTGGGAAATATCGAACAGTATTAATACTGTAGCGTCTGCGCGGTTGAATTTCAGAACTCAGCTACGAGTGCACGTCGGACGCCCCGCCATACGCGCCGCGCCACAAATTACATCTGTGTGCGTAGAATTTCACACAAAGCTACTGTTATACTTCGGTTTAGAATTCAAGAATTCGACACAAGATGTCGCTACTTCCGTCAGCAGGTTGGACGGGGACGTCTCCCCCCTAGGTATAACTGCTACGAATTTGTGAATATGTGGTATCTCTCACGATATGAAAAGATTGACTGTAATACATGTTGTATCAAGTGGCTATATATTACATATGACGTCATTGCCCTGTCTCGGTTACTTTGTCCCGGTGACGAACGGACTGTTTTCAGAATCAGTTCGTAATGGATCTATAAAATAGTCACCATCACTAAACACTAACTGGGCGAAGCCGAACCAAAAGCCGCCCGCAGGGCCTAGCATTAAAAACCTGCGGAGTGGGTTTTGAACAGCTAGTTCAATATTATTTACGTAGATGTCAGATTTGGCATGTGACTGCGCCTCGGTGCGTCTAAAATAGGAACTATTCTGCGCTTATTAAGCTTGAGCGACAGATTTAACCCGCTTAAATTTGAGCGAGGAATGTGGTACTTAGCGAGGATATGCACTGGCTGATATACTGGGCCATATAGACGATAGCCCCTCGCTATGCTAGTATAATTTTGTAAGTGCCAAGTGGGGTCAAACAAATAGAGCATTGACCTGAAAAATATAAATGTCAGGGAAAATTATGCGCCCAGTAATAGTTTAGGGGAAAATATTGATTAATTTTTCGTACGACCTGAACCAATGAACGCGAATGGATTACAACAAAAAATATTTCACCATAATGTTATTTTAAATAGCCTAGTAAGCACTGACTAACCGGTTTCGCACGAATTTTGTTTTCTTATTGAATCGATTAAAAAATATGGAAAAAATCTTGTCTTACTTTTGACAGATAAAATGGTATTTTAAAGCTCCATAGCTCATGATGAAAGTAGCTAGATACCGTCGTCTTATATTTTGTCAGTGATCTCAATAATTCGATATTATTGCAATTAAGATTTATGGCTCTTGATGAAAATTACCTTTCCGATCTAAAAAAAGTTACGTTTACAAATTTTTGCTTCTTCAAAACACATATTTTTGATATTTGTTGTTTCACTATAACAGTTTTAAATATACCTGTTTATTAAGACATGTAACACACGCAAGTACAAAAAAGCTGTTATCAATTTGTATTTTTTGTGGCAGGAGTTTTAATTGATCGAACAAAGTTAATAACGGGATATATTAGTAGATAATTTTCTGATATTATAAAAACAAGAAGCGGGCGAAAACAAGGAACTCGTTCGAGAAACTGGAATTTGTTTTAAACCGATATATCTTCGAAAATAATGTTTACATTTGAATGAACTTTTTATATATGTAGTACTCACCACACCCTAACTATAAAATTGTAGCCCACATTGTTTTAGGCATTGAGGTATAATAAATAGAGAAGCAAACTTCATTACCGCGCTTCAAAAAAAGCGTAACCATTCTAATGCTACGCCCAAATGCTTGCGACAAGCAGCTTGCCGCAAGCTCAGGCAAGCTCTGACAAACGAATGGCTGGCTTCCACACACTTGCGAGCGCGCCAGTGTGTTCGGAGTAGGGATGAAACGATACCATTAAGGTATCGATACTTTTACTCGATACTGTATCGGTCGTCGAGTATCGATACTTACTTGGTATCAGTTGAAAAGTATCGATACTTACTCGTATCGCATCTTTTTTGGAAAATTTGAAAAAAAATATAAGTGTCTAAAATATATATGTACTTACGTTGAAATCTTGTTGTTATCATAAACAGGTGCAATATAATCAGCGTGGCTTTTTAAATGCTTATACAAATTAGAAGTTTTGCCACAAAACCGCATTGTTTTAAAGCATTTTTTGTACCTTGCGGTTTTCTCGTCGTTTTTCGTGAAATATTGCCACACACTAGGCTTCGGAGGCCCAATTTCAATAATTCAAAAAGTTAAAACACTGAACAAACACCGACTATTGTTAAAGGATTAACGAACATGGGAGTGAAAGTGAACGAACGAAAACATTGTCAATTCCAATTGTCAATGACGACAAAATATGGCGGTGGCGGCGCTGCCTGTTTTTTTTTTTTATATAGACAAACAAGCTTGCCAACTACACAAAACTAAGACTAGCTAGGGACGCTAGGGTTAGGGTGCCTTCAAAAACTTCAATTTAAGATATGCAATTTTTTTGTGAATGTTAAATAAAATAGTGACATTAGCATACTGATATGAGTACTTTTGACCGATACCTACTCAGTACTCAATTTCAAAGTATCGATACTAAAAGTACTTGGTATCGGTGAAAAATATCGAGTATGTACTTGTATTTACTCGTATCGTTTCATCCCTAGTTCGGAGCATCCAAGCGCGGCGGACGTCTACCTTAGAGTATATATTGTTACTCTAAGGCTATACTATGTTTGCGTTAATCTATTTTTATTTTGGTTCCATGCCAACTCAGAATGAAACCAACTGAGAAACACCTCAGAAAGATCTTTAAAAGCTATGAAAAAATAATTTTAAAATTGCCGGTAACCCTAACCTAACTTAATCATATTTTTTATCGTGACCTTTCTGAGTTGGCCGGTCACCTTTATTTTAACGCGAAATAAAAGACAAGGGGATAATATATTTTTAATACCATTGAACCATTGAAGAAGATAATACTAATAAAAATATGAAAAAGAACAAGACACAGAAAAATACAATGTCTAGTTCACACGCGGTAAAAGTGAAACCTTCAGAAAACTAAGGTAGAAAAGAGTGGGGAAGCTACGAAGCACCGCACAAAGAGGAGACATTATCTTGCAGGCTAAATCCTATAGATTTTTGTCTCTTTTTAGTGCCACTTTTTCGTTTCATCGAGTTTCAAATCACAACGGTGCCAAAGAAGTTCGAACTCGAAGATCACTTGTCTTTATATAATATTGCCTTGTATTATAAAAAAAAAGTTATTCTAACAAAAATCATGTTTTTTTTGTAATAATACTGTATAAATCATCAATAAAATATTATTTATTTATTTTGACTCTTTAGGTAAATCCAGTCGCAATAAATTACGTTAGTGCATTAAATTTATGTACTTAAACATTTTAATAAGAATAATAAGTCAGGCTCGCCTCATACGCCATTCATATTCATATGTCTCGTAATATTATCATAGACCGCACGGAGCAAAAAAGGCGTGCATTCGCCACCAGCTCCGAAGTTCCACTGAGCGCGACCGAGCGCTTGCCGCTTGTGGCCAAAATATCCGACCTCGATCGGATCGGCGGCAAGCTCTCGCAAGCTCTTGCAAGCCTACGCAAGCCAAGCCACACGCGCGGCACCAGACGCTGGGGCTTGTGGACGCTTGCAGAGGCTTGCCACGTATTTGGACGCGGCTTAAAACCGCGCCGACGTAGCTCTGAGAACACGAAACATTTTAACAAAAATGCATTTGTCTCACTTACACAAGTCACGAGAATAACACCGCCGCCAGGATTAGATAAAGACAGAAACCCAAAACTATGATGGCGCAGTAGTGTTGCATACCTTATGAAATTTTACCCAAAATAAGCAATAAAATAGAGGGGTTTTTTAACGTTAGTTTGTAATAAGATAAACTAATTTTAATTATTTTAAATATGTGTTTTTTTATTATATGACTAAAACTAAGCATAACTAATGAAATAATTAAGACATTTTTTGTTTAAATATTTTGTATTTTACCATTAGACATTACAAAACTAACAGTATCTGAAACCTATGCGGAGAACAGTGGCGCACACAGAAAAAACATTCGGGGGGGGGGGGGGTTTACAAAACATAAAATGCATGCTATATCCATATTCAAACGTTTATATACTAATGTACATGTACAGTGTATATCAGAGGTTCCTAGCCTTATCTTGCTCACTGCGCACTATCCAAGTATATTATTCTTTTTAACGCCCCTCCCCCCTTCATTATGAAATGCGAGACAATACGCATAGAAAAAGCGCCGCAGGCGAAATTTTTTTGAATGTGAAAGTTTTATTACATTTGCAAGGGGAAGCTCATCAACGTCCCAGTCAGTGGTACGATATCGCCCCACTTGGGAATCACTGGTGTAAATAAATAAAACAATCCAATAAATTAAATTTTAAATGACAAGATTTTTTTTTTAAGTAGGCTCGAGTACATTTCTTCGGGCGGTGCGAAATTATTTGACTCTGAATAAGCCATGACAGTTTACATCAGCAATTAATATAATTATAAAATTATGTAACATAAAATAAATATTATAATACAATATTAAAATTTACTTAACCAAAGTTAAATATATTCATCAAGGGACTAGTGCACGCAAATTTCAGTTTTCTAAAAATGTGAAATACACGAAATATTTAAAATCAAAGGTTACCTCCATAGTCACTTATTACATAAATGATGTATTCTCCCATTAATATGGGAAAACCAAAATGACTTTTTAGTGGCAACACTGAACCTATATTATGGAATTTGACATTTTATTTCAATTTCTGTGCTTTTTAAGTAAATATGAATATGTAAACAATAAACTTAGGCGTGGAAAGTAATTCCGTTGATTTATTATGTTTTCTGACCTTGAATTGCACTTCTTCACGACGCATTTAACCATTTTAAAAATAGTTTTGATCGCGTACCGTCCGGTTAAACTTGGTCGGCGTTTCAGTGAGCACTAAACTGACATTAGCTGAGCATCTGCTTTTGGACATATGTACGGTGGCAACGCTTTGGCGCGGTCATTAGTCATCTATGTATATATATCAATGGTTTTAGGACTCCATGAACAAAGGTTAGTCAGTGTTAGGCCACGTGACGTGTTATATGTAAAAAATGTACGAATTTTATTACATTACAAAACAATGGTTTTCACTTTGGTACAAAGCATTACAAAAACAGAAAAATTTGCACATTTCCAGTGCCAAAGCGAAGTTTACTTTTGATAAAATATTCTTCCATGACACACAAAAGACAAAGGGATAAGAAGATGAGGAAGACTTGTATCCTTGTATCACATATGTATTTATAATTTTTTTTGCCTACTTTATAATAGGACTCCATAAACAGAAGTTAGTCGGTGTTTGGCCATTTAGTGACGTTTTATAAGTAAAAAAATTACATATTTTATTACTTAAGTACATTAAAAAAATAGGTTTCACTTTGGTAGAAAGCATTACAAAAAAGAACAACTTGCTCATCTTCGGTGCCAAAGTTCAATTTCCTTTTGATAAAATATTCTTCCAAACAAAAGATAAGAAGATGGGGAAGACTTGTATGAAAAATTCATACATATGTTTTATACATATAGTTGGGACCCTTAAAAAGGGATTAGTGTACAATATTCATATAAAAAGATTTAACAGCAATGATTTTCCATACATTCAAGTAGGACAGGCGTAAAAAGTAGAACTACCCAAATGAAAAAAGAAATCATCTCTCATGTATTATAATAAATTCTACCCTGCGCGGAAACCAGAAATAAAAAAAAATCAATGTTTGACACCTTTTAAGAAAAAAAAAATAGATCCGGCCGCTCAAGAATCCCTGTTGTACCCAACCGTCAGGAGCGAGTATAGCACTATGGTATCCCCGATGAGTATGTTGTGAGGATAAAGGTTGTTGTTGTTTGGTAGGAGATAAGGAGGAGGAAGTACCTGGCTACTGAGATCAGAAGAGTTATTCTCTATCTTTTGTGGGATCGTTATCGAGAAAACGGACGTGATCTCCTGTCAGATTTGTGTGATTTTTACGTATTTACTGTCACATATTTTAGTTCAGATAGTTTTAAACACGAATTCCTTCAAGTGTGTACGATTATTTATTTATTTAATGTACGTTGTACATTGGAAAAGTAAATAAATCACACAAATCTGACAAGAGATCATGTCCTTTATCTCGATAACGTTCCCACAAAAGAGAGAAAATAACTCTTCTGGTCTCCAATCACGGTTAAAGCCATTGCAGCGTTGCCATTCTGAATGGTGATCTGATGGTTATTTGCATTATGAAATCTGGTCATAAACCAATCTAAGTTCGGCCTCTGTTTTCTAGGTTCTTTAGAAATAATTTTTTTGTGAGTTACAAAGTGTGAAATCTCAACATGCAAAGATGGAAACTGACTTTTTCTGTCACTTTCCATCTTGAGTAGTCGTAAAAAGACTTATGACATATCGCCTTGCAACACGATTAACATATTTTTACCAACAACTAGTTTTTTTAATACTTGAAACATTTTTTTAAGTACTTAACTTGGAACAGTTTCTCTTTCACCATCAAAGTTTCCGCAAACGGAATCTGCTTAAAGCCATTTACATTATTTTATTACCAATTGTTTAAAGATTTGAGGCAATTCTTAACATTTTAGTAATATTTCAGGTTTTGTATTTATATTCATCGTGTATTACCACCCGGAACTTAATTACATCGTGGAAGGTCGAAGATTGCGGATATATTATTTTTTTGCAATATATTTAAACATTATTTCGTAAATATTCTCCGATGGTTCTTCTGCTAAGTAGATAATTGGTTGTTGTACTTAATGTTTTGTTCTGTGATCAATAATTTTCCTTATCATCATACAATTTATAATACTTGTTTAATTTATAGAACAATTTTTTTGCAATTTCGCCATTAGAAACATTTATAAATATTTATAACTCGTGTTAAAATCACTTCGATATTCTAATAATAATATTGAACAAGATGAAAAGATTCAGATTTGTATAATTAACAGCCAAAATGTAAACAAGTTATAAACAGGTATGTGTGATACAAATTAATACAGCTGTGTAAAAATAATGTTTTTATTTCTGAAAAATCTATTCATGGATGAGTTTGTGATGATGATGAATGTTTTGCTCTGAACTTTGTTGCGTTCTTTATTATTTTTAGTTCAAGGTTCAAGTTATAGTCTATTCTAAGTAAGGGTCGACCGAGATCTCGGTCTCGGTCTCGGTCTCGGCATTCTCGGCTACAAATTCTACCGAGAACTCTGTCTCGGTTCTCGGCGAAAAATCGCCGAGATTCTCGGCCATAACCGAGACCGTTGTAAGTAGGTACGGGATAGGATAATGGGATTCAAATCTACCGCACGCGTTCACATTTGTCACTTGGTGTCAGTGCGTGAGAGAGCTGTCGATTGTGATTGGTCGGCTGGCGGGTTTTACTTATAACCATAATGATAATATCTAGACGCCTTCCACGCCGAAACGCAAATTATTTGCAATTCCCTCGATAGAAAAAAAATCGCAAAGTATGCTCCAAAAATTATTTTAAAAACGTTTGCTTCAGTTATTTTACAAATTATAATTGTGAAAAAAATTCACAATGTTTCTTTAAATGATGTCGTGTTTTATTAAATATTTTCGATTTTATCGCTTTAAATATTAGCGCGCTCCTCTAACATTCCTAATTACATATTTCTCCATCTTCTTCTTTTTGAGCGCGGATGCGGCGCCTTAAAACAAATTATTATTACATTCTTAAATATACTATATTATGCCAAAATAGCGCATTTTCATTTTTTTTCTCAATTTATCTATTCTCGGTCTCGGCTCTCGGTCTCGGCCGAGATTTTAATTTATTCTCGGTCTCGGTCTCGGTCTCGGCCGAGAACGAAAAACATGTCTCGGTCGACCCTTAATTCTAAGCTTCAGGGCCTCATATTCCAAAAGCGCGATATCCAATCTTAGTAGATCTCTTCGGACTTTCGTTGCTGAACTAATAATTGATTTTCGTGAAGTGGTGTTCATTGTTCATGCGTACGACTTAGTGAAGATATCGGTTTTGAGTTTGGCTCTGAATTCTCCTGTCTTTTATCAGCATTGGTTCATTAGGTTGTCTATGCCGATTAGGCCCATTATACAATAAAAGCACAATCTTCAAACTTTGTATCTCTGTAATTAGCTTTGGTTCCTACAGCCTTAAGATAGCTAAAGACGTTGCTGTTATATGCTCTCTGGATTTGACACAACTGCCAATATATATTTTTAAATATAATATAGATATCGACTACTAGCGTGTCGGTAACTTTTACTTTTTTTAATAGTTACTTCTTGTAGGAGTTAGGACCCGCCAAAATCGTTAAAATTGCCTGGTTTGAATCCCATCAACAGACGTTCTCTGTACAACCTAGACAATATATTTTAAAAAAAGCATACACACAGATATAAAACATTTTCTTCTAACACAGTTAGTAAAAAATCTTAAAAATCGTTTTTTATTAGTCACGGTTTCACATGGTGCCTAGTTTATTTCAAGTGTTATGGCCTGCTATTTTGAAAAAAGATCTCCGAACTTGTATTTGGACTGACCTTTGGTTTTTTCAACCTTCCGATAGCTACATTGGTTGATCTATGAATTGATTGTCCGGAATTGGATTTATGGATATAGATGAAGTCTTTTCAGAATTTTCATTCAGTTTGTGTGGTAGTTTATTTCAAACTTCATGGCCTGATCTACAAATTTATTACCATTTTGACTGACCATCCGATTATCTACAGAGACGTTGCCGACTAAAATATTTATCGTGAATTGGTATTTTTAGGAATGACAAGAAAAGCGACGTATTTTTAAATATTTACCACGTAGAATAGATAGAATGAAAATTATATATTTACACGTTCGAATGACTTTAATGTGATAATGTTTAGGATTTATCGATCCCAAGCGGAAGTCCCGCTTATCGTGTCCTTTAATCTGACGTCGAACTAACGGGTGGCTAAACTCGTGTTACAAGTTTTTCAAGTGCCTTCCTCTGGGCCAACAAACGCTATCTGTGTTGGCAAATCTATTTTACAGTTACTCATAGAGTTCCTTCAATGCTTTATCTGTAGAGTGCTCCTACACATAACTCATTCAGTGGATAGGTAGCTACTCAAAGAAGATAAGATTCAGTATGTCTACTTTTACATTCTCATGGCCACCTTATCAATCTGTCTATGGATGAACTTAGCACGAAAATTGCCAGGTTAAAGCGTCAATTGAGGGATTTGGTCTAAAAAGTTGGCAATTACAAAGGGAGGCGTCTACTAATATCTGCAGGAATTCCAAAAACTGAACAAATCGGACTAATATCTATGAGAACCAAAGTGCGTACGAATATCTACAGCTCAAATTGCTGACTAATATCTATGCGAACCAAAGTGCGTACGAATATCTACAGCTCAAACTTCTGACTAATATCTATGAGAACCAAAGTGTGAACGAATATCTACAGCACTGGCCGAGGTTGGATTTGCTATTATGTATAGCATATTGGAATAACGTAATATTGCGTATGCAGTTTAAAAAACTTAATTTATGTATGTATGATTTGGGTTTTTTTTAAAAATAGCTTTCTTTATTTAGAGTGCTTCTAAATTATTTAGTCTGTTACCATGACAATTTCTATGTCAGTTAGGTTAGGTTAGGTGAGGTTAGGTTAGGTTGGGTTGGGTTGTGGTGCCGTGTATTTCGAAATAAATAAATATCTTTGTATTGTGACCTCCATGTTTGTTCAATAAATTATTGTCCTCGTAAACAGCAAAATACGTAATATTATGCAAAAACTTCATGTACGTACTTTAAACGTTTAAGCCTTTACGTAATTAGTAATTACGGAATTGAAGTAATTTATGCTTTTCCGTACAACCCCTTTGCTCAGCTGCCCTCTGTAGATATTAGTCCAACCTACGCTCCATAGATATTAGTAACCACTGGGACCGTCATAGATATTCGTACGACCTTAGCTCTGTAGATATTAGCCCACACTCTGAAGTAAAATCATGTATTGGTTTCATAGTGCTTTCACACAAACGAAGTATTGAAATCCGTAAGTCTAAACTTAAACTTTAGGTCGCACAGTTAACACCCGCGCTGTGCAAGCGGGTTCCCCACAGAGCGTCGGACCATCCCAGATATTAGTGCAACATATGAGCTGTAGATTTTCGTTCGACATACAGGCTGTAGATATTAGTATCCGGAGTCTTAGAAAGTGTATAAATAATCAGTTTCAATTCAGAAATATCATGTTTTTTGTAGAATTTCACCTTATCTCCGTACTAATATGTTAAAAATTGTCTGGAAGGTAGAAAAAAAGGATAGCATAAAACTCACGGCAGCAAGATACTGGTGTATCTTGTCCAATTTCCACTTTCCACTTTGCACTGATCAATACAGTTGTAGCTTTTCAATTTTTTTTTCACTTTGAAGACGGTCAAGGCACTGAACTGTGACTTTTCAGATGTAGGTAGGGGGACTCCAGATACTAATATCTACAGCCTGTATGTCTGACGAATATCTACAGCTCATATGTTGAACTAATATCTACGAACTTCATAGTGTTGACTAATATCTACAGAGCGTAGGTTGAACTAATATCTACAGAGCGTAGGTTGGACTAATCAGCTAAATGTGTGCAATAGTCCGATATTACGGATTTTTACATACACACTTACATAAATTAAGTTTTTTAAACTGCATACGCAATATTACATTATTCCAATATGCTACACATAATTGCTAATCCAACCTCTGCCAGTGCTGTAGATAGTCGTCAACACTTTGATTCTCATAGATATTAGTCAACAGTTTGTGCTGTAGATATTCGTCAACACTTTGGTTCTCGTAGATATTAGTTCGATTTTTTCAGTTTTTGGAATTCCTGTAGATATTAGTAGACGCCTCCGGTAGGGGCCAGGTGTGGGTAGGAAGAATAATAATAAATGTTTTATTATCTTTTTTTGTTACCAGTAGAGATAACGATATCCTCACTGGGATCTCCTCTGCTGAGGATTTCTTTTACATATTAAATGTTAATTATATGAAGTAATTATAAATATATGCATCGGACTGTTATTCAGAAATATTTATAAAATTAATTAGATTATTTTTTTTAGTGCAGTCGAATGTTTTCTGTTTCAGTCTGTATTTGGTGTCAGTATATTTTCTATTTCTGATCTTCCTGTATTTTGCATCCAGTATTTTATTTGAGATTTAAATGTTATAATGTTGTTGTGATTTTGAAGTAGATTGATTTTGTTGTACAGTTTAGTACCATAGTATAAGAAGCTTTTTTGCCCAAATGTTGCATTTGTAGTTACTTCTTGGTTATGTTTTTGATCCTGAGATCTAGTGTTTCTAATGAACGTCTTAGTTGCAATTTCTTGTGTTTTGTATTTATTAATCTAAATGAGTATAGGTTTAGAATAGAGTTGTTTAATTGACATGATGTTATAGAAGATTTCGTCAGTGCTAGTTATTACAAGGAACTTCAGTTTAATTTTCATTATTGCTTTTTGGGTTTTAATTAGTGGATTTAGTATACGGTCATTTGCACTCCCCCATTCGATAATACCGTATTCTAACAGTGGTTGGCAAAGAGCCATGTAAATCTTGATTACGCATTTTTTAATGAGCACATTCCTGTTTGTTTTAGTCATTCCTTCAGTTTTTTTTTCTAATTTTATTTTTTCAATAACTAATAAAACTAATGATAACTATGAATCTAGAATACTGTAGTAAGTTTAAAGCTTCTGTTGTGTACAAAGAAATAGCAACCCACAACGGGATAGTTTAGAAACAAGTATGACTATATATTTTTTGCTGACTTTTTCAACTGCTGAAATGTAAAGGTGTTTAGAGGCATCGCTCGTGACATCTTTCTAATACTATAAAGAGGAAAGATTTGATTGTTTGTTTGTATTGAATAGACTCCGAAACTACTGAACCGATTTGAAAAATTCTTTCACCAATAGAAAGCTACATTATCAGCGAGTAACATAGGCTATATATAATGGTAAGCTCTGGCGTTATGAAATTTGTATAAATTAAAATATTTGAATTTCATATATTTTAGCAACAGGGAGGAAAGGCAGGGGGAAAGTGGGGTTTGCGGAGAGGGAAGACACGAGGGAGGGAGAAGGTGGAATGGAACGGGGATGCACGGGAAAGGACATGCAGGGAGAATCAATTTATTTCTTTGAATGGCATAGCAACGCGTGCCGGGTACCAGCTATTGCAACATAAAATTGGCAATGAGAGAAGCAATAATTCACGTCGCATTGAGTTGAGCGACTGTCCTCGAGATCAATTCTCAGAAAGAATACAAATATTATTCAGTTTGTTGTCTTCCATAACATAAGACAATAACTTATTTCTATAATAATTCGTATTTTATTTTTTAATTGTTTTTATTTATGAATTTTTTTCATAATATTCGTTTTTGAATCATCTTAAAAAGTTAAGGTTATGTTAGCTTTGCAAAATGAAATGAAATAAGTACCTACCTAGGTGTACTTTTTATTTTAAATTTTTATTTTGAACCAGCTGATACCCGGCATGCGTTGCTAGGCAATTTAATATAGAATTTTTTTCTCCCTGCGTGTCCTTTCCCATTCATCCGATTCGTCCCGTTCCCCTTCTGCCCCCCCCCATTCCTCTCCCGCGTCCTCTTCCCCTCTCGCGTTTCCACTCCGCCTCCTCCACCTTCCCTCACCCCACTCCACTCCCCCCCTTCCCCCGTCCCGCAAACCACCCTCCCGAGTTCCCCTCCCCCCTCCCAGGTTATCCTCTCCCCTCCCTGGTTCCCCTCCCCACCACCCGCGTTCAATAAATTAATTCCCGGTACATTTAGTTTTTAAACGCAATAACGAACAGCTCACCAGACAATAACGAACATAAAAAAAAGAATTATCCAATTTGGTGCATTCGTTCGGAAGTTATGCACGTACATACATTTCGGCGATTAATTTTTATACAAATTTCATAATGCCAGAGCTCACCAGTAGTTTTATACAAACCTGGTCCTGACAAAAACGAACACAAGAAAAAAAGTATTATCCTATTTGGTGCAGTCGTTCGGAAGTTATGCTCGTACATACATTTCGGCGATTCATTTTTATTTACATATATAATATAATAATAATATAAATATATAATATATGTAGAAGATATTTATTGATTTATTATTTGTGTGCTAAATTAGCGCTTTATTTACTTCCTTTATCCTGTTTGCAATCTCCGGATGTTTGTTGGAACCAGTTGCAAACCGATTCTCCGCTGGAATTCTCCTCGCCTCACGCGGCTATTCTTTTTAGAAAGCGCTCTAATTAACAATTAAGCGAGAAATTAATTGACGGATAAAAAAGTTTATCGTTAGGATAAATTAATTATAGGAAAAGAGTCATCTAAGACGAGGCATTCGTCGTGGTTTTTATACAAGCTTTTCCAAGGGTACCTTCCTACAATATTACTCTCACTTTTTACCACCAATATTAATACTTTTACAACTTTGTGTGAAAGTTACTCAATCTGAGTCTCCGATCAGCTAAGTGATTTGTTTAGTCACGCTCGATTCGCCTGTTGGTCGAAGAGTTGCTTTGGGAAGAGCGTATTTGTGCATTTGAGGAGTGTTGAGCCAAAATTTCAGCTCAACAGCTGATCAGTAGGATTGGGAACAGCGGCCGTTAACTTTTAAAAAACGCGCTTTCGTCAGGCGAAATATGGTATATTGTCAAACTATGATCAAACTGCACTGGCTATCAGAGCGGGCGGGGGAGCCCAAAATGAATTGAAATGAAGGCGGGGCGCTGCTGTGCGTAGATGCCATATTCAGTACGATGGGTAAACGATATTGGCGATATTTTCGTGCTTGCGGTTTCATGCTAACAATGGTCCATTGGACAATGGACATCTCTCTTGTCTCAATAATTATTTATCTCTGACTTATTGGAAGACTTTATTGCTGGTTTTGATAGTAAAATTAGTTAAGGGAACGTACCCAAACTACGTGACCAACTTTTTGCAAATTTTAACCCCCCCCCCCCCCCCGGTGACCAAAATCCTAAGCAACCTGCCGCTCATTTGTATGGAGCGTGACCTTTTGAAGACCCCCCCCCCCCCCTAAAAGTGTCACGTAGTATGGGTATGTTCCCTAACATCATACATCTGGATTAACACATTATAATCTGATAATAACATTGGTTGCACACAAGCGATATGCTGTGTGAGGTGAAGTGTGTACTGTACAGTAGGGATGTGAAAAAATAATCGATTATGAAAAAAAACGATTTTTCTTCAACAAAAATCGATGTTAATTTTCTAAAAATATCGAGTAATTAGTAATCGATTTTTTTTACACTGCCAATTTTTTCATTCGCAGCTCTGCTACGCTTAGTCATTAGTCCGGAATCCGGAGCGCGAACCTCTATTATGTTTATAAACAGAACATGACATTAACGCCATCTGTCCATCCACGATGACATTTCTTTTGTGCTTTGAAAGCAGTTTAGTTGAAGTTTCTAATCAAACTTCTCACTAGATGAATATTGAATGATTTTAATTTCAGTTGATTATTTTAAAACTCATAATTTCTGTTGAATATTTTTTAATTAATAAAACCAAGATTAAAGATATTTTACGCGTTTATTTTAATTTGACAAATTTGAAGAAACATCGATTTTCATAACAAGTTTTCAATATAAATCGATTTTTCATGCTAAGAAGAAGAATCGATTATTTAATAATCGATAATTATTTATGTAAAAGTTACATCCCTACTGTACAGTGATTGCCAGCATTGTGTGTCGGCGGTTAGCTTCGTGACCGCAAACCTGACCTTGTAGTGGTAGCGCTTTACTCCGCTAACTACTATCATCCTGCCAACAAGGTTTTTTTTTTTATATAATCAGTGTAATCAATATTATCATAAACCACGTAAATGAAAGAATTATTACAATAAATGGATAATAACTCAGTTTTTGCAAAAAAAGTCAAAATTATCAAAAGAAACAAAAACAAAAAAAAACTATGTCGGCAAGTACTTAAGTATTTTTTAATTATTTCAATAACACTAACTTGGCAATTTTTTGCAAAGCAGTGATATAGTGTTGAGTACCTCATGCAAGAGGCACCTCAAATGTCCCATGCAAACACGTAAAATGTCCCCCCACCTCACAATATGTATTTGTACCAACTCTTTTTCTTTGTATTACTACAAATATGAAGGGGGGACAAAATATGAAGGACGGACAAATATGAGGTGTGAGGTGGTTTGTTTTGTTGGACTACATTCATGTCATGTACGGGACAAATATGAGGTGAGGTGCGAGGTGTTTGGTGTATTGGACTACATGTCATGTCACGTTACACGTATGGGACAAATACGAGGTGAGGTGTGAAGTGGTTGATGTATTAAGAGGTAATAGCACCGGTGAGAAATCTCGACGGTAGGTATTTTAAAAAATTCTCGCTATCGCACCGCGCTCAAAAAATAACTAGCTATCGATGTGTTGGTGAGACCACGTGAGTGTTTGGCTTGTACACCCTCTCGCCCCCTTTGCGTCTCATGCCTACCGTCTTTCGCCTCATACCGCCATATCCAATATTCTGTTTAGATAAAGCATGTTTCGACTTATTTCGTCGCTAATGAAGTTTTTGAATCAGCCTTGCGGTGTGACAGAAAAAGGGCCCATTATTTTTAAACGCACGAGGTCTGCTATTGTCGGTTATTTATAAATATCGTCGATAGGTATTGTAACAATGTCTTCTGTTCACGCTTATTACCGACAAATTACGAATTATTTTACTAGAACTCTATGTAGGTTAGTAGTTTTAAAGTTTTCACTGTATTTGCGTTTATAAATATGCAGTCAAACCAACTACATCGAATTATTATATACATACATATGATTATTCTCTATGATACATTAGTTATTATTGAAAATTAGTATTAACCTCTCAGGCCTCGGGCCTGTTTTTCGAAAAGTCAAAATATTTCCGCTTTCCAATAAATTCCAAATAACTTTAATATTTGTGAACGCATCCGAAAACTAAAAACTGTTTTTGAAAGATGATGAAATACGCTTTCAAATTTTATAATTCGAAATAAACATATAATTTTGTTTTTATTTTATTAATAACTAGCAGACCCGGCCACACGTTGCTGTGGCTAACGAAACACAACGCCATTTACCCAACCTTTATAAAATCCACACCATCCGCTCGCCAGCTGCCCGCTGCGCGCTGCCCTTTGCCTAAATTGAATATTTGAATTTCTTGGCTTTTCTCTACTATAATAAGCATTTATTATACACATAAACCTTCCTCTTAAATCACTCTATCTATTGGTGAAAACCGCATGAAAATCTGTTGCGTAGTTTAAAAGATTTATGCGCACATACATTTTGAGCGACTTCATTTTATACTATGTAATGATGATGATACCACAAAACTTAAATTTCTACTCATATAATTTGGCACTTACCTATCTTATTAAAAAAAAAACTCAAAAATGCATATGCAACAAAAATGTATTTTTGACCGATTATCTCTATCTCTACATATTATAAAGTCCCCCGCGCCATCTGTCTGTCTATTCGCGATAAACTCGAAAACTACTGAACGGATTTTCCTGCGGTTTTCACCAATATACAGAGTATTTCGTGAGGAAGGTTTAAGTATGCAATTTGTCAATGATTTGTGTAAATTGGTTGAAACATAACGATAATTGTTAGAAGTGTCGGAAATAAGTCCAGCCGCCTGGTAGCTTTCATCGAAAACGCTGCATAATCCTTTTGGGATATAACCAGGGCTGGGCAAAATACATGCTTTGCTGTAATTGAAATACAAATTACAAAATACTTTTTCGCATGTATTTAAAATACGAAATACAAAATACTTTCAAGTCATGTATTTGAAATACAAAATACAAAATACAGTATTTTAACCATTTTTTTCTTTCAAATACAAAATACAAATTACAAAATACAAAATACATTTGGTTTTGGTAGAACCTTTGGTTGCAATAAATTGTCATAAATGCCCTTATCTAAGGGTGCGTTTAAATAGAAGCAATGTTGAGCAGAGTGAAACAGAGACGTGCAAAAATTGACCAATCATATTGCTCAAAAGACACATCTCATCTCCGCTTCACTTGTAAAATTTGTGGTAAAGGACTCAGGTGTTAGGTAATATAATAATAATATATTATTATTATAACACGACATTTGTATAGCGCTATTTTGTTTTATTTCTAGTGACCGACCGAAGGTTCGGTTTCGGTTTCGTCAAGGTTCGGTAAAAAAATCTAGTTTCGGCATCAGTTTCGGTTTCGGCAGAAAATCTGCCGAACCTTCGGCCGCACCGAAACTCTGCATTTGTGAATTATCGCGTGCCGTTTGACTGACTTCCGGTGAGTTCGTGGCTCGTGTGTCATCCACCATCATCAACTGAGTTCGCTGGCCGGTCCGGCGTGCTTGTATTGTGAGTTTATGTAATCACAAACTTCAATTATTTTTATTTATTTCATTCTATATTTAATTTTATTTAACAAGTGTAAATAAAAATTAAAATCTAATCTCCTTCAACGGAAGCGATCTTCTGAATAGTCCCTCCTTTGATGTGCTTGGTGTAAGGCCCTCCGTTCATGGAGATACTTACAATCTTCGTAATTGTGACGAAACCACAAGTACCCTGTTGATATACATACTACTTTTTAATGCTAGTCTCCGTACACGGCGCTATCCGAAATATACTATATAGTCACATGAGAACGGGTCGTTTCTATGACTCATTCTTGAGTTCAACAGCTCGGCTGTGGAACCCGGCCTCTATGTTTCCTCCCTCCTTCCTCTCCCCAAAAAGACCCTCCATACAGCATCTTCAAAGATGACATACGCCCTGAGGGAAATTATTTTTCTCTGGGTCTCTCATGTGGAGTTAATGTAAAAAAATGTTGTGATTGTAAACGCAATTAAAATTATAGTACTCAATTTATGAGGTCCTTACTTTATAGTGAATAAAAGTGTAAAAAATAAGCCGAATTTCAGTAAACAATAGATTTTTAACATGTCTAAAAAAGTTTCGGTTTCGGTTTCGGCCGAAACTGAGAAAGATATCGAATATTCGGTTTCGTTTTCGGTAGAAAATCCTGTTTCGGTCGGACACTAGTTATTTCACTTCAAGTGCGCTCTACTGTAATTAACTTAAAAATAGTTTAGTATTCAGTCAAATTATTCCTATAGTGCTTGATCTAATACTATGACACAAAAATGTACAATACAAAGCAATGACAAGCATTACATAATATGATACAAATATGATAGAAAATGTACAATAACAGTGCTATTATAGCACAGGACGTGTTGCCAACTCTAAATATTAACACACATAACATATAGCTCTGGATTCTAGCGTTTTTAGTCTACGTATTATCTATGTCAGTTTATTTTTCATTATCATTATTAAGATCGCTAAATGTATTTGAAAATGTATTTTGAAGCCATAAGTATTTGAAATACAAATTACAAAATACCTCAGCCCCATGTAATTGAAATACCAATTACAAAATACATTTTTAGGAAGTAATTGAAATACAAATACAAAATACGTATTTGTATTTCAAATACGTATTTCAAATACTGCCCAGCCCTGGATATAACAAAACAATTAATGGTGGGATATTCCTCTTTTATAGATCTACAAAAAAGTCCGCGAAGGCATATATCTATCTTTTACGGATAGCTTACTATACACATTATATCTAAAATGCAATTGATAAGAATAATAAGATAAGAAGATAGAATGCGTATAGTAAAAGATAGATATATGCCATCGCGGACTTTTTTGTAGATCTATAAAAGAGGAATATCCCACCAAGCGTTGTTTTGTTATATCCCAAAAGGATTAGGCAGCGTTTTCGATGAAAGCTACCAGGCGGCTGGAATTTTTCCGACACTTCTAACAATTATCGTTATGTTTCAAACAATTTACACAAATCCTTGACAAATTACATACGTAAACCTTCCTCACGAAACACTCTATCTATTGGTGAAAACCGCATGAAAATCCGTTCAGTAGTTTTCGAGTTTATCGCGAACAGACAGACAGACAGACAGACAGACAGACAGACAGAAAGACGGCGCGGGGGACTTTACTTTATAATATGTAGAGATAAAAAAGGTTTAAAAATAGCCCACCTTAAGTTTTTTTCTAATTAAAATTACGATAACGAAAAAGATAAAAGCACTTACATATTTTATTAGACAATTAAATCTAAATGGATTTATTGTGTTGTGTGTATCATACGTGTGAGTTGACATGTTTGTAAATAATAATGTTTAAAATGTTAGATATATCGCTTGCTGAGGTTTGATTTGTACTCCTGTATTTTTGAGTTTCTTTAAGCAGTAAATACAAAAAAGGATGTGTTAGTTCGTTCAAAATTCAATAAAAAATGTTGGTCTTTTACCTATAGATAGATTTACCTACACATTTTTTTTAAATATTTATTACAGTCAGTTTGAAATAAAGGAAACAAATATATAATTTTTTTAAACTTCAAAACTTTTTATTTTTATTTTCAACTTTATAAAACCTTAAATTGTAATATTTAATTACATGAAGACAATATTAGCGAAACTTCAACCCAAGGCTTCAGGCCCAACTTCATAGTACAAAAAAAAGTGCAAAAATCACTTACTTCGCAATTTTTGCAATAAAATAAAAGCACTTAGAAAAAAAACCAACAACGCTAAAGGCTTTGTACCAGTTCACATAAGGAAAAAGGTTGAAGCAAACGTTTTACGTATGAGAAAAGCTATAGTTTGAGCAGTAAATTACAGAAAAGAGCAAGAAAACACGGCACAAAGTGATAAAGTAAAAAATCTGAAAATGGACAAAAAAATGCCGCAAACCATGTTTTTGGTGATCATACAAAATGTTCGTCATACTATTGCAAGTCGGAGAAGTATACTAATGATCCAAATTTAGTAAGCGATCTTCAAGATTGTGGAACAGGACTGATATTCAACAATTATTGTCGTCTCTAATAGCAAATGCAGAAAGTCTTATTATTAACGTGACAAATAACACTGTGGAGCAATTCAACAACGTTATAGCCAAATTTATAGGCGGAAAAAGAGCAAATTTTACAAAAATGGGATAACTTCAGCAGTTGAGCTTCTTGAGCAGTAACTTCGTGGAATAGTGAAATGACAACCCATTCACGAATACAAAAAAAATCCAAGGCCACAGTCCTGGCAACTACACGAAGCATTTTATTGAAAGAAAACGACGTTCGAAGGAGACAATACAGAGGTGTCGAAAAATAAAACTAAGGTATTACGAAAACACGACAGAAAAGAGAAAAAAAGTTGCAGGGCCTGATGAAAATTATGGTCAATTGGAATTAGATCCAGATATGCCAGCTGAATTATTTGAAACGATAAAGAGGAATTTTTCAAAGAATTATCTCCATCGAATAAGGATGAACTCGAAAGGAATACGGTGGGCCAAAGCAATAATAATTTGTGGACAATTGAAAGGCGTAAGCGGCTTACAGCTTCTAACTTTGGACAAAAATATGTAAGCTACGGCCAAAAACTTCAGTTGCGAGAGTATTAAACTCGCTACTGTACTCGCCATTTAAAGGAAATATGGCCACAAATTATGGGAAAGAAAATGAAAACCAAGCAATTGAGCAATTTACAAAAGAAACAAAATTAGAGGTATTCGCCTGTGGACTATTTATCGATGAAAACAAAAACTTTTTAGCGGCAAGTCCGGATGGCCTTTTTGGCAAGGATTCTATAATTGAAGTGAAATGCCCATATAGTATAGTAAATATGTCACCAGAAGAAGGATTTGAACAAAAAAAATTGATAACTGTAAAATTGAAGACAATGCTTCAACATTAAAACGGAATCACAATTACTTCTACCAAGTACAAGGCCAGTTACACATTACTCGTCGTAAATACTGTTATTTTGTCGTGTGGAGTCCTAAAGGTTTGCCGTATGAAAAAATTGAAAGGGACGATTCAATCTGGCAAAAAATTGAACCACTGTTAGAAAAACTTCTACCACCAATGCCTTTTACCAGAAACAATTGACGGTCGCATATCAAGAAATTTACCGGCGAGAGAAAGATCTAAATCATAAATTGTTTAAAATTCATTGTATAGTGGTAAAAAATTTTGTACAATAAAGTGTTTACAAACAAAAAATTTCAATTAATCACTGAAGGCAATGTAAGCGACTCTCAACTAAAAATTTGAAACAGATTTTTTTTAAAAACATAAACCTCACATTGGAGGCACCGAGGAAAAATAATCGCTCAGGGACTTTGTTGGAGAAGTTGTTGGACATCATTGGAGAAGCTGTGTGGAGGGTATTTTTAGGATAAGGAAGGAAAGGAAGTTTTGGGTAGGGAAAAGGTAGGTAAAAGTATGAAATGATGGTGGAGAGTCCAGCTGTAGAGATCAAAAGATCTTCCTCTTCCAGTTTCTCCCAATCCGGCCCGCCACGCAGTAAGTGGACAAAATTATCCGCCACCAAAACCCATGCAGACCTCATCCGTGAACCCGGGAACCCAGGCTCTGTCACCAAACATAGAGGACCACTTGCGGTGACCAAGTGGCGGGGGTGTTGGTTATCCAATAAATGGTTCCCGGGGCGATGGTACCTAAAACGCCTCCCAAATTGAAAATTTATTATAGTACTTGACATAAAAAAATTTAATTTTGCACAATTTTAGTATGAAAGCTCGGTCAGTATTGGTATACCGCGATGAGTCACTAAACAGAAAAAAAACGAATAAAAAATATCGATTACTCGGGCAAGGACAACACTAGTCTACCGATAAAATTCTTTACATCACTACTTCGCATTATATGTATGTATTTGTCAAAACCCACGTTCCCCGGCCCCCCTCAGGAGAAATGAGCGAAAGGGACACCTGCACGTCGGGCCGAAAATACCTAAATAAAATCTTCGAAATCGATGTTTTGTATTCCCCATTTTTCTTCTCCAAAACTGGACGGATTTAAAATTTTTTTTTCACTAACTGTATTAAAAGAAAATATTCTATGTCGGTACGTTTTGCTTTTTTTTCAAAATACATTGTTTAGTTTGTATACTGAACGTTTTTTGACGGCGTTTAAATTAGGCAATTTTATTCATTTTTGGAAGGTCGTAACTTCTATGAGAAGTAAATTATCAAAAAAAACAAAACGTACCGACACGCTAGTGGTCAATATCTATATTATGTAAAAAAAAATTTAGCTCTAGGGTCAAAATCCAGAGAGATAAACGGGGAATACGTTTGTATAGAAAAGCGCAGCTAGTATTTCCTCTTAAACTACATGTCATGTCACGCATAGTTTGGTACAAATGTATGAGGTGGTGAGGCGTGAAGTGTTTGTATATTCTATGACATTTTTGTATTAGAACCGTGAGGTGGTGATAGGGTAAGCCAATTCATATATTGTGAATACCGCAGAAGCGTCCCAAATGCTCCGAAATTTTTATTTTTTTATTCTTAATTATTGTGAATACCGCACAAGAGTACCAACTGCTCCAAAAAATTTTTTTTTAAATATTTTTTTTTTGTAAATTATTGTTATGTGAATACACATAACAATAATTTATGAACACAAGAGTCCCAACTGCTCGAAAAAAAAATTTTTTTTTTTAAATTTTTTATTGTAAATTATTGTTATGTGAATACACAAAACAATAATTTATGAGCACAAGAGTCCCAACTGCTCCAAAAAATTTTTTTTCTGAATTTTTTTTATTGTAAATTATTGTTATGTGAATACACAAACGTCATCAATGAATACACAAATCAATAATTTATGAGCACAAGAGTTCCAACTGCTCCAAAAAAAATTTTTTTTTTATATTATTTTTTATTGTAAATTATTGTTATGTGAATACACAAAACAATCATTTATTAGCACAAGAGTCCCAAGAGCTCCAAAAAAAATTTTTTTTGAAATATTTTTTTATTGTAAATTATTGTTATGTGAATACACATAACAATAATTTATCAGCACAAGAGTCCCAACTACTTATTTTTTTATTTTTATTCTAAATATTTTTTATTGTCAATTATGTATTGATAAGTGAATACCGCACAACAGGACCAACTGCTCCAAAAAAAATTTTTTTTAATATATTTTTATTTAAAAATTATTGTTATATGTTATGTAAATACCGCACAAGACTCCCAACAGCTCTCAAGGGAGGGAGGATGAGGCAGTGTTGAGATGAGGTGGAGGGTTTTGCTGAGGAGGGGGAGGGATAAGAGGGGTGTGCAGGGGGGGGGGGGGGGGGTGATCAGAGGGGGGTGCAGGGAGGGGACCAGAGGTGGTGAAGGGGGGGAGGGGGCAGGCCTTTTTTAAATCCATTTTTCGTATTACAAAAATAATAGAGATACGGGAGGCGGGTATGTGTACCGCCACCCCGGTATTTATTAGAAAACCGGTATTTATTAGAAAACACCTCTGAACCAACAAAATCAAGCTGAAGGAAAAAAACTATTTTGTAACACCTCACCTCAAATGAGGTGGGACACCTCAACACCTCATTTCAATATTTGAGTACCTCATACAAACTCATCCTGATATCGTGTCCTACCCAACACTACAGTGATAGGCTATTTTACAACCTACGTAGCTACCGAGATTCTGAATAAGAAACTTTTTCGCATTTTTTTGTGAAACTTCACCTATAGGTCTCTTTGCATAGATAGAAAACAACTTAAAACTGTATTTGAAATATTGCGGATGTATAGGATATACATGGTGTAACAGCACGTACCCGAAGGACTTTAACCAGTATTTCTAAACATATTTGGAGTATAAAAAGTAGACGTCATTTTACTGTCTGATGATAATTTTTTTGAAGTAAAACTTCTTTACGCACGCTTGACTTGGGGAGAAAGCTGGTGAATGCGTGACGTGAGCGTTACGAAAAACAAGGCGAACGGTAGTTGAGAGGGAGATATAAGTTAGTAAAGATAGAAAGAGAGAGAGTTACGTTTCATATATTACTGTAGGGGTAAGAGAGAGAGAGGTGCGAGCACACATTTTCTTTCTCTCATAGCCAGTTACGTTACACAGTGCAGGTCCATAGTCTATATCACACTGTAGGAGCAAGAGAGAGCAGTGCGCGCGCACATTTTCTATCTCTCTTCCTATCATATAGATGAAGCTAAAGAAGTTTTACTTTAGTCGTGTGGTCTAAAGCACACTCTTTTTTTTACTCGCATGTTGCTCTGGGATCCGAAACAACATCAGAACAAAAAGAAGCGACCTAGAAGGCAATTACGGAAACCATGAAGATAGAAACTGTATAAGATTTTATTTGAAAATACGAACGCCTCGCAATGCGTATATAATAATAAAAAAATGAAGGAGAAAACTCCAACATCGTCTTTTCTAATAATATAATAAAACAAACATAAAACTTATTTGTGACTGTAACCGGTTTCAGCCTGTTTTCAGGCCATCTTCAGGGTCACAAACAAATTAAGTGGAAATAAGTTTTATATTATTACTAGCAGACCCGGCCACACGTTGCTGTAGCTAACGAAACATTTATAACCAACGCCATCTGTTAAATCAAATCCACACCGCCCGTTTGTCAGCCCGCTGCCCGCAGTCCGCTGCCTGCTGCCCGCTGCCGCTTGGCCAGATATATTATGTATGGGAGGAATGCAGAACCTGCCAATGTCTGGAAATTAAATAAAAAGGCACTTTCTAGATGAGAAAAGCGTAGAGAAGCTGAATAAAACAAAAATTAAGGCGCGCTCGGCAAAATTGAGGGAGATACAGCCGTTCAAAGTAGGTATAAATAAAATTTCACTTCGCGAACCGATACTGCCAGTCCGCCCGCCATTTTAAAAGACGTATAAATCTGTAAACTACATACTACCTTAAAGTTGGTAGCACTCGTAATCGTCCTAAAGAAAGTGCCCTTTTATAACGCAAGGCAAGAAACACATCCCAGTTTTCAAGTAGTTCAGCGGCTACGCTAGGTTTGTGTAACATGGTTTGTGATTCTGGCGTACTATTAATTCTGTTTTTCATTATTACGCGCCTTATCATTTATCCCACGAAGTCGGCTACAATCGTATCTAGGTTTGTACATATTAGGTCTGGGATACCAACATAAACAGTGAAAAAATGGCGAACGGACTGTCATAATATCAGTTCGCGAAGTGAAATTTTAAATACATTGAACGGCTGTATCTCCCTTAATTTTGCCGAGCGCGCCTTATTTTATTTTTTATTCATCTTCTCCACACTTTTATCATCTAAAAAGTGCCTTTTTATTAAATTCCCAGACATTGGCAGGATCTGCATTTCACCCTTATGTATTTCAACCAATTTACTCAAAACCTTCACAAATTATATACCTAAAAACCTTCCTCATAAATCACTAAATCTATTGGTGAAAACCGCATGAAAATCAGTTGCGTAGTTTAAAAGATCTAAGCGCACAAACAGCGTGAGCGATTTCATTTTAAACTATGTAAAGACAGCGAAATTCCACCACGAGTTGTCAGTATATAAAATAGAAATATTAAGTTGTCTTCATTATGTACGTCGCTATTTGTGTAGGTACTACAACATTGTGCATTGCAGAAACAAGCTTTGTTGTTTGTTGCCGTGTTACTGAAGGTTGCACGACACTAAATTTACACAATTTACACCAAATTTTTGGTGTCATGCAATTATTTGGAAATGCTTGCTACTTTTACTATTTTTGTTTATACATTGTACCTACATATGAAATTGGCGTTTTGTATGGGAGGAACATAAAGTCGATTTTTTTTAAATATAATATATTTATTTAATCAAAGTATGTACCATTGCTATCTACGCACTTTTGCCATCTCATAGGTAGTTCATCGATACCTTTACTAAAAAAACCATTCGGACGGGGATCAATAAAATCTTTGAAGGCGGTTTTAACTGCCCCATCTGAGTTGAATTTTTTCCCTTGCAAGAAGTTATCCAAATTTCGAAAAAAATGGTAATCTGTTGGGGCAAGGTCCGGAGAGTACGGTGTATGTCTTAGACATTCCAATTGAAGTTCATCTAATTTGGTAGCCGTCTGTTGTGCAGTGTGTGGTCTAGCGTTCTAAAGCGCGTTTCTTGATTTGCTTCACTCAATTCGTGAGGTACCCACCTTTCAAGCTTTTTCACCTTCCCAATTTGCTTCAAGTGGATTAAAACAGTTTTATCACTAACACCGCAGCCTGCAGCTAACTCGGACGTGGTTTGCGATGGATCCGCTTCCACAATAGTCTTCATTTCTTCATTATCAACTTTGGTCTCCGGCCGTCCGGGCTTGTTCTGCAGGTCGAAATTTCCAGAACGAAATAGTTGGAACCATAAACGCACTGTGTGTTTTCTTTTGCGGCACCGTCGCCATACACATCATTAATCCTTCAAGCCGTTTCTGCAGCACTGTTGCCACGGTGGAACTCGTACTCGTAAATAACGCGATATTTCAAGTTTTCCATTTTGTAAACTAAGTGACACAAAGAAAAAAAAAATTAAGGAAAAACAAATGAATTATAATTTTTGAAACACAAATACATGAGTAAATAGCTGTATAAATTTGAATTTGGAATTCCTAACCAAAGAGAAGATATTTGAGATCAAAGTTGCCAGTACGGCAAAACGCCAATTTCATATGTAAGGACCTAATATATAACGGTTGCGTAATGTAAATTCGGCTTAAATTAAACACCCAATGTCAGAAATGATATTTTTTACAGTTTGCTGTGGTTGAATTTCTCGCAGAATAAATAATATAAACCATTTTGTATTGACTTTATGACACAATTCCAATCCTTTTATCAACCACAACGCGTAAATAATATTTACTTGCAGCTTTTCTAATCTTGTTTTGCGGGAAATCGAGGCAATGCGATAAAGCTAAAAGGAATGCACTTCTATAACTTCAAGTGTGTTTTACCTAAATAAACAAAAATAATTCTTATTAAAAAAAAAATGAACAGTGGCCCACTGTGAACTGATTCAGAGAGTATCTACGACTCTGGTAGAATGATGTGAACATTTGGTTTATTTAAATGACATTGATTAGTCTGATATGTTGCTGACAGTTAACAGTTCTCTTCAAGGGTAACAAATTGGATCGAGTTCGCAGAGTGCGTATTCAAATAACGTGTTGGCCACATGTTAAGATGATTGCGGGACTGTTAGGCAATCTGCTGGATGCTGGGGCCATCACTCCTAGGTGGTGGTCATCTTGTCAGAATAACTGTTTTGTGCAGCATAAAAAAACATCATCGAACGGTGAGCATTGGCATCAGGATTCTGCACAGGGTTGTCTTATATGTTTCATAAATAGTCTACGATCAGTTCTCATATTGCTCGTTTACGAGATATGCCGAAAGTAACCGAAGTCAGGTGTACTATGTCTTTATAAAGCGGGAGCCTGTGAGACAAAACCTAGCTATCAGTACGGATGTCAGTCCCTCAAGCTAAGATCTATTTCTAAATGAAGAAACGTTAATAAACAATCACTGTGATCGTAAGAATCTAAAGTCTTTTAATAAGCACATAATAATACTGAAGAATACTGGGCCCACTACACTAATACATAAGAATATGTCTGGAGAGGACATTCAGAATTTTCAACTCGAAATTTCCATAAAAAATATCCAATAAAATGTCAAAAATTATGACAAGATTCCACAATTTTAATTTGTCAATAAAGTCAGGCGTTAGTTAATTAATTACTCTATACCTAATCGCATGTTTTTTGAGTTTAATAAATCTTTAACACCATACGAGTTAAAAATGTAATCATTTTATAAACTATGTGTAATAATTTTATCATATCTGTGTGATTATGGAGTTCACTGGACTAAGTCCACTATTTCTAAAGCTAACCAAATTATAACACATGATTTTGTTAAAATAACCAATATTCTGAATCAGTTGCGCCTTTATCCAAATTGAATTTAATTTGGACCAACGCTTATTAAAAATAACGGCGATAACATAATAATATGTAACAGCAACAGAAGCTTTCACACAAAGAACTAATTGAATTGAGCTTAGTTTTGCAACCCAGCTACAAAGTAAAATACATTATAATGATTGCAAACGTCTGCTTTATCCAATAACTAATGAGTTGCCAGCACTTACTGCCTGAGAGCTATTTGGTAGCCTGTAATAATATTAGATAGAACACACATAAGCTAACGATGATGTAATAGCCTTTTTACTGAACGCTTTTTGCCAACTAACGGTTTCCATACAATATTTACACATCGCACAAGAGGCTTAGAAACATGAAAACGTCGTTAAAGACCCATAAATCTTTTAAATTTGTAGATGTTAATGCTTGCGCAACAATATAATGCACACGAGTAACCCCAATTTATTTGCTTTGTAAGCAAAGAAAACGTACTTGTGAATGAAAAAAAACGTCAACAAAAACTAAATTGATGCAATGCGACATTTTTCGCGAATTCAACAATTTCGTGATTTTGGTATCGTTCAAAATAATACCCAGAACTATTTTAGATTCTGTATTGAAATTTTTTGAGTAGAGCACATCAGGTGTGTTGAAGCACATCTTTGCCTAATTTAGGTGTGTTAAAGACTCTTCCTCAAGCGTCCTCGACTTCTTCTAGCATTCACATTTGCGTCATAATATATATTCTCATTACTTCGATCATTTGCTCTACATGCCCAAACCATCTGATGGCACCTTTCTTAATCTTACTCATTACGCTTACATCCGCCTTGCATTTTTTGCGGATCTCCACATTTCTTACGCGATCATACATGGTTTTACTATACATACGCCTACTTTCAGTCTACTTTTATCCTTCCTCTGCCAGTTTCAAGATCTCACCTCTTCTAAATCTGAACTCGACTCCGAACATCCATATAATTATCAAATCGACCCATTTTAATTTACTTTCCCGCTCTACATAATTTGAAATGGTGTCCTAGAAGGGTACAACCCTTGAAGGGTAAAAGCCAAAAACATTAAAAAAAACACAGTCTGATTTCCAACTTGCGAATCGTTTTTCAAGAAGAAATTTGATTCTCAAATTCTAATCTGTAAATATTTCGTCCAGACCTATGAAGCTGGACAAAATAAAATGCCTTTTTTGCGTAATAATTCGAGGACGGAGTTCGTAGTTTATCATAGAACATAATATGAAGTCTTATTAATTAATTCCTGCAAAAAGACATTTTCGAACGCAGCAATTACCAAGAATAAAAATAAACAAATCCAAGCCTTCCGGGTATAGAGTCTTTCTATAAACGACATTTAGACGAAACATAAACACGCTTACTCAAGAATAATTTATTGATGGTGTACGGCACGCGAATGCTGCGTTTGATGACAAGATCAGAGATGCCGATCTGGCGATTATGCCCGCCATGTTAAATGCACCAATTTAGTTCAAAGCTCCCAGTAACGTTGCCTAATGGCTCGGTGGTTAATGAATGGTCCATAGACCATCTTTGATGCCTATCGATTCATCTTTTGGCGCCTTGCCACTCAGATGGATGCATTCCAACACGAAAATTGCATTCCCTAATGTATATTTTGCATTGTAGGTATATAAGCGTAATGCTGACGGATGTAAAGCAACGAAAGATGCTGTTCATTTGCAAATTGTGTTTTTTTTAAAGGGGATTTATTTTTTTCTGAAATTCCTTGCGGTTTTCACGTCGCTCAACCACCGGTGCTTGAACATGAAGGTCTGTATCTAGTTATCTGAAACCGAAAAAGGTTCTGGCTGCTTTTATAAAATGCGACCGTATTGTCGGTTTCCTGATCTCCCTCCCCAGTTCCATAAGGCCAGATATACTGTGTTTATCTCCACATCATCCTGAATATTCCTCCCCACATCTAAGTATGGCCTCCCAACACTCCTTGGCTTATTATACAGAAGCCACTTTGGTGGTCGGCCATCCATCCATTTTCTGCCCGGCGGAGCTGTCCCAGTTTTATTAATCTGGTTATCAATGGTATCATTCTCCAAGAATCGAATAGTATAGTTACTTGATAGTTCGCGTTAAATAGTTGGGTATATAGCTGCTAAAATGGTACCTATATTGGATTATTGGTTGAAAACATATAAGATAGATACCAAATGCAACCCTCTTGGAATTAAAAAATATATTTTTTGTTTTGCTTCATGCAGTAGGCACAATTATAATATGTTGCATTGGAAAACCAAACGCATAAAAAAGCGTTACCAAAGAAAGGCTATCTAAGTATCTACTTAAAAAAGGTAAAATCCGGTAGACAAGTGATGAAACTAATTTTAATTAATAAACTGAAAACGAACGGCCGTGGGAAGGCCAGCGTTATTTATATGTTTCGACGTTTTAATCATGCTAATGTGGTTATTGGCATCGAATGTGATAAGATTATAGAATTAGACTTGTTTTCTCCGGTCACTGGAGAAAGTGATGACATAATAAGACTTATGCGAACACGTTCCTGCTGCCAATTGCATCGCTAGCCTTTGACCGCATATGGGCATAATCGCACTCCAGTCACCAGTCACCAGTCATCGTATATCTTATTATTATTAGTGTTGCGAGTTTTCCTCATATCAACCGCTGCAACCAGACGAGAGCAACCTCAACTTATGTACTTATGTGTTAAGTGTGATGGAATCACTTAATTTTATAACTCTGCCATAGTTTCACGTGACTGTAAAAGGGTTAAATAAGGTTTTATGTATGTTTACTCCAGGAGTGTTCACATACATACTTATTTTTTTAATGTCTCAATTAAATGTAATGGAAAAATCTAACCTTTCTCAAATCTCTAAAGAATAGCAACACTTTCATACGAGTAACAAAAGTTACCGGAAAATTTAGTTGATGGGAAACATTAGCAATGAAAACATTATTGTTCTCGATGCAGTGTCGTCAATGTATGAAAGCTTTTATAGGAGATGTCATTCTCTGCGGGATCTTAAAAGTTGCGTAAGAATATGCGTAAATTTGAAACTAATTTTCGTTGCAACGTAACTTATTGCCCTTTCTAAAAGGATTGAATATGGGACAACCGGACTAATGTTGCGAAAAATTATGAAATAATGACGAATTTTAAGAATTGTTTGTCCAATATCATTCCTACTTATGTAAGTATGTGGAGGCTTTTAAAACATACCATTACCACAGAGTTGGAACGATGATCTCTAAAGACGCGGAAGGCTAAATGACAGACCTTGAATCAAAACAGGTAGTACATGACAGACGGGAAGGAGGTCTATAAATAATCTTTTATATTGAAATTCAAAATTTACATTCTGGAAAAGGATATAAGTCATCGTACTCATTATAATAAGACTGTTAAAAAGTAGTTGTAGTTGCAAAAATTCAAGGCCTCAAACAATGTTGTCCAATATGACTGACCTCAAGTAGTTTTTGGTCTCAATCTCCTGGGAGATCGTCACGAACAGAGTCCAGGGCCTTGGGCAGTATTCTGATTATTCTGAGTTCATTCTGTGTCTGGTTTCACATAAAGTTGTGATACACCGTATATCATGTTATGTAGTAGTAAAAAAATCAGAAGTTGGTGAAACACATCTTCCAGTTCAACGGTTCTGGCAGAAGGCCTATCTCATGAAAACAGAACAAACCTTTGGTAATTGGTAAATACTTCTGCGCTAGCAAATCATCAATTTGAAATGCACTTTAGATAACAGAAACAAAAGAAGAAATGGCATATAGGGCTGTCTACTGTCGTCGAGCTACGACCAAACTGCACAGGGATTAACAGACACAACACTATCAAAACGGCGGAGACTACGAAAGTTTGCGTTTGGTGTGAAGGTAGAAGCAAAGGCGGGGCACCGATGTGCATAGATGCGATTTGTAGTAGTAGTAGTATATGGGTAAACGGTAAACGATGATGGCGACATTTTAGTGAGCGTGGTTTCATATTAACAATGATTCTTGACCAATCTCCCAAGGTTTTTGGCTTTTACCGTTGTGACGCGTCGCGTCGCGTCTACATTAACCCTTTGAGGAGTATTGCCGGCAGCACTCGGATGATCCAAATAGAGTATTGTCGCATACGTGCGGCAGCACGACTTTATTTATTTTTTTCTATGCCGTGTTTGTAATTTCGATTAAATTATGATTTATAGATAATACAAATATGTTTGTCAAACATTTTTACATGTTTTTACCAAAATTGTTACGTATTTCACGTAACAGATTACGTAATCCAGTGGCTCTCAACATTTTACAAATAAAAAGTTTTCAAAATTTTAAATTAATTTATTTATATAGAAAGAAATGTACAATAATAAAGGGATAATTCTAAAAATAAAAAAGTGTACTAATCCAGTGGCTCTCAACATTTTACAAATAAAAAGTTTTCAAAAATTTTAATTAATTTATTTATATAGAAAGAAATGTACAATAATAAAGAGATAATACTAAAAATAAAAAAAGTGGACTTATCCAGTGGCTCTCAAACAATTTACAAAAAGTTTTTTCATTTTTTTTTTTTTGTTTATAAAAAAGAAAATAAAATAAAGCGCAGTCGTCAAGCAATTTTGTTCAGTTCCAGGAGTCAATTCCAGTTCGCTTTCAGGAATCCATCGTGCCCGGGGCATACGGCGTAGCAACAGTAGGGTGCTACCGTAGGTAGGACACGTAGGAGATGTTTTGTGTGCAGTAATTCCAAAATTCGTCCAGTACAAAGGAAGGACACAAAATTTATGTGTGTTGGATGTAATGATCCATTATGTATGTATCCGTGTTTTGAGGAATACCACACGAAAAGAATATTTTAGCTAGTAATTTAAATCTAACATTATTCACATGTTGACAACCACTGAATTTATACCTTATTTTTATTTTTAGTATTATGTTTTTATTACTGTACATTTCTGTTTTTATAAATATTTTCATTAAAAAAAAAAAAAAAAACTATTTGTAAAATGTTGAGAACCACTGAATAGGTCCACTTTTTATTTTTAGTATTATCCCTTTATTACATATTATATTTCTTTTTATATAAGTAAATAAATAAAATTAAAAATTGGAAAACTTTTTATTTGTAAAATGTTGAGAACCACTGAGTTGATACTTTATTTTTATTTTTAGTATTATGTTTTTATTACTGTACATTTCTGTTCTTATACATATTTTTATTATTTGTTCTTGAAAAAACTATTTGTAAAATGTTGAGAACCACTGAATATATCCACTTTTTTTATTTTTAGTATTATCTCTTTATTACATTGTATATTTCTTTTTATGTAAGCAAATAAAAAAAATTAAAATTTGAAAACTTTTTAATTGTAAAATGTTGAGAACCACTGAATTCATAATTTATTTTTATTTTTAGTATCATGTTTTATGACTTTTTATTAGATACTGTACATTTCATATTTTATAAAAAAAATTTTTTCGCAAAACTACTTGTAAAATGTTGAGAACCACTGAATTTGTCAAACTAAATTTACGTAATGCTTACTTATTCAATAAGAAAAGGTTATATATAGTAATAAAAAAGCTCCGAAATTAACTTGTGTAGTAAAACAAGGTAAGAAGATAATTAATTAAATCGATTAAAAAATTAAGAAAAACTTGAAAAATAACTCACTCCCACGATGTAGATGACAAAAAAATAACTCACTAATCAAAGGGTTAATATTTTAGATTAAATGATTATTAAAAAACATGCTCTTATCTTCTTTACCAGAACAAAACATGTTTGCAACTATTTCTTTAAAAAATAATAGATTTTTGGCTTTCTTGTAAAAAATCCAACAAAAAGCTAAAATTTCACCTGTTCGACAGATGTTTCTCTAGCTGTAATCCACGTTGAATGTGGGTAATTGAATTATTTCTAGGTTGAAGCACTTCCGAAACGTTGTAATTGTTTCATTTAATCGTTTTTTTTACAATAATCATTTATTAACTGTTTTATTGTGTACAATAATTGAAAATCATTGTGAAGAAAATTTCAAAAAATGTAATTTACGATCTCCGTGGGAGAGCGATAAGCTTCTTGGATGCGATATAATAATATAGTATAGATAATTTTATCTCATTCTGCAGAAAAATACCCTCTAAGAATCGAAAAGTTACTTAAAGTGACTTGATCCGAAGAGACAGGTCTTTCCCAACCTCCCTCTTCGTCATCTTTTTCCGACCTCCACTACATTCACCCTAGCAACATTGCCACACAGTAATTCCATAGTTCGAATGGCTCCGAATACTTTGCTCAGCGGTTTCACATCACAAAAGCAAATCGAAATGGCCTTAGCGACGTTTAGTGGCTTGATCTGAATACCTACCTAGGTACTTTCCAACCTTCCTCTCCCTCCACTTTCTTCAATCTAGCGGCATTCCCCAAATGCGAATGACTGATTCCGGAAACTTTGCGACACTTGCGCAAACACAAAAAGAATTGCGCCATTTTTTCAACCATCCGGGAGTCCATTACGTAAACAAAGGTGAGTCACCAATTTAAACCACAAATTAAAGGCATTATCTCCTGAAATAATCTAAATTGTGTCCCATTACACCGTTTTCGTTTTAGCTATTATACATTTTCAGCTATTCGTGAAATTCGGAAGGTCTGGGAATTTCGTTTGGCCGATAAAACGGTGGCTGACTCAGAACAAACTCGGCATAAACTCGAGAACAATAAAAACATAAAAGGGGGTGGGAGAGAAGTAGAGATAACGCGGTAATCAAGCGAAATAGAGATAAATACCTTGCTTGCTTACTAGATAAATCTATTATTAGGTGAATGTTCGTTTACTTTGATATCCGTGAAGACTCCATTAAGAATACCCTGCTTCTAAAGAAAATGATGTTGCGAAATTGTGAACACTCAACAGAAAAAAAGCCATTTAATTATAAATCATCAGTAGGTATCTAACAGCCATTTCCTTAGATTAAATTTGACTTTAACAGTAAAAACGTTTTTATTTTTAATTGTCATTGGTAGTTTATTAAATGTTTTTGGTACCATATAGTCTAGGGTTCGTTCACCGTATTTATTGGTACATTTCTACGGTACATTGATATTTACTTTATTGGCATACTGATATTATTTGTCAAGCAAAGTCGTATGTCATGAGTCGCGATGAATCTAAACAATTAATTTAAATCGTGACGAAGCTAACAGATAAAATTCGGAAGAAACTTGCCGATCAGGTCCGGTATTAAATTCTAGTAGAACTTGATCTAGTTATATCGACTTGTGTTATTTAGATTATCTTTGACAGTGAAAGTCTACCGTCTATCAATGATTTACTGTTCGCCAATCTTAGATTTATATTATTGTATTTGATCGCAGCTTCGGCATTAGTAGATCACGGCCCTATTTTTAAAATCTAGCCATTCTTTTATTGTTATAATTTTTACGGTAACTTTTTTATTTAGGATGAAATATCTAGTCTGGAATTTCATGCTTTCTCCGATAATGGATGACCTCCAATTAACACGGGTCTCTATTAGCCAAGGAGTGACACACAAAACATTGCAGTAGAGTTTGACGAAGAGATAGATTTGGATCATTTAGAAAAATTTAGATCGATCGATGACTTGTCAATCAATCTAAATCTCTGCATAGCTGTAAATTTAACGCAGAAAGTGTTGGTCTAATTCTAAGACAGAGTTTCTCAAACCTATTGGCTCACCGTCCCCTATTCAAATTGTTTTTCTTTAGCGCCCCATTGATTTCATTTCGACCGAAAACCAAATACGATTACGGGGTATGATTAGGCGATTACGGCGCGGCGTGTCATGACATATTCTGTTCTTGGCAAGAGACTTGCGTCTGTGAACCTTCTTTTGCTTGAGATCCAACATTTATTACCTAATGCCGTTGATAATTTGTAAAACTTCTTAAAACTGAACATATGAAGTCCCATTATGCAAAAATAATCTGTGCGAAGTGAATTTTTTAAACCTGCCGCGTCTTGAAAATCGTTTTATTTCCTTAGTGTGTTTCTTTTAACTTAGACTTTCTGTATGTGTATGCTGAAATAATTAACGGTTCATAACTGGAAGGCATAAAAAACACATTTTTTTAAAAGCTTAATTTAAAAGTGATTACAGGCCTGTTCACGCGTCGGATTTTAAAGTGTCACATGATCAAGCCAGTGCCATCGAGCGAGTTTTTAAATCGCGGCGATTGTTGTTGACAATCGTTGTTACTGCTGATTTGTGTGTTGTTTTATTAGCAAGCATATTAAATAAACAGAGTGATTCTTCTTCTTTTCGTGTCCTGTCCGTTCGACGGACGTTGGCTATCATGTTGGTTATGCGGACTTTTTTTACTGCGGTCCGGAAAAGCTCTACAGTAGACTGGCTAAATCACTGTCTCAGGTTTTTCAGCCATGATGTTCTCCTTCTTCCAGGTTCCCGTCTTCCGGCAATCTTTCCCTGTATTATGAAATGCAAGATTTCGTACCTATCTCGTACGATGTCTCATCACATGTCCTAAATATTGAAGTTTTCGGATTTTTTTTTGTTTTAATCACTTTTTTTTTTTATACATCCGAACCATAACATGTTCATTCGTAACAAGGGCGGATCCAGGTTTTTTTCTGGGGGGGGGGCACAAGGGGCGGACGGGCGAAAAAATCAACTATTACTGTTAGAATTTGTTTCTGGGGGAGGGGAGGGGGGGGCAAAAGGGGCGGACGGGCAAAAAAATCAACAATTACTGTTAGGTTTTTTTTCTGCGGGGGGCAGAAGGGGCGGACGGTCAAAAAATCAACATTTGCTGTTAGGATTTTTTTCTGGGGGGGGGGGGGGGGGGGGGGCACAAGGGGCGGACGCGCAAAAAATCAACAATTACTGTTAGGATTTTTTTCTGGGCGGGCACAAGGGGCGGATGGGCAAAAAATCAACAATTAGTGTTATAAATAAACTTGAAGTATGAACTTTAAGTTTATTTCTACAAGTTCAAGTACCTATGTATCTATAGGAAGGTTTATGAAAGTGTCAAAACAATCGAAAAATTAAATTAATGTTTAATAAAGACAGTTTTAGCAACTATATAGTGTGATGGAATCTCCACAGTACACAAAAATACCGTCTGGGGGGGGGGCACGTACCCCCGTGCCCCCCCCCCCCTAAATCCGCTACTGATTCGTAACGCTGTCCATCCAGAGTGATTAGTCTATTTTTTAAAATAGTCTTATCACAAACAGAGTGATTACACTATTCTAAACAGGGAAGTTTACGACTATTTTGCGACATCACTAATTTTATAATTTGTAAGTCGCGCGTCACTGGAAAAAATATATTTAGAGTCATGTAATATGGTATATCATGCTCGTATACGAATGAAAATTGATATTAATGATAGTAATGATCACAGACGCGGCGGAATTTAGAGCTAGACTTAAAACTCACCTTTTCAGACAGTCGTATCCATAAACTCAAAATCTTTCACCTTCACTTTCAATGCCCGCGACACCGTAAATAACTAACCTGTAAAAACGTAGAAAAAAATAAATAAATAAAATAAAAAAAATGTAAGCGTTTGTGAAGGTCATTTCATGAACATTCTCCAGCCCTAAAGATTCCGAAATTCTCCAGTATTTTAAAATAAATATCAACTATACTTTTGCCACTAATCTCCAATAGTCCTAAATTCTCCAGTATTTAAAAATAAATACCTCTACTTTTGCCTTTTGCCACTAATCTATTCACAAATGTAATAGGTACTAACAGCGATGAGGGTAGCAAATAATGTAAAATCACGCAATGTCCAGTGTGTTAACTGTAATGTCCTCCGCGTGCAAAGCCGTATCTTCTCCAAGCATAAACTTATAATTAAAGTGTGTTTATCGGAAGTGACCTGCCAGGTAAGTATGTTTCTGTATCCATTTGTAAATAGTAAAATCAGTTAGAACCTAAGCATTCCTAATAAATTGTACAGCGCCCTTGAGGTGATTTTTCACAAAAACGGCGCTTTATAAATTATCCAATTATTTTACGCACCAGATTTAAATGTCCGGGTTAAATTTTCCCCCCAAAAAAAAAAAAAAAAAAAAAAAAAAAAAAAAAAAAAAAAAAAAAAAAAAAAAAAAAAAAAAAAAAAAAAAAAAAAAAAAAAAAAAAAAGAAGGAAAAACTAAACCCTTTCATACACTTCCCCAAATGATCATCTAGTGAATCCACGTTATGCAATTGCACTATATAAGTATTATAAATACAAAACAATACAAGAACAACATGTCAACCCACTAGAGACCAAATGGGAATATAATTCACCGACTCCAGATATTTTCATATCAGAGGGTTCGGCTCTGTGGCATTTCTAATTGAACCTATAAATCCTACTGATCCCTCAATATAAATATTTAAAAAATCTTTTGTAATCCTACATGTATTTAAAATTACTGCTTTTTGCATTTTTATATACAAATTCTTTGACAAATCTAATATGCTTAAATTTTGAATCAGATTCCTAGGTATTATGCCAGTGGCCGAAATAACAAATGGTAATATTTTTATAGTCCGAGAATGCCAAATTCTTTTAATCCCATTTCCTAAATCTGTGTATTTTCTAATTTTTTCAGAAACAGTTTTTTGAATATTACAGGAATTTGGAATAGCTACATCAATGATATAAGTTATTTTTATAATTTTGTCATGTAAAACTATATCAGGTCTATTATGACTAATTGTTCTGTCTGTTAGTATAGTTTTATCATAATATATTTTATAAAATTCATTTTCTATAAATGAATTTGGTTCATATTCATAATAAGGTACTACATTACGGCAATCAATCAAGTTATGTTTAATTACCAAACTTTGGTGAATTATTTTTAAAACCTGATTGTGCCTAAATGTATACTCGGAAGGCGCTAATATAGAACATCCCGATATAATATGTTCTATAGTTTCGGGAAAAGCCAAACATTTTCTACATAAATCATCAATTTGATTTATATCTTTGATTATATGCTTTATATTATTATATTATTATATTGGATAATTTATGAAAAATTACCTCAACGGCGCTTTACAATTTGTTAAGAATTCTTAGGCTCTATCTAATTTTAGATATTGCGCAAGATTATAAAAAAATAATACTTCTGTTAATATATTATGGAGAATTTTCTCTAATTAATTGCAATATCATTTAAATATGATCAAATAATATGGTTTAAATGTATTTTTGTCTAAAAATAACATATTGTGTCCTGGGAAAATGTTGAAAATTAGAGATATTTTTCATTGCTTTCTTATTCTCCAGCGCACACTTTGGGCATCCCTGGTCTGAGATTCATTTCGAGCACTATCCAAAATCGCACAATAGACAGATTGCCGTCACCGCCGACTGAGACTTTCGCTTCCCATGTAACACTGACCTTTGCGAGTGGCCCGGCGAAAAGATGCCCCCCAGAACATTCAAACCAGATTATCAAAACAACATAAAAACCTCGCAAGTAACCGAGCCACGACTCCCGCGATCAACACCGCCAACTTGTTACTTGGCTACAGTGGCGGAATGAACCGTGGAGTGGAATGAAATGTGGCGGAATTTAACCCCTCCCTAAATATAACCGTTTCTTCCTTGGTCCTTGCCTCATTGACTGTTATTGTAAGTACTTGCATACTGCTTTCTAACCCCGTATGCATGGACATTGGAGGGTCTAGAGTCGTTCAAATAAATGTAGCTTCGTTCAATAAAATAGAGTCTTGACGTGTGCGGTGAAGGAGGAAACCATATGTTTCCTTATAACGCCGTTGGGAAAGTGGTGGTGTCCCCTCCGATTGCCTCATTGACGAGTATCACGACTTCAATCCAATTTCCTTGAAGAACAATACTTCTCAGAGTCCTTCCCAGAGAAAGAGCCAAATCCACCAGCCTTCCAGACATCTGTGATATTTGGTCTCTCCAACACATTAATGATCTTCCTCTGGTTCTGACCGTCCATAGTATTTTAGGATAGTTCATGGCCTTTTGTGGATGCCAAGCTTTTACAGAATATTAAAATGAATTGGTGCACTAATTGTCTATTTATACATAATATTGTATTATGTATAGGTACGTAACTGAGCTATGAAGAAGGGTTAATCAAAAATAATAAGCAATAGAAGAAAAGCCAAGTTCTTTCCAAACTTTCCTCTTATCTATTACTTAGTATGTACTTCCTCTCCCAACTCTCTTCAGCTTCACAATAATTTGAAGATGCCTGACTCCCGCTGACTCTAGGACTATCAATGTATACTCGTATTACTTACTAATTGTGAACCTTTTCGTGCTGTTGGACCTTGCACTACGTGCCGGTAAAAGCATAAAACACAACAATGACAAAACAGACCATGCCCATAGGTAGATATCAAACAACGACAGACCACAGAAGCGGACGCAGCCAAACAATGAAATATTTACATACAGTAAATTATAATGGTAAAATTGAGTAAAAAGTTCAGAACTTAACGTCTTCTTTTCCATTTAATTTGTATGAGGTTTTTTTAACCAGTTGAGAATTTTTCCTCAAAAAGCACAATAATGTAACGTAAATTCAGTCAATTAAACACAACTATCAGATGGTGATAGTAATAAGGCCAAATGAGCCGTAGTAATAGTCAGCTAGAAACATGAAGGGTATTGTTATAAGATAAGCCCTAGGTAGTTAGAGGATTACGAAAGAATCCATTATATCATCAAAAAACAGACTATGATAAGTGATAGTGATAGATTACGTTAGGTTAGGTGATTTTTCTCATAACTTTTCTTCAATGTTCTGTTTTGTTGTGGAACTAGTTACGCCACTGCTTGCTTGCATTGTACGCTGTGTTTTGTACTACTCGAGACTTGACTGGAAAGGCAGAGAAAAGAAAGATAAAGGAACCAAATTGAATCGTGACCCTCCGTTCAGTGTTCAAGGTTCACACTGAATAATGGAAGGTGGCTGAATTGGCTGAAGGCTGTTTACCTCCACCACACTCTACCTCTACCTGTACCTCTTTATATTCATTATCATTAAAAGGTTACCGTTTTACTTATTAGTCTTACGCGCCAGATTAGCGTTGGTATAGTTAAGCCGGCCTTGTTTATGTATTTCTATTTACACTGCGATTATAAGTAAGGGGGTTATAGAATTTATCTAATTTATTTCTATTCTTGAACATACAGGGTGTCCCAAAAGAAAGTATATACTTATTTTGCTTTCTGTGTAAACGCAACTTTCCGAGGGGTGCGGGGGGTATGTAAATCAGTAGTCTGGCTCTTGGGAATTTAGTCGCTATAAAGCATTTCTCGGGAGCGATCGCGCGTTGTGCGTGCGTGAGTTTTACAAAAATGGTGATTCGGCGACTGTAGCGCGTAGAAGATTCTGCAAATTTGAGGTTTTCGTCAATTCAATGATGCTTCAAGCATTTCTCACATTCGAAAATGGGTCAAAAAGTTTGAAGAGATCTGTACAACGCTGGCAAAACCAAAATCCGGGCGACCAAGGTCATCGAGAACGGTAGAAAACGTAGAGAGTGTTTTTTTTTTTTTTTTTTTTTTTTTTACAGTGAATACCGCACAAGAATCTCAACTGCTCCCGTCTGGAGCCAGTGAGACTATGGCATCCCCAATTGGGGTATGTTGTGAGGCTGAAGGTAGTGGGGAGGGGAAGGAGGTGGGGAAGAGGAAGGTTGGGAAGTACCTGGCTATTCAGATCTGGTCACTAAACACGGCTAAAGCCATTTTCAAGCAACGTTTCAATTCTGAATGGTGGTCTTACACCAGGGCGATACTGATAGTATCTTCCACTCTGGAAAGTGTGTATCAGTCTTTTCGTGACGACTCAAACTTTCGATTCGGAAGCGCGCAAGTGCTTTAAATGTGCATAGATCATCGTTACACAGCATTTTGCACAAATACCTAATGCTGCACCCCCACAAACTTACTGGTTATAACCAAAGAACGGTTCCAGCAAGACGGAGCAACATTACATATGTCCAACACGTCTCTGCCATAAGTTCGTGAAATTTTCGCTGGCAAATTGATCTCCAGGAGAGGTAACATAAATGTCCTGAATTAACCCATATGGACTTTTTCCTGTGGGGTTATCTCAAATCTAAAGTGTACGCCAAAAATCCGACTTCCCTGATGCAATTAAAAGAAAGTATCCGTCACGAAATGGCAGCCATCACGAAGCCTAGCTGCCGAGCCGTCAAGATAAATTTTACTCTTCGATTAAATTAATGCCGCGAACGCGAGGGTTTACATTTGGACGATATTACTTTTAAGAAATAAATTCCCAAATTGTGTATGTTAGTATTTATTAAACATTTTTTCGATAGAGCCCTTACTTTTTTATATCGACCCACTAAATATATACTTTCTTTTGGGACACCCTGTGCATTTAATAGATTATTACAGTGGTTTACACAGGTAATAAGTTTCAGTAATTAAAAAAATGTTAATGATCACTGATCAGTATCTGTATGTAAATAGGTTAGTAGTAGTGTTTTGTGGACACCTCACTAGAAGAACCTGTGCCAAAGTGTAACCATGTTTAGAATTAAGTGCTATTCTGTCGACATAAGTAAAAACATAGTATCCTCCTTGATATTGTCAAGTAGGACACTGTGGGTCGACCCATGGCGGCAGTATCGTATACATTAATTTAAGATTAGTAAGTTGTAATAGTTAGGGTTAAATAAATAATTGTCTTGATAAACAGGTAGGTATATTTTTCTGTGGACTATACACCAGTGGTGTAAATAATATTGAGGTAATATTTTCTGTCCCAAAACAAAGTTTTATTTTATTTTTTATTATATTTTAAATGTTTGGGTTGGGCTGTGCTTGGTTAGGTGTTATAATGTTCTGAGTAAAGTGAATACCTTGTTGTTTGATCCAGTCTGTAATATGTTTTTTGTGAAGAATTGTAGATGTATTTGTAGTTAATAGTTGCTTCAGTGTGGTGCGCATGCATTTATATAGTTTGGTTGCGTGGTAAGTTTCTCTGCCCGTGTAAAGTATGAGTTATCGGTATATTTAGTGTTTTAGTAGGGGCCTTGCTTTTAATTGATATTATTATATACTATACTAATAGTACGTATTTTTTAGAATTGCTTACATAGCATAGGTCTACCTTGCCCATTAAAAATGATGGACCTAATAATATGTAAAATATAAATTTAATAAAATTGGACCCACTACCAATCCTTGGGGAACTTTCAGGTTCTTTTGAATTGGTTACGATACTTAAACTTTTCAGCTTTTAACACCTATTTTCATTCATGGAAGTATTCTGTGAGTTTATTTGAAAATAAATTATTATAGGTCGTTGATTGGAACGTATTGAACTTACGCTGTTGTGGATTTTTTTGGGCTTTAATGTTTTCGTGGCGCGTTTTTATGTATATATTGTTAATGTATATATTGGGTATATTTCTTTGAGACGGTAAAATATCGAAATTCTCATCAATTTCTATAAATATATTCCGAAATCTCAACTCCTATAAAAAGTAATTTAACAAAAAAAACAAAATGTATCGACAAGATAATGGTCAATATCTAAATTATAAATATATTAAAAAAAAAACATTTTCAGTAGGGTCAAAATCCAGAGAGGAAATTGGGGAATACTTAGACAAAACGCCGCCCGGTTTCCTCTTAACGTGCGTGTTTTCGCCAGGGCGTCAGATAATTCAGAAGTTCGATGATATGGTTAAATATACAATGCCTTTATTAATATAATAATATAAGTTATAATTTATAATGCATACATTTAATAAATAATGTTCATCTAATACAGAGGTTCCCAAACTTTATTTTCTCGTAGATCACTTTCAAAATTTTACTGGTTTCGGCTGCTACATTTCTACCATATTCCCAAAACTCATCAAAAATGTGAAGATTAGATCTAACGATGGAAATTTACGTCGCGGCTGAGTTCCAACCCTAAATTCGGAATGGTAAAATAAAAAGAAAAATAGTATATTTTCTTGTGTTCTATTTATTAAAATAATATGATTACAAACTTAATAGAATTAAAATTAAACATTAATAACGTACCGTAACTTCAACCACGGGCGTAGCCAGGTTTTAGTTTCGGGGAGGGTTCAAGAAAATAAAACTACTGAAAGTGCAAAACTCGTGTCGGGGGGGGGGGGGGGGGGGGGGGGTATTGTCGGACTTTGTATTTGCTTTGAAAACTTTTATTTTCTATGTAACTACTTAATTTTTTTTAATAAAATAAAAGAAATAAATGTGCAAAGAAAATAAAACTTTTCAAAACAAAATACATAATAAACGTTAGTAGTATATGTTAAAATATTTTAAGCAGTCAAATAATCACATTTATGCTGACTGACTGTAACACTAATCACAATACACTAACACCTGACTGTAACACTAATCCTGATATATGTTTATTTAACACTTTTTGCTAAGTAAAATAATAATTTCAAAGAACGTATACACTTACCACTGATTAGAAACGGAAATTAGAAACGGAATTCCAAATATAAATCACTTAGCAAAAAAAAATCAACCGCATTCACCGAAAAAACGGATCTTAAGAGATAAATTATTATTTTTCTTTCAGAGGTCCCCATTTATCTTTTTAGATACATAATATCATTTTGAGATGTCAGAGTTACAAATAACATTCTCTTAACTCCCCTTATTTTAATATTATTGATGTTGATATTTTAACTTTTCGGGGGGGGGGGGGGGGGGGGGGGTTGAACCCCCAAACCCCCCCCCCCCCCCCTGGCTACGCCCATGACTTCAACAATGCAAATCAAAAGTAAATAACAAAATAGTCATAATTTTAATGGGAGGCATGTAGTTGATGGATTGACATCAAATTATTAATATTTGGTTGGTTCTTTAATAACGAAACTAGATAAATTTTCGTGGACCCCCACTTGAAACTAAACTAAACTAAACTTGTGAACCCCCATTTTTCAAACGACTTCAAAAAGGAGGAGGTTCTCAATTCGACTGTATTTTTTTAATTATTTTTATTTTTATGTTTGTTACCTCAGAACTTTCGAGTGGGTGAACCGATATTGATGATTCTTTTTTTATTTGTAAGCTGGTGCTTTCCGTGTGGTCCCATTTTAATTTGGTCCAGTTACGACAATGGCATCCATGAGAAAACCATATAAGTCTTAAATTTGCATTAAGTATGTGCGCGACAAATGGACGAATAACTCAATACCACGCCAACCGATTTCGATGATTCTTTTTTTATTGGAAGGGATGTACTTCAAGGGTAGTTTGATGAGAGTTTGGTTAGGTTCTGATTATCGGATCCATGACAAAGTAACGGAACTCTTCAATTCTTAGGAGCAAATTAACGAAACTCGGCCGAATCTCTTAATTTGACCCTAACGTCGTTACCCATACTACGTGACCAAAAACCTAAGGCCGCCGCCGCTCATTTGTACCAAGCGTGACATTTTGAAGACCCCCCCTAAACGTGTCACGTAGTATGGGTACGTTCCCTTATGGTCAAATTATATCTGTCTCATATGAGCAGCACGTTTAGTAGGTTTACCCATATTCAAACAAATTAGTTAGTGTACTTCAGATTCACCAAAAATCAAAAAATAAACAAAAATTTTAACAAAACAAAAAAACGACTTCGAAAAAAGTAAAAAAATAATTTCGTATTCTTCTACAACTTTATAATCAACTTACTTTTTCTACTCATCAATATATAGGTACAATTGTTAATTTTTGGAGTCGGTGTCAGCAAAGGTACCCGGTCCGGTGTGTTCACTTGACAGCTCCCCTCACGCCGCGGCCCCGCTCTCGCCTCTCGCCTCATCAAGTCGCTTGTGCGACACAAGCACATCTCACCTATAACTATGTATGTAGTTACAAACCTACCTTAACTGACACCGACCCCAAAAATAACAATCGTACCTACATATTGATGAGTAGAAAAAGTAAGTTGATTATAAAGTTGTAGAAGAATACGAAATAATTTTTTTACTTTTTAGTGCATTTTTTGAAGTCGTTTTGTTGTTTTGTTAAAATTTTTGTTTATTATCACGCCAACGTAGACCCCCGTCGTGTATCCCGTGGACCCCTGGACCACTTTGGGAATCATTGATCTAATACAATAAAATATTTAATAGCAATTGTGTATGTTCATCAGTTCATCATCATCAACAACGAATAATGATTATAATTATATTCTTGTCAATTGTTGCAATCTTAGCCTGGTGTCGGTTTGATTTTTTAAATTGTCAATTCAATGGTAGGTTTACTCTTTGTTTTTTTTTTGTATTAAACCGCAGGAGACCGACGTTGCTTATTAAACCATTGCGAGAAAATGACGTAAGGAAGAAGAAAGTAGTGTACACAAATTTAATGACAATGGTCATTTATTTAATACAGTTACGTCATTTAGTTTTTTATGCATTTGTTGACCAGGTAAAGAAATAAAGAAATTCAACAACACCACAAATTATTATTATGAATCAGGTAGATAATAATAATAAAGACTAATAAAAATGACCCAATAAGTTTTGTTTGCTGATTTCAAAACATTTTTTTTTAATTTCTCGATAATAACGTAACACAATTTAGCTGGTCAATATTATTGAAGCATATCACAATTGTTATAGGTATTCATAATAATATTGCATGAACACATTCGTAGCGTCACAGATCTATCTATCTATCTATCTATCTATCTATCTATCTATCTTCTATCTTCTATATATATATAAATAAAAATGAATCGTCGAAATGTATGTAAGCGCATAACTTCCGAACGACTGCACCAAATTGGATAATTCTTTTTTTCTTGTGTTCGTTATTGGCAGGACAAGGTTTGTATAAAACTACTGGTGAGTTCTGGCATTATGAAATTTGTATATAAAAAAACTGCAATAGGTGTCACGCGAGCTGTTTTAAAACTGAATGTACCGGGAATGAATGTATAGAATGTGGGAGGGGAACTCGGGTAGGGGATTCGCAGAACGGGGGAGGGGAAATCGGGAAGGGGGTTCACGGGATGGGAGAAAGGGGGGAGTGAAGTGGGGAGAGGGAAGGTGGGGAAGGCGAAGTGGAACGCGAGAGGGGAAGGGGACGCGGAGGGAAACGGGACGAATGGGAAAGGACACGCAGGGAGAAACAATTTCTTTATTAAATGGCGTAGCAACGCATGCCGGGTGCCAGCTAGTTTCAAATATAAAAGCCATACCGAGAGTTGTAGCCAAACGGAACCTGGTAAAATAATATCTTATCCAATATTATCAATGAAAAATAGACCAATATGATCGCGACCAAAATTGCACGAAGCTCTATTTTATTCACTTCGGAATGCGGCTAAATATATTTAATAATATCGATGGGATAAAAATTAATAATTTATAATCTTTAATGACCGTTGAGGGTTGACAGTGTTTTTGAGAATGTTATCCCTAAAGCTATTCGCAAGAGAATAACACCTTGAAGGGATAGAATAAAATATTAGGCACGGAAGTTTTTTTTTATCGTCGCACTGTGGTCTCAATGATTGATCCAACTGTACTTTAATATCTGCTTTATTTATAATCTTTTTATAACTTCAGTATGAACCTTTGTGTTTATTGAACTAAAGTAATCATTTTCATGTCTCATCTGGCCTTTTCAAAATGACTGAGTTGGCTTCGCGTTTGGGTCTCACCCAGGCGTCCCGTGTACTATTCCTTCGCGGGCTAAGTCCTCCATACTGTGGTGGATGTTATATGGTGGTATTAGAAGATTTTCAAATATTGTCGGGTTATTCGTAATAGGCCACTTGCATCAAATTTTTTAAAATTTTTTTCCGGTTTAGGCAAATATTCTAAGACATTCTGTATTTTTTTTTTTTTTAATCGTATTTTTGAAACCCTGGGGATTTTTTGAAAATTTCAATCCGATAAATTAGACCATTTTTTATAAACCGGAAAGACGGGACATAATTTTATAGGTGTGAAAAAACGATAATTACATAGCCGAAAATCATTTAAAAAAAAAAAGAACGTTTTCCACACGAATGGCACAGCAGAATAGCGAGGCATACCAAAAATATTACATCTCATAAATATTTTTTTTCCTTGATCCATCTTATTGATCATAAATCATTATAATGAACAGCGTCTATATTACTACATTCAATGTAATATACTTGTACTTGTAAATTATAATAATAATAAGAATATTATAAAATTTAATTTTGTTAAAATCAGCACCATAATCATTATACCTCTAAAACACGTACCGACATCATCTGCACGTTCTGAAGAGAACCCCGTAGATCATTAAAAGTACGGGGTTCTCTTCAGAGCATCTGTCAAAAAGTGAAACCAAATGATAAGTTCGCAGAGAACAAACAATAAATCTAGTGAACGAATTCAAAAATTCGCCTGAAATCAAAGTGATGCCATATAAAAAAATAAATCAGTGTGGAATTTTAAAAAAATAATAGGAACATTTTCGGAGACGGGACATTTTCATGCAGTGACGTCACGAGCCCAAATAATGGATTTATTTATTTAAAAATAAAAAAATCTGTACATTTCTAAACAATTTTACTAACATTTTCTTAATCTTAGTAAAAAGATCTATCCACATGATTTTTTCCAAGTCGTTATGAAATCCATGCAAGTGGCCTATTCGGGAATGTTTGTCTTTCTTTAAAAAAATACACTTAAATAATGGTTACATTAGAAAGCAACCTAAACTAAAGGGTCCGCCAAATAACTTTTTTTTTTTGAAAATGCTATAAAAAAAAAACTACTGAATATTTTCTCAAATTTCTTTTTTTATTTGAAAATACAATCCTTCCGGTTAATAATGGAAAATAATTTCATTCAAATGGCTGCCTCGGCTGGCCATGCAGTAGCCTACACGATCGGTCCAATTTTTAAGTTGAAGCCAACTGACCATCCAATGCGTTTTCGCTTCGCTGAGTGGGCCTGCGATCGACTTACAGAAGATGCCGATTTTGCCAAAAAAATCATCTTTTCAGATGAAGCTCATTTTGATCTTGGCGGGTATGTAAACAAGCAAAATTGTCGCATTTGGGGCACAGAAAACCCGCACGCATACATTGAAAAGCCGATATACCCAAAACGAGTCACTGTTTGGTGCGGATTTTGGTCCAGAGGCATAATTGGGCCATTTTTCTTCGAAAATGAGCAAGGAGTGGCGAAATTGGTGAAATACAGCTGCACACAATCGATAATGTGCTTAAAAATTGGACCGATCGTGTAGGCTACTGCATGGCCAGCCGAGGCAGCCATTTGAATGAAATTATTTTCCATTATTAACCGGAAGAATTGTATTTTCAAATAAAAAAAGAAATTTGAGAAAATATTCAGTAGTTTTTTTTTTATAGCATTTTCAAAAAAAAAAAGTTATTTGGCGGACCCTTTATAAGGAAAAAATAATATATTTATTCAATTTTTTTTTTAAATAATTATCTAAGGGAACGGACCTGCTCAGGGGGGGGGGGGGGGTCTTCAAAATACCACGCTTGGTACAAATGAGCGGTGGGCAAGGGCGGATCCAGCTTTGGCGCCAGGGGGGGGGGTCACATAGCGCCAGGGGGGATAATTTTGATAATAATAGATACAAGTAAAAAGTAGGTCCACCTAGGCCCTGGACCCAGCCCAGGGGGGGGTCATGACCCCCATGACCCCCCCCCCCTGGATCCGCCCTTGGCGGTGGGTTGCTTAGGTTTTGGGTCACCGGGGGGGGGGGGGGAGGGGATTAAAAGTTGGTCACGTGGTATGGGTACGTTCCCTAAGGTGTCAAGATAAAATATGCTCTGTATGCGGAAACAATAATGCGGAGATAAATGGTTTATCAAATTAATTAATAAATTTATTTTTTTAGAGCAAAACATGCTCTATATGCGGAAACAATAATGCGGGGAAATGGGTTATTAAATTAATTAATAAAGTATTATTTTCTTTGGGCGTAGCACCACATAATATATGTCAATTCCTAGGCTGATTGTTGAAGTGAAAACTTATTTAACACCGTTGTGATTTGAAACTCGATGAAACGAAAAATAGCGACACTAAAAAGAGACAGACACATACATCTGTAGGATTTAGTCTGCGAGAGAATAATATAGTATAATCGGTCTCCTCTTTCGAGGTTTTTCTCTTTTTTCTTGTATTCCCCATTTTCTCTTGCGAAACTGCATCGATTTTTAAGATTAGAAGAATACTCTGTACATTTTGTTTGATTTTAAAAAAAATAAATTGCCCAGTTTGTATACCAAATGTCCGTTGATAAGAACTAGGCAATTTTAACGATTTTAGGAGGGTCCTAACTCCTATAAGAACTTATCAAAAAAAGCAAAACGTATTGACATGCTAGTGGCCGATACCTCTACATATTATAAATTTAAGTCCTCCGCCGCGTCTGTCTGTCTGTTCGGTAATACCTACTAAACGAATTTTCATTCGATTTTTACCAATAGATAGTAGAGTGATTCATGAGGAAGGTTTAGGTATATAATCAAGGTTTTCTGTAAATTGGTTGAAATATGAGAATGTCTGTATGTGGTGGACAAGCGGGCTAGCAAGCGGGCAGTGTGTATTTGATTTGTATGCAAATTAATAGATGGCGGTGTGAGTTAATTTGTCGTGGTTATAAAGGTTGGGTAACCATCCAGTAGATGGCGTTGTGTTTCGTTCGCCAGTGGCCGGATCAGCTAGTCTATATTTTATTAAAAAAACGAGTGTGCTTTAGACTTTAGACCACATGACTGAAGTAAAACTTCTTTAGCTCCATCTATATGATAGGAAGAGAGAAAGAAAATGTGCGCGCGCCCTGCTCTCTCTTGCTCCTACAGTGTGATCCAGACAATAGGCCTGCACCGTGTCTTAGATATACGAAACGTAACTGGCTATGAGAGAAAGAGAGAAAGAAAATGTGTGCTCGCACCTCTCTCTCTTGCCCCTACAGTAATATACGAAACGTAACTCTCTCTCTCTTTCTATCTTCACTAACTTAAATCTCCCTCTCAACTACCGTTCGCCTTCGCTTCGCTTTTCGTAACGCTCTTGTCACGCATTCACCAGCTTTCTCCCCAAGTCTAACGTACGTAAAGAAGTTTTACTTAAAAAAATATTTGCAGTAGTGTCAAAATCCAGTGAGAAAATTGGGGAATACGTTTGTGTCAACAAAACGCCGCCCGGTTTTCTCTTAAGTTTTATCGTTCGGATTGTTGAACTATTCTACTATGGTATTAATGATATTATTACTGCGGTGGGAAACATACTTAATGTTTTCCATTTCTTCAAACATTATATTATATCTTTCACCCACATGGTGCATAATAAACTGTTGATTGTTTAATGTTATAACTTGCGTAATTGTTAATGGGAAAGTTTCATAAAACGTAACGTAACCAAACGTATTGTTGACATAATGTTTGAGAGGCGAGGAAGGCAAAGTGTTCGCGGCCCAAAATAGGCATGACCAATTCGAGTGTTTTTTCTTCTGCTTTCTCCCATCCCGATCTCCCACGTAGATTCAATAATATATATTGACGAAATTAGAATATATAATAGAAGCTCTCCGAACTTTGATTCAATCTTACCAAGGCCAACAAATACGCCAACCTTGACATAGCTAGATATATAAATTTAAATCAGGAAAAAATACTGCGTTATTATTTCGTATTGTTCAGCGCTATATTTATAATATTTTTACTAGCTACCAACAATTTTCATTTCATGAATTATATTTACTTAACAAAGCAAATGGTATTTACATAACTGTGGCATTGCGTTTGAAGTGTACTATTTTAAGGCCTATTAACCAGCGACTGAGCTATTGCAAAACTGTACGGGGCAAGTGTACGGGACGGTTCCGATGAGAAAGATTGATTATTATCCGTAACAGCATCGAACGTTATTATTATCTCAGCGTCTGCGTGGTTGAATTTCAGACGTTGACGACACGCCGTACGCGTTGCGCTTCAAATAACAACTGTGTACTCGGAATTTCAAACAAAACTACCGTTGTAATTCGGTTCTTAATTCAATAATTCGTCACAAGATGTCGCCACTTACGACAGAACCTCGCATGTGGACGTGGACCTTTCTTCCCAAGGTATAAGTACTACGGATTTATGGAATTTAAGTATCCTTCCGGATTTGGAGAGATTACAAATGGCGTCATTGCCTGTCACGATTACTTTAACTCGGTGACCAGCTTTCACTGGATCTCAGTGGATCCGAGGAACTGACTATTTTTGTAACCAGTTCTTATCGGATTTATAAATCGGTTACCTACACTCAAACTGGGCGAAACCCAACTAAAAACCGCCCGCAGGGACTAGCAGCAAAAACTTGCTGAGCGGGTTTTTAACTGCTAGTTTTAACTGATAACTCAATATCGATTTTATTTAATTAAAAATTTGCTTTAATATTTACCTAAATTCAAGTTTGGTTTGTAAAATCGTAAATCACTAGACAAACTGAAACAAACGTCGCAAAACTTGTGCGCGGATTTTTTAATGATTTTATTTTAACTAAAATTAAAATTCTGAGAAATAGCTTTCCTAGATAATTTATTGATTTATTTTACCGTATGATTATATGATTTGAAATGTGTGTCGTATAATACAACATTTAGTTTGAATTTGAGGGAAATTATTTTCCTCAGGGCCTGCTATGTGGAGCTAATGTAAAAAAGGGTATTTCACAGCTGATGAAAATGACGTTAAAATGATTGAAATTCAAAACAGAAAATTTGACCAAATTTGATGACGATAAACCTTGAGAGTTTTTGATGATTTAAAACAGATTGCTGCTTTGTATTTCAGAAGAGATTTATACAATTTATTTGAACTGTATTGATACCCGCATCAATAAATTACCTTCAACATAATCCTTAGAATCCATATGTTAGATTGTAATATGTTACTAATTACAAATTAGCATCCGAAGTGTTCTCAATGCTTCATCCTTCATGCAATATTTAACCATGGATAAAACGAATACTGTTTAGCCTTTGAAATATGCATGACCCTTACCTACTTAATAAATATAATAATACTAATTACTTATGTCTATATAACTGGTATTGTAATTGATGAGATAGATTTTTAAATCAAGGTTTTTATTTACTGTGCGGCTGCTGTGTTGATGTATATCTGTAATTTGTTCGCTTTCGCTCGTATAAGTCTCATAAATCTCAATCAAAATCTTAATCTCATCTCAAGGACGCTGGTAAGGGAACGTACCCATACTACGTGACCTCTTCGCCCGTCAAAGGCCAGCAAATTCCAGGAAAAATACGGAAATTTCGTAACAAAACACGATTTTGAATTTTGAATTGAATGTTTTGTGGATTAATTTTGAGCTATCGTATATTTTATTGACCGAAACACATTACTAGAACAATAAACTATGTAACAAAACAACATTATTTGCGTTAATTACGTAAATTAATTGGTTTTACGATGTTTTAGTCGAGGAACACGCATCAATTTTGACAGCTAAAATTTGCGGCAAAAATGACATTTCTATGCCACAGATAAAATCGTTTAAAAATATTCTGGGGTTTCAAGGTGAATGAAATTTTTACCCATCTTATGGGGTAATGTTGGCGCAAGCGATTCTCACCTTGTTCTTCATACAAATTCTGTACATAGAAGGCCAAAATCGCAGACAAAATTTTTTTGGCGCGTCTCCGGCAAATAAGAGATTCAAGGGGGGGGGGGTGGTCTTAAAAATACTATGCTTGGTACAAATGAGCGGCGGGGGCCTTAGGTTTTTGGTGACCGGGGGGGGGGGAGGTGGGGGGTTAAAAATTGCAAAAAGTTGGTCACGTAGTATGGGAACGTTCCCTAAATGGCTAATCATGTTTATCCTTGAACATTATCTTATGATGTGAAAATGCATTATTTTTATATACTCTTAGGTTCACAATTTAATTTCATTTTATCTGTCCTACATTTTTTTTACATGAGCTCCACACGGCCCTGAGGAAAATAATTCCCTCAGGGCCTATTTCATCTTTGGGGATGCTGTGTGGAGGGTCTTTTTAAGGAAAGGAGGGAGAGGAGAGTTCTGGGAAGGAAGAGGGTTTAAGGGGTGGGTAGGAATCTGGGGTTCAGTGTGTCCTGGTCATCCGCCTCCAAGATCTAGACAAACCTCACCCCATGAACCCGGGCACCCCTGCTAAATCACCAAACATACTTTAATCTGTGTTTGTTTCCTTTATTGTTTTAATCTATGTTTTTTTTATATAATACTATGAATTTTTGCCGAAACTTCGCTGGTTCATGCAACCATGTAATATGTTATTAATTACCTTAATGAAATATGTATAACTGTTTGTTTCCCTAATCAATTAAAATAAATAAAAATAAAATGAAATATGTCTCGTTGTATCAAGGGATTACTACCATGTTTAGCAATATGATAGTTTTCGGATGCGTTCAGAAATATTACATTTATTTGGATTTTATTGCAGAACGGAAATATTTTGACCTTTCGACAAAATAGGCCCGAGGCCTGAGAGATTAAAACGCCAACGTCTGTCCTGTACCTACACACCCGATCCGTGTACTAGTTACAAACGGTAGTGCTGCCATCTATGCTAGCAGAGCCATAATATTTACGCACTGATTTCTGTTTAAAATTTTCTATGCAAGTGAAAAGTTACTGTTTGGGTTACAATAATTATATTTGTGTGCAAAATCTTTTTTCAGTTCAATGCTTCTAAAACTACGTAGTTTCGGACACAACTATGACTTCTTCAGGGCTTTATATAGTTTGATGACTAAGGAAATTCCCGTATTATTGTAATATGTATTATGTTTTTCTTAGAGCACTTATGTTGTCAGACTTGACGGCTCCAGCGAAGGCCACCAGTGTTATTAAAATACAAAGAGAAATTATGACTTGGCAGAAAAGATAATTCTGCAGAAAGTTTCAATTATTATTTTGGATGCTTGCCAAAAAATATAAATCTCTACGCTTTCTATTTTTCATACAGAAAACGAAACAAGAGCGAATTTTTTTATTTGATGATCATCATCATCATCATCATCACTCTTGGCTCTACAACCCCTGGTGGGTTGAATTAAGTCGGTAAATATGATATTATTAGCTGGTACCCGACATGCGTTGCTATGCCATTTAATAAAGAAATTGTTTCTCCCTGCGTGTCCTTTCCCATTCATCCCGTTCTCCTTCCGCCTCCCTTCCTCTCCCGCGTCCCCTTCCCCTCTCGCGTTTCCACTCCAACTCCTCCACCTTCCCTCTCCCTACTCCACTCCCCCTTCCCCCATCCCGCGAACCTCCCTCCTGAGTTCCCCTCCCTCATCCTAGGTTCCCCTCCCAATCCCGGGTTCCCCTCCCCTCTCCTCCCACGAATCCCCCCCCGAGTTCCCCTACCCCCTTCCATACGTTCAGTCCCGGTACATTCAGTTTTCAAACAGCTCGCGTGCCACCCATTGCTATTTTTTTTTAAATACAAATTTCACAATGCCAGAGCTCACTAGTAGTTTTATACAAGTCCTGACAATAACTAATACAAATAAAAAAGAATTATCCAATTTGTTGCAGTCGTTCGGAAGTTATGCGCGTACATACATTTCGGCGATTCATTTTTATTTATATAGAAGATAGATAGAGTTAGATAGAAGATAGAAGAAGAAGATAGATAGATAGATTCAAAATTTTAAGGAAAATTTTGGCAGCAGCAAATAGATGGCAGTATTAGTTACTTCAATATATAAGTTTTTTTTTAAAAGATCACTGCTACTCTAGGAAATAATAATTGAAGTGAAACTTTTTTAGCACCGTTAGTGATTTGAAACACGGATGAAACGGAAATGCGTCACTGAAATTCATTATTTGACGGGCCGTCAGTTCTAATATAATATAAAGGCGCGAGCCTTCCATAGCGCAGTGGGTAAGTCGCTTGACAGCGGCCAGAGAGACAGATATTCAGCGAACGGGGGTTCAAATCCTACGAAATACAAAAAAAATAAACATTTTTATTTTTGTGAAATCAGTATCCAATCTTCAAACCACTTTAAAATAAACAGGCAAAATAAAAGAAAGCGACATCTAGCGACTTTCTAGTTTCACTTCTACAGCGTGTGAGTTGTACACACTGTTTTTTGTATCTGTGCCCATCAGGATACCACAATTCCGCTAAAGGCCTCCTGTGTGGAGTTTGCGTTTGGGTCCCACCCCCACCCAGGCGTCGAGTGTTAGATTCCTCGGCTGGCTAAGTCACTTACTGTGGTGGTAGTAGGAAATTTTCAAATATTGTTAGATTATTCGTGACCCGGGAATTTTGTCTTTCTTTAAAAAAAATGGGCATCTATTAACGTAATGGACTATGATCGCACGAAGATGCGGTTGGTGAAACCGTCGTAATTTAAGCAAAACTAGTTCGGATTCTGGCCACACTCAGCCAAATGGCGTGGTTTCAATAGTGACACTGCAAAAACCACAAGTTGTGATAAACAAATGGAAATTCTCAGAGTTTTCATATTATAATTTCTGCTTGGTTGAGCACATTACTCATTACTTTTTTAGAATAAATAGTGCCATTTTTTGCTCGCTTAGAAACTTGCAACATTATTGACAATTTACTGTAGCTGGTTTTTAGGTAGTAGTTACTTAGGTGAAAAAACATGTTTTGCCAACAGGAAAATAAGTTAACCTCTCAGGCTAATTTCTTCGGTTTTCGGAACAATTCATATAGGTCTCATAGAAATCGTTGTATTTCCCTTACTAAAATGATTTGAAATATGGTCTAAACGGTGTTAGAAAGAGAAAACACCACGATTTATATTCAAATCTAAAAATTAACCACAAAATTTTTAAAATGTGCACCTTTACAAAACCTTAACTTTGGGAATTTTTTATTAATTATTTTCACATGAAATGACAAAAAACTGAGTTGACGATAACGTTTATAATACATTTGCCTAATAAAATATGTCTGTTTTTTCTTTTTTTCGTAATCAGTAATTTTGAGTTTGAAAAAACGAAAGGTGAACCATTTTTATTTATAATATATATATATTATTATTTTAATGCAATTTTTATAACGCCAGAGCTCACCATTACATTTAGAAAAATTTGCAGGCGTGCGCACAACAAATCACCTAAGTTAAATCGTAATCGGATGAATGTTATAGGAACGCATACGGGACAAAGAAAGAAACTTTAATTTTTATGCATAAAAAGAATGCTTTATTTTTGTCGTCACTGATGTGTGTTAAAATCAAGTCTGAATGTTGTTGTACAAATTTCGTGTCAAAACTGAATAAAAGTTGCCAATAATTCTTGTATATCTACGTTTGAGTCACTTCTTATTTTAATCTTTTGCAATTATTGCAAACCAGACACAACGGCGCCAAAGATTTCTAATGCGAAATGATCTATCGGATTACCGGAAAACGTTTTTTTTACATTAGCTCCACACAAGGGGGTCTTGAGGAACATAATTCCTCTCAGGGTCTATGTCATCTTTGGGGATGGTGTTTGGAGGGTCTTTTTAGGGAAAAGAAGGAGAGGAAGTTCTGGGAAGGAAAACGGCATGATCTGTGGGTCAATGTGTCTAGGAATGATGGACGTATGAATCCATCCGTTCAGCTGCGGTGGCCACCAAGACCTTGACTTTTACTCCACCCTATGAACTCGGGCACCCCTGCTAAGTCATCAAATGTAACGAACACTTGGGGTGACTTATGGCATGCTTGTTGGTTATCCAATAAATGTTCTCGGGGCGGCGGTACCCACATCCGCCTCCCTAATAGTGACCTACTACTGTTTAATACTTATTGACTTACAACTAACGGCGATGTTACACGGTTCAATTGAATGATTCCATGTCATTGAATGGCATTGTTCAATGCGATTGAATTCAATGTTCAACATTCAATGCGGCTGAATGAGAATTGAACGTGTGAACAAAAGTATTGAATGATTCTATCAATATGCTATCATTAGCTGGGGATCCGCATACAAAACTAATCTTTCCCCAATTGAAGTTGTGCAGAGGCTAATAATTAAAATCATATTAAAAAAACCTTCTGACTACCCAACGGATCAATTATTTAAGGAATTCCAAGTACCATCTTTCAAAGATCTATACAATAGAAATGCATTGATTCAAATTATAAAAGAAAAAGAAAAATATCAATTTATAACTGAAAACCGTACTAGACATAAATATATTTTTTCATGCCCAAAATTAAACACTTCCTTTGCACAAAATTATTATACTTATCAAGGAAGACTTATTTTCAACCGATTACCGGATGAAATTAGAAAAATAAATGATAAAATCCAATTAATAAACACTGTAAACAAAATATTTTTAAGATAATCTCAAAAAAAAAAAAAAAAAAACAGTTTCCGACTAATCTAATCTACTTATAACTCAGTTTCCAAGTGATACTCCATTCTTCAAATAAGTTAAATTTTGTATTGTTTTTAGCAACTAATTACAATAATTCTGGACACATTATCCAAACAGTAAAATTGTTTTGATAGTAGATAAATACTTATAGTCACATATCACCGAACTTACAACTTATTGTTTTTTACATTCACATTGTAATTTAAGAACTTAAATATAGCATTAAAAAATGTACACTACTCTTCCAGACACAAGCTAACGCTTCCATGGAAGAGTGGTATTAACATATTTGAATATGAACATGTAACCAAATTAATACATCATCTAAATGTACAAGACACCAGGCATAGATTTAATTCGTATGTATGATTTGAAAAAACATGTTAAATTACTTAGTCCTATAATCGCACACTTAAGAGGAAATACTAGCTGCGCTTTTCTATACAAACGTATTCCCCGTTTATCTCTCTGGATTTTGACCCTAGAGCAAAATTTTTTTTTTACATAATATAGATATTGACCACTAGCGTGTCGGTACGTTTTGTTTTTTTTGATAATTTACTTCTCATAGAAGTTACGACCTTCCAAAAATGAATAAAATTGCCTAATTTAAACGCCGTCAAAAAACGTTCAGTATACAAACTAAACAATGTATTTTGAAAAAAAGCAAAACGTACCGACATAGAATATTTTCTTTTAATACAGTTAGTGAAAAAAAATTTTTAAATCCGTCCAGTTTTGGAGAAGAAAAATGGGGAATACAAAACATCGATTTCGAAGATTTTATTTAGGTATTTTCGGCCCGACGTGCAGGTGTCCCTTTCGCTCATTTCTCCTGAGGGGGGCCGGGGAACGTGGGTTTTGACAAATACATACATATAATGCGAAGTAGTGATGTAAAGAATTTTATCGGTAGACTAGTGTTGTCCTTGCCCGAGTAATCGATATTTTTAATTCGTTTTTTTTCTGTTTAGTGACTCATCGCGGTATACCAATACTGACCGAGCTTTCATACTAAAATTGTGCAAAATTAAATTTTTTTATAATAATAATAATAATAATAATAATTGGATAATTTATAAAGCGCCGTTTTTGTGAAAAATCACCTCAAGGGCGCTGTACAATTTATTAGGAATGCTTAATTTCTAACTGATTTTACTATTTACAAATGGATACAGAAATATACTTACCTGGCAGGTCACTTCCGATAAACACACTTTAATTATAAGTTTATGCTTGGAGAAGATACGGCTTTGCACGCGGAGGACATTACAGTTAACACACTGGACATTGCGTGATTTTACATTATTTGCTACCCTCATCGCTGTTAGTACCTATTACATTTGTGAATAGAAAAAGTAGAGGTATTTATTTTAAAATACTGGAGAATTTAGGACTATTGGAGATTAGTGGCAAAAGTATAGTTGATATTTATTTTAAAATACTGAGGAATTTCGGAATCTTTAGGGCTGGAGAATGTTCATGAAATGATCATCACAAACGCTTACATTTTTATTTTTTATTTTTTTTTATTTCATGTCAAGTACTATATGTCAAGTACTATTATGTCAAGTACTATAATAAATTTTCAATTTGGGAGGCGTTTTAGGTACCATCGCCCCGGGAACCATTTATTGGATAACCAACACCCCCGCCACTTGGTCACCGCAAGTGGTCCTCTATGTTTGGTGACAGAGCCTGGGTTCCCGGGTTCACGGATGAGGTCTGCATGGGTTTTGGTGGCGGATAATTTTGTCCACTTACTGCGTGGCGGGCCGGATTGGGAGAAACTGGAAAAGGAAGATCTTTTGATCTCTACAGCTGGACTCTCCACCATCATTTCATACTTTTACCTACCTTTTCCCTACCCAAAACTTCCTTTCCTTCCTTATCCTAAAAATACCCTCCACACAGCTTCTCCAATGATGTCCAACAACTTCTCCAACAAAGTCCCTGAGCGATTATTTTTCCTCGGTGCCTCCAATGTGAGGTTTATGTTTTTAAAAAAAATCTGTTTCAAATTTTTAGTTGAGAGTCGCTTACATTGCCTTCAGTGATTAATTGAAATTTTTTGTTTGTAAACACTTTATTGTACAAAATTTTTTACCACTATACAATGAATTTTAAACAATTTATGATTTAGATCTTTCTCTCGCCGGTAAATTTCTTGATATGCGACCGTCAATTGTTTCTGGTAAAAGGCATTGGTGGTAGAAGTTTTTCTAACAGTGGTTCAATTTTTTGCCAGATTGAATCGTCCCTTTCAATTTTTTCATACGGCAAACCTTTAGGACTCCACACGACAAAATAACAGTATTTACGACGAGTAATGTGTAACTGGCCTTGTACTTGGTAGAAGTAATTGTGATTCCGTTTTAATGTTGAAGCATTGTCTTCAATTTTACAGTTATCAATTTTTTTTGTTCAAATCCTTCTTCTGGTGACATATTTACTATACTATATGGGCATTTCACTTCAATTATAGAATCCTTGCCAAAAAGGCCATCCGGACTTGCCGCTAAAAAGTTTTTGTTTTCATCGATAAATAGTCCACAGGCGAATACCTCTAATTTTGTTTCTTTTGTAAATTGCTCAATTGCTTGGTTTTCATTTTCTTTCCCATAATTTGTGGCCATATTTCCTTTAAATGGCGAGTACAGTAGCGAGTTTAATACTCTCGCAACTGAAGTTTTTGGCCGTAGCTTACATATTTTTGTCCAAAGTTAGAAGCTGTAAGCCGCTTACGCCTTTCAATTGTCCACAAATTATTATTGCTTTGGCCCACCGTATTCCTTTCGAGTTCATCCTTATTCGATGGAGATAATTCTTTGAAAAATTCCTCTTTATCGTTTCAAATAATTCAGCTGGCATATCTGGATCTAATTCCAATTGACCATAATTTTCATCAGGCCCTGCAACTTTTTTTCTCATTTCTGTCGTGTTTTCGTAATACCTTAGTTTTATTTTTCGACACCTCTGTATTGTCTCCTTCGAACGTCGTTTTCTTTCAATAAAATGCTTCGTGTAGTTGCCAGGACTGTGGCCTTGGATTTTTTTTGTATTCGTGAATGGGTTGTCATTTCACTATTCCACGAAGTTACTGCTCAAGAAGCTCAACTGCTGAAGTTATCCCATTTTTGTAAAATTTGCTCTTTTTCCGCCTATAAATTTGGCTATAACGTTGTTGAATTGCTCCACAGTGTTATTTGTCACATTAATAATAAGACTTTCTGCATTTGCTATTAGAGACGACAATAATTGTTGAATATCAGTCCTGTTCCACAATCTTGAAGATCGCTTACTAAATTTGGATCATTAGTATACTTCTCCGACTTGCAATAGTATGACGAACATTTTGTATGATCACCAAAAACATGGTTTGCGGCATTTTTTTGTCCATTTTCAGATTTTTTACTTTATCACTTTGTGCCGTGTTTTCTTGCTCTTTTCTGTAATTTACTGCTCAAACTATAGCTTTTCTCATACGTAAAACGTTTGCTTCAACCTTTTTCCTTATGTGAACTGGTACAAAGCCTTTAGCGTTGTTGGTTTTTTTTCTAAGTGCTTTTATTTTATTGCAAAAATTGCGAAGTAAGTGATTTTTGCACTTTTTTTTGTACTATGAAGTTGGGCCTGAAGCCTTGGGTTGAAGTTTCGCTAATATTGTCTTCATGTAATTAAATATTACAATTTAAGGTTTTATAAAGTTGAAAATAAAAATAAAAAGTTTTGAAGTTTAAAAAAATTATATATTTGTTTCCTTTATTTCAAACTGACTGTAATAAATATTTTAAAAAAATGTGTAGGTAAATCTATCTATAGGTAAAAGACCAACATTTTTGATTGAATTTTGAACGAACTAACACATCCTTTTTTGTATTTACTGCTTAAAGAAACTCAAAAATACAGGAGTACAAATCAAACCTCAGCAAGCGATATATCTAACATTTTAAACATTATTATTTACAAACATGTCAACTCACACGTATGATACACACAACACAATAAATCCATTTAGATTTAATTGTCTAATAAAATATGTAAGTGCTTTTATCTTTTTCGTTATCGTAATTTTAATTAGAAAAAAACTTAAGGTGGGCTATTTTTAAACCTTTTTTATCTCTACATATTATAAAGTAAAGTCCCCCGCGCCGTCTTTCTGTCTGTCTGTCTGTCTGTCTGTCTGTTCGCGATAAACTCGAAAACTACTGAACGGATTTTCATGCGGTTTTCACCAATAGATAGAGTGTTTCGTGAGGAAGGTTTACGTATGTAATTTGTCAAGGATTTGTGTAAATTGTTTGAAACATAACGATAATTGTTAGAAGTGTCGGAAAAATTCCAGCCGCCTGGTAGCTTTCATCGAAAACGCTGCCTAATCCTTTTGGGATATAACAAAACAACGCTTGGTGGGATATTCCTCTTTTATAGATCTACAAAAAAGTCCGCGATGGCATATATCTATCTTTTACTATACGCATTCTATCTTCTTATCTTATTATTCTTATCAATTGCATTTTAGATATAATGTGTATAGTAAGCTATCCGTAAAAGATAGATATATGCCTTCGCGGACTTTTTTGTAGATCTATAAAAGAGGAATATCCCACCATTAATTGTTTTGTTATATCCAGGGCTGGGCAGTATTTGAAATACTTGTAATTGAAATACGTATTTGAAATACAAATACGTATTTTGTATTTGTATTTCAATTACTTCCTAAAAATGTATTTTGTAATTGGTATTTCAATTACATGGGGCTGAGGTATTTTGTAATTTGTATTTCAAATACTTATGGCTTCAAAATACATTTTCAAATACATTTAGCGATCTTAATAATGATAATGAAAAATAAACTGACATAGATAATACGTAGACTAAAAACGCTAGAATCCAGAGCTATATGTTATGTGTGTTAATATTTAGAGTTGGCAACACGTCCTGTGCTATAATAGCACTGTTATTGTACATTTTCTATCATATTTGTATCATATTATGTAATGCTTGTCATTGCTTTGTATTGTACATTTTTGTGTCATAGTATTAGATCAAGCACTATAGGAATAATTTGACTGAATACTAAACTATTTTTAAGTTAATTACAGTAGAGCGCACTTGAAGTGAAATAACTAGTGTCCGACCGAAACAGGATTTTCTACCGAAAACGAAACCGAATATTCGATATCTTTCTCAGTTTCGGCCGAAACCGAAACTTTTTTAGACATGTTAAAAATCTATTGTTTGCTGAAATTCGGCTTATTTTTTACACTTTTATTCACTATAAAGTAAGGACCTCATAAATTGAGTACTATAATTTTAATTGCGTTTACAATCACAACATTTTTTTACATTAACTCCACATGAGAGACCCAGAGAAAAATAATTTCCCTCAGGGCGTATGTCATCTTTGAAGATGCTGTATGGAGGGTCTTTTTGGGGAGAGGAAGGAGGGAGGAAACATAGAGGCCGGGTTCCACAGCCGAGCTGTTGAACTCAAGAATGAGTCATAGAAACGACCCGTTCTCATGTGACTATATAGTATATTTCGGATAGCGCCGTGTACGGAGACTAGCATTAAAAAGTAGTATGTATATCAACAGGGTACTTGTGGTTTCGTCACAATTACGAAGATTGTAAGTATCTCCATGAACGGAGGGCCTTACACCAAGCACATCAAAGGAGGGACTATTCAGAAGATCGCTTCCGTTGAAGGAGATTAGATTTTAATTTTTATTTACACTTGTTAAATAAAATTAAATATAGAATGAAATAAATAAAAATAATTGAAGTTTGTGATTACATAAACTCACAATACAAGCACGCCGGACCGGCCAGCGAACTCAGTTGATGATGGTGGATGACACACGAGCCACGAACTCACCGGAAGTCAGTCAAACGGCACGCGATAATTCACAAATGCAGAGTTTCGGTGCGGCCGAAGGTTAGGCAGATTTTCTGCCGAAACCGAAACTGATGCCGAAACTAGATTTTTTTACCGAACCTTGACGAAACCGAAACCGAACCTTCGGTCGGTCACTAGAAATAAAACAAAATAGCGCTATACAAATGTCGTGTTATAATAATAATATATTATTATTATATTACCTAACACCTGAGTCCTTTACCACAAATTTTACAAGTGAAGCGGAGATGAGATGTGTCTTTTGAGCAATATGATTGGTCAATTTTTGCACGTCTCTGTTTCACTCTGCTCAACATTGCTTCTATTTAAACGCACCCTTAGATAAGGGCATTTATGACAATTTATTGCAACCAAAGGTTCTACCAAAACCAAATGTATTTTGTATTTTGTAATTTGTATTTTGTATTTGAAAGAAAAAAATGGTTAAAATACTGTATTTTGTATTTCAAATACATGACTTGAAAGTATTTTGTATTTCGTATTTTAAATACATGCGAAAAAGTATTTTGTAATTTGTATTTCAATTACAGCAAAGCATGTATTTTGCCCAGCCCTGGTTATATCCCAAAAGGATTGTGCAGCGTTTTCGATGAAAGCTACCAGGCGGCTGGACTTATTTCCGACACTTCTAACAATTATCGTTATGTTTCAACCAATTTACACAAATCATTGACAAATTGCATACTTAAACCTTCCTCACGAAATACTCTGTATATTGGTGAAAACCGCAGGAAAATCCGTTCAGTAGTTTTCGAGTTTATCGCGAATAGACAGACAGATGGCGCGGGGGACTTTATAATATGTAGAGATAGAGATAATCGGTCAAAAATACATTTTTGTTGCATATGCATTTTTGAGTTTTTTTTTAAATAAGATAGGTAAGTGCCAAATTATATGAGTAGAAATTTAAGTTTTGTGGTATCATCATCATTACATAGTATAAAATGAAGTCGCTCAAAATGTATGTGCGCATAAATCTTTTAAACTACGCAACAGATTTTCATGCGGTTTTCACCAATAGATAGAGTGATTTAAGAGGAAGGTTTATGTGTATAATAAATGCTTATTATAGTAGAGAAAAGCCAAGAAATTCAAATATTCAATTTAGGCAAAGGGCAGCGCGCAGCGGGCAGCTGGCGAGCGGATGGTGTGGATTTTATAAAGGTTGGGTAAATGGCGTTGTGTTTCGTTAGCCACAGCAACGTGTGGCCGGGTCTGCTAGTTATTAATAAAATAAAAACAAAATTATATGTTTATTTCGAATTATAAAATTTGAAAGCGTATTTCATCATCTTTCAAAAACAGTTTTTAGTTTTCGGATGCGTTCACAAATATTAAAGTTATTTGGAATTTATTGGAAAGCGGAAATATTTTGACTTTTCGAAAAACAGGCCCGAGGCCTGAGAGGTTAATACTAATTTTCAATAATAACTAATGTATCATAGAGAATAATCATATGTATGTATATAATAATTCGATGTAGTTGGTTTGACTGCATATTTATAAACGCAAATACAGTGAAAACTTTAAAACTACTAACCTACATAGAGTTCTAGTAAAAAAATTCGTAATTTGTCGGTAATAAGCGTGAACAGAAGACATTGTTACAATACCTATCGACGATATTTATAAATAACCGACAATAGCAGACCTCGTGCGTTTAAAAATAATGGGCCCTTTTTCTGTCACACCGCAAGGCCGATTCAAAAACTTCATTAGCGACGAAATAAGTCGAAACATGCTTTATCTAAACAGAATATTGGATATGGCGGTATGAGGCGAAAGACGGTAGGCATGAGACGCAAAGGGGGCGAGAGGGTGTACAAGCCAAACACTCACGTGGTCTCACCAACACATCGATAGCTAGTTATTTTTTGAGCGCGGTGCGATAGCGAGAATTTTTTAAAATACCTACCGTCGAGATTTCTCACCGGTGCTATTACCTCTTAATTAACAGAATAATTGATACGGGCCATATTCCCGATGAACTAAAATATAGCATTGTAAGGCCTATCTTTAAAAATGGAAATCACTCTTTAATAAACAATTACAGGCCGATTTCCTTACTTCCTGCATTAGAAAAAATCTTAGAAAAATATATATCAATAAATTTAGATAAATACTTAAATAATCTGAGTATCATTGATGAATGCCAGTATGGCTTTCAAAAAAATAAAAGTTGCGATAAATTGCTCGAAAAATTTTCTAATCATATAAATTCACAACTAAACTGTAAACAACATGTATTGGTTCTATTTATTGATTTCTCAAAAGCTTTCGACACACTTAGCCATATACAAATAATTAAAGTACTTGAATCTATAGGTATCCGAGGTAAACTCCTCTTATTCTTTAAAAACTATTTGTCAAATAGAAAAATGAGTGTGAAGATTCTAAATATAATTAGTAAATCAAGATACATCAAATCGGGAGTACCGCAAGGGTCAATTCTAGGTCCAAAATTATATATTATATATGTAATTGCTATGTGTAAGATTTTCAAAAAAGCTCGTCGATTCATTTTTGCTGATGATACTGCTCTTGTTGTATCAAATGAAAATCCTGAAATAGCTATACAAGAATTACAAAGAGATTTTAACGAGCTTCTCAAATGGGCTCATGATGTAGGATTAATTATTAATGTTAAAAAAACCAAATGCATGTACATAAAATCACCAAGTTTGAAAATGTGGAATGTTCCTAAAATAACCGCTCATAGCTTTGACTGTATACATAGAGGAATTGTTAATGTTTGTGACTGTGAAAAAATCGATTTTACAAATGAATATACTTATCTGGGAATAATTGTTGATAACAATTTTAAGTGGGATAAACAAGTGGCTAAAATTTGTAACCAGCTCAGATCCTTAGCTAGTATTTTTTACAAATTAAAATTTATTTTGCCTCATTGTACTCTTAAACTCATATATTTTTCTATGGTCGAATCTATCCTTAGATATGGTATTCGAACTTGGGGACATGCAAGCACTACTTACATTAAATATATTGAAAATTTACAAACTGCCATAATTAAAAAAATTGTCACAACAAATATTTACAAATAGAGACATAACTTAAAATTACTGTATGGCTCAGAGAGCCTACTTACAATAAAAGGTCTTCACTGGTTCACTACTATTATGGACAATATGGGGGAAAGCCCTTACAAACACCTACTTGTACACAAACATACCACAAGATTCAGAGAAGGAAAGGGCCTAAAAACTCCTCGAATATTAAATAAATATGGAAGCCGTACTCTTGAATATCTAATACCAGTGATTTTCAATAAAATTAATAAAAACATAAAATTTGAAAAAAATGAGAGACTATGTCCTAAAATGATAAAACTATGGTTAATGAACGAAAACTCCATGTATCTTTGAATATCTTAATATAGCTGCCTACATATCTTGTTATTAGGCAGGTATATTGAAATATCTTATATATTTATAGCTGTAAGTTAAACTATCTAATATTACTATGTGATCTATTCTAATGTTTCCTTAAAAATATAAATGTATTTACAAATATTTTCTTAGATATTATATTAAGAATGTTTAAATTGTTAGAACCTGCAGACAAGCTGCCATATGACAGCTTTGTGGGTCTACTCAAATGTTTGTACAAAATGTATTCTGAAATTTAATAAATAAAAAAAAAAAAAAAAAACATTATATTTTATATGCTAAAAAAATAATAAATAAAAAAAAAAAAAAAAAAAAAAATTCAAGCGATCTTTATTCGTGCACACCGCTGCCACGTGAAAATTTGCGTTGTCAATGTAGTTAAAATGGTGTTTATAAATGGAAAGCGGAGCACACGTCTCTGTTTTTGCAACATTTTATGGTACCCTACCTAGCCTGTGGAATATTATAGCGGAGGGTTTAATTTAATTAGTTCGTTATTTAAATGATCACAAATTAACGTAATTCCCAAGGGACGACCTGATTCGAAGACATCCTCAACAGCGTGAATCGAATAATTCACTTCTTCAGGATATGGTTAGGCATTACAATATGTTTATTTTGTTTGTTCGAAAATTTAAATAAATATATTTATTTCACAAGAATGGTAGTTAATTACTCTTTGGATTTAACAGAGACACCAGAAATAGTTTGAAAATAGTATTCAAACAAGTGAATAACTGTCATCTGTTGTTTTGGAAAATTTTGCTATTTTATTTAATCATTTTGAAAAACTAACTAGTTGTGTACGGTTGACAACTAACTACTTGTGCAAGTTTCAAGTCACAAAAGAATTACTGATCTGGAATTTAAGTGGAAAAATTTACGGAGGCCTCCCCAGCTGCAAAGAAAACTGCATACAAGGTTGGTGAATCTGTTATTTTCCCTGGAGTTTTCGATTGCCTTCTTTGTGATATATATTTGTCCGCGCAAGAAGATTTTCATAATCATATCTTTGGGTATTAAGCCCAGAGGGTCTGGGGTTATTTACACACCTCAGGCTCGCATATTATAATACAGGATACGTGTAAACAGCACTCCCGTTCAATTCTGCGCCGTTCAATCAAATTGCTTCAATTTGATTGAACTGTGTAACATTGCTGTTCCTAAATCTTTGCCGTACAGAATATAGAGAAGCTGGTCATTATCCTCGACGACGCATTGTTTTAAATTTCGTAATTTATTTTTTGCCGGTTTGGTCATTAGTCATTATTGTGCTACTGCCAGAAGTGAGTTTTTCACGGGAAACGCCATTTGCATGGAAAATAAGTGAAACCGACTTAATTGCAAAATCACGCTTTACATTCGTTTCGTGTGCCTGATTTATGAGTTACAATAATGACTAGAATAATGCTGGTGAAACGGATAGCCTTCCAACTATTTGCCACGTTTCCGAAAGGGTAAGCGTTTATTGTTATGCCTGTTCTACGCTCTCACTGAGAAATTGATTCAAAAAAGTAATTATTCAACTTTTTTATTATTACTGTGATGATTCACGGTTACGGTCCAGTGACGGCAAAAAAAGACAATAAACATACCTTCCTTATCGCTATAATGCTGCAGCTCTTTCAAAAGATGAGATACACAATGTACGTAGGTCCGTTTCCTCCAAAGGGAAAAAGTTATAATTTTCTTGCATCTCTCTCACACACCGCACCGTGACGTCTCCGAAGACTACTACAATACTACTAGCCGTGACGATTTTGAGAGAAGGAATATACTCGTAGTTACAAGCATAATATGGAAGTGTGAGTGAATTCCAAAAATTAAAATAGGTACGTCAAATGTCAATGCGCCGATGGTTTTGCTTTTGTTCTTAAACATATAATGCTGCTTTTCTTTCTTATACACTAAATAAAACGGTCGAAATGAGACAAACGGTAAACGTATGTCTGCACCCCCCCCCCAAAGGAAACATACAATCATTATCATACACCTCTCTCACATATGTAAAGAAAATGAAGCACAAGGAAAAAGTAATACTTTGGAGGAAACAGTCACACGCATTGAGGTATAATAAATAGAGAAGCAAACTTCATTACCGCGCTTCAAAACGCGGTTTTTTAACGTTAGTTTGTAATAAGATAAACTAATTTAAATTATTTTAAATATGTGTTTTTTTATTATATGACTAAAACTAAGCATAACTAATGAAATAATTAAGACATTTTTTGTTTAAATATTTTGTATTTTACCAATAGACATTACAAAACTAACAGTATCTAAAACCTATGCGGAGAACAGTGGCGCACACAGAAAAAACATTCGGGGGGGGGGGGGGGGGGGGGTTTACAAAACATAAAATGCATGCTGTATCCATATCTATTCAAACGTTTATATACTAATGTACAGTGTATATCAGAGGTTCCTAGCCTTATCTGGCTCACTGCACACTATCCAAGTATAGTATTCTTTTTAACGCCCCTCCCCCCTTCATTATGAAATGCGAGACAATACGTATAGAAAAAGCACCGCAGGCGAAATTTTTTTTAATGTGAAAGTTAAGCTCATCAACGTCCCAGTCAGTGGTGCGATATCGCCCCACTTGGGAATCACTAGTGTAAATAAACGAAACAACCATTAAATTAAATTTTAAATGACAAGAATTTTTTTTTAAGTAGGCTCGGGTACATTTCTTCGCGCGTTGCGAAATTATTTGACTCTGAATAAGCCATGACAGTTTACATCAGCAATTAATATAATTATAAAATTATGTAACATAAAATAAATATTATAATACAATATTAAAATTTACTTAACCAAAGTTAAATATATTCATCAAGGGACTAGTGCACGCAAATTTCAGTTTTCTAAAAATGTGAATTACACGAATTATTTAAAATCAAAGGTTACCTCCATAGTCACTTATTACATAAATGATGTATTCTCCCATTAATATAGGAAAACCAAAATAACTTTTTAGTGGCAACACTGAACCTATATTATGGATTTTGACATTTTATTTCAATTTGTGTGCTTTTTAAGTAAATATGAATATGTAAACAATAAAGTTACGCGTGGAAAGTAATTCCGCTTGATTTATTATATTTTTCTGACCTTGAATTGCACTTCTTCACGACGCATTTAACCATTTTAAAGATAGTTTTGATCGCGTACCGTCCGGTTAAACTTGGTCGGCGTCTCAGTGAGCACTAAACTGACATTAGCTGAGCATCTGCTTTTGGACATATGTACGGTGGCAACGCTTTGGCGCGGTCATTAGTCATCTATGTATATATATCAATGGTCACACGTATTTTGTGTGTTTCATCTTTTGTCTCTCTCAAGACTCATTTTAAAAAGTCAATAATAAGGTCTAAGATAACGTACCATACCATGCTTGGCAAATGACAATCTTTTTTATTTTTATTTATTTTTTATTGAAAATTTTTGATACAATACATATAAAAGATACATAAAAAAGTAAAGTATATGTATAAAAAAAGCCCAATACAATAAATGTATGTTCAAAAAAATCCCACAAAGGCAATGCCTGTGCGTGGGTATGATATTGATTTTTGTTTTTATTTCTATGGTTAAAGTGAAGATTTTCAGTATATACATAAATTAATAAATTAAATTACATATAAATTAAGTATAATAAATAGTAACTGAATGATTGCGATTAAAAACTACAACATAATAACAGTCTGCACTGTTATTATCGCATTTGTGAAAGTTTTACAAGTGCAATTAAACGACAAAAAAGCAAACATTATAATATATGTACTCTAAAAGCTGTCTAATGGTAGATATAATTAATGGTTTTTTAAAACTTATAAGAAAAAAATATCTATTTCAGTATTTTTTAGCCAAGTTTTGGTATATTTTTTATAAGACTGAAGATTTTGACATGTGTTCTCTTTAAAGGTTCATAGTAAATTATACATTTTTGGAGCTATAAAACTAATATACCTCAATTAAAAGATTACAAAAGTTCAAAATAAAACCATCTGGTGAGCCCTGGAGTCCCAAAATTGAGGAAAGTCTTCCAAAGAATGACACGGACATGGGAAGGAAGAATATAGACACACTTTTGCAACCTAACAAAGATTAATGCTTGTATTGTACTTTCTTTTATATATAACTTTATAATTTTCCTTTTGTAATATTTTAACACAGGTATTTACTTATATTTTAAACACGAAAACTTGTACAATGTGACCTTCGAATGGGATACCCCAGAAAAAATAGTAAAAAAATAAATAAATTATCTAGCATCCCACGGAATTATTATGCCGACCGAACCACTATTACCAGCCATTCATAAGCGCGTCCCTTAAGAGGTAATAGCACCGGTGAGAAATCTCGACGGTAGGTATTTTAAAAAATTCTCGCTATCGCACCGCGCTCAAAAATGAACTAGCTATCGATGTGTTGGTGAGACCACGTGAGTGTTTGGCTTGTACACCCTCTCGCCCCCTCTGCGTCTCATGCCTACCGTCTTTCGCCTCATACCGCCATATCCAATATTCTGTTTAGATAAAGCATGTTTCGACTTATTTCGTCGCTAATGAAGTTTTTGAATCGGCCTTGCGGTGTGACAGAAAAAGGGCCCATTATTTTTAAACGCACGAGGTCTGCTATTGTCGGTTATTTATAAATATCGTCGATAGGTATTGTAACAATGTCTTCTGTTCACGCTTATTACCGACAAATTACGAATTATTTTACTAGAACTCTATGTAGGTTAGTAGTTTTAAAGTTTTCACTGTATTTGCGTTTATAAATATGCAGTCAAACCAACTACATCGAATTATTATATACATACATATGATTATTCTCTATGATACATTAGTTATTATTGAAAATTAGTATTAACCTCTCAGGCCTCGGGCCTGTTTTTCGAAAAGTCAAAATATTTCCGCTTTCCAATAAATTCCAAATAACTTTAATATTTGTGAACGCATCCGAAAACTAAAAACTGTTTTTGAAAGATGATGAAATACGCTTTCAAATTTTATAATTCGAAATAAACATATAATTTTGTTTTTATTTTATTAATAACTAGCAGACCCGGCCACACATTGCTGTGGCTAACGAAACACAACGCCATTTACCCAACCTTTATAAAATCCACACCATCCGCTCGCCAGCTGCCCGCTGCGCGCTGCCCTTTGCCTAAATTGAATATTTGAATTTCTTGGCTTTTCTCTACTATAATAAGCATTTATTATACACATAAACCTTCCTCTTAAATCACTCTATCTATTGGTGAAAACCGCATGAAAATCTGTTGCGTAGTTTAAAAGATTTATGCGCACATACATTTTGAGCGACTTCATTTTATACTATGTAATGATGATGATACCACAAAACTTAAATTTCTACTCATATAATTTGGCACTTACCTATCTTATTAAAAAAAAAACTCAAAAATGCATATGCAACAAAAATGTATTTTTGACCGATTATCTCTATCTCTACATATTATAAAGTCCCCCGCGCCGTCTGTCTGTCTATTCGCGATAAACTCGAAAACTACTGAACGGATTTTCCTGCGGTTTTCACCAATATACAGAGTATTTCGTGAGGAAGGTTTAAGTATGCAATTTGTCAATGATTTGTGTAAATTGGTTGAAACATAACGATAATTGTTAGAAGTGTCGGAAATAAGTCCAGCCGCCTGGTAGCTTTCATCGAAAACGCTGCACAATCCTTTTGGGATATAACAAAACAATTAATGGTGGGATATTCCTCTTTTATAGATCTACAAAAAAGTCCGCGAAGGCATATATCTATCTTTTACGGATAGCTTACTATACACATTATATCTAAAATGCAATTGATAAGAATAATAAGATAAGAAGATAGAATGCGTATAGTAAAAGATAGATATATGCCATCGCGGACTTTTTTGTAGATCTATAAAAGAGGAATATCCCACCAAGCGTTGTTTTGTTATATCCCAAAAGGATTAGGCAGCGTTTTCGATGAAAGCTACCAGGCGGCTGGAATTTTTCCGACACTTCTAACAATTATCGTTATGTTTCAACCAATTTACACAAATCCTTGACAAATTACATAAGTAAACCTTCCTCACGAAACACTCTATCTATTGGTGAAAACCGCATGAAAATCCGTTCAGTAGTTTTCGAGTTTATCGCGAACAGACAGACAGACAGACAGACAGACAGAAAGACGGCGCGGGGGACTTTACTTTATAATATGTAGAGATAAAAAAGGTTTAAAAATAGCCCACCTTAAGTTTTTTTCTAATTAAAATTACGATAACGAAAAAGATAAAAGCACTTACATATTTTATTAGACAATTAAATCTAAATGGATTTATTGTGTTGTGTGTATCATACGTGTGAGTTGACATGTTTGTAAATAATAATGTTTAAAATGTTAGATATATCGCTTGCTGAGGTTTGATTTGTACTCCTGTATTTTTGAGTTTCTTTAAGCAGTAAATACAAAAAAGGATGTGTTAGTTCGTTCAAAATTCAATCAAAAATGTTGGTCTTTTACCTATAGATAGATTTACCTACACATTTTTTTAAAATATTTATTACAGTCAGTTTGAAATAAAGGAAACAAATATATAATTTTTTTAAACTTCAAAACTTTTTATTTTTATTTTCAACTTTATAAAACCTTAAATTGTAATATTTAATTACATGAAGACAATATTAGCGAAACTTCAACCCAAGGCTTCAGGCCCAACTTCATAGTACAAAAAAAAAGTGCAAAAATCACTTACTTCGCAATTTTTGCAATAAAATAAAAGCACTTAGAAAAAAAACCAACAACGCTAAAGGCTTTGTACCAGTTCACATAAGGAAAAAGGTTGAAGCAAACGTTTTACGTATGAGAAAAGCTATAGTTTGAGCAGTAAATTACAGAAAAGAGCAAGAAAACACGGCACAAAGTGATAAAGTAAAAAATCTGAAAATGGACAAAAAAATGCCGCAAACCATGTTTTTGGTGATCATACAAAATGTTCGTCATACTATTGCAAGTCGGAGAAGTATACTAATGATCCAAATTTAGTAAGCGATCTTCAAGATTGTGGAACAGGACTGATATTCAACAATTATTGTCGTCTCTAATAGCAAATGCAGAAAGTCTTATTATTAACGTGACAAATAACACTGTGGAGCAATTCAACAACGTTATAGCCAAATTTATAGGCGGAAAAAGAGCAAATTTTACAAAAATGGGATAACTTCAGCAGTTGAGCTTCTTGAGCAGTAACTTCGTGGAATAGTGAAATGACAACCCATTCACGAATACAAAAAAAATCCAAGGCCACAGTCCTGGCAACTACACGAAGCATTTTATTGAAAGAAAACGACGTTCGAAGGAGACAATACAGAGGTGTCGAAAAATAAAACTAAGGTATTACGAAAACACGACAGAAAAGAGAAAAAAAGTTACAGGGCCTGATGAAAATTATGGTCAATTGGAATTAGATCCAGATATGCCAGCTGAATTATTTGAAACGATAAAGAGGAATTTTTCAAAGAATTATCTCCATCGAATAAGGATGAACTCGAAAGGAATACGGTGGGCCAAAGCAATAATAATTTGTGGACAATTGAAAGGCGTAAGCGGCTTACAGCTTCTAACTTTGGACAAAAATATGTAAGCTACGGCCAAAAACTTCAGTTGCGAGAGTATTAAACTCGCTACTGTACTCGCCATTTAAAGGAAATATGGCCACAAATTATGGGAAAGAAAATGAAAACCAAGCAATTGAGCAATTTACAAAAGAAACAAAATTAGAGGTATTCGCCTGTGGACTATTTATCGATGAAAACAAAAACTTTTTAGCGGCAAGTCCGGATGGCCTTTTTGGCAAGGATTCTATAATTGAAGTGAAATGCCCATATAGTATAGTAAATATGTCACCAGAAGAAGGATTTGAACAAAAAAAATTGATAACTGTAAAATTGAAGACAATGCTTCAACATTAAAACGGAATCACAATTACTTCTACCAAGTACAAGGCCAGTTACACATTACTCGTCGTAAATACTGTTATTTTGTCGTGTGGAGTCCTAAAGGTTTGCCGTATGAAAAAATTGAAAGGGACGATTCAATCTGGCAAAAAATTGAACCACTGTTAGAAAAACTTCTACCACCAATGCCTTTTACCAGAAACAATTGACGGTCGCATATCAAGAAATTTACCGGCGAGAGAAAGATCTAAATCATAAATTGTTTAAAATTCATTGTATAGTGGTAAAAAATTTTGTACAATAAAGTGTTTACAAACAAAAAATTTCAATTAATCACTGAAGGCAATGTAAGCGACTCTCAACTAAAAATTTGAAACAGATTTTTTTTAAAAACATAAACCTCACATTGGAGGCACCGAGGAAAAATAATCGCTCAGGGACTTTGTTGGAGAAGTTGTTGGACATCATTGGAGAAGCTGTGTGGAGGGTATTTTTAGGATAAGGAAGGAAAGGAAGTTTTGGGTAGGGAAAAGGTAGGTAAAAGTATGAAATGATGGTGGAGAGTCCAGCTGTAGAGATCAAAAGATCTTCCTCTTCCAGTTTCTCCCAATCCGGCCCGCCACGCAGTAAGTGGACAAAATTATCCGCCACCAAAACCCATGCAGACCTCATCCGTGAACCCGGGAACCCAGGCTCTGTCACCAAACATAGAGGACCACTTGCGGTGACCAAGTGGCGGGGGTGTTGGTTATCCAATAAATGGTTCCCGGGGCGATGGTACCTAAAACGCCTCCCAAATTGAAAATTTATTATAGTACTTGACATAAAAAAATTTAATTTTGCACAATTTTAGTATGAAAGCTCGGTCAGTATTGGTATACCGCGATGAGTCACTAAACAGAAAAAAAACGAATAAAAAATATCGATTACTCGGGCAAGGACAACACTAGTCTACCGATAAAATTCTTTACATCACTACTTCGCATTATATGTATGTATTTGTCAAAACCCACGTTCCCCGGCCCCCCTCAGGAGAAATGAGCGAAAGGGACACCTGCACGTCGGGCCGAAAATACCTAAATAAAATCTTCGAAATCGATGTTTTGTATTCCCCATTTTTCTTCTCCAAAACTGGACGGATTTAAAAATTTTTTTTCACTAACTGTATTAAAAGAAAATATTCTATGTCGGTACGTTTTGCTTTTTTTCAAAATACATTGTTTAGTTTGTATACTGAACGTTTTTTGACGGCGTTTAAATTAGGCAATTTTATTCATTTTTGGAAGGTCGTAACTTCTATGAGAAGTAAATTATCAAAAAAAACAAAACGTACCGACACGCTAGTGGTCAATATCTATATTATGTAAAAAAAATTTTGCTCTAGGGTCAAAATCCAGAGAGATAAACGGGGAATACGTTTGTATAGAAAAGCGCAGCTAGTATTTCCTCTTAAGTGTGGCCGAACAAATTATAAAAACAAACATAAATTCTCCGGAAGAATCAGACTCCAACAGCCATTCCCTCAATTTAGTCTTTTTTTACATTTGCTTCATACAGGAAGGCCGAGGCAAATAATTTCCTTCGGGCCTATGTTTTTATTAAGGATGGTGTGTGGAGGTCTTTTTAGGGAAAGGAAGGAGATGATCTGGGAAGTAAAAAAGTGTCCAGGAATGACGGACATATGAATCTATCTCCCACTGCGGGGCAAGGTGATGGGTGGAGAGAGTCCGGATGGGGAGATCAAAAGGTCTCCCCCAACCAATCTCTCCCGTTCGGCCATCCTGCCACGCAGTAGTAGGTGGGCAAACAACAAGAACTAGACAAACCTCACCCCATCAAACCGGACACCCCTGCTAAGTCACCAAAGTTGACATACGGCAGGGGTGTTGGTTATTTTTTATTTAACAACCAAAATATTCACTAGAAATAATTTATATGGCAGAACAACGTTTGTCGGGTCAGCTAGTCATCTTATAAAAAATCAATTTTGAAGAAGCAAGCCAAGCTAAAAATTGGATCACTCGGGTACGCTATATCCATCAAGAAAGTTAAAAGAAGAGCATTTTTTCAAGGCGAGGGAGCCCGAGAACTACCTCTTCAATCTTGCATCGCGTAGTTTTTGTCTGGAGTATTATTACTATTCCATCGACCCCGCTGATCTGGTTAGCTCATGTTGAATCCGAGCTCTAAAAATGGAATGAATATTGGTTTAAAAGCTCTTTATGTATGACTCATCTTCGTGGATTATTTTATGGATGCTTGTTGGAACAGGCTTTTGCAGCATATCAACTGTCTTCCAAGGCATTCTGTCAAATGAAGAAATACAAATCACAATAATCAGGCAGTGATTGTTTTCAGTTGGAGACAAAAACAGGAACGTTTCAATGACCAGATATACATGTAGCTATGTCAGGAATTCCCCGACGAATCGGGCGTGGTGAGTCACTTTCGACTCGTCGACAAACCACTCTTGTCGTCGGAGAAGAGCTGATGTTGGTTGTTTTGTCGCGTACTCGTTTCTTGTACATCCACAGTCCACACGCTCTGTCGTGCTCTTTTTGTGTCTACCGTGAGTAATGCCCTGGCGGTTCTAAGGAACAACGCCTTATTCTGGCGACGAACCAAGTCCATATTATGTTCTGCAACAGCGATCGAGTATTCTATTTTTATATTTTTCTCAACTAGTTCTGCGCAATAGTCGTTAACCTCAAAGTTGTTTGTTATTAGTTAACTTTTTATGTATTAGTCAGTAATAAACTTCAAGGAAGTACAATCCCGGGATACGGGATACCCGCAGTTTTCTGGTCCCGATAATAGTATATTCTCTACGTAAGAAGTTAATTATCCCGGGATTTTTGGTTTTTTTTGGTTTTTTCAGAAATTACAACTCATACATACGTATATACTCAATTTATAATTACTAAGGTTACGCGTGACATTACCTCGTTCCACAAATCGTCTGGAAGGTGAGGGTACTCTTGGTAGGTACCTACTTACTGATACGTAAAATTGTAAATTTTGCGGGGCGGTGTAGAAATGTTCAAACCAGCGTTTTGCTTGCCCCTCCCTAAAGTAACCTAACCAAACAGATGGATCATCGTTGGGTTGAATTAGGTCAGGTTAGGTTATGTTAGGTTAGATTAGGTTAGGTTACGTTAGGTTGGGTTAGGTTAGGTGATGTTATGTTAGATTAGTTTAGGAGGGGTATGCCACAGTGGGGGACCGTGAACTTGTTGATTCAACCTCACAAAAACTTTCGAACAGTCAAGTCGGTACAGAACTAGGTATTTGTCAAAGAAAATTAACGTAAAAAAATACTTTTTTTAGATTTTATTGAACCCCCTTATGTTTCAATAATGAGCTTGAAACACAGCGATATATGTGCGATTATCTAAAGCAGAGGTTCCCAAACTTTTTTTCCTCGGAGACCCCGTTCAAAATTTTACTGGTTTAGGTGGACCTCCTACATTTCTTCCATATTCCCAAAACTCGTCAAAAAATGTGAAGATTAGATCTATCGATGGAAATTTGCGTCTGAACAAGCGTTGCGGGCGGTGCTTTGCAAGTCCCTACACGCGTTGTGCTGAATATCGAATATGCAAGTTTTTACAAGTAGCAGTCGCTGACCCTCAATGCATTACTAAGAAAATCATGGGAGGTTTTAAAAAAAAGAAAATGAATGCTAAATAAGCGGGCTATTTGATCTATACGCCGGCCTAACTGAAAAAAATTTCAAGCCTGTTGACCAAAAAAAGCAAAAAATTTGCAAAAAAAATTTTCGCGCTATCTGTTAGGATGAAAATTTGAATCTTACAGTTTCAAAATGCTATTTTTATAGTTTCAATACGACCATTTTTCACCGAAATAGCCTTTCAAAAATCACCAATAATTTTTTTTGCTCCCTTAATTTTTTTGAGTAGTGTATTTATTATCTGCCTAAATTGATAGGTAAAGCCAAGCCAACATTTTTGTTCTTTACTATCGAAACCAGATAATTTTCGTTGACCCCCACTTACAACTTTTGAACCCCCATTTTTTAATCACGCCAACCCCTGGGGTTCCACCTGGACCACTTTGAGAATCACTGATCCAAAGTATCTAATTAAATTTTATACTTACCTTGAAGATGCTTGTGTAAAGCGAAACTGGTCGGTATATAAAAAATTAAATCGTGGTTACAAACTAAGTTATTGTTTTATTTCAATTAATAATATGTCGAACCACAAAGTAACTGCATTCTATAAAATTATAATTAAATATTGTTTTTTAAACCTTCTGATAAAGAAAGTTCACAGTTTCTACCATTGTAATACAATTTATAATAATATTCTAAAAATACTTTGACCTTTATGATAGAATCCGCGCTGTGGTTAGTTATTTAGTAGGCATAATAATATATAAATGTGATATCATTATCAGAATATCAATTTATCACGTACCTACAAACTCACTCACGTAGAGTGAACACGCTCAACGAACTAATAAATCATTTTGTATGAATAGGTACATATGTCTTTGTTGTTTATTATTTATTGTGACTCACCAGAGCACGGTGAGATTATAACGTATCAAGAAAATAGAACATGAAACAATTAGGTAATATTATTAACTGATAAAACAATACATATTTTATTGTGGCATTGATTATAAAATGACTACACACATCTATTTTAGACCGCGTAATTCCGAATTTCTACCGTTTTATAACATATTTCTCTTGAACACTATTCTTACTCATCATCGCAAAATAAGATACAACCTCGGAGCAAGACCGGGTTAGGTGAAATTGTTACTCAACATGGTGGGTTAATCGCGCGCATGCGCGTGTTTTTACCGAGTCGCTGTACGGGAGATGTAGTAGCTGTCAGAATTTAAACCACCCGATCACCAGGGTTAACTCAGTACCCCGTGCGTTGTAACTGACGAAATGGCGAGCTTTTATGAGAATCTTGACGTTTTGAACGGAGCTTCGGCAAATATTGACCGTATTCGCGGCATTCGTGCACCACGGCCACGGAAAAGGTTTAAAAAAAGGTACGATCCATTTGCGGCACTCACGGAAGGAGATTTTAGATCTAAATATAGATTTACCAAAGTCAACGTTGTGTTGACTGATGTTGACGTATGAATAAACGTGAAGTTGGCAACACGCCGCGAAATGCTAAATTGGCCGCGTTTTTGAGCTTTGGAGCAGTGTTGCTACCGAAAAAAAAATCATAACAGCTGTCGAGAAACATTATGATGATGAGTAAAGATTTTTACCCTGAGCAGTGTAGGATTACTCCACTGTGTAGCTACCGCGACGCTACAGAGCCGTAGTACGGTTTTATGATGAGTAAGGCTTTAGTTTTTAAGTTTCTAAAAAATAAATGGTATTTTTGAAGAAAAAATCTGTACATTTGTAGAGCCGAAACGGTAATTATACGAAATTCCCTCGATACCTACTCGTAGAAAAAAAATGCAAAGTATGCCCCGAAAATTAATATACCTAAACACGTTTTTTTCTCTTATTTTGCAAGTTAAATGTATGAAAAGATTCACAGTGTTTCATTAAATACTATTTAGGACATTTCCTGTCAGATTTTTGACCTGTTTTGAACGAGTCGTGTTTTATTAAACATTTTCACAATTTTCGCTTAAACATTATCGTTTTTAATATTAGCGCGCTCCCTCTAACATTCGTATTTACATATCTCCCCTTCTTCTTCATTTTGAGAGCTAACTACCGGGTTTTAATGAGATATTTTCATACAATACGCGCATCGGAAAAAATACACAAATTTTCCTGCGACTGGGATTCGAACTCGGAATCTTAGCTCGCATACTTTATTTTAATAATTATTTTACGTGTGTATCCCGCAAGGGTTCTAATTTAATTTGGAGTATGTTGTGAGGCTGAAGGAAGTGGAAAGGAGATGGGAAAGAGAAAGCTTGGGAAGTAAAAATAGAAATCTTTTTGCGTTTTTGACGCATTTTATTAATTAAAAAAAAATAGTTTATCTAATTTCAGAAATGTTTGTTTGTGGGATTAATAATAATAATGGGTGAAACAATGTAGCAAACAAGAAACGCGATTCAAATCCTTGATTTCCGCGGGTCAAAGGTTATACGTTCTAAAAGAAAGAGAAAAAATCTGCCATTGTTTTCATGTTTGCATTTTAATTGTTATTTGTGTGAATCGGGTTTTTCTGAGTTTTTAACATGGTTTGGAATGGATTTATTCAATGTAGATATCGCCCGCATAATTCTTAGATTCATTACTGAACAGATGGCTATGCTAGATTTCGTATAGGCTTGTTGAAAAAGTATCGATATTTTTAATTCAATACATCGATATTTTTAGCCGATATATTTTGATCCGATATATCGTTACAAAATATCCAATATCGAAAATTGTATCAAAAACGATATTTTTTTAATATGTACCTAAAGTCTCTAGAATACAAAACCGTATAGGAACGAACGGAAAAAAGTAACTGTATTGTCATGACATCTGGCGGTTGAAAATTTAACTTAGCTTACAAATTAGTCTTTGCATTAGTATTTGTGATCACTAATACTATCTCATAATTATGTGTAGATGCATACATAGAAATGTATGCTATTTTTCGCTTTTTTTTCTAAGCCACTCCTATATGTTGGTTCCCAATTGTCTATGATTATTGACTATACCTTGTTCCAAACACAAAGTCCTTTTTGACAGATTAATACGCCAATAGAATGTTACTGAGACGCATACAAACTTTGTATGCGTCTCAGTTTACGTATAATAAAGTTAGAAGACAGTTTTTTAGTTTTTGATATTGTTGTAATTATTACCTAATAAAAATGAATACTGATAAAAATACCTTAATTTTTTGCACATTAAAATAATGCACATTGTGTATAAAAATTACTATTGACAATATTGAGCTGAATATACTATTACTTTAAAAACGCAAAATCTTTCTGAAAATTTGATGATTTGACGAATATCGATACATCGATATTTTTTCCTCGATGTATCGACGTCGATATTGCTATTTTAATAAATAACGATACATCGATATATCGATATTTTTTTTCACCTTCGACATCCCTAATTTAGTATTTTGTATCGTCGACCATCCTTGGTTTATATTAAAGTAATTGCTTACTTACATTTAAACAAACATATACGGAATCTGGGCATACGTTTCCGAATTCCACTTTAATTATATATTACAATACATGCATACATTTCGGTGACCGGACAACTCAGAATCATGCAACTTCAACACCTCCTTTGAAAAGTCATTAAAAATGCTGAAAAAAAATATAAAAAAATTATAGGTTACATTAGGTCATGGGCTATTTTTAAATAATTTTTAATGACTTTACAAAGGGGTGTTGAAATTGCATGATTCTGAGTTGTCATGGAACAATACATTTCGTACTTGGGATCCCTAAAATGGATGAGAGCTTCCCAATTCCAGATTACGTAGATTCCATTTTAAAGAATACATTAAGAGGAAACACGGTCGTTGAGAAATTTGTATTATACTAAACTGTTGCTGTCACTGTCGCTCTCATACCCCGAATACTGAGCGAAAGGGACAACTGAGCCTCGGGCTGATAATACCTAAATAAAATCATCAAAATCGAGGATTTGTATTCCGCACTTTTCTCCTCCAAAAGTGGAAATATTTTTAAGATTTTTTTACCAACTGTTTTAGAAGAAAATACGTTTGTATGGAAAAAACGTCGCTTTCTCGTAAGTTTCGCGGAATCCCTTTAGTTGGGCATCCTATGAAAATGCTTGCACAAATAGCCTAATTTTTATAAAAATTCGATACCACTGTAGCTTTTCTATATTAGGTACCTTTTCTAGATAAGATATAAATAACTCTGACAATAATAATAACCTCATGTATAAGTGATTGAGGACTCGATATCTGATATGTACCTAAAATCTACACAAATGATTGTAAATCTTGTGATTATTATTATCTTTTTATTTCGTAATAATTAATAATTTACTCAATGATTAATTTTGAAAATCCTCTTTATGAAGTAGTCTAATCTTTGATTCCAACTATAGAGATAATGTTATTAATTATAATGTTATTACAACCAACAAAGGATAATTTTATTTTTGAACTAGCTGGTCCCAGCATGCGTTGCTATGCCATTTAATAAAGAAATTGTTTCTCCCTGCGTGTCCTTTCCCATTCGTCCCATTCCCCTTCCGCCTCCCCTTCCTCTCCCGCGTTCCCTTCCCCTCTCCGGGTTCCCCTACTCCCTCACGGGTTCCCGTCCCCCCCTCCCCGTGAACCCCTTACCTGAGTTCCCCTCCCCCTTCCCTCATTCGATACAGTCAGTCCCGGTACATTAAGTTTTCAAACAGCTCGCGTGCCACCTATTGCAATTTTTTAATATAAATTTTATAATGTCAGAGCTCACCAGTAATTTTATACAAACCATGTCCTGACAAAAACGAACACAACAAAAAAAGAATTATCAAATTTGATGCAGTCGTTCGGAAGTTATGCGCGTACATACATTTCGGTGATTCATTTTTATTTATATAGATAGATAGATAGATTATAACCAAAAAGTTTTTTGGGAACGGCTTTTGTTCCAAATAACGAAATATCGTATAATCATAGCTCTTACTCTTAAATATTATTTCTGACCATAACAGATCTCTGTAGATTCAATACAGAACTCTAATAAGGAACACTTATTTTTTTTTAAATCAATAACGACATTTTTACTTACATACCAGTATTTTTTTATTGTTGCAGTTAGTTTTAAAAGTTAAAATAATTTTCAAAGTTTTAATTTTTCGGGTCTCCAAAAATCGCACCAAATCTGTGGTTGGCTGTGTGACATCACCTTTAAAAAGCCAACGATTTTTTAACAGGCCTTGTATTTTATATTATTGTCTTTATTTTTAAGATTGACTGCTTTTAATTTGAAGAACCCTAGGTAAAATGTTAATATCTTCTCATTATTGTTATTGTATTGCACCAAAGTGCAAAAATACACCCATGACTGCATCTGATAAACAAATTACAGGTGTTCGAAAACCTACAAACAAACTTACTACGAAAAAAATTGTGTGATGCCTTTAAGCCGCCGCTACCCGAATTTCTACCGATTTCTTACATATCTCCCTTAAACATTTGAAGTTTTTAAGCTCTTAAAAAAATTATGTTATTTTTTAAGATAATATCTCGACGCGTTCCACGCCGAAACGCAAATTATATGAAATTCCCTCGATAGAAAAAAATCGCAAAGTATGCTCCGAAAGTTATTATTTATTATAAACACGTTTTTTTCAACTATTTTACAAGTTATAGTTGTGAAAAAATTCACAATATTTCTTTAAATGATACTTAAGACGCCTTCCACGAGATTTTTGCTCGATTTTAAACGAGTCGTGTTTTATTAAACATTTTCACAATTCTCTTCGATCGATTCGCATCGCATCGATTTTATCGCTTTAAATATTAGCGCGCTCCTCTAACATTCGTAATTTTATATCTCTTCATCTTCTTTTTTTAGAGCGCGGATGCGGCATCTTAATCTAACCATTAGAAAATGCTCCTTTATCACTTATATATATTAGGTCAACTGCATTTTGATATTTTGTAACGATGCAAGTACAAAAGTTTAATTTAGTGGTCTTTACGTCTTTAGGTTACGAATTTAATCTTTATGGTATTTAAATTTTGATTACACTTTGGTGAGTCAACCGCATAATTTATTTTAAAATTACATTATATTTTCTAGATTTTTTCCTTTGCGGTTCCCATTATGTTAAAATTAATAATCAACAATGATAATATTATGTGAGCAGATAACCACATAAATATTATTGTGCATACATATGATTTTGACGCTAACCTCAAAATATCTTGTATAAATAATAGTACACCTATCACCACCGATCAATTGTACATCAATATCTCCAGATTTAAATGTCCGGGTTAAATTTCCCCCCCCAAAAAAAAAAAAAAAGGAAGGAAAAACTAAACCCTTTCATACACTTCCCCAAATGATCATCTAGTGAATCCACGTTATGCAATTGCACTATATAAGTATTATAAATACAAAACAATACAAGAACAACATGTCAACCTACTAGAGACCAAATGGGAATATAATTCACCGACTCCAGATATTTTCATATCAGAGGGTTCGGCTCTGTGGCATTTCTAATTGAACCTATAAATCCTACTGATCCCTCAATATAAATATTTAAAAAATCTTTTGTAATCCTACATGTATTTAAAATTACTGCTTTTTGCATTTTTATATACAAATTCTTTGACAAATCTAATAAGCTTAAATTTTGAATCAGATTCCTAGGTATTATGCCAGTGGCCGAAATAACAAATGGTAATATTTTTATAGTCCGAGAATGCCAAATTCTTTTAATCTCATTTCCTAAATCTGTGTATTTTCTAATTTTTTCAGAAACAGTTTTTTGAATATTACAGGAATTTGGAATAGCTACATCAATGATATAAGTTATTTTTTTAATTTTGTCATGTAAAACTATATCAGGTCTATTATGACTAATTTTTCTGTCTGTTAGTATAGTTTTATCATAATATATTTTATAAAATTCATTTTCTATAAATGAATTTGGTTCATATTCATAATATGGTAATACATTACGGCAATCAATCAAGTTATGTTTAATTACCAAACTTTGGTGAATTATTTTTAAAACCTGATTGTGCCTAAATGTATACTCGGAAGGCGCTAATATAGAACATCCCGATATAATATGTTCTATAGTTTCGGGAAAAGCCAAACATTTTCTACATAAATCATCAATTTGATTTATATTATCACTATCATTATTATTTTTAAGTCGACTATATACCCTAAAATATATTCAGAATCTTAGCGACGTAAGTAAAGAAACCGTGTATATAAATTGCGACTCGCGACCCGTGCACTGGACGGACCTACTGTCGAATTTACCATATCAAAGAAAAGAAGATAAATGATGTGGGAATCTTAACGACGTAAGTGAAGAAAGCGTGTAAACAAATATACGTCACGGCACGGCGTATTGTACGAACGTATGGTTGAATTCTCTCTAGCAGGCCTGGAGATTCGACCTTTCTGCCGCGTTCATTTTAATTAATTCTGAAGAACGTGCTACAAATATTAAAAATATGTCTCCATGTTGTCCTCCCGAAATCATTAATTCACCGTCTAGAAAAATAAAATTTTGTGCTCACCGCTAACTTTATAGTTGAAAAACTGGTTTTATAGTTTTGAAATCGTTGTACGTAAAATATATTAATGGTAATAATGGTAAGGTACTGTTTTTATTAATCTAGTATATAAATAACTCGCATTTCTTGTGCGGCATGGAAATAAAAAAGTTATTATAGTTACGGATTCGCCGGAAATGATTAAATTGTGAGTTTTGAGTGTACAAAAATTATTAGGATTGTGTACCGCCTTAATTATTATAGGCGCCTAAATAATTTTTCTATTCGACCAAAACTGCAAAACAACAGCATTGAAATCTTTTAAATACAAACAAAACCTGAGATTCATGGGTTCAAAAGTGGACATTGTAGACCGCAGATATACCACTTACGTAGGATGGTTCCGAGACTCATGATGTCAGAATCAGCAGATTCAGTCGTTACGACGAAACAGAGTAATTCAAAGTGATGGTGTTTCATGGGCGTAGCCAGGGGGGGGGTTTTGGGGGTTCAAACCCCCCCCCCCGAAAAGTTAAGATGTCAACATCAATAATACTAAAATAAGGAGAGTTAAGAGAATGTTTTTTTAACACTGATATCTCAAAATGATATTATGTATCTAAAAAGATAAATGGGGGACCTCTGAAAGAAAAAAAAATTTAACTTGCAAGTTCCGTTTTTTCGGTGATAGCGGTTGATTTTTATTTTGCAAAGTGATTTTTATATGGAATTCCGTTTCTAATTTCCGTTTCTAATCAGTGGTAAGTGGTTGAGTGGGCATAGCACCTGGGTCTAACCCGGGCGTCGCGTGTTTGATTCCTCGGCTGGCTAAGTCCTCCATCACAACATTTTCGGCTTTCTGTTGTGGTAGTAGGAGATTTTAAAACATTGTTGGGTTATTCGTAACCCGGGAATGTTTGTCTTTCTAAAAAAAAAAATATATATATATATATATAACAGGATTAGTGTTACAGTCTGGTGAATACATACTTACTTTATAAATGTGATTATTTGAATAATTTGATTGCTTAAAATGTTATAACATGTACAACTTACGTTCAATAAGTATTTTGTTTTGAAAAGTTTTATTTTCTATATTCAATTGTTAATTTAATTTTATTAAAAAAAAAAAAAATAAGTAAGCAATGTACATAGAAAATAAAAGGTTTCAAAGCAAATTGTTAGAAATACAAAGTCCGACGACAATACCCCCCCCCCCCCCCGACACGGGTTTTGAGTTTTATTTTCTTGAACCCCCCCCCGAAACTAAAACCTGGCTACGCCCGTGTGGTGTTTTATTCGTTTTTAAATGACGATTAATTAATTCTACTTATAAAAATGTAATAAAACTTGTATATTTAGAATCAGCGTTTGTCGATCTACATTAATATATTTTTAAGCCATAATATTTTTCACTAGAGTTTCGTTGAATCACTTCTTCAATCGTATACTTTGATACCATATCATAGTGTAATTTTATTAAGGACCCAAAAACAACCCTTGCGGAACACCACTTTTTGTTCGAAATAACGTAAATGTTGTAACAGTCGACATAATTTGTATATTTTCTCTTAGATACTACATCTATAAGGTCAACGAACATTGTAACTTCAAGCCCCAATAATTGAATAGAACCGATCAGCGAATGCAGTTGACTGACTTATGGTTGCTGCTTTAATTACCACTGCTATTGTATGCGCTAACAATAGTCAATCATATAATTTCACACTCCATTGTACAATGTATACAGTACAATTATGTATATCTACTCGTACTTACCGTTTGTTATCTTTTTTACGCAGAACCCTCGTTTCATATTATTATTTTTAAAGATTCACGTCGATTTCATCTTTGTTTGCATTTATAAAAAATGCTTAAATGCTCAGAAGCTAATCAATGGCAACTGATGTAATCATGCAAGTATTTGTTTAATTATGGTTGAACATTCATATCATCGATTATCAACAAAGAAATGTTTATTGTTTTATGTACATTGATAATTTTTCAATCATATTTAATAATTAACATTACTAAGGCTCGATGACACTAAGCGAGTTTACAAGCTACTATCTACTAAGTTTAAAAGCGGGTAAATCGGCGAGTGAGATTGTCATGATTCATGATGAAACACAAAACTGTCCACTCGCTCAGTAGCGTAGGAAACTGAGGTCGCTGCTAGCGCCAGTAACAAGAATAACGACGCCTGTGTGAACTAATTCTGTGATTTCGTTGTTTGTTTTTGGGGTGTTATGCCGTGTTGCGCTACCTCCTTCTTTAGCCAACGTTTCGGACAGCGTTGCAGTGTCCATCATCAGGGCAAATCCGGTAGATGTGTAATTTTTAATGGTGAAGGATGTAGCGCAACACGGCATAACACCCCAAATACAAACAACGAAAATACTTTTGGCCGTGAAAATCTTAAACGTATCTAATTCTGTGATGTTTGACAGTCGAAATCAGCTGTTTATTGGCAGCCATCTTGAAAAACATAAATAAACCAATCACGAGCAAACATGTGGCGTGTAATGTTGATGACCTTTCAAGTTTTTTCGTAGATTGTCAACAATCTGCTAGTTAGCAATAACACGATGACACCGAGCGAGTTTACTAACAGATAGTGAATTTCCCAGTTTGTAAACTCGCTCTGGGTCATCGAAGCTTTACACCATTTTTTACATTTTTTTTACTTTTTACCATCTGTATTGGTATTGATAAAGTTAGTAGAGTATACTAGGTAATATTATTATTAAAACTAGTGCTAATGCCACTCAAAGAATGAAATTGTTTCTCCCTCCGGCGACCCCTTCCCTTCCCGCGTTCCCCTTTCACCTTCCCCCCTCCTGCATCCACATGTTCCGCGAACCCCCTCCCCTCCCGCCGCTAAACTATATGAAATGCACACAATTTTTTATACAAATTTCCTAACGCCAGAGCTCACCAGTAGGTGTATATAGAACCCGTCGCAGACATGTATACAATAAATCACCAAAGTTACATTACAATCGGTTGAATTGTTTAGGAACGCGTAAGGGACAAACAAAGAAACATTATTATTTTTTCTTTTTAATAAGAAAAACTCTCTTTTCATAACTTTTGAAGGTTATTCCCTTAAATGTAATATATCATTGAAGAAGAAGATAACAATAATAATCTAAACGAAAATATGAAAGAGAACAAGACACAGAAAACAGAAAAAGACAATGGTCGCAACTGGGACTTGAACCAAGACCTCTAGTCTAAACGGGACGTGCGTGTTAACCAATTTCGCTATTGCCAACTTCTGTCAAACCGTCATATTTGTCAATCTCATAGGTATTTAAAATTTTAGAATTAACAGTATTATCTTGAACTAATTCTTTTTCCATGTCTTTTTCTGTTTTTCCGTGTCTTGTTCTCTTTCATATTTTCGTTTAAATTACTATTCAATGATGTAAAGAAACGTTCATTTTAGATGAAAGCATTTTGTTATCAGACCAAAGTGGATATTGTATGGGTGTGAAAGTTATTTTATGATATAGCCCAACTTACACGACTGAAATTCCAGTAGAATCTGTCAACAGAGAACAAAAAATGTTCTTACGATTCCTAGTGCTATAAAAAATCTAAAAAAATAATAACGAAGTACTTACTTATCAAATTGCGTTTATTTAATAATAAACGTAAAAACATTTATTCAATAAAAATATATTTTATCCCACAGTTTTCAACATTTTAAGGCTACTATGCATTTTACTGGCTCGTGTAAGTTGGGCTCGGTAGTTAAGTCTTCTTGCTGGGAGAGCAATCTATTTTAAACGTCTCCCTTCGTCCATTGCTGGGATTGCTGTCGCTATATATCAAGGGTTTCCAAACTGTGAAAAGTAAACATTTTTGAAAATTGTACATTTTTGTTTTTTTTAATTTTTACATTGATTTTTTTTTCTTTCAACTCGCAAAGAACCTATTTATCAGTTTTTCAGGTCATAATTTTATGTATAAATATGCATAGACCATAAATAATTAATTATAGTAGACTGACTTGACAGGAGTCATTAAAAATTGGTATGATTATTTATGGAATGGAAGTTACGATTGTTGGCATTTAAACTATTTGAAAAGATATTTTGAGTAGTTGAAAAAATTCCTGCAAATGAAGTGATCGAATCCAAGTTTATCAGCACAAATACGTTAATAAAATAACTCTTTGATGCACATTATTAAAAGTTCAAGAAACGAAAAAAAGTCCAGAAAAATTGTCGCAAACTAATATTTCTCCGCTCTTGACCAAGTTTATTTTTTATTTTATTTATTAGCTTTATACACAATTATTATTCAAATTTAAGACCATAGTAGAAAAAGAAAAATACACAACAATATACCTTATATAAACAGTTCTGATAAAGCTCATTTTCCTACTTAAACTTACTTTCAATCGCATTTTCAAATCCTACTTAAATCTATCTAAAATTATTTGTTTAGTATATCGATCGTCCAGTTGATTAGTCAGACATCTCCGAAAATTTGAAATTTTAGTTGATTATGTAAAATAGCTGATTTTTCGAGCAATAGCTGATTTGACATTTTTACATAAAATTTTAAATAATAACATTGACTGTACTGAACTTCTTTCCCTTGTAAATTTTAACATACCATTAAGATGTTCACGCCATACAGAACTATTTCCACGCGACAATTTATTTACAAGACAAATGCAGCATCTAATTCGCCAATCAATCGTGCTCTTCATATAATATGTTCAATATTATTGGTCTAAATTCTAACATCGACATTTTCTCCGATTCACTGCCCGAGTTTAAAAAGAGCATCATGTCAATAATATAAATTTGCTCAATGCGCAAACATACATACACACATACTCACACACACATACACACACACACCTTCCCACTACGTACATAACTCGGTAATTACTTAAAATACATACCAAAGAAGACACTACAATGAAACACATAATAGGTACCTACCATGAATTAATATACTTTTTAATTGTATTTTTCTAAACCAAAGTATCTTATGTAGGTACTGTTTGTTTCTGTTATAAAAAAATAAAATAAAATGTATATCCTCTGTCTGGTACAATACTCGGATTACACATAAACACCACCAAATAAATTATAATGCAAAAAAACTTGTAGCGAATTAAACCAAATGTTGATGTTTTCTGGGTCGCTAAGAGGATATTTCAAAATGTACTACTAATGCACCGAACCGTTACGCCTCCCGGTATTATTTTATAGAATATTTAATAAAGTAAATCGCAGACACGTGCAAATGACATTCGAATTATGGTGAATGTTCGAAGATTGCTTTCCTCTTTATCTTAAAACTTAGTATTTGGAGATGTCTGACTAATCAATTGGATGATCGATATATGCATTCATTTCGTAAGAAACGCAAAGGTAATATATTTTCGTTAGAAAAATTTGCTAGCTTAGTGCAAGAATAGTATATTATAAAATCAGATATCAGTAAAAGTAGGTACTCCCCTACATTTACTTATTATTAAAGAAATTTAAAAAGTAAGTGACGGTAGGTAGGTACTAAAAACTTTGGGAGCCCCTGCTTTATACTCTATACGTCTACTGTATTTTATTATTCTAGGGAGATACAACATTGCAGGAAGAGTTGTTTAACAACTTTACTTATTTATTTCTTATTTCGTTGTTTGGGTATGTGGTATGTCGATAAGTTGCACATCGATTGAATCAGAGTGATTGAATACAAATATAATAATTCGTATGATTTAATGCTTTCTACTCAGATGTAAAAACTCATTTGTCAATTTCTAGGAAACTGACCTTAACATAATAATGACTTTTAAGCTAACCATGTGATTTAACCGCAATAATGTTTGGTTTGCCTTAAATTTATAAATAAGTAACTCAGCGCAATTATTTATGTCGTTATAAATTTACCAAATAATCTTCCTCGTTTTAAGTTTACAGTAAAAATTGCGAAAAACTTACTTTTCCAATTTGTTGCAAAAATAAATTGGATAGGTAGGTACTTCCCTGAAAGTTACATGGCATTCATGGCAATATTTCGCAATGTGGGAGTAGGAACGGAGGCAAACGGAGGTGTCTACGGTACAATTACTATAAGAGAATCGTGATTATCGTTCCGAGAATAATTTGTCTTTTTTCTTTTATAATTTGATCCAAAAATATATTATCTAATATTATGTGTATATGGGGTTAATTTATTTTTCTGTTTTTTTCAGGTGACTGATAGTCTACCATCGAACGTTTTCCGCGAGCACACTAGCGCCATCTGCCGAGGAAAGCATTAATTAATGGCGGACAACGCGCCGAGTCCGTAGTTCTGCGATAACGTCGTCCTCGATGTCCTCAGTCTGTTTTCAGCGTTTAGCGCAGGGGCGTATAACTTCGTTCAAATTTTTCAACCGTGGTCCGTGACGTAAAAGTGCTGCCACTCATAGATAAAGTTTCATAGATGGAGCTGCAAAGATAGGTTTGTAATTTTGATTTTCGCCATCTCTCGCTCAGGGTTGCCAGCTTAGGGGTAAAATAAGTGGGATGGGATTTTTTTACTGGTTTAATAGGTGTTTTGGAGTATTTTTTGTGGTATTTTTGGGGGTTTTGTGATTCCATATATTTTTTTAAATTTTTATTACATCGTATACACGGAGCACTCGCACACTTCTTATTTGAGGATTTATTTTTATTGTACAAAAACTTGCTGAAACGACTTGTGCCTTCACAAATGGAAAAATTGGTGGACTTTTGAAGTTGTAGAATTTTTTTTTTTTAATTTCCGAGAACACCTGATCCGTACAGCTTCAATGTGTTTTGGTTTTGATTTTCTAAATATATCACAAGATCTTGAAGAAAATGATTTTTTTTTTTTACAGTAAATACCGTACAAAAATCTCAACTGTTCCGTCTGAAGCCAGTGAGACTATGGCATTCCCCAAATTAGGTATGTTGTGAGGCTGAAGGTAGTGAGGAGGGGAAGGAGGTGGGGAAGAGGAGGGTTGGGAAGTACCTGGCTATTCAGATCTGGTCACCAAACACGGCTAAAGCCATTTTCAAGCAACATTTCAATTCTGAATGGTGGTCTTACACCAGGGCGATACTGATAGTATCTTCCACTCTGGAACATGCCGTAAATATACTATAATATATATTATTTTAAATGAATTAATTGTGAAATAACACAAATTAATCAAATAAAATTTAGTTGCGCATGCCGGGTTCGAACCCCAATCTCCGGATCATGAGTCAAGAGTCTTACCCACCGGACTACGGAGGTCGTCAGGCCATTTGATGGATGAAAATTAAAATCTCTTGATTTTATGAAACAAACAGCCCCGTATTTTGCGTATCGCTTGAGAAAGATATGTTTTATAAGGTATATAACAAATCGCGTACTGGCAACACAAAATATTTGGAAATGGCGTCTTGGACAAAACGGTTTGACATCTTGGTTTTCTGCATAACATTAAAAGGTAAGATATACCATTTTTCTGTTGAAAATAATTATTATACTGTATACAGATGTTTAATCTGATCGATAAATATGATTTCCATTCAAAAACATTGCTTTTTCATTTTGTTTTCGCTAAAAACGTTCACGATCCTGTGATGGCGCATTGGTGGATGTTTTTAATGGAGATCTTCTTGTTTTGGCCTTTTGTATTGTTTTACGTATTTTAATTTGATTCTTTCAAGATGTATTAATTTATTTTAATGTTTTCCGGTAGACTATATATAACTTATTGTTATCATTTTTATAGATGGCTGTTAGAGGTTTGTCACATGAAGAAATAACTATTGCACTGGAAGGAGACATTTCCGATGTCAAATGGGAGTCTGACGGTGAAGGTGAAGAGAGCTGGTCAGTGGAGTATCTACAAGATGACCAGGATGAGAACCAGTACCAGGACATCAACATTCAGCATTCGTCCGTAAATTAATTTGAGGTTAGGTCGGTTAGGATACCTTAGTTTTTGTGTTATGTTTTATTATCAATTGTCTTATGTGTTATTTATTATCAATTGTCTTTACTGAAAATAAACATATTTAAAGATGTTCTCAGAGTGTTTCATTTGTCTAATGTAACATTTTCTGATTCCAATAATTTTGTTCTTAAATAATTTATTGGGCTAATGAAGTAGGTCGAGAGCGATTATATTGTCTAACTAACTAACTAACTAACCATCACGCCGTTTCCCCGCAGGGGTAGGCAGAGAGGACGGACCGCCAAACATCCCGGTCTTGGCACACATTCCTTGCCTCGTTTACATTCATACAACGTCTCATACATTCTCTTCTATTATTCTGACTCTTGACATGGCCCGACTCAAGTATCTGATTCACTTGGTCGTGCCATGTCTTTCTTGGGCGTCCTCGACTTCTTCTACCATTCACATTTGCGTCATATATTCTCCTTACACTCCTTTCCTCGTTCATTCGCTCTACATGCCCAAACCATCGGAGCGTTCCTTTCTTGATCTTACTCATCACGCTTACATCAGCCTTGCATTCTTTGCGGATTTCCACATTTCTCACACGATCATACATGGTTTTACCACACATACGCCTCAGGGATCTCATTTCTACAGCGTTCAGTCTACTTTCATCCTTCCTCTGCCAGTTCCATGCCTCACTGCCATACATCAGGGTAGGTACCAGTACTCCATTATGGACGGCTAGTTTCGCGTCTTTGGACAGTTTTTTGTTGCTGCCAACGGCGTTCAGTCCTCCATTAATAGAGTTACCTGCATTCACCCTTCTTTCAATATCTCTATCAGCCTTCCCATCTCTCGTAAACATACTTCCCAAATAAACAAACTCATCCACCTGCTCCAAGTATTCATCATTCACAACTATATTGCATACTGTTTTCGTACTCTCTCTTTCAAACACCATGACTTTAGACTTACTTACATTCATCATTAACTCATTCTTCATGCATACTTCGTTCATTCTTGACACGAGAGACTGTAGATCTTCCATACTGTTAGATATCAACACCGCATCATCAGCATACAAAAGGCAACATACTTCTAGATTACTCAATTTCGCACCCAATCCCATCTCTTTCAATTCTTGCATACAATTATCCATATATAGATTGAATAACCACGGCGACATTACGCAGCCTTGTTTAACACCTTTTGTGATGTCAAACCACCCCGTAAAATCGCCGTCTATATATTGTCTATGGTAGACAAATAAGTTTCCTCTATCTTTAGTCTATTAGTGCTGGCAGGTGCGGGAAGGGCGAGGGGGGGGGGGTCTGGTTAAGTTGGTGACGAAACCGCTAGGAGGAAAAAGCCCGAAGTGATCGATCTAGGGGTTAGTATATTTATGGTTTAGCGTGATAAAACAGATTTATTGTGACAGAGAAATCATAAATGCATATTATATTACAAATCTCACAAGTGCAAGTGTCTTGTAAGTGCGCTTTCAAGTGGGGAGAGTGTTAAATCTCAACGACAAATTGTCAAGTGACAGATGGTGTTGACGTTCTGTCTAGTGTAATTCTTCTGGCTGTGTCACAATAAATACGAAAGATAACACATGTTTGAGTGGTTTACATGGTAAACTAACAGTTTAAAGTCAGCTCCACAAGCGAACACTTCGTTTTATGAATTATTATTGGAAAAAAATTGTGTAGTTTTCTCGTGATTTGTGTAAAAGTAATGTCCTAGTGGCTGCCTTCAAGAAGTTACCTGAAGGAGTTTTGTGAAAGAATTAAGCTGTCGAAGGAGTCAAGAGCTAAGATGGCGAGCACCGGCAGTGAGATATGGCTCCAATGGTTCACATGTTGCTACCACCAGCCCGCGGCTTCGGCCCAGAGGAAACGACGGAGAATCGACAGATCCATGATTGGAGCACCGACCAACTTCCAGCATACAGGTCACATAGGTCAGTACCAATCTTTACCCTACCATCATGTTGGATTGACAGATTAATTCCAAGACTCAACCTATCTATAATAAAATAACACACACTTCCGCAGGTTATCATGTGTGACTGAAGAAGGTCACAGCCCTTTAAATTTATGTATTGTATACACAAATATCAGTGCTCAATGTTTATGCTTAGAACTTACGTGGCTGGTTCTTGTAATATACGGTGTGAAGTTTCCTAATCAGTAATATTGAAGTATCCGCGGTGCAAAGGTTTACCAGTAGAAAATTTAATCAGCAATTCCATTTTTTTACATGTACACAGTACATAAACAATGTGGCACTTGATTTTCTCGTTTATGAAGGTTACTAGTTAACATCTTATTTCCTATGTTTACCATCTTCTTGTGTTAATAATTAAAATTGGTTCCATAACAGGTATATGCAGGAAGCTCCATTCACCTACTGTTGCCATAAGCAATGTACTTCCTCAGTGTACTAATTTGCAATGTTTACCATTTGGTATCTACTTACACCTATTTATATTAGTCATAGATAAGAGAAGACCATTATCATTACAGTATTTTCTCTTGTATTATCATGAACAGTTAACAGATAAAAATGGTAAACTTACTTTTATGATAATGTTTATGAATAAATTTATGATAATGTTGCCTGATTTACAGAATTAGAGATAAATATGAAATTCAATATTTACTATCACAGGTAGGGTTTTGTATATCCCTGATAGCGCCATTTTAACTTCTTATTCTCCCCTCTTTTTCATAAAAACACATGTAGCAGATAGAGAGGTTACAACAGAGCTCTCTGTGGCGCACCTTTATAAAACTGTATGCGGTTTGACAACAGTATTGTAGCGTTAATACATTAGTAGAAATACAAACTGCCGATTCTCGGCCAGTCAGCATTTGCTCAAATCTTGATGACCGTTCTAACAATCTAGCTTAAAAATTGACCAAACATCAGTACCGAAAACCGGCAATAGAATGGGAACGTTACTTGAAGGGGCAAATGTAAAAAATATAAAAATTGTGGTGCTGATTTTCGATTTATTGAATAATGTAATTATGCAAATTATGTATAATTGTGAAGTACCTTATTGTATTTGTGTTTTAATGAGGATTATTGTTGTATTTTTGCAGGATCCAATGACGTGGAAATGCCCAACAGTCTCCTCAACGCCGTACAGAATCAGATGCAGAGTAAAGGAGGATACGAAATGGCGTATCAGGTCAAGGTAACCACTGTCTTCTTTAAATATCTCTTCTTTATCGTCCAAAAGCTTTGTCAAGCATCAAGTGAGAACACTAAAGTGTAAAGACGAGGCAAATATTTTTATTTAAAAAGAATTTCCAAATATCTTTTGCTTATTGGAAAATTCAACTTTCTTTTGGGTTTCCCAGCTTCTATATTACGCTACTTTGTACCTTTATTGTTTTTCATTCTGTTTTCATTTTTAATAATTTCACCACTCTGTATACCTGCATGTTGCAAACATATTCCATCACAATTATAGAGGTCTTATAGTATAAATAAGAATACCGACACCAATCCATCACCACATAAAACTTATTTGACTGTTTTACAGGAGAGACAAAATATCGTTTACAATTTTACGCTAACTAAGGGCATTTAAAACGCGCTGTAAAACTGCTTTCATTGTAGGACCACTTGCATTTAAAAAAATCCAATTTTTATTCAACCCATGTGATTTACAGCTGTTGAATGGTATTTTGAAGTGGCTTTCATTCTATTGTATTTTAATTAAAAGTGATGTGTACAAAAAATGACACTATCAAACCTTTTGTCATGAAACTACATATTTTATAATGACTTAAATATTTTTACAGGTATACTGACCTGACAACTCAGCGTCACAACAGAATGACGCTCCTCAGTGACTTCACAAGACCTCGAGATGTCTAAAGTGACCACATTTATTAGCCTGCAATATGACTTTATGTTGCCCGATGTGACTGCGCAGCCCCGCATCATAATGTGACTTCATGTGACTGCCAAACGTGTCTTCGCCAAACGTGACTACTTGGCCCCATGTCATAATGTGGCTTCATGTTGCCAGATGTGACTGCGTGGGCCCAAGACACTGTGGCTTTAAGTTGCTCGGCCTCATGTCACAATGTGACTCTTATCGGGCTTGTGTGTCTCTTTTTAGGAATAATCTAAACTCTATTTAAGAATAAGGAAGTGTCAGTGGAGATGGCAAGTGGAGAGTTGTGGTGAACCTGTAAATAGACCTCAAACAGCCTAGTGAAAGTTTATATCCTCATCCATGCATTTGTTATTGTTATCAAATAACTCAATTATGTACTTTCTTAATAGTTTTAAGTTGTCTTATGTATAAGTATTTCACCATATTCTATATTGTTCAAAATTATATCACACAATCAATGTAACTTCGATTTAAGATCCCATTAAAAACAAACAATCGGTCTTAAGGCAATTTAATAACATGCTTATTAAAAGCAAGCAACCTGCCATTACAATATTTTACAATACATATTAATGATTTTATTCAGAGACACTTAAAAATAATTGTAACTTGGATGTGTCATTTTTTAAAAGGGTTGATCCTGTCACAAATGTAATGCATTGAAAGATTGGTTATCGTCTTATTAAACCCGTATTAAATAAATAAAGTAATGATGCATTACACCTTGTAAGACAGCAATCAATTTACAAATGAAATCCTGGATTTACCCAGTTTATGATTGTACTGATATATCGGTGATTGTTATTATTTAAATTTGAATGTGTGAATATTTTGGAAGTGCACAGTGAGTAACTATATAATGTTATTATAATAATTTGTGTATATAGTGAGTGAATTAGAATAATAACTATTGTATTAACTTAATTCAGAGATTAACAGACTCTTATCCCAATACAAAACTTGTGCCCTGTAGATTTAGAACTGTTTGCTGTCTTTGCTATAAGAATAACTATATTATATCCATCCCCATTTAATACAAAATTATAAATAATTGTACAAAATAATTTGTGTCAAAGCTAGTTGAGCAATTAGACCTGTGGTATCAAAATAATTTGTGGTATTTCTTAGACAGATTCAAACTATTTATAATGATGTTTCCTGTTATTTATTGAAATCTAATCTTCAAAACTTTCCATTTATTACTCTTCATTTCAAGAAGAACCATTTCATAATCAAGGTAGCTAAAATATTTATATAATATTCTATATGAATGTTGTGAAATATATTTAGAATGAAACTATTTTTTATAAGACATACAATTTTACATTAGCTTTGATCTGTTTTGAATATTTTTAATAATATTTCCACCCTCAAAGAATATTTACTTCCACTAATAAAATAATAATGTATCAAATAATGTTTATAAACTTACCTCTCCTAAACTATTTGACTCCAAGTGTGTGTAGAATTTTATAATCCTAATAGCTTTATGATGGCTAAATATTACGCATTGTAAAATCTCAAATTGTACTATCCTGTTTCATTTTTCTCTATCTCTGAAAGAAATAATAAATTGAAACTGATTTGGTATTGCTTTTAACTCTCTCACAAATGCGAAGCCCTCAATCTGTGGCATGCAAGAAGTTATTACTATTATTGACGACGGCTGTCACACCAATGATAATAGAAATAAGGGCGATGGGCCTTGAACCTGTGTTAGCATGAACAACGTGCACAATGCATGTTGCCAATCCGTACTATTGCAATTCGCATCCTCTCACTGCAGTGCCCGGCTTTTATTTCTACCTACACCTCAAATGGGCAACTTTCACTGGCTCCGCCACTTCGATAGTCCGTGCAGTTGAATCTACCAAATTTATTTTCTATGGAAAACTTCAGGAATGGAGTATAATCCGCCCATCCTCAGTCCTTCCCGACATTTAGACTGCTATGGTATTCATTTTACCAAGGTAGTTGATCTTTGCAGAGATGTTTTAAGATGCGCAAAGACAGTATTATATTAAAAGCATTTAATTGAATATGACTGAGGTAGAGAGAATGATGAGCCGTTTGCCTTACGATATAGACATTGAATCATTGTAATAATAATTATATATTACATGTTGTACTGTGTATGTTTGTCAAATTTCTGAATTAATTTGTATAGCAAATAATGTTCCTTTGGTAAAAAAAATAATTTTTAAGTGTGCCACTAGTAATATGGGCATAATTTTAAAATGATTCTCTCAACTTGATTTAACAGAAAGCAATGCGTACACTACACGCAGGTTGTATGTAAACTAAAGCAATTATAGCAGGAATTAATTATTAATAAATATTGTGTGATTGTTTATCAATAAATTGATAATAATTATTATTGTCTATGTTTAACTTAGTGTGCCACACCTTTTGTCTACCATAGATAAGCATATTAATAGAATTGGCAACCATCGACATTACATGGATCTAAAATATATTAGATTGGTGTTTTTCATTAAAAATAGTTTATTAAATTTAACCGGTCAAATTCCGGGATATTTCGCGGAAATTCGCGGAACTTCGCGAAACAACACTAAAAAACCACCACTTTGAATTTTGAATTGAATGTTTTGTTGATAAATTTTGAGCTATTGTATATTTTATTGACTGAAACACGTTCACAACACAATAAACTATCCACTAAAATCACATTACTTGCATTTATTACGTAAATTAATAGGTTTTACGACGTTTTATTCGCGATACAAATACATCGCGATAGTGATAACGATCGTTAATTTCGCGGAAAATCTGACAGCGCATTGTCATGGAAGAAATCGTTTTAAAAATATTCCAGTGTGGCAATTCGAGTGAAATCTTTAACACTACCTAGAGTAATGATGGCGCAAGCGATTTTGACACTGTTCTTCATACAAATTCGTACATATAAGGGTCAAAATCGCAGACCAAAAGTTTTTCAAAGACAATATTATTCAAATATTTGAATTATTTTCTGCGCCTGCGCATTAGGACCCGCGCGCCGGCGCGTCTCCAACATTTGACCGGTTAAAAGTCGTCAGCACATATTTTGATGTTACAATATTTTATTTTCAAATTACGTGGTAGTTTCTAAATTAATGATATATTATTATACTTTAAAAGTCCACTTTTTTATAAAATTTTTGAAAAATAATCCAAAGCTAATTTTCTAAATTTTATGTAACTTTTTATTATTTTTACATTGGCGTTGCTTTATGAGAATTGTTACCTATTTATTGTGTTTTTATGTGCTTAATGTTCTTTCGTTATCTAATTATTATTTATTTTATACCATTCTAAGTGCCAACAGTTGAAATGATAAAGTGAAGTAGCGCAGATCAATTATTAGTTCTCTCATGTTTTCTATTTGTTCTGTACATTTATATAATGAACCTTATGATTATTTTCAGCACATAATTAACATCAGATAGAATAAACTGACTGAAATTAATTATTTGTGTTATTTTGTACCTTACCAAACCCTTTTACTTTATAAAAACTCTTTAGCAATCAGTGATATAAAATACCTACTCTAACGGCTGCTGTTCCCAATCCTACTAATGAATTACTAAGCCGAAGCTAAGGTTCAACACTGCTCAAATGCACAACTAGCTCTTTCCAACACACAACAAGCATCACTTAAGAATCATTTAATCTAAGGAAGCCGGATACATGGATTAAGTTCGACTGAGCAAAGCAAAGTTATAAAAAGTGTCAACAGAGTGGCGCTAACGCCACGAGGTACTGATGCACCGGCGGCAAAGGTCAAGCTAAAACTTTATTTTTAATATATTATATACATTTGTTTAAAAAATATAAAATGAAAGTATGGATAAAAGTTTTTAAAAGAAATTATGTGTGTTAATAATAAATACAATATTTAACTCTTTAATATTAATTTAACATCGAAAGTTTTTACTTTGATGCCATTTTGGGCAGGGCCAAAGTGGGCTTATCTTAAGGTATTCAACGATAAAACACTTGGGAACAACAAGAATCGAGCGTTACTTTTAAAAGACTTAAAAATTCTTAGCTGACGGTAGATTCAGATTAGTCTATCGAAAAGTTAGGGACAGCAGCCGTAAGACCCACCTCTCTGAATTTTTACCGATCTATAACACTTTGTTTTTAAGTTCCTAAAAAATATGTTATTTTTTAAGATAATATCTGTACATTTGCCGAACCGAAAAGGTAATTATACGAAATTCCCTTATAAAAAAAAATTGTAAAGTATGCTCCGAAAATTATTAAAAACACACTTTGTTCTGTTAATTAACACGCTGAAGATATGAAAAAATTCACAGTGTATCTTTAAATGCTACTTCAGACATTAGTCAAAGAGATTTTTGCTCTATTTTAAACAAGCCATTTTTTATTTAATATTTTCAAGGTTTTCGCTTAATTAAGTATAATGGTTGTTTAACTTTAGTGGGCTCCCTCTAACATTCGTATTTACATATCTCCCTTTCAAACCATCTTCTGCTTTTGTTTGAACGCTTACTACGGGGCCTTAAGTATTCAAAATGAAACATATATTGCTGGAGCATTTAAGGTATTGGCTTATATACTTTGAATAAACTCTCCGATGATTTACATCAGAAATAGTTCAAACCACAAATGAGCCAGGCAGCTTCTCAATATGTATCTATAGAAAATCAGGAAGAAATTAGGATTAATGACAGAACTTGGCCACCTCAGGAGACACATCCTGTTGTTGTGAATGGAGAACAACTTAGATAATAGCTACGAATGGAGATATGGCGTGCAAGCGTGTTGAGTGTCACCAAGCTATGGCCAAACTACACCAACTACCAAAGACAATGCGGTGGAGGCAATGAAATGTTCAGGTAGATCTCCTTATCGATAAATCAATCAAAGTGATAAGGCCCAGTAGTTTGAACCATGTCGCATTTAATAATTTTTTTTTTTACATTGACTCCACACAGGAGGCTCTGAGGAAAACAATTTCCCTCAGGGTCTATATCTTTGAAGATGTTGTGTGGAGAGTCTTTTTAGGGAGAGGAAGGAGTGAACATGGGTCTTGAAGAGATCCATGTTGTAGGAGAGAAGAAGCACGGAGGTCGGCAAATTGTTTCACAGCCGAGCTCTTGATCTCAAGAACGATTCGTAGAAACGACCCGTTCTCATGTGACACATGGGCGCGTGTTTGGCGTGTTTCCCGACTATGGACCGGTGCCGAGGGGATCAATGACGCTAGTTCTTCGAAACATCTTACAATGAAATATCGGTAGAACAAGGACAGCATTCCTTCCTGCCAGCTCTGAATATTGCAGTCTGTTAAGATAGGAGAATTTATCATATGGACTGTCCGTTTCTGCACAGAGTCGAGGGTTTTTTTCAGGTATTTTGGGGCTCCAAACCAGAGGTGACTCCGTACCTGAGCTGGTCACTTATAGTTACACCAAGCATATCAATGGAGGGCCTGTTCAGGAGATTACTTCCGTTGAAGGAGATTAGGTTTTCATTTCGATCTCTTTTAATCTTACTAATATTATAAACGCGAAAGTTTGTATTGAAGTATGTGTGTTTTTTACTCTTTCTTAGTGGATTTTAATGAAACTTTACAATAATATAGCTCATACATCAGAATAACCTATACGCTATAATAAATTTATAAAGCTAGCTAGGAAGGGGACGCGGGAGGGGAACAGGGACGCACGGGAAAGGTGATTCAGGGTTATACAATGTATTTCTTTGAATATGGCCTTGCAACACATGCCGGAAACCAGCTTGTATTTAATATTTCCATTAAATCGCAGATTAATAATAATGACACAAAAATTATTCTTCATATATGTCATCTTTGGGAATGCTGTGTAGAGAACGGAAGGAGAGATCCCTTCCATCACGGTGCAAGACGATGGGTCGAGAGGGTTCGGCTGGAGAGGTCAAAAGGACTTCCACCAGTCTCTCCCTATCCGGCCAGCCACGCATTACGTGGGCAAAAGCATCTTGTCCCCGTCAAGACCTAGCCAAACCTGACACTATAAACCCGGGCATCCCTGATAAAGGCGGCGGTTCGCGCCGCGGCCGCGACCAAAGGACGAGACCAGAGACAGAGGCAGGCGACCGCAACGGGTACTTGTTTGTATAACTTTGTAAGGGGGCCAGTTCGTGCGTGCAACCGAGGCAGGAGACAGAGACGGGAGACAGCAAGACGGTCGCCGCCCCGGACAAGTAGTGTCTCGCGTCGCGCTTGATAAGTATGTGTGTTTGTTGTAAAAAATGACCGCTTTTTCTTATTAATACTGTGAGAAGCTGATTGAACTGATCAGACAGCATATACAATGCATAATTAGATTCCGAAAAAAATTAATTAATCAAATTAACGAATTTAAAAAATTAATAAATTATTAATTTTAAAATTAAATTTATTTTCAATGATATTCTTCCTTTTGTAAACATTGTCTTTTTGTAACTGTGTTTTATTCAGCCTAAAATAAGTCCTGAACATATTATTGTCAAACAATAGGAGATAGGTGAACGAAAAATCACCTAAAATAAGTACAAATCATCGTCTTCTTCTTCCTCCATTAGTAACTCTACTTGGGTTTCCATTAGTGTAAATTATCAGTACAACACAACTGACTTCATCGACAGACTGCGCTATACTGAACTCTGAAGGCGAAGGCGGTCGCGGTCTCTGGTCTTCACCCACAGTAGTGTCGAAGAGACCGAGTCACTTGTCGCGGTCGCCTGCCTCCGTCTCTGGTCTCGGTCTTCGGTCGCGGTCACGGCGCGAACCGCCGCCTTAAGTAACCAAACATAGCGAACCACATGAGGTGACCTATTGCAGGGGTGTTGGTTATCCAATAAATGGTTCCCGGGACAGCGGTACCCATACCCCCTCCCAAATTGATCTATACCGGAGTTGGAATTTTGCTGTTAGGGCAGTAGTATCCGCCTTACAGAATGTCGTCTTCAAACTGCATAGCTTTGAAGTTGTGTAGATTGCGGAAACAATCCTCGGCAGGCGCTAGATATACGCACATTGCAGAATCGAATTCCTGGCTTTAAACATGCTCCTTCCAAACGGAATTTTTTGCAATCTGCGTAACTTTGAAGTTATGTAGTTGTGGAATCTCTTCTCGGCAGGTGCCAATAGTTATCCTCTGGTAAATTTCATAAGGGCAATCCGCACAAGTCTATAGCAATTTACATTTCAGAATCCTATTTTTGCGCCTTCCAAACGGATTTTCGCAATACGCATTGCTTTGAAGATGTGTAAAAAATGTACGCCTGTGTAATAAATGAATCCGAACAACTTTAGAGCTGTGTACATTACAAAATCCTATTTACCAGGCGTTTGATAAGTGCCTTCCAAACAGATTTTCCTACTTATTACATACTTTGAAATTGCAACTATGATTGCAGAATGTCTCGTGTACGCCTGTTGAATTCCATGCGTGCAATCTGCACAACTCTAATGCTATATACATTGCAGAATCATATTTGTCAGGCGTCCGATTTGCGCCTTGCAATCGGATTTTTCGCAATTTGTCAAGCTAAATTGTCAAGATGGCGTCATCGACGCTTCGTCAATGTAGATTTTGTGACAAAATATTCAATGAATTTAATAATAGTTCGTTCGTTTGTCAGTTGCTACTTCGGCCGCCTGCAAAGAGAGGTGCTCCAATCTGAACGTGGTTTATATTGAATAGATTAGAACAATACTCCGGTCAATACGTTTTGCAAACGTATTTATAATAATTTTCGGAGCACACTTTGCGATTTTTTTCTATCGAGGGAATTTCATATAATTTTCGTTTCGGCGTGGAACCCATCTAGATATTATCTTCACAAATAACATATAATTTTAAGAGCTCAAAAACTTCAAATGTTTAAGGGAGATATGTAAGAAATCGGTAGAAATTCGTGTAGCGGCGGCTTAAGGAGATCCAATAGTGCAGGAAAAAATAGAAATCGGAATTCACGCCCCTTTATAGGAGTTCAAAAATAGTTTAAAAATACTTGAAAAAAAGCTTCTGGAAAGGTTGGAAAAGATATTTCAGAATTATTTTTACGGGTTGATTTCATAAAGGCCTGTAAAAAGCTCCTTTTTTTACGCATTGTTTATTGTAATAATAACGAAATTTTTTATTTATTTTTATTTATTTATTCTTAGTACATTTACATTACAAAGGTATAATATTAGGTTCTTACATACGAAATTGGCGTTTTGCCGTACTGGCAACTTTGATCTCAAATATCTTCTCTTTGGTTAGGAATTCCAAATTAAAATTTATACAGCTATTTACTCATGTATTTGTGTTTCGAAAATTATTTGTTATAATTCATTTGTTTTTTCCTTAATTATTTTTTTTCTTTGCGTCACTTAGTTTACAAAATGGAAAACTTGAAATATCGCGTTATTTACGAGTACGAGTTCCACCGTGGTACCAATGCTGCAGAAACGGCTCGAAGGATTAATTATGTGTATGGCGACGGTGCCGCAAAAGAAAACACAGTGCGTTTTTGGTTCCAACGTTTTCGTTCTGGCAATGTCGACCTGCAGAACAAGCCGCGTGGACGGCCGGAGACCAAAGTTGATAATGAAGAATTGAAGGCTATTGTGGAAGCGGATCCATCGCAAACCACGTCCGAGTTAGCTGCAGGCTGCGGTGTTAGTGATAAAACTCTTTTAATCCACTTGAAGCAAATTGGGAAGGTGTAAAAGCTTGAAAGGTGAGTACCTCACGAATTGAGTGAAGCAAATCAACAAACGCGCGTTAGAACGCTAGACCACACACCGCACAACAGACGGCTACCAAACTAGAGGAGCTTCAATTGGAATGTCTAAGACATCCACCGTACTCTCCGGACCTTGCCCCAACAGATTACCATTTTTTTCGAAATTTGGATAACTTCTTGCAAGGGAAAAAATTCAACTCCGATGGGGCAGTCCAAACCGCCTTCAAAGATTTTATTGATTCCCGTCCGAATGGTTTTTTTAGTAAAGGGATCGATGAACTACCTATGAGATGGGAAAAGTGCGTAGATAGCAATGGTATATACTTTGATTAAATAAATATACTTATAATATCATTCAATTAAGTTTATATAAATTTGGTTTCTGTAATTTCGATTTAAATACCGTTATGGGGCACACATTAATTACGTGAGCTCAAAAAGGGGGGAAATGGGGGGAAACATTAAAATGACGTTAAAAAATCCATTAAAATGACGTTATTAGGTCCAAAAACTTAATCGTAATAATACATCTCTACTGCAAAGACGCAATGTGGGGATGCTGAGTCTGTTATACGGGTATTTCAATGGAATTGAAGCTGCTCGAAGGAGCTAGCAGCATTGATCCCTTGTGCACCGGTGCACGCACGCTAAAATCGACGGACACGAGCGAAACACCATTCACAGTTGTTGTTGGCTTCATGAGAACGGATCGTTTTTTTTTACATTAACTTCACACGGGAGGCCCTGAGGAAAATAAACAAGGCCTATGTCATCTTTGGGAAAGATGTGTCGAGGATCTTTTTAGGAAAGAAAGGACAGGAAGTTCTGGGAAGGAAAAGGGTGTTAGGGGGGGGGGGGGGTAGGAATCTGGTGGTCAGTGTGTCCAGGAGTGACGTATAAATCCATCCCTCCCACTGTGGTGCTAGGCGATGTTCCGAGAGAGTACGGCTGGAAAAGTCAAAGAGACTCTCTCAACCATTCTCTCTCGATCCTGCCTGCCGTGCAGCTGGTGGGCAGATGCATCCGCCACCAATACCCAGACAAACCTCACTTAATGAACCCGGACACCCCTGTTAATTCACCAAACGTATAGGACTACGGTAGAGGTGTTGGTTATTCAATAAATGGTTCCCGGGGTGGCGATACCCCTACCCGCCCCCCAAACGACCACCACAACACGGGTATGTGCCTAGCATGGTGGTCGAAAAATCCCCAACTTTTGTAAAAAAAAAATTTCAATAAATAAAGAAAACTTAAAAAATAGATGTCCCTTTTTGTAATTTTTATTTATTTTATTTTATTAGGTTTTAAAAGAAATATAATATTTCGTTTTCTTCGTAAGTACATTTTCTTATAGTACAGAGTATATACAGGTGTAACAGGACTTAGGTACCCGAGGGATTTTAACCAGCGATTCCTGCGCATATTTGGAGTAAAAAATGTAAACGACATTTTGGTCTCCGGTGACTTTTATGATGACATTTTTTTTTTAAAATTTTTTCTTCAAATTCAAAAAAAAAAAAAATTTCCTCTTGTTGTCATTGGTCACTCAGCCGAGTAACCACCCAACCCCTCACTCCGCTTCCAACTGTCCAACACCTACCATTTTTTAATGGTTTTTATAGAAAAAATAAATAAAAAAAACATAAAAAATATCACCCCAGACCAAAATTTCATTTACATTTTTACTCCAATTAATGTCAGGAATCGATGATTAAAATCACTCGGGTACGTCCTGTTACACCCTGTATAAAGTAGTGGATAGTTTAATTAGTATATTCTCCGTACCAGTTTTTTTAAATTATAACTCCACTAGCAGACCCGGCCACACGTTGCTGTGGCTAACGAAACACAACGCCATTACCCAAACTTTATAAAATCCACACCACCCGCTTGCCAGCTGCCCGCTGCCTGAATTTAATATTTGAATTTCTCGGCTTTTCTCTACTATAATAAGCATGTATTATATATATAAACCTTCCCCTTGAATCACTCTATCTATTGGTGAAAACCGCATGAAAATCTGTTTCGTAGTTTAAAAGATCTATGCGCACATGCATTTTGAGCGACTTCATTTTATACTATGTAATATAATATGTAATGCAAATCGAGCGATCGCCACTAATTATACAATGCTTGCAATGCAACACTGGATATTTGAAAAGGGAAAATGAAATACCTACTAACTCTGGGACATTTATTTTCCAATTTCTTCCGTAGAACGAATTTCAAAAGTGACTATAGTACGGCCCGCCAGCCGTTTTAAATCGCACAAAAATATGTTTTCTTTGAATTTCTCGGCTTTTCTCTAATATAATTTACATGTATTATACATATAAACATTCCTCTTCAATCACTCTATCTATTGGTGAAAACCACATGAAAATCCGTTGCGTAGTTTAAAAGATTAACGCGCACATCCATTTTGAGCGACTTCATTTTATACTATGTAATGATGTAATGATGATGATGATATCGATTTTATTTCATTCCAAATTTGCTTTTATTTATACCTACATCCAAAAATGCTGAAATGCGTGATGATAAAATCATTAAAAATATGTACTTCATGTAATTATTTTTTGATCATAAGTATGTATTATTTTTCAATAATGTCTAAGCAAAAAAGAATGTAAAAAAATCTTAAATATATTAGTTTGTAAGACGGTAAATAAATAGACAAACTAAAGTATTTTCCTCGCAAAACACGCGCGTGGATCTTTATTTTAATGATTTTATTTAAACTAAAATTAAAATTCTGAAACATAGCTTTCCCAGTAATTTATTGATTTATTTTAATGCACGATTATATGATTTGAAATGTGTGTTGTTAATATAAAATTTTGTTTGAAAACTTAACAAATCTGTAGCCTTATACATAGAGCCTTGTTATACTAAAAATAAATATTTTTCTCAAAATTTACAATATACCTTTACTAGATAAAAGATCAATCTTTCAAAATCAATTTATAATTTTTTGTGGAAAAGAGTCAATACAATTGATTTAAATATGACATATTTCCGGTTTTCTCTGGTTTTTCCCTCTTAAATAAGATTGGTTACACGCCGGGCAGTTAAGACTCTCGTGTGGTATTCATTGGTTTACATAAGAGTTCGATCATGCAAAGAGTCAGTAAAACAGAAAGGTTTGTCTGGGTGTGAATGAAGCAAGTTATGTCTAAATAGAAGTGTAACAATTTATTATTACAATGGTTTTGCAGAAGTAAATTAGTTCATTACAATAAGGACTCAACTACTTAACAATAATAGGTGCATAAATACCAAATTGTTACCATCACCGAATCATAAATCTTCACCAATATCCACTGACCGCCCTTTCAAAAGGTACTTAATATTTTATAGCCCAGCATCCCTTATTATTATTATTATTATAAATTACAGAGGTTCCAGGAAGCGACCCTGAGGTATCCCGATTTTCACACACTTGCCACTGTACTGTTACTTTCATCCTTGTTCTCAGATTTTAATGCCTCATATCCCATTTTTTTCGATATCCTGTGAAAAAAACAGTGTGGCTATGTTTTTTTCGGTTCCTGCACCTGATCGGCCCTCCATTAATAACCTACAACTTCCGACCCCTTCCTACTCCAGAACTCTAGCTGGTCGCGGTGGGAACTTGGGAATATCAACTTTAGGAAAGGTGGGCCGTCACTTTGAAGGTGCGTCATACTTGATAACATTTTACATTATTTTATTTAGGAAACGTGCAGTTTTATAAATATGTAATGTACGTAGTTATTAGTAAAGTTATATTATGTAAAAACAATTTGAAAAAGGACTTAAAAGTAACTGAAAATTGTATCTAGAAATGAAAACCAAAACATTCATAAATAATTTCAAAAGCAGAACTGAAGACCGCTCGACAGGTGGAATATAATAAAAAAATACCATCTTATATATCTTATATATAAAAATGAATCGCTGAATGTGTTGCTAAGCGCATAACTTTCGAACGACTGCACCAAATTGGATAATTCTTTTTTTGTGTGTGTTCGTTATTGTCAGGACAAGGTTTTTATAAAACTTCCGGTGAGCTCTGGCATTATGAAATTTGTATAAAAAATTGCTATTGGTGGCACGCGAGGTTTGAAAACTGAATGTATGGAAAGCGGTAGGGAGGGAGAGATGGGGGAGGGGAACCAGGGAGGGGGAGGTGGGGGAGGGGGGTGGGGAGGGGGAAGGGGGAAGGGGGAAGGGGGGAAGGGTGGAAGGGGGGAAAGGGGGAAGGGGGGAAAAATAGTTTGAACTCATCGCACCAATACGATAATAAAAGTTTCTAACTATAGTATTTAATTTATATAAAATTTATTTTCGCAATGGTTCTACAGGGTATGTTTTTATGGTTCCATGCCAACTCAGAATGAAACCAACTCAGAAACACCTCAGAAAGGTCGTTAAAAGCTATGAAAAAACAATTTTAAAATAGCCGGTAAACCTAACCTAACTTAACCTATTTAACCAATTTTTTAAATATTTCTTTTTATCATCACTCTTAATGACCTTTCTGAGGTGTTTCTGAGTTGGTTTCATTATGAGTTGGCCGGTCACCGTTTTTATACATCTTTCTCTTTCGCATACGTTCATTGTAAAGTCAGTAACTGCGAGAACGAATCGTACCATGTTCAGGCCGGTCTTAAAGTTTGGCGTGTACTTAGTTAGTTACCTGCGTCAAACGTACTGTGCAAGTTGGTACACATAATCGTTCCGGCGATGCTTCTCCTTTCGGTAGATCACCCCGCATTCCCATACTCGGCTGAGTGTGGGAACCTGCCACCAACACGCTCTCAGCGGTCGTGCCCATGAGCCACACCGATACTCACACCACCACACCGCTACCAGTGGTGGGTAGGCACCGAGCTGAGGAGGGGAGAGGCAGGGGCAACCCGATACTGTGGTCGCCACGCATTCCCACGGATACATCGCGTCGGAGTGAGGTCGTCAACCATTATACTAATTAAATACTAAAATATTAAACAGTTCTCGTTGACTAGAAATTACTACGATGACTTCAGTCAATCGCGGACAGTCACCCCCTTACAGCGTTATATTCATCAATTTTACCAGTGTATTATATTTTATTGCTTTTTTGTTACATTTTTCATTATTTTATATTTTCGTTATTGTTTTAATTTTAAAGTATTTACAATAACAGTGATACTTAACTTATAAGCTAATGGTGGGTTTCTTCATTTACCGAGAATGGTAAATGCAATGCTAATTGTAAAAGTAAACGGTTAAATGCATAGAAATTTTTAAATTTCGATCGTTTACTTTTACAATTAGCATTGCATTTAGTATTCTCGGTAAATGCAATGCTAATTGTAAAAGTAAACGGTCAAATGCATAGAAATTTTTAAATTCGATCGTTTATTTTTACAATTAGCATTGCATTTAGCATTCTCGGTAAATGAAAAAACCCACCCTAAGTATGTAATAGCCCAATAGAACGCGTAATAAATGAATATTTACAAATGGTATCTTATTATTTCTAATTATTGTTAACCTAAGTAGAAAAAAAGCATCTTGTGAACACTTTTAAGTGGATTATTAACACTAATGCACTTTAAATTGAAAATCTAAAAAACTTTTTCATGTTAATATTCTGTAAATGTTGGAAAACAATAAATAAATCACACTTGAGAAAATTGCTGAGATGCAAGAAAAAATGTATGTAGGTATACCATGGTTCGTTAGCTGCATTAGTCGTAAGTTACTAGTTATAAATTCTCAGCTATGTTAAGATAGCATACGCTGTTAAATTTAAGATAGCTTACTTTGATAAATTTAAGATAACTTACGCTGTTAAATTTAAAACAGCTTACTTTGATAAATTTAAGATAACTTACGCTGTTAAATTTAAGACAGCTTACTTTGATAAATTTAAGATAACTTACGCTGTTAAATTTAAGATAGCTTACTTTGTTAAATTTAAGATAATTTACGCTGTTAAATTTAAGACAGCTTACTTTAATAAATTTAATATAGTCAACATTGTAAAGTGACGCTTTGAAAATAATGATTACGATTATAAGGTGCTCAAAGCTCAATAATTGAACATAATAACAATGAACTCAATACAAATTTACTCTATTTAGTGTCTATAAAAACTGTTGACAACTTTTCTGACAAGTCCCCTTTGTTTACATCTTTTTTATTCGAAATAATCCTATTTAAATATTATGTTCTCTGTTATTATAACATTGTTATTATTTTTTTTTAGTATAGTAACAGTATTTTAGTAACACATAATAGTACCCTATACCTAAATACTTGCTTTTATCACACATACTTTGTTAAATTTCATTATTATTTTGCTGTTATTGATAATCTCCTGTGTACCACTGTATACTTATAATATCATGTACCTATCACTTGAGTGTAAAAGCCATTCTATGGCGTTTAAATAAGTAAATAAATAAATAATACACAAAGGGGGAGGTTTGTTATCAAAATATGTAAATACCGGATACGTAAAATTATGATTTTATTATTTCGATTTGATTACCATCTGTAATTTAGCTAACATAAAATTTAAACATAAAAATTAAAAAAAAAAAAAAATTAAAAAAAAAGAAACAATTCAACTTTGTATAAACCACTTATATAATGCGTAAATCCTACCGGTTTCAGAACAAACGTTCCTTCTTCAGGGAAAGCTTATACTAATTTGACAGTTTCAAATTTTTTCGGTTTTTTTATTTTCTTTTATTAAAATTTAAACTGACTGTAGGTAAATACCATAGGCAATTTAGCTAACATAAAATTTAAACTAACTTTAAAAAAAAAATTGGCAAATAAGATTTTACCAAGCATTCTAATTCATCGATAAAACACACTTAATCCAATAAACAGTTTTCTTTATTTTAAATTCATATACATAAAATTTAATTTTATCCGAATATGCTTAACAAATTTAATAAAGCCACTTAGGGGTCGTCCATTAATCACGTGATGTTTTTTAGCAACTTTTTAACCCCCCCCCCCCGGTGATATGTGGTGAGGTTTGGGACGAACCCCCCCCCAAAATCACGTGTATTTTTTTTAGCACAAAGTATTTAGAAATTTTCAGAATACTCTCACGAAAAATAAATACACGTGATATCTCATTATACCCCCCCCCCCCCTCGTGATGTTCCGTGATATTTTACGAACCCCCCCTCTCGAGCCTCACGTGATTAATGGGCGACCCCTTACTGAAAATATTAACATATTCTTATAATTTTCTACAAATGTAAGACATTCTTCAATATTATATCAGAAACTGTTTAAAAAATAAAGACGACTCAATTATTGCAAAGGTCACTTATTTTTTCCAAAGTTACGCCAATCTTTTACAAGTCAAAATGTCTTACTAACGGTTCTTCCCCATAATCGCAAACAACAAAAATTAAATATAATAATAAATATATTTATTAAAAATGGTTGACGATCGCCGTTATTCATACCTGGTGAGCACAAAATAGTTATACGGAGGAGTGAGAGGTCCTATACGGGTCCCCTACCCATCGAGAGGGACGGGGATATCGCCAATTCACGTTATGACAGATGGGCTATCCCTTTCCCGCGAGTGCGAACGGGACGCCATCTATGGTTATTAAATAAAGAGAGGGGGTAATTCACTCTCCGTGGGAAATTTTAAATATGGAATAATTGTTATCTGTCAGATTGACATTTGAGGTCGAAGCGACCGGTCAGAAATTGTTGTGAAATTAAAGTTAATTTAAAAAATATATATAACAAAGTTGTTGTTTCGAGGATTGAGAAATACAAATTGTGGCTTGCTGTTGAAGTTTTTGATTGTTAAATTATAATTGTTGTTAAAGTGATCAAGATGCCAATAAGTGAAGACGAATTCGACTCTCGTCAAGAATATGGGGACGATCATTCGGCTTTGTCCAAAGCCGAGCTTAGAAAAGTAAGTCTTAATAATTATATTGTTTTATTTATTTTTAATTAAACTTCTTTAATATGGTTTAATAATTTAGAATCGAAGAGTTGCTTAAAATGGTATTAACCGTGTTTAGTGATCAGGTCTGAATAGACAGGTAGGTGCTTCCCAACCGTCATCTTTCTACTCTCAATGTCCACCCACCACCTTCAGTTTCGCAACATATCGCAGATTAGGAAATAACGGTATTTAGTGACTAGATCTGAATGGACAGGTGGGTAGCTCCGATGTCTAGTCAAATTGATTTCTCAAACTCTAAGGGCCAGTTGTTTAAGAAAATTTGAAGAATTCGTCAAATGTCAAAGTTAATTTTCATGTTTTGTAAAACTTTTATCCAAGTTCTGTTATTAGTGTAGTTATGTGAAACAACTGGCCAATAATGATATAATAACAGAACTTGATTAGAACTTTTACAGAACTTGAAAATTACCTTTGAAATATGATGACATAGAAATTCCCCCCATGCAGCATCCCCAAAGCTGACATAGACTCTGAGAAAAATCTTATGTTAAGACCTGTGTGGAATAATATTTATTTTTTTTACATTAGCTCCACACAGGAGGCCCAGAGGAAAATAATTCCCCCTCAGGGCCTACGTCGTCTATGGGGATACTGTGTGGAGGGTCTTTTTAGGAAAAGAAGAAGAGGAAGTTCTGGGAAGGAAAAGGATATGAGGGGTGGGTAGGAATCCAGGAGTGACGGACATATGAATCCATCCCTCACACTGCCGTCAAACGGACTCCCTCAACCATTCTCTTTCGATCAGCTGGTGGGCAGACGTACCTGCCGCCAAGACACGGACAAATCTTACCCCATAAACCTGGGCACCCCTACTAAGTCACGAAACGTAGCGAACCACTTGGGGTGACCTATGGCAGAGGTGTTGGTTATCCAATAAATGGTTCCCGGGGCGGCGGTACCCATACCCGCTTCCCAAATTAAAATACGTACATATATATATTTTTGACAAATATATGACCTCAGACAATCATATTATATTATTATAATAATTCTCTTATATTTAATGTGCTTTTTGCGCTGACGCCCTCATTAAAAAGCGATAAACTAAATTTGTCAAAGAATTATTTATCCCAAAGGAAAGAGTTTTCCATGTGACCCAAATAAAAAGGTTTTTTGGGACAAAAATAAACGCCACACATCATTAGCCGACTTCCGGTGCGGAGGCTGTACCTACTAAGGCTCCGCGCACTTCCGCTCCCAGAGCAACGGATGTTTCCGAAAACCCTTTTTAATTATGTAGGGTCAAGGTCTCCAGAAGTTTTCAAAGAAATTGAAATTACTAATTGCTCTAACCTCTATTCTATTTTAATGAGTTGGGAGGCGGGTATGGGTACTGCCACCCCGGGAACCATTTATTGGACAACCAACACCCCTGCCACCGGTCACCCCAAGTGGTTCGCTACGTTTGGTGACTTAGCAGGGGTGCCCGGGTTCATGGGATGAGGTTTGTCTAGGTCTTGGTGGCGGAACGTTTGCCCAACCACTGCGTGGCGGGCTGGATCGGAGGAGACTGATTGAGGGAGGCCTTTTGACCTCTCCAGCCGGATTCTCCTAACCCTTCGCCTTGCACCGCGGTGTGAGGAATAGATTCATACGTCCGTCACTTCTGGCCACACTGACCCCCAGATTCCTACCCACCCATCATACCTTTTTTCTTCCCATATCTTCTTCTCCTTCCTTTCCCTTAAAAAACCCTCCACACAGCATCCTCAAAGATGACATAAGCCCCTAGGGATATTGTTTTCCTCGGTGCCTCCGTATGGAGCTAATGTAAAAAAAGATTGGTTTTACAATTGATTCGGTCACTATTAGTGGTACATATGCTAACTGTTCAAGGGTTTAGGGATTAAATTCCTTTAATACTTTTTGAAGCATAGAGCGGATGGACGGAGAAAAGTGAGTCAGAAGAACGTAAGTGGGTTGGAGAAGAAGACCAGGAGACAACTTAAAGACATTATGGTAGTTACTAAATAAACTTTAAATTTGGGTGTTATTGTTTTGGGAGGCGGGTATAGGTATCGCCGCCCTGGGGACCGTTTATTAGATAACCAAGACCTCTGCTGTAGGCCACCCCATGTGGTTCGCAACTTTTGGTGACTTAGCACGGGTGTCCGGGTTCATGCGTTCTTGGGATGAAGTTGGTCCGGGTCTTTGCGGCGGATGCTTCTGCCCACCAACTGCATGGAAGGCCGGATCGGGAGAGAATGGTTGAGGGAGTCCCTTGACTTCTCCAGCGAGAACATCGTCTTGCACCGCAGTGGGAGGGATGGAGTCATGTCCGTCACTCCTGGATACATCCCAGATTCCTACCCACCCCTTATACCTTTTTACTCCCGGAACTTCCTCTCCTTCTTTTGCTAAAAAGACTCTCCACATAGCAACCCCAAAGATGACATATTGGCACTGATGGGAATTATTTTCCTCAGTCTCCTGTGTAGAGCTGTAAAAATGTAAATGTAAAAAAAAATATTAGTGATGTTTTCATATCTCCATAACCTTGGGGATCTATTCTGCATGATTTTGGATTTGTTAAGCGGATGGACGGAGAAATGAATGTCAAGAGAACGTATGACGCGTAAGTAGATGGAAGAAAAAGTCAGGGACGGACACAAGAAGACGTAACAGATAAGATGAGCACATTAACGAAACACTTGTGTCGGAATAATAAAAGTGTATGTATGGGATGATGTATGAATATGAATGAAGCAAAAAATGTATAATAATAGATTGTAATTATTATGTTATTCAAATGAAACTTCTTTAGCGCCGTTAGTGATTTGAAATTCGGATGAAACAGAAATGCGTCACAACTCAATTCTACACAAATACTAGGTTCTAATATAATGCGGTAAATTCGCGCTACAGCGCGGGCCTTCGATAGCGCAGTGGGAAAGGTGCCTGACAAGTCTCAGCGGCCAGGAGACAGTCATCAAGCGAACAGAGGTTCGAATCCTGATATAAAAAAACATTTTTAATTTTGTAAATCAATATCCAATCTTCAAACCACTTTAAAATAAACAGGCAAAAGTAAATAAAGCGACATCTAGCGACTTTCTAGTTTCACTTCTACCGCTAGATTTTTCCACTTATTTATTTGGACTGGACTGCTGTCAGCCTCCTACGGAAATTTTCAGACTAGGTCTGAACTTCTTAACAAACGTAACTGACTGGGTCTTAAGATGCCTGTAGCAGGGTTGAAACCAAAGATATTCAAATATAAGTAGATGTGCTATCTGCTGTTTTTACTATGTGGGTCTGCACTTCCGGGTGTCGCCGATATTGTTTACCAATTAACAAATAAACTAAAAGAACAAATAATTAACGAATAAACCAAACGAACGTTAAACTAAATGAACGAATTCTTTCCTTATTCAAAATATATTGTTAACCAATATTAATGCAAATTTTTTAAAAATCAACGAAATGAACCAATTCTTTTTGTATGAAAACTACGCTAATTAGCGCGTAGTCCGGCGACAGTTGCGCGGACACCATAGCATATCTCTTCTGTATTTGAATATCTTTGGTTGAAACAATGTTATAAAGCATTTAAATCATAATATTACCGATATTCCTATATTATATTATCTAGCCCCCTTGATGGTCCCGAGGATTGCCTGGGATACCAGGATTCAGGCTTGATTAGTCTCCCAGGTCCAACGGTTTCAGGGGAAATACCCCTAACCTGCAATCAGGCTCTAATCACTGCCAATCACCATATAATCAGGAACTCCGAAACGTTAAACAGAAGCCAACACCCCCAAATCATACTTATTCTTCAGCATGCTTGGTGAATCACAATTATTTATTTATGGGATTGAAAATAACATAAGTCATAAATCATAAACAATCAAAAAGAGCCATCAAATGATTGGACTATCCGGTACTTATAAGAACAAAGAGTGTCGGATAATATTATATTATATTCCCAGTATCGTCCTGGTGAGATTAAACCAACCTTTCTCTCACCCATCTCTTTTCCCTCCCAACTTCCTTCAGTCGTACAATGTACATAGGGAGCCATAATGGTTTGTAAATACTCTTGTGGGTGCACACAAAGAATACAGAATCATAACATTGCTTGAAATGTATTCAGCCTTATTTAGTGACAAGATCCTTCCTCTTTCCCATCGTTATTTTATTTGATTTATCTTAGTATAATAATAATAATAATAAATAATATTTGGATGATTTATATAGCGCCGTTTTTGTGAAAAATCACCTCAAGGGCGCTGATATACATACTTGTATATCAGCGCCCAATATACATACTTATAATGTATATTATGCTAATATACATACTTGTTATATCCCCAATAAAATGCGTGAGAATTTTACTCCAAACCAACCCTTCAATCTACAATAACATAATTAAAAATATATATTTGTATATGTGCTCTACCTTGTTTAGGTGGCTCTAAACTAGTTTTTTTTAAATTATTTTTATTACATTATTGTAGAGAGAGTACGAAAACAATGTGCAACAAAGTTGTGAATGATGAATACTTGGAGCAGGTGGATGACTTTGTTTATTTGGGAAGTATGTTTACGAGAGATGGGAAGGCTAACGGTAACTCTATTAATAGAGGACTGAACGCCGTTAGCACCAACAAAAAATTGTCCAAAGAAGCGAAGCTGGCCGTCCATACTGGAGTACTGGTACCTACCCTGATGTATGGCAGTGAGGCATGGAACTGGCAGAGGAAGGATGAAAGTAGACTGAATGCTGTAGAAATGAGATCCCTGAGGTGAATGTGTGGTAAAACCATGTACGATCGTATGAGAAACGTGGAGATCCGCAAGGAATGCAAGGCTTGTATGTGTAATGGGTAAGATTAAAAAAGGGACGCTCCGATGGTTTGGGCATGTAGAGCGAATGAACGAGGAAAGGAGTGTAAGGAGAATATATGACGCAAATGTGAATGGTAGAAAAAGTCGAGGACGCCCAAGGAAGACATGGCACGACAAGTGAATAAGATACTTGAGTCGGGCCATGTCAAGAGTCAGAATAATAGAAGGGCCTGTATGAGACGTTGTATGAATGTAAACGAGGCAAGGAATGTGTGCCAAGACCGAGTTGTTTGGCGGTCCGTCCTCTCTGCCTACCCCTGCGGGGCCGGGATACGGCTTGATGGTTAGTTAGTTTTTTTTTTACACTATTGTAGCACTTTTTTTTACAAATTAATTATCCATTTACAATATGTACCATGATTTCTTATTTTATTATTCTGAACCAATCTTTTCCCAATGGAAAATAGAAAATATGATCACGAAAAAGTTATAAGATTTTTTAAAGAGTAATTAAATATACCTACGTACTGCTTTAGAAATTTAAACTTCTTCTTTTTTTGAAAATTGAATACCTCACAAGAGTCCCAGCTGCTCCCGTCTGGAGCCAGTGAGGCTATGGCATCCCTAATTGGGGTATGTTGTAAGGCAGAAGGTAGTGGCGAGGGGAAGGAGTTGGGGGAGACGAAGGCGGGGAAGTACCTGGCTATTCAGATCTGGTCACCAAACACAGCTAAAGCCATTAAAAGCAACGTTTCAATTCTGAAAGGTAGTCTTACACCACGCCGATACTGGGAGTATCTTCCATTCTGGAACGTGCCGCAAATATAGTACAGGTAGATTATTATTTTTAAATGAATTAATTGTGAAATAACTCAAATCAAATAAAATTTATTTGCGTGGGATCCGATCCCGCGACCTTCGGATTGTGAGTCAAGAGCCTTACCCCTCGAAGCATCTTTTCTGCCGTGCGGTATCTTGAACACGTCGTGGTGGCGCGTATAAGGCATGGCAATCCAAGAGGAATGGGCTAACAATTGAGTTATGCACTATATTAATACTAAGTGTTGTAGTTGTATTCAAATTTAGTATCTATATAAATATATGTTTTAAATGTGTAATGGTAGGTACCGATCAACTGATAAAATATCTCTAATTTATGACCTGTAAGGAGTGGTACTATGAATACTAATGAGAGGTAAAGTAGTTGTTCTATCTGATAGAGATGTATGTTTTCCCACAGACGAATAAGCCGATCATGGAGAAGAAGAGAAGGGCGAGGATTAACCAGTGCCTCGGGGAACTGAAAGACCTCATCTTGGAGGCTATGAAGAAAGACGTAAGTCCACTTATATTATTTTAAACCTAAACCAAACTTAAAAAATCCTATCCTAAGAAAGACTTAAATTCATTGTACATTATATTAAACCTAAATCCTGTCATAAGAAAGAGGTGCGACCACTTTACATTTTGTTAAACTTAAAACAAAACTTAACTTTTTTTTTTTACGTTAACTCCACGCAGGAGGCCCTGAGGAAAATAATTTCCCTCAGGGCCTATGTCATCTGGGATGCTGTGTGTCCTTCGATCAAGTATATCCTTGGTCGAAGTGTGTGTCCAATCCTAAGAAAGACCTAACTTAACAATTCTTATCATAAGAATGACGTAGATATTATATTATGAAATACTCAAAATTATGGTAAACCTAGTAGAAATACGTAAGTCTCTTTTACATTATATTAAACCTAAATCAAACTTAATAAATCTCATCCTAAGAAATACGTAAGTCCACTTTACATTATATTACACTTAAATCAAACTTAACAAAAACTATCATAAGAATGACGTAAGTCCACTTTACATTATATTAGACCTAAATCAAACTTAACAAAAACTATCATAAGAATGACGTAAGTCCACTTTACATTATATTAGACCTAAATCAAACTTAACAAAAACTATCATAAGAATGACGTAAGTCCACTTTACATTATATTACACCTAAATCAAACTTAACAAATACCATCATAAGAATGACGAAAGTCCACTTTACATTATTTTAAACCAAAATCAAACTTCACAAATCCAGCCAATTCCTAAATCCAGTGGTGCTGATGACAGAGTTCCGTGATAAAGCAGAATATTTAAAAAAGTTAGGAAAAGTGATCATAAACATTGGTACCTAACCTAACCTAACACCTATCCTAACCTAATCAAATCTAACCTGTATTTTATAGTACTGTGTTGTTATCTCTCGTTTTGTCAAACCAAACCTAACCTATTATTTATAATCTAACTCAACCAATTATTTTTCATACTCCAATCCTTACCCATCCTGTTATTTCATCATGTTCTATTTGTCATTGTTCTGTTTCAACCGTTTACCGTTTGATAGTATCTAAGAAATAACACACCAAAAGTGTCTCATCTCAAACCAAACATGGATGGAACAATTAATTACTAATAAAGAATATATTATTATTTTATTTTGACCAACTCTTTGTTATTTGAATTCTGCTAAACTTACTTGCTAAGTTATTTACAGATCTAAACACTAGATACCATATTTAAGATGCAAAACTTTAAAGTCCCTTTTCACATTTTTTTGTTATTACTTTCTACAGACTAGAAACGGGAGTGCATGGTAAAAAAATGTATATAAATAATTGAATTTAATCTTATTAGAATCCTCTCGGTTTCCAATCAAATAACGTCTATTTTATCAATAATAGATTGGTCTCCCCCATCACCAACAACATCGTTTCCCCGCTTTTCACCAATGTATCAGTTTCAGTCTTAATTCCATTGCAACTTTACAAATTTTAGAAATTCAACCTCAAACGAACACGAGTGAAATATAAAATCGCCTTATCTTTAACCGGTCTTTATTTTGTAGACAAGAGCTGAAAGCTAAAATATAATAAAAATATGAAATACAACTGACACCACCGAAAGATACGTTGTGAGTTCTAATTCTTCTGTTTCTGTTACATTTATAGTTTATGGGAAAGAAGAAGAGATTATAACGGAGTTTTCACCTGTAGGCATGTCTTTCTCACGTTTGGTCAAAGGTTCTCACGGAATTTGAATCATCAATCAAAAACCTGAAGTGATTATTTTTGTCACTCCTAAAATCCACAATTTTCCAGTCTATCCAACTGAATCGAATGTGATAGCGTAGCTACCTATAAATATACAAGTGATTCACCTTTCACCCAAGGAACCCCTCGTTGATCCTTTTCTACGCCATCAACAATAATAATATATTATTATTATAAATCCGTGTCCTTTTTTGTCTGCCAAACTCGTCTGTCCTGCCGCTAAAATACAAAAAGGAAACAAAGCATCCGGAATTGCGGAAGAGAGACGAAAGATTATATGGCCGTCCCATAAAATAAGAACATCACGAAAAGCACTCAGAGATCAAATTACACAATCGTCCGGAGAAACTGATTCCGGTACCCAAGGGGCATTATGCAGGCTTTGAACGTTGATTTTAGTTGACTGGGAGCCTGTGTAGTTCGGGATGAACCACGTGAACAGTGAGTGACCCCTGTGAACCATAAAGCTAACCCTTTGATGGAATTTTCTCACAGAATATTCAAGTAACCCATAGTTGTGGGTACCTACACACAACGATGGGAACTTGTCTGGTTTTTGCCTACCTTAGACATATTAGATGTACACGATACCTCAAATCACTAAATACAAACAGACGCCTAAACAATCACCCGAAAGTTAAAATAATACCTTTTTGATAAGTATATAAAATACCGGATTATTATTATAATAATAATTGATTTTTAAATCAATGTTTTTTGTTTTGAGAAAACATTATACGAGTAGGTTCTAAATTGCGGGAATGGCTGCAGGAGGTTGATACCTGAAGAGGCTAATATGAAGCACAAATTTGACTTTTTTCATCACTGTACACTGTACATACTTTGTTAGGCCCTGTTTATAGGCAGGTAAATTTATACCGGTAAGTAGACACTAGTAGGTACTGTTTTTGGTAATCTGACGCGCCGATGGGTGTAGTGTTGCCATCTCCAATATCAAATCACGCGGAAAATGCGTGGGAAAAAATGAACCTGGCATTTTTGGATTTTGGATTAATGTCGAAATTAGATATTGAATCATACTTTGATAACGATCGATTAGGCATTGCGCTTGGCTGCAGGAATTGTGTTTGTGAATTGTGTTGTGCAGTTCGTGAATTGTATTGTGCAGAAACGTTGTTATATTGAAGTAATTTTGTCTATTTTCTTTGATGCTAGTGTCACACCTAGCGTTAAAAGAGCCAGTGTTTTTTGGCTTGGCCCATTTCAGCGTATCGCTCGCCATACATTTCCAATGGGAACTCAGGCTAATTTTTTCGCTTTTCGGAACAACTCCTGTAGGTGTCATAGAAATCGGTGTGGCTCCCTTACTATCATGGTTAGAGATATTATCTAAACAGTGTTAGAAAGAGAAAACACCACACTTTGTACTCAAATTTAAAAGTTAATCTCAAAATAATTAAAATGTACACCTTTATGAAACCAAAACTTCCGACGTAATTTAAAAAAAAAATTAACATTGGTAATGAGTAATTATTTTTACATAAAATGAAAAAAAAGTTAATTGACGATAAAGTTTATAATTAAACATTTTTGCCTTATAAAATATGTACTTATGTTTTTTCGTTACACATCTACCGGATCTGCACTGATGATGGACACTGCAACGCTGTCCGAAACGTTGGCTAAAGAAGGAGGTAGCGCAACACGGCATAACACCCCAAAAACAAATAACGAAAATACTTTTGGCCGTGAAAATCTTAAAACATATATGTACTTATGTGTTTTTTATTTTTTTTTCGTTATCCATAATTTTAGTCAGAAAAACCAAAAGGTTTTTTTTATCTTTATAATAAAAAAATTTAATGTTTATTTAGAATTATAAAATTTGAAAGCGCATTTCAAAAACAGTTTTTATTTTTCGGACGCGTTCAGAAATGTTCCATTTATTTGGATTTTATTTCAAAGCGGAAATGTTTTGACCTCTTTCCAAGAGGTTGTGTTCTTAAGCTTTCAATACCTATATATAAAATAAATATGGTGTACGGTGACAATAATTATTTAAATATTACTTACGTTTACTAGATTAAATTTAATTGAAACCCAAATATTGCCGGACAGAAAAATATGTTTCAAAGTCTATCGAAAAGCCATAATTTTATTAGACATAATATTGCCAAAATGTTAACTTTTTTTAATTAATATTTCAACTGAGGAATACCATCAATTTCCACACCGCCGATATCCTTAAAATTGCAGATGTTTACGTTTAAATTATTAATGTTAATAACATAACAATAACAACATCTGATACCGTTTAAAAAAAACGCGACAAATTTAATGTCGGTGAATCCATGGGAATCTTTATTTCCGTATTAGGTAGGTACTTACTATTTTTTATCCGAAGGTATGTCATCGCAAACACTGGCTAATAGAGGGGTGAACTTCCGCACTCATGAGTATCTACTTTACGCCTTTGTATATGGTGTTCGGAAAGTGATAGCATCAAAAGTAATGACAATTTAATTATTGAAGAAAGATGTTTTCCACAACTTCCGAAACTATTCTTATTTTATATATATATTTTACACTAGCTGGTTCCCGGCGTGCGTTACTACGCCATTTAAAAGAAATTGTTTTTCCCTGCGGGTCCTTTCACATTCGTCCCGTTCCCCTTCAGTTCTGGTACATTCAGTTTTTAAACAGCTCGCGTGAAATCTATTGGAATTTTTATACAAATTTTATAATGCCAGAGCTCAACCAGCAGTTTTATACAAACCTTGTCCTGGTAATAACGAATACAAAATAAAAGAATTATCCAATTTGGTGCAGTCGTTTGGAAGTTATGCGCGTACATACATTTCGGTAATTCATGTATTTATGTAGAAGATAGAAGAAGAAGATAGATTAGCTGCACAAAGGAGGCCGTGAGGGATAAAATTCACCTTAGGGCCTATATCATCTTGGGGAAGCTGTGTGGAGGGTCTTTTTAGGAAAGGTTTGCGGAGTGAATAGGAATCTGGGAGTCAGTATGTCAAAGAGTGTCGGAAATATGAATTTATTCCTCACACTGCGGTAATGCGATATTCCGAAGATATCAAAGGTCTCCCTCAATCAGTCTCTTCCGATCCGGCCTACCACGCAGTCGGTGGGCAGACGCATCCGCCGCCAAGATCCGGACAAACCTCACCCCATGAACCCAACACCAAAATTTTCTAGTCACCTTGGTCACCAAACATAACGAACCACTTGAGGTGACTTTTGGCAGAGGTGTTGGTTATCTAATAAATGGTTGCCGGGGCGGCGGTACTCATAGCCGTCTCCTAAATAGTAAATTCGATCCGGATCCACGCTTAGCTGATGGCAGGTAACCCCGTAGCGAATTAATATTATGAAAAATATCTAAACTACATAATTCAAATATCATACTTGGACATTTTCGCCAAAGTGTTTACACGGTTTTTATCAATTTTATGATTTCCTTGTGGTTACTTTTACGATTTTTGTATGTTTTCACCAATTCCAGATTACCAGAAGCCGGGGTTTTTTAATTGCACAAATTCCGGGACTAATTACTAACTACAATTGACCAGATATTAATTTCGAAATCAGATATAGTTTCACAGAACGCAGAAAATGATAAAAATATGTCCTCTTTTAATCTTAGTACTCAATTAAAAATATAAGACAATAATTGTAGGTATTCAACTGACTAATAAAGTAGATTAAATAAATTTAAATGTTAAAAATATATAACTTTCCAATGTTTTTTAAAATGTAACTATGAAAAATGTAATTAAAATCGTGGGATATGTCAAAAACGCAAGGCACAAACTTTGGCGAAAATTCCCCAGAAAACAATAGTTCAAATAAAAAAAGTCACACCACAAAGTCAACCAAAAATGTGATGTAGAATGTAGATTTACCGTTCTCCCGCTAGTACTATGAGTTTCCGGACACTGTGTATAAACTAAACTGTATAATAATAATATGTAGACATGTATCGATATGCAGTTCCTATACTATAAGCTGACATGTATGTACAGCACAAGCAGTGTATGTGTATGTATGTACGTTCCGTTTTAGTTTTCCCACGATTCATTAGCACGGTCAACTACTACGAACCCAGGTGGCACTGTCCGGCATTGTCGTCGAATAATGTAACTACCTTATTAATATAGGTATACAGTATACATATACACACATGTATACATGTAATGGATGTATGTGTCACAAGTTACCTGGGAAATAGCTTCACACGGAGAGGTCCCACGCAACCACCCTTCCTGCATAATAAAGTTGGGGGGAGGTAAATTAGGTATTATAATTTATCGTTGAATTCCTTTACTTACTTTTAATGAAAGGTGGTGGTTTAGCCAAGGAACTAATAACTTAGGGGAGGTGTGGGTAAGTATACATTTCTACCCCTGATGCTTGGGAACTGAGCGCAATCTTTTCAATGCATTGTTTAGTCTCTTTAGATTGTGTGCTTTGGCGATTTATTTTTTTAAATCGCATCTGCAAACGTATTTACCATCTTAAATCTTAACTATAAATCACGAATTTGATTGTGTGCTGCGAAAATAACTGTAAAGTGTTGATCTCCAACATCATGAAATTTGCACAGTCAATTACTTTTAAACGCAATGATTTTAGAGCCATGGGCTAACGGCGTTTTATTTAAGCTTTGGAGCTTTGAAATATCAATAGGGCAAAAAACAGTTTTTTTTTACATGAATACCGCACAAGAGTCCCAACTGCTCCCGTCTGCAGCCAGTGGGACTATGGCATCCCAATTGGGGTATGTTGTGAGGCTGAAGGTAGTGGGGAGGGGAAGGAGATAGGAAAGAGGAAGGTGGGGAAGTACCTGGCTATTCAGATCTGGTCACCAAACACGGCTAAAGCCGTTCAAGTAACGTTTCAATTCTGAATGGTAGTCTTGGGAGTATCTTCCACTCAGGTTACATTAGCTGCACAATTAAATAAAATAAATAATTCCCCTCAGGGCCTCCTGTCTTTGGAAATGCTGTGTGGAGGTTCTTTTTAGGAAAGGAAGGAGAGGAAGTTCTGGGAAAACAGTATGAGGTGTGGGTAGGAATCTTAGTTGTGGAGTCCTGGAGTGGCGAACGTATGAATCCATCTCTCCCACTGCGTTGCAACGCGATCTCTATCAGTCTTTCCCGATTCAGGTGCAAATGCCGCCAAGACCCGGATAAACCCCACCCAATGAATCCGGGCTTGCTAAGTCACCTAACGTAGCGAACGTTTGGGGTGACCTATGACAGGCGTCGGTTATCCAATAAATGGAACCCATACCCTCCCAAGTAAAAACCCTCGAACGGTGAGCTCTGGTGTCATTATTATTTTTTTGGACACAGCCTTTTTGGTCAGAGCAACTATTTAGAACTCGCCACGTTATTTCTGACTTGAACCAAAAAGTTTTGAAATATTTATCAAACCGCAAGACAAAATATCATAATATGTATTATGAGTTGCGAATCGGATGGTGGTCTCTATCTTTCTCTCTCCCACCGAAATAAACTTTTATATTGAGCAGATTTGTAAGTTGTAAGTATAGATATCTATAATAAGGAAGTCAACTAAGTCTTCTATGTTCTTCCTTCCGTAAAGGTAACCCTAATAATAATAAACACTGAATGGAGACAAATCAAAATCCTTATATCTTTTTCAAAATTTCCCCTCTGACTTATGAGGAGCAGCTGTCTTCATGAAATGACTCAGACGAACCGTCCAAAGCTCTGTTTAAAATCAGCGGATCGAATATTGATTGTTCCGATCTTTTATTTTTCTTGGCTTCCCCCAGTGAGCAGATTCGATTTTTTTAAACATTTTCTTTGTTCGGTTCTCAGTTGTACAAATTTAATGTACACTGTACACCCCACCCTACATTGTCATGTGAAAATTTACTGTCATACAGTCCGAATAGTCCCTAATATTGTAACGTAATTATTTTCTTGGTAGTTATTCAGTAGGTACCTACTTGCTCGGTAGGAGTATTATTAATTTCGGGTGCCGTTGAAACGATTGATAACAAATTCAAATTGCCGGAACGTTGTTCGTTTGTTTTTTGTTTTGAAAAAAAAAACGATTAGAAGGGCGACGTCATGGAGAACAAGGAATTTGTCTGAAGTTTTGATTTGTAAGGAGTTTTGATACTCCTAAATGATTGTGTAAATTTGCAATATTATGCGTGTAACAGACGTGATGCCTTTACGAGACTGTTAAATAGTACCGGGTCGCGGTACACGCAGGATGTTGATTGTTTTTTCGAGGCGAGGAAAACTTTTATTGTGATGATCACGAGATATCGAGTTACCTATGTAATATTACAATCTAATGGAAGTGTTTATGATGTCTGTATGCCTGGTACCTAAGATTGCAGGCGCCTTTTTAAATGACATCAACAGTCTAGAACTGCGGGTTATATCCTTTCAATGCTGAGAGATGGCATCGGACCCATTGTGATCAGCGGGCATCTGTGGGTGGACTGCTTCACGGAGTCATGGGCGTGCGAAGCGGCAGCTCTGGGGCTCTTCTTCAGCTATCTGGAGCCCTTGTCGCTGAGGCTGGATGAGGTGCGCCATATTAACTATCGCAAGCTGCGAATGATCATTTGGAGTGGATTCTACTAAAATAACTGAATTATCTCTCTCTCTCTCTCTACACCTTTATGAGTATACAAAGGTATTTATGTAGATTATGTTTTTGCTTGTCAATAATAACAAGTACATTTTGTTTAATGTGAGTTCTTTTATTTACATCAGATAGTAGCTTTCTTTTTATCCCACGCAGGACCCTGAGATGATGATGAGAGCTCATGCATAAGGAATTTCTCTGCTAACTGAGAAAGGTACGTGTCAATAGTACCGGAAGAAAGAAGAACTTATATTATAGAAGTGCAGAGTGGCACACTTTCAGTATCGCGCTGATGGTGAAAGAACACTGCTCAGAATCGAAACTTTGCTGAAAATGGCTTTAGCCGTGTTTAGTGACCAGATCTTATTCTGAATAGCCATATTCTTCCCTACTTTTCTCTTCTTGCTCTCCATCCCATCCCCACTACCTTCAGCCTCCAGTTATTAAACTCTAATTGCAAAATCAAGAAACAAAATACTTTTATGGTAATCTGGATTTCAATATAATTTCCATTGTCCATCTTTTAGTGCTCAAACATTATTTCAGGGGGTCTACCATGGTGAAATTGATAACTTCACAATATATAGGCGTAACTATTGATGATTTTGTACCATTTTCCCGATCACGGCCGTACTATTGATAGTCAGACCGATATTGACAGGGAATAAATAAGAAATCTGAGAAATGCGATGGCAACACTAGCGGATTTGTCTATGGATTTACATTCTTAAATGACAAACGACTTCGTAACGATTAAAAAATTCTAATAAATTGACAATTTCGAATTAAGATACCAACTTTAATATACATTTGCGCTTCGCATGTAATTTTTGTGACTAAACAGGATTTAATTAGTTAATGAGGTCTTTAGTTATACTTCGGCCACTTTCGTTTCTCCAAGATCGAACGAGATTTTTTTTTACATTAGCTCCACACAGGAAGCCCATGCCCAGTCTCATACATGCTCTTCTATTATTCCGACTTTTCACATGGCCCGACTATCTGATTCACTTGGTCGTGCCATGTCTTCCTCGGGCGTCCCCGACTTCTTCTACCATTCACATTTGCGTAATTTATTCTCCTTACATTCCTTTCCTCGTTCGTTCGCTCTACATGCCCAAACTATCTTAGCGTCCTAGCCAGAGGTGTTAATTATCCAATAAATGGTTCCCGAGGCGGCGGTCCCATACCCGCCTCCCAAATTGGAATAAATTGATCGCATCTTAGATGAATCATTTAATCGTGTATACGATTGTTGACGACCTCCGTAGTCCAGTGGGTAAGACTCTTGACTCACAATCCGGAGGTCGCGGGTTCGAACCCGGCATGCGCAAATAAATTTTATTTGATTAATTTGTGTTATTTCACAATTAATTAAAAATAATATATAGTATATTTGCGGCATGTTCCAGAGTGGAAGATACTATCAGTATCGCCCTGGTGTAAGACCACCATTCAGAATTGAAACGTTGCTTGAAAATGGCTTTAGCCGTGTTTAGTGACCAGATCTGAATAGCCAGGTACTTCCCAACCTTCCTCTTCCCCACCTCCTTCCCCTCCCCACTACCTTCAGCCTCACAACATACCCCAATTGGGGATGCCATAGTCTCACTGGCTCCAGACGGGAGCAGTTGAGATTCTTGTGCGGTATTCACTGTAAAAACGAAAAAAAAAAACGATTTATTTCAATTCTAAGAGCTCCGTTAGTTCACCTGCATTCATTAATAAGCCAGTTTTTGCGTAACGAACGACATTATTCAAAATGTTTTGTAAATTGACAGCTTATCTGACACTCGCTGGTAATTGGCCGCTCTAAAATTTGTCAATCGTCTTTATCATCAATTGTTGACCGTGCTCGCAAATATTTATAACTGACCATATAATAGACGACGGATTTAGTCAATATCATATTGATATAGGGTTTTATCAGCGTCCATGCCAGACGAAAGGTGGCGAAAGATCACTACTCATTATTTGATGCTCTTCAAAGCAAAGGCTTTCTAATTCAATAAATATCGCGACACTCCTATGTAACTGGGTGGGAAGAGTTTAATGAAACGGCTTCACCTGATATTTACCGTTCCTCAAGTTATAAAGACTGGATTACCAGTCTAAGTGGGCTGGGTGCTGACTTTTTTTATTTTATTTTATTTAGTGACTATATAAAATAATTGTACATACAATGTAACGGTGAAATTAAGTAAGTATAAAATATAGTATTTCTTAGCCCTCCTCCCTAGGGGGTCCTGTGCCGAGGCGGACTAAAGTTATTTAAATATAGTTTACTTGTCTTCTATGTCGTTTTTAGTGTCTTCATCAGGGTTTTTTCATTGACCTCTTTCAGCCATATTTTTATTCTTAATTTGTATTCATTAGGATTTTTTATTAGTTTTATGTCTTGGGGAAGGATGTTATGGAGTTTTGTTGTAAAGTATGTATAGTTTCTTTGTTCAAATGTTGTTTTATAACTTGGAATATTTTTTATATAATTTTTATTCGATCTAGTGTTATGCAAACACGGTCTAGTTGACGAATCATTATTTTTGAAGAGCTTCAATAATATATTTTTGGCATATATTTGCTGTACATTCGGTACGTCAAAGTTATTGAAAATTTCAATTGAAGGCGTTCTAATTGGTACTTTCAATATGGTCTTTATGATTCCTTTTTGAATCGTATTCAGGTTGTGTGGGTACGTATGTGTAGCAGATCCCCATCCTATGATTCCATATTCAATTCGAGAATGACATAACGCGTAGTAGACCTTTTTCATATCCTTTTTATTTAACACGTTTCTTAGGTTTTTAAAGAAATATATAATAAAGGCTTGTGAGTTTTTTTTAATACTGGATGGCTTCTCCTCAAAGATCAAACAAACCAACAGAGAATTTACTAGAAAGAGAAGCATCAAGTATTAGAATAACTAATAAAATATACTAGAAATAACTTAATTAGCAGAACAACAACAGATTAGTAATACTAGACATATAGAAAAACGAGTGCTTTAGACCACACATCTGAAGTAAAACCTCTGCTCCATCTATATGATAGGAAGAGAGAAAAAATGTGCGCGCGCACTGCTCTCTCTTGCTCCTACAGTGTGATACAGACAATAGGCCTGCACTGTGTCTTTAGATATACGAAACGTAACTGGCTATGAGAGAAAGAGAGACAGAAAATGTGTGCTCGCACCTCTCTCTCTGCCCCTACAGTAATAAATACGAAACGTAACTCTCACTCTTTCTATCTTCGCTAACTTATATCTCCCTCTCAACTACCGTTCGCCTCGCTTTTCGTAATGCTCTCGTTACGCATTCGCCAGCTTACTCCCCAAGTCAAGTGTGCGTAAAGAAGTTTTACTTCAAAAAATCAGAGTGCAAAATTCACACGCGATAGAAGTGAAACCATCAGAAAACTAAAATAGTCAAGAGAGGGGAGGCTACGAAGCACCGGATAAACATGCGACCGATACACTATCTCATTCTCTCGCAGACTAAATCCTATAGATGTATGTGGTTGTCCCTTTTTAGTGTCGATATTTTTCGTTTCATCGAGTTTCAAATCACAATGGTGTAAAGAAGTTTTCACTTCAATAAAGTTCGCCTTCTTATAAGTTTTATTAATTTATTTTTATTGAAGTGAAAACTTCTTCAGCACCGTTGTGATTTGAAACTCGATGAAACGAAATAGAGCGACACTAAAAAGAGACTAATACATACATTATAGGATTTTGCCTGCGAGAGAATGAGATAGACTAATCGGTCAACTCTTTGTGCGGAGCTTCGTAGCCTACCGGTCTCCTCTTTGTGCGTTGCTTCGTAGCCTCCCCATTCTTACTATGCCTATTTTAATTTTACTGAAGGTTTCACTTCTACCGCGTGTGAATTGCACACTGTGATTTTTTTTTGTATTCTCTCGACTAAATAGTATGTATTTGTTTTATTTTAATAGAAAGACAAACATTCCCGGGTTACTAATAATCAGAAAATATTTGAAAATCTCCTACTACCATCATTGTAAGTGGAAAATGTTGCTTGTGTCGTGATGGAGGAATTAGCCAGCCGAGGAATTAAACTCACGACGCCAGGGTCGCAACCGGCACGGACCGCCACGGACGGCCACGGACCGGATAAAACTTCTAATAGATTATTTGTCAGTCGTAGGATAGAGTCTTGGAAAAAATATTTGTACCATCCAAATATATATTATTATTATTATTATTATTGACCTAGGATTTTATGAAAGTTGTAAAAATTTCATGACGCCAAAGCTCACCGTGAAGCCGCATGTCCTCGAGGAAAAGTCCTCTAAACCACTTCGTTCCCGAACCCTACATAAATATGCGTGATAACCCATTCACGCCGAATACATTAATATTAATGAGCAGCGACTCCAAAAACGTGGCTGAAATTTAACCTTTTTTTAATACATAATTACATTGTATTACGATGCAGACACACGATTATAAGGTATCTGTCTTCCATAAAAAAATTAAATAACTGAATTTGAGTTTAATATGGTCTCCTAACTACGTGTATCCTTTCAATTTTGTTTGAAAAACATCTTTAGCACCGTTGTGTTTAGAAACTCGATGAAACGGAAGCGACAAACCCATACATCTCTAGGATTTAGCCTGCGGGAGAATGAGCAATAAAATCTATCTATCTATCTATATAAATAAAAATGAATCGCCGAAATGTATGTACGCGTATAACTTCCGAACGACAGTACCAAATTGGATATTTCTTTTTTTTTGTGTTCGTTATTGTCAGGACAAGTTTTGTATAAAACTATTGGTGGGCTCTGACATTATGAAATTTGTATAAAAAAATGCAATTGGTGGCACGCGAGCTTTTTGAAAACTGAATGTACCGGGACTGAATGCGGGAGGGGGGAGAGGAACTCGGGTAGGTGGTACGCGGGAAGGGGGGAGAGGAACCTGGGAGGGAGGAGGGGAAACTGGTAGGGGAGAGGAGAACTCGGGAGGGGGGTTCGCTGGACGGGGGAAGGGGTGGAGTGGGGAGAAGGAAGGCAGAGGAGGCAGAGTGGGAACGCGAGAGGGGAAAGGGAACGGGACGAATGGGGAAGGACACGCAGGTAGAAACAATTTATTTTTTAAATGGCATAGCAACGCATGCCGGGAACCAGCTTGTATTTATATATTTCCCGGGTACCACGCAAGTCTCTTTAGTCTAGTGGTATAAAGCGCCTGACGAACCTTAGCGGCCGAACATTCAACGGACCAAGGGTCGAATTCTACGATATAAAAAAAATTGTAAAATCAATATCCAATTTTCAAACCACTCCAAAATGAGCAGGCAAAGAAAATAACAGAAAGTGACATCTAGCGACACCAAAGAAGAAAACACAAATACTTAGGTATAAGATGACCAAATATATAGGAAAAGGTGCGCTGGAATTAGACGGCCAAAATATGGAAAAAATCATCCTTCACATTGATAGAAAAAGTGCTTCGTAGCCTCCTCACTATTGTCTAATTTAGTTTTCTGAAGGTTTCACTTGTACCGCGTGTGAATTGCAGACTCTGATTTTATAATATAAAATACAATACGGATTCTGAAAAATTCTGACTGCCTTTCACAGCATTTCTACAAATGGATTTATGTTTGTATGGTATTTGATTATTTGATATTGTTAAATTCTTCTTTTTTGCAGAAGTTCAAATACAAGAATGGTTTAAATCGAATAGTATAAACATCATAATAGTTATAATTTAACTCAAGAATGTGAGCCCCTTCTCACACGTGGAGTCGACATCATCTCCTCAAGGGTGGTCCATTCTCCTTTGTGCAAGGAAGATGAATTAATCTTACCTCTTACCCCGTAGCGAACGGCAGAGACTTTAAGAATGAAAATTTGGCGCATGTCAAAATGGGTTTCTTGGCTTTACAAAAGGGACATTGTTAAACCACTTGTAAAAGAGCAAATATAATAAAGGCATCTAAGATTGCGAATGGTAGTTTTTATTTGCGGATTATAAAGAGCCGTGGGCGTTTTCATTTTTGGGTAGATAGGGATTGATTTATATTTTATGACTAAACAATAATACACTTTTTGACACACATTTAATGTTCTGTTGATTTTGTACATCTTTTAGGCTTTCATACTTATCAGTATTTTCCTTTTTTCAGCCAGCCCGCCATTCCAAGCTCGAGAAGGCAGATATCCTGGAGATGACGGTGCGCCACCTGCAAGCCACTCAGCGCAGGAGTCTGGCTGCGGCCGCTGCTGCAGACCCCGCCGTACTCCCCCGCTTTAGGGAGGGCTTCACCGAGTGCGCGGCCGAAGCCACCAACTTCCTGACCCGCTCAGCCAACCTCCCCGGCCCGGCCAGAGCCCGCTTGCGCCAACATCTCTCAGCGTGCATCTCCGCCTTACACCAGCCCACAACTCCAGCGATCCCACACGATTTCAATGGAAACATCCACGTAGGAGGGGTACCACTGATCCCAAGCAGACTGCCAACAGGAGAATTGGCGTTGGTTCTCCCCGCAAACAGCCAACTTCCCTTCACCCCACCAATATCTGATTTCCTGCTGCATAAAGACCACGTCAGCGCATTCCAAGCTGTCCGCAATGCCACCAACAGACCTCCGAGCCCTACTTCATCCGTATCCAGCTGTGATTCCATCAACTCCGAACCTGCCACCCCTCCCCACAGGAATCTATCTGCGGCTTTCCCCACACCACCAAGCCACACATCGTATACAGACTCAAGCCCTGAAACACAAAAGCAAACAGTCTCATCTACTACAATCTCCCCGGAATCGAAGATTGGAGAAACTAAGATCATCAGAACAGATACTGGAAGACAAGCTCAGACAATTTGGAGACAAGCGGAAGCTACTCCGTACAAGCAACAGTGGACTCCACCCAGCGTAAACTCAAGCACAGAAAACTATCGCGTCCTTGACAGAACTTCGCCAAAAATAGCTTTGGATTATTCTCTGACCCCAAATGTTCCTAAAAAGAGGGCTTACCCCGTTGAGAACACCGGTGGACTATTGGCGATAGCGAACAGGGCGGACTCTCCAGCCAAAGTGGCGAAGATTGCTTGCACCAAAGTGAGCAGTTCGCAGAACTTCGAATATGTTGAAAGCCGACAAGACAACAGAAACGAGAGGAGTGAGAGACACCAGCCTGGATCCAGTGCTGCAGCAGGAGCCAGTGGAGACATGTGGAGACCTTGGTAGATGTATCTTTATCCAAATGTAACTCTAAAGCCAATATTGCCTTATCTTATATCCTACTGTTGCTGAAAGCACCGTTGTTTTGGTACTGTTTCCTCGACGACAAATTTTGTGTATCAGGTGTATAAAAAGAAAAACACGATTGGGGAGTATGCTAGATAAACAGTGTGTATGAATTTTCGGGTGTTGTTGTGTTTGAAAGACTGTATAAAGTTTGCTGTGTGTTATTTTTGAAAGCTCCGATATTATTTAAGTTGTATATTTATTAAAGTTATTGATAGAGTTTTTTTTAATAAGTGCTTCCATGATTAGGTATTTACCGAATAGAACCAAATTGGTTCAACCAATGTTTGAGTATCATTGGTCCCGACCACACAACGCCCGCACAACGCACTGAGTCACTCAAAAGGGCAAAATAAAGTATACGAAATAAATTGCGACTATAATAGCGTTATAGTGCCTTCCCTTCAATATCCAAATATTTATAAATTTACTTGATAGTTGGAAGCTGCTCAGTGCGTTGTGCGCAAGGGCGGATCCAGCTTTGGCGCCAGGGGGGGGTCACATAGCTCCAGGGGGGGGGTCACAAAGTCGTGGTCAAGTCACTAGAAGTTATAATTTAATTTTGATAATAATAGATACAAGTAAAAAGTAGGTCCACATAGGTCCTGGACCCAGCCCAGGGGGGGGTCATGACCCCCATGACCCCCCCCTGGATCCGCCCTTGGTTGTGCGGGCGTCATGTGGACGGAACCATTAACTAATTTTATTCTAATATCACAAAAAAAGTATTTGGATACATTTTAAAATCAATACCAATTTGCCATAAATACAATTTGTGAAAAATATGCCATAATTTAACATTATTAAAAAAGTGACATAAAATCCATTCCAGTTAGAAGTTAGATGAACGATTTTTTTACAATTATTTTTAATTAATTAATAATTAAGTATTTTTGTACTGCTTTAAACATTTCTTGTTGTGATAACCTTATAAGTTCTTGAGAGGGAACAAGCTTTAATTGTCGATGTTTTATTTAGAAGAGTATTTTTATAAAAATAAGTATTTTTTTATATCTCTCTTCTTCAGAAGAGAAAAAGTTTTTACTTAATTGTTATCAACTTTATTACTGTTTTTGATATTTTTGATCGAGTTATATTGCACATTGTACATAACTATTTTATTTTTTGACCACGAATAAAATTTGATTTTCAATTATAATTTTTATTATTATTGTCACCTACATATCTACTATTGCTACCTGTCAGTGTAGTGCAGTCCATAAATGCTGAAAAGCTGTGCCTATCCTAGACAAACAACGGATCATACAATACGATTGTACCACCCCAGTTAGGAGCACTCCTGTCCCGGTAAGACCGGTACTGTTGGGAACTTTCTGAAGGTGGAAAAATAAGGAAGTGTAAAAACTCACTGAAGGGCACGTTGATGGTGTCTTTGTCCACATTAAACTTTCCACTGTGCACAGATTGTATTTTACATCACCAGTTATAATTTTTGAAGGTTTTTTCTAACTCGTAATTCATCATTCGCACTCAAGAATACAAATAGACATTGAATCATGGAAACCTTGCTTGCATGTTGAAGATTGTCACTGTACTAATTTCACATAAGCAAAAAGGGACTAAAAGTGTGGGTAGGATTTTGGGAAAATGGTAGGAATAATCCCCAACAGTTATATCAGGAGGCACTGATTTGTTAGGACTTGGAACACGTGCTCTAAGGATATACATGGCAACCTAATAAGCCAATATTGGAATTTAGGATGGGCAAGAATAAAGGAATGGATTGAGCATTATAATTTATTTTTTTCCTTTCTTCTTTCTTCTCCTTGCCCTTTCTCGGCTCTTCTTCGATCTTCTTGTCTATTTCTGGCTGCTTTTGCCTCTTCTTCTTGCTTTTTATTGGATCTTCTGGTCTATTTCTGGCTGCTTTTGCCTCTTCTTCTTGTCTCTTATTGCTTTTTCTTGACTCTTCTTGTATCTTTTTGCATCTTCTTGGATCTTCTCGACTGTTCTTGACTCTGCTTAGCTCTTCTTGGCTTTCCTTGAATATTCTTGCTTTTTCTTATTTCTTCTTGTCTCTTTTGGGATCTCCTCGTCTCTTCTCGGATTGTCTTGCTTCTTGAAATTTTCGTCTCTTTTTGTCTCTTCTTGTCTTTTCTTGTCTCTGCGTGTCTTTTACAAGACAAACGATGAATCATAAAGAGAAACAGAAAATGAAAAATATATTTAAAGAATACGAGAACTTGTCAGCTCATTTATTCAGTTGATTACAAAAATCAGATACAATGCACCCATTACACCAGAACTTGAAAACTACACAGCCTAAATTGGCCTAAATTGGTCATAGTAATACACACCATCGCTAACTACCTACCAAATTGAAGAAATAATCAGCCTTCCAGAATTCCAGATCTGAAATTATTTAAAATAACTATATCGGTGGCCCTGTATTAAACGGAAACAAGTCCGAAAATCATATAGGTACATAATAGAATATGGGTCTCAAAAAATTCGCCAAAAGGGGCTCTTCCTAGTTTTAAACAGAAAAAAAATTAATAAAAATGTTTTCTTGACTCAAAACTACTATACTAAATGATTGCTTAAGTCAAAAAACTACGTTTGGAAATATCCAAATATTCAGATGTACCCAGTTTTATACAAACTACTCGAATTTCGAATTGTTTCCACTTCAAACTGACGAGATTGGTTAGTTGTTTTTGGGGTGTTATGCCGTGTTGCGCTACCTCCTTCTTAATCCAAAGTTTCGGACAGTGTTACAGTGTCCATCATCACATACCTGCCCTGATGATGAACAATGTAATGCTGTCCGAAACGTTGGCTACAGAAGGAGGTAGCGCAACACGACATACACCCCAAAAACAACTAACGAAAATACTTTTGGCCGTGAAAATCTAAAATCATATCTGACGAGATTGTTTTAAAAAACAAGGGTTTGCATTTGAGGTAATGTAGAAATTTCTAAAACTATTGAAATTTGACATTTTTGCATGCGTAGACATGCGCAAAAACAATCTCAAGGCAACTAATGAAGACACTAAAAACGACATAGAAGACAAATGAACTAAAATTAAACAATTTTAGTCCACCTCGAATAGAACCCAGAATTATTTATAGATACTCTTATTTTAAATAGGTACCTATGTTAGGTACCAAATTTAATTGATTGTTATTATAATATACAAAAACGAATATTTGTAATATGTATGTGAAAAATTAAAATTTTAATAAAAAAATTGTAATAGGTGGCACGCGAGCTATTTGAAAACTGAATGTACTGGGACTGAATATATGGAACGCGGGAGGGGGGTTGGCGGGGAGAGGGAAGGCGGGGAAGCCGGGAAACGACATGCAGGGAGAAACCATTTATTTCTTTGAATGTGGCATTGCAACTCATGCCGGCAACCAGCTATTATTACATAAAAGGTAAATTTAAATAAAAAAACTCAAACTAATGCAAACGTTTTTGCAATGCTTCTGTTGTTCATTTCTCGCTTTAAAATCTAAAAATGTAAACACCAATATGTTTGCCTATTGGTTCAACAAAAGTTCAAACCTAACTAAATAATCCACGTCCACATTAAATCCAGTCTCGAGGCAACAATGAGCCCGCCCCTCTCAGAGACATGGAGAAGTGGTTTCCACACTCCAACTAGGTACAAGCATTTTTACCTTTAAACGACACATAACAATAAAAGCCAGCTTAACTGAAAAAAATGACAACTGGTATACTCTGTTTGACTTTTCGTACAAATTGCAAAAAAATAATAATTATTTGACCTTATTAAATTTTGTTATCCCCTCGTTAAATGTTGTGATAAAAACGTCAAAACGGTGACCGTTTTAATGCAATCTACGAGTATCTCATCACGCGGAATATTTCGACACGATGTATGTGTTTTAGAATAGTCAGTATATAGTCTGACAAATAAGAGTAGAAAATATAAAAAATGGAACTACAAAATTTGTAGGCTGGCAACACCAATTTACATGTCAAATATTATTTTAAAGTGCAATGACACTGAAAATACAGAACACCGTATCACATTTTAAAAAAAAAATTGTTAAAAATGCCATATTTCGGCTCAAAAAAAAGAAGATGGAGAGATATGTAATTACGAATGTTAGAGAGAGAGTGCGCTAATATTTAAAACGGTAAAATTGAAGCGAAAATTGTGAAAATAATAAAACACGACTCGTTTAAAATAGAGCAAAAATCTTTTGGGGCTGTCTAAAACAGCATTCAAAGAAACACTGTAAATTTTTTTTCATACATATAACTTAAAAATAACTGAAACAGACGTGAAAATAATAATTTTCGGAGCAAACTTTGCGATTTTTTTCTGTCGAGGGAATTTCATATAATTTGCGTTTCGGCTTGGGGAATGTATAGATATTATCTTCAAAAATCAAACTTAAAGCATAAAATTTTTAAGAGGGATAAGTAAGAAATCTGACATACATTTGGTGAGTTTAGATACACTACTTTTAGATCTGAATGAGTTAAATATATTAAGATCTAAAATTAGAGACATTATCTAAATCGCTAGGTACTTAAGCTAATATTAAATAAATGTGAGCAATTTCTAAAGCGTGCTTTATATTTTATTACTATATCGTTATTCTTCATTATGTTAATACAAAATTGCAAACGTATAATAATAGTATACGTATATGCAATTCTAATTTTGAGATCAGTGGGTATATTGCAATGAAAAAATACTTTTTTTCACTTTTACGCCTTTTTAATTTTTAATAAGAATGTAGGTTACGCAGCTTTAGATTACCACCATGATTATATTTTTAGTATTGTCATTTGAACAAACGTGGCGCCCTCCTATGTTTTCTACTCTTATTTGACAAACTGTAGGTAGCAACAAAGGCAGTCGCTCCTGTGTATTAAGATACTATATGGACGATATTGGCGACCTAAGATGCGCGTGCTGTTTCATACTTGTAATGGACGATGACCCAACATTTGTAAATACATATAAACGGGCTTTCTACAACTCGTTCTTGAGTTCACCGGCTCGGCTGCGGAAAGATTTGCCGGCCTTTGTGTTTCCCCTCTCTTCAAGACTCGTGTTCACTTCTTCCACTCCCCAAAAAGACCCTCCATACATACACCATCCCCAAAGATGACATAGGCCCCGAGGGAAAGTATTTTCCTCACGGCCACCAGTGTCGACTTAATGTAAAAAGGCTATCTCGTTTGTTTCTATTATTCATGTTCTGTGGGTACTGGGTACCGTTAGAGTTGCTTGTGTTATCTTCAGCTTCCGTAATAATCAATGACTACTTAAAATATCTTAAGAGAGGACTTGGCATACCAATAAAACATTCTGTCCAAACGGTTGTACAAAAATGGCGACCAAGATGGAATCAGTAAAGTCGCGCATGCGACACAAGCACATCTCACCTATAACTATGTATTAATTATTATTTTTAATTGTAAAACTAACGTTTTTAAGACAAGATTTTTTATGCATAGCACAAAGGGTAACAATTATTATAAGCAATAATTATCAGCCTGAAACACTCATCCACATTGAAAAATCTTCCGAGAAAAGATACATGACGCCAACGGGACTTGAACCCGTGTCCTCTCGATTGTACAATCGAGAGGACACGGGTTCAAGTCCCGTTGGCGTCATGTATCTTTTCTCGGAAGATTTTTCAATGTGGATGAGTGTTTCAGGCTGATAATTATTGCTTATAATAATTGTTATAACTATGTACGTAGTAACAAACCTACCTTGGCTGACACCGACTCCAAAAATAACAATCGTACCTACATATTGATGAGTAGAAAAAGTAAGTTGATTATTAAGTTGTAGAAGAATAAGCATTTTTTTTACTTTTTAGTGCATATTATTTTGTTTGGAATAGTTTTTTTTTGAAGTCGGTTTTTTTTGTTAAAATTTTTGTTTTTGTGTAATAGTTTGGACAGAATGCTCGCTTACAAACAAATTGTTTCAAACGTTCAATAAGTAAAAAGGAGTGTCAAAACTCGGGGAAAGCGTATCTATGTAACTAGACAAATCCATATCCGTTTAAAAATACATTAAGAAATAATTATAAATATGGTATAAGTATGTACTTGTACATTCGTGTAGTTTTTTTATGACATGGTTCTATTTCACACGAAACACTGAAAAAACTTATTATATGAAATGCGTGGAATAATGAACGGACTATATTGTCAAGGATTATTGTATTTGTGAACAGTTTCCAATACTTCCTTTCACATATCCTGTGTCATCCTGTGTGCTCCTGGTAATCTGAGATCTGTTCCCAGGTTCCCATGGTCAACAGGTACCTCAGGCGTCACAAACACTTTCTAATTTGCACATTATATTATTTTGCACAAATAAATTAAAACAAAATTATTTTATATTCCACTCAATATATAATATATATATAATTTTGTTTATATATTGAGTGGAATATATAATAATAAATTATGTATGTATTAATTAAAATGCTTTTCATTGAAAAACTTTTCAAGTAATACATACATAATTTATGATTAGTATAAACCAATAAGTACTAACTCAATCCGAAAAGAATATTGTATATTATTTTAAGGCAGGTACCTAGTACCTACTTAAGTTTTATAAATATAAATTAAATATCTTAAACTTATATTAAAAAGTAAATATTTATATAAAAAATATTTGTTTATTTATTTATTTATTTATTTATTTATTTATTTATTTATTTACTTACTTACTTACTTACTTACTTACTTACTTACTTACTTACTTACTTACTTACTTACTTACTTACTTACTTACTTACTTACTTACTTACTTACTTACTTACTTACTTACTTACTTACTTACTTACTTACTTACTTACTTACTTACTTACTTACTTACTTACTTACTTACTTACTTACTTACTTACTTACTTACTTACTTACTTACTTACTTACTTACTTACTTACTTACTTACTTACTTACTTACTTACTTACTTACTTACTTACTTACTTACTTACTTACTTACTTACTTACTTACTTACTTACTTACTTACTTACTTACTTACTTACTTACTTACTTACTTACTTACTTACTTACTTACTTACTTACTTACTTACTTACTTACTTACTTACTTACTTACTTACTTACTTACTTACTTACTTACTTACTTACTTACTTACTTACTAACTTACTTACTTACTTACTTACTTACTTACTTACTTACTTACTTACTTACTTACTTACTTATTTACTTATTTATTTACTTATTTATTTATTTATTTATTTATTTATTTATTTAGTTATTTATTTATTTATTTATTTATTTATTTATTTATTTATTTATTTATTTATTTATTTATTTATTTATTTATTTATTTATTTATTATTTATTTATTTATTTATTTATATATTATAACATACAACCCAAGTACGAATCGTGGCTCCCTTATCAGGTACGTTTGATAGATTCTCCCATCTTAACAGACGGATTTAAATCTTTAAAGCACAGGTTGGAATGCTATCCTTGTTCTACCGGTATTACAATGGAAGATGTTCCTCGAAACAAGCATCATTGATCCCTTCGGCATCGGTGCATAGTCGGGAAACACGCCAAACGCGTGCCCAACATATGTACATGGTTGACATTTGTCACATGAGAACGGGTCGCTTCTTCGACTCGTTCTTGTGTTCAACAGCTCGGCTGTGGAACGATTTGCCGGCCTCTGTGTCTCTTCCTTCCTACAACATGGGTCTCTTCAAGACCACTGTTCATTCCTTCCTCTCCTCAAAAAGACCCTCCATACAGCATCTCAGATGACATAGGACCTGAGGGAAATTATTTTCCTCAGGGCCTCCTGTGTGGAGTTAAAGTAAAAAAAAGGTACAAGAGTTCCTCTTTTCTAATAAGGTGTACATGACCAATGAAGACCATAAAAATAATATTTTGCAAAATAAAAATACATAAATGTAACTCGCATTATTTATATTACAATAAAAAAACTTAAATATTTATTGTTTTTATAGGAAAGTATAAAAAATATTTATTAAAATAAAATAAACATGATTATTTGAAACAGCAAAATCTCACGAATGCTAAGTACTGGCGTCACGAAATTTCCAAAAGCTATTTTGGGGAGGGATTTGTTGATTGAAAATTGAATCGCTGCCAGCTCGCAATATACTTCCCATCATTAGCTAAGAAGATCTGAAAAATAAATTTGGGTCATTACTGTTTGCTCCTTTTTTAACATTAATTTTTTCAAATGGACATGCAGATAATAACTTAAATTTACAATTTAAAGTTTTTAGCGGTGTTGTAAAAATACACGAAACTATTTCAGTTTTTTTTATTTATTTATTTTAAGCAGGCCCGGACTGGCCAGGTCCGCAGGTCCGCGATCGCGGAGGGCCCCCGGCGCGAGGGGGCCCCGAAGGGGCCTCACAAAACACACAAAAAAAAGTTTTTGTCTTGTTAGTAGTTATTTTGTGTTCTTGGTAATATTTGTTTACATTTTTGAAAAAAAAAAATATTTTCCAAAAGTAGAACATGTCCAACAACTGTTTATATCTCGCCGTGTATACAAAAGCTTTATACGATCCACTGTCATCCGCATCGTCTGCGCGGTGACGTGTGTCGCGCATCCACTGTCCAGCAGACAACTCATAAATGGAACTAATACCGACAACTGCACCGCGATGTCCTATCAGATCAGCTGTTCACTCAGTAGGACCGCGCAAGTGCATCGTCCTTCCCCTCCCCCCTTTCCTACATTTATAATAACATCCACCCCACACTATTGTTTTCAAGCCACTACACGTCGATTTTATGCGATGAGGTTTGCTAAATTTACAGCGCAGTTTTTTCTAGTTAAATAATTTAATGTTAAATTAAATTTTTGTTTAGAGTTGATTTGTTTTACATTATTTGATTAATTAATATTACGAACGGAACAAAAACAATGAAGAGAACTTACAAGAGTGGTTTTCAAAAAAGAGAGGAAAATAAGAAAAAGAAACAAGAAGATTTCCAGTGTGCCAGTTCAATGTATACGTGGTTAAAACCATCAAGCTCTACCTCAGAGATAAATGATGACACGACTGTAGGTAAGGTCATCGAAATCTTAGATTATTATTTTTATTATGGGTTGTAATTTTTTGAAATTTAGTTCTATTTATTCTACAGTTTAACGCACGTACTAAGAACTTCACAATATTAGTTTTTGCTTTTTTTACTTTAAAGGTTTTTACTAATGGGCTAATTAATTATAATTTAAACAAAATAAACTGTATAAAAACCTTTCTCCCATTGGGGATAAATTCACAATAGAAATGTGTTAAGGCCTACGTCATTAGGAGGTACTTTATGCAAAATATGAATAGTAGTTTGTCGGTTTATTCATCAATGGTCAAAATATAATTATTACGAGCAATGTTCTAAATTAATTATATTGTAACTAGAATTAGTTATGATTTTGAAAATCATAATTAATTCTAGTTACAGTATGGTATAGTAAAGGGGATTCCCTAGTGAACAGCATCAACTTCTTCTTGTACAGTGAGGCGCCAGCTTGCAATCAGCCACATATAGACCACTATCCATAGTCTCTTGTCGGCGAATCAAGCTCCAATTCTGATTCAGAAGATGATGAAGAAAATCAGGAGACCTGTGATGCAGCTAAACAACAACTTGGGTGTTTCATTTGTCCATACGAAAGTGATCCAATCACGATTAAAAAAGCTTTCATGGAAAAACATCCTATTTAAGTTGTAGAAGGAAAAGGTACAAAATTTCCATTTGAGCCTACTAAACTTTATTACCGACATTTGCCAAGTGGAGAAAAAATACACCGAAAATGGTTATCATATTCAATTCAGCTGAATAAAGTGTACTGTTCGTGCTGTATGGCTTTTGGAGATAAAGGACACAGAGACTCTACCTACATTACTGGTTATGATGTTTCTTCAAAAAATGTGTATAAATCAGTAGAAATACACGAAAACTATACCCATCATGAACTTGCTGCGAAAGCAGCTTTTCAAAGTCAAAAGGGCTACGATATTTCAAATCTCCTGAATACCAACCAAACTAAACAGCAAGAAAGTGAAATTCAAACTAGAAGATTGGTCATCCAACGTTTGATAGACATAGTTTTGTTTATAGGAAGGCAAGGCATTGCCTACAGAGGTGACAAAGCAGAAGCAGCCTACGCTCTTGATTATTTACAAAATCATGGTAATTTCCTTGAACCGGTCATGTTGGTGGCTAATTATGATGTAATTTTGCAAAGCCATGTAAAAAATGTATCAAAGACAGCAAAAAGCACAAAATAAAAATAAAGAATAAAAGAGAAGCCACAGGAAAGCAATCTAAAAAGCCCATTGGACGAGGATCAATGTTGACTTTGTTTTCAAAGACTTTCATTAACAAGTTAATCAAGATAATTAGCTCGATGGGTCGAAACATTATTTTGAAAGACCTCCAGGATAGCATCATCTACAGCGTAATGGTGGACAGCACCCAAGATATAGCTGTCATGGACCAATTGGCAATATGCGTTCGCTACTTCGACCAAGAATATCTTGATCGAAGGTTCGCTATGTCGTTCAAGGAAAAGTGTATGAAAGACTTTTAGGGATTGCAGTTGTTAATGACTCAAGTGAACTTGCGTTGTACGAGCTTATAAAATTTAATTTATCTGAGTATGGAATTGCAACGTCAAATATTATTGCTTGCTAATAAAATCCTGTCCTTTATTTTGAACTCCGTTATAATTATTGGCAGTTCTATAGCATGTGTTTAGTAGTGCTGTGGTATCCTAAAACTACTGTGAATTTCTTATTTCAATAAATAATAAAGTCAACAAAAGTCGAAAATCATAATATTCGTATAAAAACCTATGAATTTCTTCTTCTTTATAGGTGCCAAAAAAGCGTAGAAACGCGTTTTCATTGTTTTCAAGCACCTAATTTTCAAAAAATTTCCGGGGGAGGCCCCCAGAAAGCCCCCCCCCCACCCCGTGTTAGGGGGCCCCTTTACAGGTTTTAGCGGAGGGCCCCAAATGGTCCCAGTCCGGGCCTGATTTTAAGAAAGACTAAAGGCCTTCGCTCATGGATAAACCGAAAACTGGTTGGCAACTCAGTTCACGGCACAACTCAATTTATCAACCTCCTGAACAAAATCGATATTTTTCTGATCTGGCATATCGCAAATTACTCGAAAATTTGACAGGTCGTGAGCCGCTACCAAGGCAACCTGTCAACATGGCAACTGAAACGCGACGCCGCATCGCACTTGACTACTGGTCTTTAACTGTGTGCGGACTGCCAATGAAATTCAGAAGTTTCTTTCCTGTGGATAGCGATCGAGTAGCCAACTGTTTTTTTTATTCAGTTTCTCCATGAGAGGATGCCCTGACATTCACGAATAACCTGACTATATTTGCTACAACCAAGCTGTTGGAGGACTTCACTAGCAGAAGGGTTAAATTTTTGTGAATAATGTGAAAAGGTTGTCGACGTGCTCCTTGCTCGGCTACCTTTGGGCGCACAGAAGCGGAGGAAGTGTGAGAAAGTGCCACAAGGAGTATTCACAGCACAGACACGCGACCCGAGCATTGCCTACCCCTGGACCACCTCACCCAAAGGGATCATCTACCGCCCAATCTGCGCCAGGAATGATGCGCACAGAAAGGGAACTAGCATTCATAACAATATACAATAATACCGGTTCCATGAGAAAACAAAACAGTTTTATTTAGATTGACAATTACATTTTTTGTAAATTTAAAGTAAATCTCCAAATATTTTAGTTTGTATATATTGTGACAGCTGTTTCGGCATTCAACAAGGCCATCAGATGGACGTGAATGCCGAAACATCTGTGACAATAAAACAAAAAACTAAAATAATTTTTTTTTTGTTTGATTTAAGTAATTTAAAATTTAAAAAAAATTGGGGAAAGAGAGGAAGTTCTGGGAAGGAAAAATAATGAGGGGTGGGTAGGAATCTGGGGGTCAGTGTCTAGAAGTGACGGACGTATGAATCCATCCCTCTCACAAGGCGATGGGTCGAGAAATTCCGGCTGGAGATGTCTAGGTATCTCTCAACCAGTCTTTCCTGATCCGGCCGGCCACGCAGTAGGTGGGCAAACCGCCACCTAGACAAACCTCAACCCATGAACCCGGGCATCCCTTTTAAGACCAGTGTTCGTTATCCAATAAATGGTTCCCGGGGCGCCGGTACCCAAACAATAAATGAAGCCAAAATAAACGATATGTTTTATGATTTATTTTGATTTTATTGGTCATTATTGCTGCTGCTGCTGGCCGCTACGCCCGCAGTCGCTGTATTTGTGGACCATACCATATGACCCGTTCGGTGTGTGGGCCACCGAAGCGGCCTTCTAAGAAACGCACCAGAGCAGTGAACATGAAGAAAGAACTGATGACCTCTGCAATCTCTTCATCCCTAGCTGCCCTCGCTGCCAACCGCCCGCGCCTGCCCCCCCCCCCCCCCCCCCGCTCCTAAGCACATGGACTAGGAAGCCATCGGACTGAGCCCGCGCCCTTCGGTTTCTACCAGTGCCGTACGTATGGAGTGATAAATGACAAAATAAAATACCTAAGAGATAGTGTTTAAAACAACAAAAACAGTTCACAGTGACAATTATTACAGTGTATTATTACGAGTATATACATACATTTTCGTTAGCGTTGATTACATGTTATTTTTATGGTTTCTTTGCAATTGTTGTTATGAACTGCAGATTTATTAAATATAGGTTTTGAGTATGTGTGAGTAAGATTAAGTTAGGTTAAGTTAGATTAAGTAGATTAAGTTAGACTAAGGATGTTAAGTAGATTACTAAATACATAAGGTAAATGTATTATTGGGGGGCAAGAATTTCAATAATCCATGCGCTTGATAGCTGCAAAACGAGTTGTTATCTAGCCTCCTACATAGGTAAGTAAATAAAAATACGTAGGTACATATAAAAAGATATTTTATTTAACTTATTGGGGGGCTAGAATTCCAAAATCAAACTTTGACCAAAATTTAATCCATGCGCTTGATAGCTGCAAGACGAGTGGTTATCTAGCCCCCTACATAGTTAAGTAGATTGAAATACGTACATATAAAAAGATATTTTATTTCATTTGTCGGGGGGCTAGAATTCTAATCATCCATGCGCTTGAGAGCTGCGAGACGAGTTGTTATCTAGCCTCCTAAGGGAACGTACCCATACTACGTGACACTTTTAGGGGGGGGGGGTCTTCAAAAGGTCACGCTCCATACAAATGAGCGGCGGGTTCCTTAGGATTTTGGTCACCGGGGGGGGGGGGGGGGGGGTTAAAAATTGCAAAAATTTGGTCACGTAGTTTGGGTACGTTCCCTAAGTTAAGTAAATTCTAATGTAAAATCCATGCTAATTTGTACAGCGCTCTTGAGGCGATTTTTCGCAAAAACAGCGCTATATAAGTTGTCCAAATTTATTATTATTATTATTATTATGTTTTAAAATAACTCATTTTTCCTGAATCTTACTAATATTATAAGCGCGAAAGTTTGTATGGATGTATGTGTGTTTGTTACTCTTTCACGCCAAAACAACTGAATGGATTTTAATGAAACTTTACAATAATATAGCTCATACATCAGAATAACGTGTAGGATATAATTTATAAAGCTAGTTAAGAAGGGGACGTGGGAGGGGAACGGGGACGCACGGGAAAAGTGATTCAGGAAGAAACAATGTATTTCTTTAAATATGGCATTGCAACGCATGCTGGGAACCAGATAGTACACAATAAGCATATCTATAAATCGATAATTTTTTTAAGACAGACCAACACTCCCAAATTACGAATAAATAAATAATACCTATATATTTGAATGTCTCATACCGCAAATGGAAAATTAATGTCGCATGTGCAAATCTAGCAGAGAAGTAAACCTGTGACACCCGGTTGGGAGGAGACCGACTATTCGAACTACTAAGCCACTAATATGGCTCTGAGGAAAATAATTTCCCTCAGGGCCTATGTCATCTTTGGGGATGCTGTGTGGAGGGTTTTTTTAAGGAAAGGAAGGAGAGGAGAGTTCTGGGAAGGAAAAGGGTTTAAGGGGTGGGTAGGAATCTGGGGTTCAGTATGTCCTGGTCATCCGCCTCCAAGACCTAGACAAACCTCTCCCCATGAACCCGGGCACCCCTGCTAAATCACCAAAAGTAGCAAACAACTTGGGGTGACCTAGGTGTTATATATAAATATAAATCAGAGTGTGCAGTTCACACGCGGAAGAAGTGAAACTTTCAGAAAACTAAAATAGGCAAGAGTGGGAAGGCTGCGAAGCACCGCACAAAGACGAGACCAATTAGTCTAAGTCATTCTCTCGCAGGCTAAATCCTTGTATTTGCCCCTTTTTAGTGTCGCTATTTTTCGTTTCATCGAGTTTCAAATCACGACGGTGATAAAGAAGTTTTCACTTCAAAAACAATAATTTCTGCTAAGTTTAACGTGTGCATTTAAATTTTGCAGCAAATTATTTGCAACTTTTCCTCCACAGTAGGCAAGAATCACGTACATTAAAATTGTAAAAGTTTTTTTTTTTAATTCATTCGTCTTATTGAAAGCAATCGAAACTGACGTACATTGATACATTATGAGTTGCAAGAGTCAATAGACTGCCATCCTTTGTAAAGACGAAGGACATTATTGTATTGTGGGGTAATAATAGCGTCCATTGAAGCCTTCCCAACCATCATCTTTATAATAGCCATTCTCCGCTCTGTTGGATTTCTGGGTTACGAGGTTACCATTAGGTACAAGATTATTTAACTGTGGGTAGATCCAAGTGGATGACATTGTGCACATAACTTATGTCAACTAACTAACTAGGTATCACTACGTTTTCCCGCACGGATAGACAGATAGGTTGGGTCACCACACAACTCTATCTCGATATAGAGTTGTGTGGTGACCCGAATATAACTCCTCGATCTGGTCCCCCCATTTTAAAATAAATTCAGATTCAATCGAAAAAATTCAACACATTTTTTTTTTACATGAGCTCCACACAGGAGGCCCAGAGGAAAATAATTTCCCTCAGGGCCTATGTCATCTTTGGGGATGCTGTGTGGAGGGTTTGGAAGGAAAGGAAGGAGAGGAGAGTTCTGGGAAGGAAAAGGGTTTAAGGGTTGGGTAGGAATCTGGGGTTCAGTGTGTCCAGGTCATCCGCCTCCAAGACCTAGACAAACCTTACCCCATGGACCCGGGCACCCCTGCTAAATCACCAAACGTAGCGAACCACTTGGGGTGACCTGTGGCAGAGGTGTTGGTCATCCAATAAAGGTTCCCGGGGCGGCGGTACCCATTCCCGCCTCCCAAATTGTCAACAAATTCCTAAGACACATTAATTTTAAACTCAGTATTCCCATTGAAAACATAAATTATAATTACTTGATGAAAGAATTAAATTTATTAAGACTGTCAGATCGAAGAATTATATCCGACTGAATAATATTTATGGTCAAAATTGTAAATGGTAGAATAGACAGTCCTGATTTAACTAAGCGCATTGAATTTCATATTCCCACGAGAACCACTCGTTCTAAAATCCTCTTTAAATGCAACAATAATCGGACTGAGTATACGAAACACTCGCTTGTATCTAGGTTGCATGAAGTTACTAATAGATATATAGATGTGATAGATTGATTTAACAGCACGGAAGGTAGGTACAAGAAGGCTATGCTATCACATTTTTTAAATAAATATTAATTTTACCAAAACTTCATACACATTCTTAACTCCAAATAATGTCAGTAATCACTGGTTAAAGTAAGTCAAGTCTCAGCACATAAGAGACTCCTCAGGCTGAGATGGGCTGGGCATGTACAGAGAATGCCGGATACACGCGTCCCAAAAAGAATTTTGACTGGACACCCAGGTGGAAAGAGAAAAGTGGGAAGACCCAGACTGAGGTGGGAAGACGAAGTAAGAGGGGATGCAGCACAGCTTCTCCAGGTACCAAATTGGAAGTCAGCCGCTGAGGATAGGAGGAGTTGGAGGCGACTGTTGCAGGAGGCCAAAGCTCGATATGGACTGTAGCGCATCGAAGAAGAAGAAGTATAGAATGAAGTCTTTTGAGGTCCACTGAAAGGGGTCAGGGGAAAGAACAGTCTACCGGGAAACAGTTTTTTATTTTATTTTTTTATTACAGAAACAAACATTCCGGGATTATCAATAACCTCACTACTGTTGGATGACTCCTACTATCTTCGTTATAAGCTGGAGAGCTTGCTTGTGCAATGATGGATGACTTAGCTAAGAGGTTAAGCTTTAATTAAAGAGATAATAACTGTTATCAACATCATAAATGCACGTCGCGCAGTATTCAAGAATTTAACTACAAAAAGCTAAACTTAGCAACAAAATAATTACATTATTCCATCGAAAAAGTGCATTATTTCGAACAAATTAAGAATCACTCATTTACAATTTAAGAGGCTGGTAAGGGTACCGCCACCCCGGAAACCACATATTAAATAACCAACACCTGGTCACCCCATGTAGTTCACTTGAACTTCGCTCGTGTTTGGTGACTTTGCAGGAATGCCCAGGTTGTTGGGGTGAGGTTTGTCTAGGTATTAGCGGCGGATTAGTTGGTCTACCTTTTGTGTGAGGGGCCGGATCGAGAGAGACTGGTTGAGGGATACCTTTTAATATCTCCAGCCTGAATCTTTCGACTCATCACCATGGATTTATACGTCCGTCACTACTAGTACTGTATTAAAATATAACTAGCCGTTGGAAACAATAGTTATATTGTTTCAACGTCCAACGCTGTTGAAAATAATTAGCGCCAACAGTTGAAATATAATACTAATGGGAACATTATTCAACGCAGTCAACGATTCAACTGCCTAATAAATAAAAATGGTTAAGAGTTTGCACTTCGTGAACAACATTACTCGATATTTCAAACGGTCTTTTGGTAATGTACATACCTACTGCACGTTTTTTTTATTTTCCCATCCAATACCGCCGATACGCAGCGCCACGAAACAAGCAAATTTATCAACGACAAGCAAAAAATAACCTATTGATAATTATCAACGCCGGTCAAACAGCTATGTTTTGTACCTATTGTTTTCAACGATATTGGCCCGTTAAATCAAAAGGGTCAAGAGATCACACTTCGTGAACGATATTATACCTAATTTGAAATGGTCTTTTGTTAATGACGTACCTACTGCACGTTTTTTTTTATTTTCCCATCCAATACGGCCGATCCGTAGCGCCAAGCAACAAGTGAATTTATCAGTGACAAGCAAAATATTATTAATATTTCAACAGGGTAATATTTTCAACGCCTAAACCAAGGCGCAACGTCTTCCAACAGTTTCAACTTTCAACGTTATTATAGGATTATTATTACGTGTGTGGGACTGTGGGGCGTGGGGCATAGTGATAAGTGATAATAATAATACATCAATGATTCGGGGAACCACCCGTTAAAAGGGATTCCTTAATACGATTTTGATATATTTTTGTTAGTATCGTGTCGATCTCCTAATTTATAGTTGCGTCAACGTCGACTTTATTTTTAACAGATATTTTCAACAGTTGAAAATCGCCAACGATAACCACGTTGGCGTTGGATAGAATTATCGTCAACGCCCAGTAGGTACTAGTCACTACAGCTGGACATACTGACCCCCTGATTCCTAACCACCCCTCGTACATTTTCATTCCCAGAATTTCTCTCCTTCCTTTCCTTAATAGATCCTACACACAACATACCCCAAGATGAAATAGGCCCTGAGTGAAATTAGAGTCTGTGTGGAGCTAATGTAAAAAAAATATATAAATAAAATAATGCGGACTCGTTCTCTAAAGCTTTTTCATCACTAGATCCTTTTTATAATACTCTGCTTTTCTTGTGTCCTTTTCCTCAAAGGGTAAAAAATTCGGTGGGAGTTTAGCGATAAATGAAGTAAATGGAGTAAGGTTTGTATTCAAAGAGTTGTTCCGAACAAGGATTGTACCGTGGGAACCTGCGTGAGAAATGTTCAGGTTTGTTTTTTTATATAGTTTTGGCGTGTTTATTAATAACATAATAGATAACTTTGATGTCTGGGAGTCGCAGGTAGAATTACTTTGAAATATATTTGACCTAATTATTTTAAGATTTATGTATTTATTTTTTTTAATGATACCTTAAAGTTTACTCCCAATATAAAACTTACAAAATATTGTACTATATCGCATGACTAGCTCATTGGAATTTCATAATAATAATATTATCCTTAAATTCATCTACCTCAGATTTCATTTCTTGTATTGCTTACATAACCTAATTACACATATTTTACTGGATTAATATCGACTTTTCAACGGCTGAGCTGGTATCGCGTCTGGAACGGTCGATCGATAAAGGTTTTACGGGTCGTCAATTAATCACGTGATGTTTTTTAGCATCTTTTTAACCCCCCCCCCTCTGGTGATATGTGGTGAGGTTTTAGACTAAAATCACGTGTATTTTTTTTTAGTACAAAGTATTTTGAAATTTTCAGAATATTATCACGAAAAATAAATACACGTGATATCTCATTATACCCCCCCCCGTGATATTTCGTGATTTTTTCCGAACCCCCCCCCCCCCTTTCGAGCTTCACGTGATTAATGGACGACCCCTTACCGAGAATTTCGGTAACTTGTCATGCACGGATAAAGAACACATCTGTTAACATTTTAGGCTTACGATAATGAAAAAAATAAAAATAAATACATATTATTTTAGAAAAATGTATTATAAACGTTATGGTCACCTCACTTTTATTGTCGATCCATGTGAAATTAATTAATAAAAAAATCCAAACTCTCTTAATATAGAGAGCATGGGCGTAGCCAGGGGGGGGGGGGGGGGGGTTTGGGGGTTCAAACCCCCCCCCCCCCCCCGAAAAGTTAAAATATCAACATCAATAATATTAAAATAAGGAGAGTTAAGAGAATGTTATTTGTAACACTGACATCTCAAAATGATATTATGTATCTAAAAAGATAAATGGGGACCTCTGAAAGAAATAAAATAATTTAACTTTTAAGATCCGTTTTTTCGGTGAATGCGGTTGATTTTTTTTGGAATTCCGTTTCTAATCAGTGGTAAGTGTATACGTACTTTGTAATTATTATTTTACTTAGCAACAAGTGTTAAATAAACATATAACAGGATTAGTGTTACAGACAGGTGTTAGTGTATTGTGATTAGTGTTACAGTCAGTCAGCATAAATGTGATTATTAGAATAATTTGACTGCTTAAAATGTTTTAACATGTACTACTAACGTTTATTATGTCTTTTGTTTTGAAAAGTTTTATTTTCTATACACATTTATTACTTCAATTTTATTAAATTTTTTTTTTTTAAATTCAGTAGTTACATAGAAAATAAAAATTTTCAAAGCAAATTCAAAGTCCGACAATACCCCCCCCCCCCCCCCCCCCCGAAACGAGTTTTGCACTTTCAGTAGTTTTATTTTCTTGAACCCTTCCCGAAACTAAAACCTGACTACGCCCGTTATAGAGCGTGTTGTTTTTTCTTCTAACACCGTTTAGATCACATTTCTCACTATAATGCTAAGGGAGACACAACGATTTTTATGAGACCTATATGAGTTGTTACGAAAAGCGAACAATTAGTCATAACAACAGAACTGGGACATCAAAAAAAGATCCTATTAGCTTTAAAAAAACTATGGCTATTCAAACGTTAACATAGATCTCTTTCAGATTTATAAAAAAATGCTTCAATTTCAATGGCATTCTTTACAAAAAAATTACTGCAGAAAACACGTAAAAAATTTTATAACAAACAATATTAATGCTTTAGAAATCAAGTGGATTATTCTAGGTTCACTTTTCATAAAATGAAACCTGTTTTCTTAGGGTTTATAATAAAACATTATTATTTATTACTCTTGCCAAACAAAGGCGATATAATTTTATGACGGCAATACAAATTATTAAATTGCATCGCTTCTGTCAAGCTCATCGGTAAAACGCGTGCGTGGAATGAAAACATTGATGTTTAATTATCATCGATTTAAGAAGTAATCCAGTAACCAAGCGCGTTTCCAAATGCAGTCTATTCCGAACCCACACATATTGTCCCAAATAAGCGGCTGTCCCGAATAATAAGTTTTTTTTCACATTTATTTGAGTTCTCTCGAATGAAAATAAGAATAAAAATAACAATAAAAACTCAATAAAATAAAAATAATAAAAATAACAGGAGAATAATTACGAACTAATTATACGTACTAATATCGTCGGCAAAAAATGGCATCCCCTTTCATTGCACGCCTGCCTTTCTCTACTAAAATTAATGATAAATATGCATCAAGTCCTTACGCACCAGATTTAAATGTCCGGGTTAAATTTTCCCCACAGGAAAAACTAAACCCTTTCACACACTTCCTCAAATGATCATCTAGTCAATTCACGCTATGCAATTGCAATATATAAGTATTATAAATTCAAAACAATACAAGAACAACATGTCAACCTACCAGAGACCAAATGGGAAAATAATTCACCGACTCCAAATATTTTCATATCAGAGGGTTCGGCTCTGTAGAACTCCTAATTGGACCTATAAATCCTACTGATCCCTCAATATAAATATTTAAAAAATCTTTTGTAATCCTACAAGCGTGTAAAATTACTGATTTTTGCATTATTATGTATAAATTCTTTGACAAATCTAATATGCCTAAATTTTGAATGAGAGAGCTAGGTATAATGCCAATAGCCTAAATAACAAATGGTAATATTTTTATAGTCTGAAAATGCCAAATTCTTTTAATCTCATTTCCTAAATCTGTATATTTTCTTATTTTTTCAACAGATTTTTGAATACTACAAGAATTTGGAATAAAGGCTATTATTATTATTATGCATCTAGTCCACCTCACGGATAATACGGAACGTTCGTGTTGTCGAATTTCGATACATGGATATGCGCGTATAATACATAATATTCCCTTTTTAACCAATAAACAATCAAATAAGAAATTTGTCGGAAGTCCCAATCTTATAAAATAAATACTCGCCAAAATAAAAACAAAATAAAAACCCACTTCGAATTAATCCTAATATTAATGGTTTGAGGTTTAACTGCAAAAGCTGCATGTCATCATAATTTAGATATACATCCCAGGTTTTGAATGGCTTGTTTGGCAAAGAAGGTTTGTCTAACGGGTATGTGTAATTATTTTAATACCTTTCTTTACATGTAAGAACATGGACATTATTGTTTTATATGGCAATAATATATTTTCTACGGTTGGCAGCATTGATTGTCTATGAAATGTTAAATAAAAACGATAGGTAAATATCGGTTCGGACTGGCCACGCTTATTACGAATAATTTTTAGAAAAAAACTTTAGATTCGCCTTAATTACTATAAAAGGAAACTTTTTGGCTTTGGGGCGGCGGAAAATAATGCATTTTAATTTTCAATTGCATAAAACCAAAATTCACTTCGCGAACCGACACAGCGATAATCCGCGGCCGTACCTGTCACTGTTATGTTGGTATCCTCGATAAATTAACAAGAGCTAATACGACTGTAGCCGACTTCGCGGGATAAGGCGCGTAATTATGAAACTTGTCTAGCGGGCTTGTTTGTGTAACATGGTTTGTGATACAAAAGAAAGTGCCCCTTTATAACGCCTACTCGCGTCAAGGCAAGAAAAACATCCCAGTGGCTACGCTAGGTTTGTGTAACATGGTTTGTGATTCGCGGTATTTCATGTAGGTATCCCACGAAGTCGGCTACAGTCGTATTAGCTCTTGTTAATTTATCAAGGATACCAACATAACAGTGACAGGTACGGCCGCGGATTTTCGCTGTGTCGGTTCGCGAAGTGAATTTTGGTTTTATGCAATTGAAAATTAAAATGCATTATTTTCCGCCGCCCCAAAGCCAAAAAGTTTCCTTTTATAGTAATTGGCGAATCTAAAGTTTTTTTCTAAAAATTATTCGTAATAAGAATAAGCGTGGCCAGTCCGAACCGATAATTATAGTCTGTCAAAAAAGAGTAGAAAATATATGAGGGCGCCACTGTTGATCAAATGGCAATACTAAACACATAACTCATGGTGTTAAAGTAAAGCTGTGTAACCTACATTTTCATAAAAAATTAAAAAGGCATAATAGTGGAAAAAATATTTTTTCATTGCAGTATAGACACCCGCCGATCTCAAAATTAGAATTGAATATAGGTATATTATTATTATACCTTTGCAATTTTGTGTTAACATAATGAAGAATAACTATAATGTAATAAAATATAAAGCACAGGTTAGAAATTGCTCACATTTATTTAATACTAGATAAAGTACTTAGCGTTGCCCGGGCTTTAGATCATGTCTCTAATTTTAGATCTGAATATATTTAACTCATTCAGATCTAAAAGTAGTCTAACTAAACTCACCATTAGTGATTCTTCCTTTCTATCTATTGTTAAATTCAAATTTATGTTAAATTAAATTAAAGCAAATCGCTTTATTAATCATCTTTTAATCAAATTTATGTCATGAAGAAAAAATGTTTTTTAAAATGTGGTTACTGTGTTCTACACATTCAGTGTCATTGCACTTCAAAGAAATATTTGACAGTTAAATTGGTGTTGCCAGTCTACAAATTTAGTAGTTCCAGTTTTTATATTTTCTACTCTATTTTGACAGACTTATACCAAACGATAAATATATAAATGGTGTAACCGCGTAGGTGAATTAATTTTAACAAAATTAAAAAGTTAAATGCATATTTTTTGCGTGTTTTTTTCTCTCTCCCGACTTTTCGTAATAATAAAATTCCCGCCTCTCAATTTGGGAGGCGGGAATGGGTACCGCCGCCCCGGGAACCTTTATTGGATAACCAACACCTCTGCCATAGGTCACCCCAAGTGGTTCGCTACGTTTGGTGATTTAGCAGTGGTGCCCGGGTTCATGGGGTGAGGTTTGTCTAGGTCTTGGAGGCGGATGACCAGGACATACTGAACCCCAGATTCCTACCCACCCCTTAAACCCTTTTCCTTCCCAGAACTCTACTCTCCTTCCTTTCCTTAAAAAAACCCTCCACACAGCATCCCCAAAGATGACATAGGCCCTAAGGGAAATAATTTTCCTCAGGGCCTCCTGTGTGGAGCTCATGTAAAAAAAAATAAAAATAAAAAAAATAAAGCCAAATCTAACTGTTTGAATAAAAAATATCCCGTATTAGCGAGTAAGCGGTTCAATACATAAATAATAAATTAATTTACTGAGACACGTTTTGCATCGACTTCACATGGAAATTTGTCAAAAAAAAAAACGGAATGATAACTGAAGTAAATTAGTATTGGTTTCTTTATTTGGTTTCTGTTCCTTGAGTTTTGTCCCAAAAAATCGGCTGTCCCGATAAACCGGTGTACCAAATAAGCGGAATCGACTGTAAAATCATAATCTACAAAAATAGCGTGAATAAGAAGGAAGTTTACTCGATAACTTGACTTTACAGTTAATTTACAGCGTGATTGTCTGCAGTTGTCAATCAAGGTTGTAATTTTTTATGTTGTGTCACGAATCGCGTTGCCCGTTACCGTTGCTATGTAAACAAAGAAATATCCGTTGCCACAACAAACAAAGTTCACCCTCGCTTAATATTTCTTCTTCGGAGGGCATTCGTCCTGCGTCCTGTCACCCGAGTAGAGATTTCCTAGTGTTCAAGATTGCTTTCCCAGTGATCAAGTTTGATTCAGATTATTAAAGCTTGCCTTCTGAGTGTTATTGTGATGAAGCAGTAGGTTTTTGGATGAAATCGGTGTGTGCTTGAGATGAGTGCGAGATCTGGCGATGGTACGGAGCTGAGGCTGTACGGAGAACATATTAATCTGAACTCCAGGAACGAAGAAGACAGCAGGAGAGCTTCAGCGGGCGGCAAAAGTCGGCCGCAATCAGCTCTCTACGCGTCTACACTGGTAAGTGATTATTTAAACTTTAAAACGGCGTCGGTACTGCTGAGAGCTCTCTTGTAACTTCTTCCTCTTTCACAATAAACGGCATATATGTATAGCGGTGTGCAACAGAGTTCAGTGACAGGACCAAAACATTCGGTTTTCCGCTCTTACCACTAGTTTTTGGACATCGTGTATATTACTTACGTAGGCAGCAAATAGTTTTTACGAGGTAAAGATACTAAAACATTATAGACATAGGGAGTTTGTTGTTTGCCTTGTTTATTGGGAAATATACGTTCACAATAAATTCCTATAGGATACTTCTCTAATATCTCGTTATATGTATATATATTTTTTAATTGGTAGTGGATTATAATCAATTTCACAACTTTTTGCATAAATTAATGGATACTTACCTGCTTACAAATAATTACATTTTATTTCTCAACCAATTTCTGTAACTGAGAGCAAAATACTGATCGGTCTAATCAGAAATCCATCAGAAACCCTTTTTTAATTTAAAACTTTCGGAAATAACAAAACAAGTGTTTCGACACAATAAAACCTTGAGCTTGAGATTTTGGCTGTGGTTCTGCCTGTAAATCTGGTTCAATGAATTCTAGAATTTTTTAATTTAATTGCTTTGAATTTAATTTGTTTTGAATTTAATTTCACAATATTGAAATCAGTTATGGTAAAGAGTAACTATCCAGACAAGTGATAAATTAGGGATATATGTATATATACATGGACGAGCAGGGGCGTGCACAGAAATTTTAGTGAGCTAGAGGGCTAAGACTGGAAAATACAATATTATTTATGCCTAAATCACGGAAGCTATGCGGACGACATGATCCTCCTAGCTCCGTCGATCAAGGGGTTGAGAATATTATTTAAAATCTGTGAAGAATATGCAAATGACCACACCATGATATACAAACCCAAGAAGACGGAACTAATCGTATTCAACAATGGAAAAACTCCCCAGAAGATGCTCCACATACAACAATGAGGAAAACATAAACACATCTAAGAATATAAAACACTTGAGGCACATCGTTACTGAAGACCTTTCAGATGATGGTGATATCGAACGACAGCGGAGAAGTATCAGTATACTGTCTAATAAAAAAAAAATATATATATATATGATTGCCCGAAGATTCTTCCAATGCAGCAATAATGTGAAAAACACATTGTTCAAAAACACACAATCTCTCTAAATTGCGCAAAAACTAATAATTAAAATAATATTAAAACCTGTCAAGGGCCAGGGTTTTTTGGAAAAATCACGCAGAAATTACCTTAAGAACAAGAATGGAGGAAGCTATTCTGACCTTTTCCTTGGTACAGTTTCTTTATACAAAAAATTTAAAATCGCATCCAAATTATTTGAATCAATATTCTTTTTTGAAATTTGATCCGCCCGCAAATACGCGTTCCTGGCCTGTCATCATTTCTATATCCATCTGAACTCATATTCAAAGAATTTAAAGTCAGAAAATTAAATACTCTCTTTCTGTATCATTCAACCTTACAAGTTTACAAAGAGGATATCCTAAACAAAACCATACCTTTCAAAAACACAGTAAATCTCAGTCAAAAATACATGTTACCAATTCCCATTTGTAAAAAAACTTTGGGCCAACAAAACTACAAATACTTGGGAACAAATTTCTTTAATAAATTACCAGAAAATATAAGATCCCTTAAGGACAGTTTCAAAAATTTCAAAACACAATTAAAAAAATATACTAAAAACCTTAAATAAAAAAAAATAAATAATAAATAAAAATTTAAAAAAATGTATACGTATATACACATAAGTTTCTCTTATTCTTTATATATACTAAATTTCAAAAAAATAAAATCAAAATAACCTAACAAATAATACTTCCTCCCGTATACACAAGCATCTGCTTATTACGGGAGAATATTTTTTTAAAATATGTATATTTGTATTTAATAATTGTATTAAGTTTTATTTTTTATATACTTTCATTATATTTATGTATCTATTGTATGCACTGAACCAAAAAATAAAAAATTTTCAATAAAAAAAAAAATGCATTTTGCACTAACCTGTATACTAGGGGCCAACTTGATTAGATCTAAGATCCACTATACTGACTATACTGACGAAACATAGGTACATTACATACTTCTTAAAAGTTTAAATGAAACGGTGTAGTTCAGTGTGCAATTTTTTTTATTTTTATTATTTTATTAGGAGGGAAAACATAAAAACCAAAAATATTATTAGTTACACTTATTTAAATCAGTGTGAGCATTGCGTCTGAGCATCTTACGCTAGATAACCAAAATCAAGTTTGTATTTGAAAATTGACAATCTTAGAATCCAATGTACACGTCTGTCAAGCGAGAACGGTGTTTATTTTTTGTTCGTTAAGGAGAAAAATGCTAATTCATATAAATATGTTGAACCAAAACACGAATGCAGTTGTTCAACACATTTATTTAAAATTGTATATTTCTCGTTGGAAACCAATGCCCAGAAATCTAGACCTTAGGATGATCTTCCTTTAAGAAATATGTCGCAGCGCAGAGTAGAGTGCTTAGATATTATTGAAAAAATATTATAAATACTTATTATAAAAAAATAATTACAAAAAGTACATAATTTTAATAGTTTTATTATCACGCGTTGGAGCTTTTTTGGATGAAGGTATACAGAGTGTTTAAGGGACGTACTTGACTTAATTTAACTAGTGATTCCTGACATTATTTGGAGTAAAAAATGTTAATGAAATTTTTGTCTCCGGTGACAAATTTGATGTGTTTTATTTTATTTTTTCTACAAAAATATAAAAAATGATAGTTGTTGGAGGCGGGGTGAGGGATTGTTCGTTAACTCGGCGGAGTGACCAGTGACGACATGCGGAAGAAATTTATTGTTTGAATTTGAAGAAAAAAAAATTGAAAAAAAAGTCACCGGAGACCAAAATTTCATTTACATTTTTTACTCCAAATAATGTCAGGAATCACTGGTTAAAATAAGTCAAGTAGGGTAGAGTGGGGATGGTTGAAACACTTTTACTTTAACTATGTGCAGTAATATTTCTTTCGTATTTATGTATAAGATGTTTATACTAGATGTTCTATGATCTATCCAGTTATGAAATTAAATTTATTGGATGGTTACAACTCGTACAGGTAAGCTACAATAAACACTTAAAAACGATGGGGAAATCTGTTTCAATTATCCCCATAGTGTGGACGATTGAAACAGTATGTGGGGATAATTGAAACACTCTAAATATCTTTGGAATAATTGGAGTAATTTTAATCAATGTTAAACATTTTCTTTATTATAACAGTACTCAATGAGATCATGAATACTGATTAAACTTAAATTAAACCATGAACGTAAATGTCTTTGAAATGAAAAAACTTTAAATACATTTTTTATTATTTGTATTTAAGTGCTCTTAGTTATACTACTTAAAGTTATACTAAATGCTGGTACGGAGAATATATAATCTTTCTTATTGGAACCGCCTTGTATAGTTAGTTGCAAGGGTACGATCGCAGTACCATCTTTCGACGAAATTTTAATTCTCGGCGGCTGGTTAATGGTCTTGCACTAGGGGGCATACATTAATTACGTGAGCTCAAAAGGGGGAGGGGGTCCAGCAAAATCTCACATACTTGAAAAGAATATACAAAGTGGTCCAAATTTATCTCACCAAGGGGGGGGGGGGTCTAGATTGGAAGAAAAACTGCTCACGTAATTAATTTATACACCCTTAGCGCCTCCCACAAGCAACCTTCGGAGCGACCGAGTCTCGCGCCACTCCAGGCCACCGCGCAAAAAAAGTAAAGACCGATGGTAAAAACGGCTTACAGCGCAGTTCACTGTGAGACTTTTCTGCGCGGCGGTCTGAAGTGGCGCGGGACTCGGTCGCTCCGAAGTGTGCGTGTGGGAGATCCTATTAGATTTTTTCAGCGGGCAAAATGGGACACTTCAAAAGAAGTGACCAAAATATTTTTATTTTTATTATCTCCATAAAAAAAAAAATATTTTTTTAAAGTTGACGTGAGATTTTGATTGACCCCGCTCAGTATAAATGAGATTTGGTGAGTTTTTACTGGACCCCTCCCTCCCATTTTGAGCTCACGTAATTAATGTATGGAGGGTGCCACCTCATCGGGTGGCACCCGGGGCGGACCGCCCCCCCTCGCTACGCCACTGTGTGGGCTACGTGTGGGAGGTACTATAGAGCACGCTACCGGCCGTCACCATAGGCATTTATAGTTGAGATTTGAGATTATAAAACGATTTTTGGTAAAAGCATAGATGGGTCGTTCCGCCGTTTCGTTCAAATCGCATGTTCTCGCAAAAAAGTCATACGAAAGTGAATGTTTTTCAAGAATTTTTTTTTGGAAAATGTAGCTATTTAAAAGAGGAAAAAGGAGTATTTCCCAGATTAGCCATTTGTTATTTAATTACTTTATGATATACAAAAAACATGCTAAAATTTCATTACCTTCCCTATGAAAATGAGGGACCGGTAAATTGATCTACAAATAAGAACAGTTTACATTAGTAAAATCACTACATTCATTAATCGACCTGTATGTACAACTAATTATGCATATTTATTTGTATTTAATTTATTTTTAAAGCTATTGTATCATAGAAAGAATTGAGATTTTGATTTTGTCCAGAGAAAACCGTCGTAGTCTTCCGCGAAAGCGGTAATTAAAATTGTGACCGCGTTTGTCCCTGTTCGTCAGCTGTATCCCGCCCCGCACCTCCGTTACTAACCAGTGTATCACTACATCTAGACGGGGGAAGCCGTGCGTCGCTGAATAAAGAAATATCTCCGATCTCCGTGCTCGAAAACAACTTTGTCACCGACCAGGCATCATTACCTTCCAGCATTTTTTAAAGTAAGTACATGTTTTAAAAATTCGAATCATATGTCTATAAACTGTATTTAGTCGAACTATTTTTGAATGAATCATACAGATTTGTAATGTCATTATTAAGCGAGTAATTGAGAAAAAACTGTAAAAACTTCATTACCCTCCAATTCATTACCTTCCGTACTGTCAAAATTTTTGCCGGATTTTTGTAGGGGTTTGGAGGGTAATGAAACTTCTGTAAGGGTTATTTTTACGAGCATCTGGGACCATGTTTGGGGGTTGAGAAAAGCTAATATTATGAATAAATGCAGTTTCTTGCGTTCTGGCGTCGGACAATTTCGGTTTTGGTGAAATACATATTTTCGTTTAATTTTCTTTCTGATGTGGAAAAACAATCAGTTAAAATTTACCCTGCATATTTTTATTTGAAAATTGATTTATTTATTCAATGATATAATTATTCAAATGTAAACGAATATATTATAGAAATGATTTAACTATTCACTCTACAGTCACAAGACCTTTCATTTGTTAGTTGTCTTTCAAAACTGACGAATTTTTAGATAATTTCAAGTTTCTAAACAAAGCCAGATTTAAACAAAAATCTACATAACTGGGCATCAAGAATCCAATGTAAATATCTTGATTAAAAAACGGTATCACTACTGTTACATTTTAAATCATTTAGGGTAAAAAATTATTAAACAAAGATATAAAAGAGGTAACGTTTTTGGACTCTCCTGTAAAAGTTACCAAAATGAAATTATCCAATTTTGTTCTTCGACTTCTCACTTATCCGATACTAATGATAATTTTTCTTTGTTATTTGTTACAGGCTAACCACTATAAACCACAATGACAAAGTTAAATAAAAATCTGAAAAATGAAGAAAAGCTATCCAAGGACAGACTACGTAAGCAACAAAAATATGCAGAGATTAAAAACAATCCGAAACGTTACAGTCTTCAGAAAGCGCAAAACAAAAGATTTGTAGCATTGAAGATATGAGTGAAAGAGCCCAGAGAAAGCAAGGACGAAGATGGCGAAAGAACTCTCTAAATTATTTGAAGATAAAAGAGGAGCAGCGTAAAATAGAAATGATTATAGTAGAAAATATGCCTCCAATTAGTGTTAATATTAAGGAAGTACCCAATAATGTGCGAAAATCTCTAGTTCCTGACCCCTTCGCAGTCGAGAATGAACAACGAATCACACAAAAAACATACATGGTCTAACAAATGTTTGAAAATTAAGGTTCAGATCTATGAACATCATTACCAAGTTACAGGATGATATAAACAAACTTAAGAAAGAGAAAAAAAAAAACGAACAAAAGAAAATGGAGGCGTTGCAGCTACAAAACGCAAACATAGCAATCGATGATACAGCAGAGAAAAAAGTAAACGACATAGCTACTATTGACTCGCCTACTATTTTCAATAATATTGATGGCAATATGCTATTGAGCGAATTCAACAACTCCATGTTTTTGGACGATACTATTGCTTCAACGCCAGAATCTGCTAAAACTATAGAAAAGAAATGTATAGTGAAGAATACTCTTAAATGTCCCATTCGACTGTCAGCATTATTCCTTCTATAAAAATAGTACCCAAGAATTCAATCTTTTTGATCAATGTGAGTTTGAGAAGTTCATCCGATCCCTAAGAGTAGAAGATCCTGATTTCAATGAATCAAAACAGCAGTCTCCCAAAACTATGGAAATCCCACACATGGAAATTGACGAACAGAGCATAAGGAGGCGCCATGCAAATACGACTTCGATGACTGGATAATGGTTCAATATAAAATAAATAACACAACACATCATTTCATTGGGAAAATTATTGGGAAATATGAGTACACTCTAGAGTACAAAGTATTTTTTTTTTTACAAAAGCTCAAGGAAATTCCAAAAAAATTGTCTGGCCAACAATTAGCGACCACGATTTCATTCTGGAATCACAAATTCTTCAGCGCTTGCAAGATCCAGATGAGAATGGATGAGGAAAATTCACTTTCAAAAATTAGCCGAACTTAATTTTATTGTTTTTGAGCAAAAACTTTCACAAGAATAGCAACTTGTGATCTTATTAAAGTTCCTATTTAGATGTAGGACCTGTACCTAGTACGTATTACCGTATTAGTTATGTTGTGTTTGTTTAGTAGTGTCTCTGATGTTATTTTTAACTGCATTCCTATTGAGTTCTGTTCTTTTCTTATTTTAATTATTATTTTTAATATGTAAATTACCTATTACAATGTTTGCTCAGGAATGTGAAAAAATTGTATTTCTTGTGTCCAATACCTTCTTATAAAACTGAATTATAAAGAATTTGACTTATAATTTCGGGGTAAGAGTATAAGTAGGGAAATTTTTGTTGTGCCTGTGATGTTCCAGCTGCATTTTCTTCATTTGTACCTATTTTGATATTTTGTCGATTATTTTTCAACAATTTATACAAATATTGCAAAAGCATAAGTAAGCAGAACTGATTAGGTACGTATGAAAAAATGTATCTTGTCTCCAATACTCAAAATTCTGAATAAAGCTTTTAGTTTTTCACTATAATAGATTTTTCTTCCTTCTTCCAAATCCGCTCATCACGTCAGGTCAAATAATACTTGGCATTATTTGAAATCAATTTTATTATTTAATTTCAATTCATATTTCATTATTCACAGAAATTTTAAGAACGTTGAACATTTTCACCACCATCTATTAATATTTCATTACCAAACTTCATTACCATCCAAATTTATAAATTACCATCCAACAGTTTTTCATTACCGTCCACACCTTCATTACCATCCATCAATTTTCTTCGTATCTAAGTGTCGTACAAAGGTGCCCTTTTCACCTCTCTACATCTGGTAGGTACAGGAACCCATTTCTATAAAAATATATAGTAAAAACGCAAAAAAAAAAAATTCCACGGAATCAGGCAAATTTGAACGAAACGGCGGAATGACCCAGATGGATAAATGGCGGATAATTTAAATGGATCAGCGCAAAAACAGCTTCGATAACGCCTTTCTTCCGCGTAAAGGGCTCAATTGTGATTGTGCTATAATTATTATATTTTTAGCACATTATTAATTATGATGAAAATTTATGCAGCCGATGAATAAACTTGTGGGTTAATAGTTGTCAGCACAGTTGCCTTCCAAGGTGTTGATTGAGGTTCAATTCTCGGCCATGGGAATTTCAAATTATCGTATTTAAAAAAAACTTTTATTAGTCAAAATATATTTATTTATTTTTTAGATCAGATTTTTTATTTTTGATTTAAATTTTTAAAAAAAATTTTAATCCCGTGATTTGCAGGATATTTTGAATACATTATTTATTTTCTTGGGTTCCATGACAACTCTACAAAATGGCATTTCAACCTCCCTCTGAAAAGTCAAGTGATGAAAACATTTTTTTTTAAATAGACCATAACCCAACCTAATGTAACCTATACCAAGTTTTATTTTTTTTCATCGCTAACCCAACCTAATGTAACCAATACCAAGTTTTATTTTTTTAGAGGGGTAATGACGTTGTAAATTGTTGTCCGGTCACCATTTTATTGTAGGTTAGGGAACATACCCATACTATGTGACCCGTTCAGGGGGGGGGGATCTTCAAAATACCTCGCTTGGTCACAATGAGGGCGGGGGGCTTAGGTTTTTAGTCACCGGGGGAGGGGGGGGGGGGGGGGGGGGGGGGAGGGTAAAAATTGCAAAAAGTGGGTCACGTAGTATGGGTACGTTCGCTTAGGTGCTTGCGTTAATTATTCCGGCTGTAAAATCTGGTTCATTTAACTCAAATTTGCTTTGAGTTTAAGTGTCATTTTCAAAATTGGAACTAATAGTTTGAAGAAATCAGACAATCAAACATACCTATCTATAATACACGGTGATTAGGGACATACTTGACTTACTTTAAGCAGTGGTTCCTGAAATTATTTGAAGTAAAAAATTTTGACGAAAATTTGGTCTCCGGTGACATTTTTCATGTTTTTTTTTCTGCAAAAACATAAAAAATAGTTGGTATTGGACAGTTGGGGGCGGGGTGAGGGGTTGAGTGACTCTCGGCTGAGTGACCATTGGGACGACATGTGTAAGAATTTTTTTGTTTGATTTTCAGAAAAAAACTTTAAAAAAAAAGGTGACAAAAAATTCACAGGAAACCAAAATTTCATTTACACTTTTTACTTTAAATAATGTCAGGAATTACTGGTTAAAGTAAGTCAAGTACGTCCCTTACCACCAAAGATATTGAAATACAAAAGAGATATGCTATGATGTCCGCACGACCGTCGGCGGACTACTACCTAATTGGAGTAGTTTTCATATGAAAAGAATTTTTTAATTTCGTTGATTTTTTTAAGGTGTGCATTAGTAATGGTTAACAGCATAGTTTTAATACAGAAAGAATTCGTTCATTTAGTTTAACATTGGGTTAATTTATTCATTCAATTAGTTTATTCGTCAATTGGTAAATAATATCGGTGACACCCGGAAGCGCAGTCCCACCTAGTAAAAACTGCGGATAGCACATCTCTTATATTTCAATATCTTTGCATACCATCATGTATAATAATTTTAAGGGAAAAATATTTGAATTGCTATTTTCAAAATTGGAACTGATTTGTCGAGAATTCCGATTATTCCGATTTTCATAGGTCTGCACTAGTAATGTACAAAAAATCATTATTCTGTCAGAAACTAATAATTAGAAAGTTCCCTGCTTTATTTTCAGAATATTCCAGAGCACAAACGAAGACCATTTTCAGCTGGAACTGTGCCCCATTCTCCAAGTGTCCCATCCTTCTTACGTAGAGCTCACACTGACAGGCCTGAACTAGTAACTGCAAGAAACCAGCAAGGTACTCTATCTACCACCACCCTTTTTGAGTTTGTCTCTTCATTTATTAAACACGGATTTGTGAAGTATTTTTCATTATTTTCAGATTACAGCTGTGACTCTCCTCCAATTCCTGGGACTGTTGACTCTTCTATTCTATTCAACAAACTCTTGAGAGATCCAATCAAAAACAATCATCAACATTCATCTACCAGTCGAGATTACACCGATTACAGATCTAAACACATGTTCGGCTGCGACAATATGTCGGAAATAAGCTCCGTTGATACTTGCACAAGTCTCGGAACTAAGATTAAAAACAGAGCTCAATCTTTCAATTTAGATTCTGATTCACAGAGCATGAACACGGTTTCAGGGAGTTCCATTAAATTGAAGAAGAGTAGGCCGCTAAGTTTACAGGTAAATGATAAACTTTACGAATACAGTTCGACTAAGAAATCCACCGTAGTTGAAGATTCTCCGCCAAGTATGAAGCTATCTATTGTTGTTCCACACAATAAGGATGACAACACTAGCAGTGGAGTGTCCAGTTCCTCGGAAGTTCAGGGTTTTTCGTACAACCAGCGCAGTGCCACACCACATAGAAAAGCGACTAGTGAAGATAACGACTTGATTCATGAAGATTTAAATACTAGACAACACAAACTTTCAAGATCCAAAAAGAGTCCACAAATTTCCATTAACTGGTTCCCCGAGAGTTTCTCACGTAACAGAAAAGAATCATCTGATAAGGCTGAAGATAACGTAGGCCAGGAGAATTATTTTCAATTTCCTGTTCCCAAAACTGACGATCTTACAGGGAGAGTGTCATTTGGAAAAAAGGCATTCATGAATCAGAATTCCTATGACGATGAAGACGAAAGCTATTTACTTGATTCTCATGAAAAATTTAATGCACAGCTGTCGTTAGTTGAGGAAGAGTCCAGCCAAGAATCAGACTTCAGTCCAAAGCAGACAGGGTCAGCCGGAGTCAATCTGGCTCCTACTAATAATGACAATATCACTGTATATCACAAACAAACATCCAAATTTTACGATTACAAATTCGAAAATCGTCCTTCATTTGGAACTGAAGTAAATTACAAAAACTTTGACAGATTTAACTCCAAAACTGAACTTAAAACAGAAGTGCCTGGAGAAGAATTCAAAACAGAAAAAATTGATAGACTTTCTACTGCTTTCAAGCAAACACCAGAGGAAGAAGAAATTGAACGAAAGTTTAAGATGCTTGAGGACAAATACAGAAATGAGACTACACTTCTGGATGATGCCAAATCAAATTTATTTGGGTATAAATATGAGCCAGTGACGAAGAATGGTTTACACCACTCTTGGACTAGCTTGGAAAATGTGGTGTCAAAGGAAAATGATACTGAATTTGTCAATGAGCCAAATAAATACAAAGAAACAAGAAAGCTGACGGAGGAAGCATCAAAGTACATTTATGGTGAAGAAGGACCAAACGTTCAGAACTTAGAAGAAAGCACATATAAATATGCATCATCGTCATCTGGAGGAACAGATAACATATTGGGCAAAAGTAGTTCAAAAGAAAAAATTCGCTATCCAAAAACCCCTATAAATCATTTAGATGAAGAAGTTGAAAGTGTTGTGAATGAAAACACTGGACAAAAATATGCTGATAAATATAGTGCAAGAATCAAAACAATACCTGATATTGTAATCGACTATTCATTGGAGAATTCCCAAAATCCAGAGAATGCCAAAATCAAAGCGGATCCATCGAAAGACGAAACTGCTCATGGATATGAAAAGAATAAAAAAAGTGACCATTTACCTACACCAGATTTGTCTAAATCAGATACGATGCCCGAATCCTATGATGAAAATTCTCAAGAATATCCGGAGTATTTAGAGAAAACTGAAAGTAAAGTGTATACCTCAAAAGTAATAGAAGACTATAAAAAAGAAATCGCAACAATAAACAACTTCCACGATCTTACACTCAAAGACATCAGAAATCAGTGGGATTCTAATCTGAAAACATCAACTCCCAATAAACCTTCTGAAGGGTCACCATCTTCTCAAATGCATATAACCGATGATGATTTGATAGAAGAAATACGAATATCGGACTATGAAAAGAAAGAGCATACCAAGCATAGACAATCCACAGAGAAAAATACAGAGTTATCAACAAGCGGAGACATTTCACAATTTCTAGATGAATACAACAAATACAAATTACGAGACAATAAAACTTACGACGCTAACGCCTTTGACAAAATGGCTAAAGATTTCATGAAAAATACAGATGGGCAAAAAGAACCAGACATAAAAATAAAACCCAAGAAAAAGATTAAGAAGAAAGAGCGAGGGTCAACCTCAAAATACAGAAATTATAATAGCAACGAATCCACCGACTCAAAGTACACAGAGACTAAAACCACCAAAAGCGAAAACAGAAGACTAACCAAAAGTGCACCAAGTACCAAAAAAGATTCTACCAACAGAGTCAAATTTAGAGCTCAAAAGATAACCCTTTCTAAAAGTACAACAAATATAAATAAAACAATGTACATTGATACAGACAGAGATATCATTTCTTGGATGGCTTCTAAAACACATGGTCCGTTTGATGAATCTTCATCAACAGGTCATCAAGATGCTTCTACTCCAGATCTGTATAAAGAAAACCCCTTACGCCATATGAATCAGTCCCATACTCCACAAGAAAACACTAACGACATTGAGAAAAAGATTGAACCTATCATAAAAATAAAGCCTTCTTTAATAGGTGAAGGATCTGGAACAGCAGAAGCTTATAGTGATAATAAATCACCGAAAAAACCTGCTGCTAAAGAAACTACAAAAGCACATTCAAAACCAAAAGAGGTGTCTTTTGAAAATGACACTTTATCTAATGGAGATGACGCATTGGAAGGCCACATGGATGGAAATGAGTTGAGTGATCTCCTGGAAGATGATGAAATGGTTTCCAATATTTATTCTGTTCTCAAAGAAATAGAACACAACAGCACATCAATGGCAGGCGGGGACTCTGCAGTGAGGAATCCATCTAGTGAGGAAAACCAGATAGGATCTGCTGAATACAAGTAAGTCTGCAAATTAGAGTATGTTTGACGTATTCCACAATTTATTTTTTCGTTTTTATTTTTAAATACGCAATCACTCAAAAAAAGTGCTTTGTCAACAACTTCCTTGTATGTGTATTATTTATTATATGTGAGATGAGATGCTGCAATTGATGTTTCAAACCATATTTTTATTCTTACAGAGACATTGTGAACTTTCTTGATAAAGTCGAAAGTACAGCAAATGAAGAAATATCAGCACTTTCTCACACCCAGCCACCATTTTCCCTCAAGTAAGCAAAACATTGCCAATTTTTAATTTGATTGTCTATTGCTACATGCACTGAAAAATGCCAAAGTATGCAAAAAATATACTTTCTGTTACTAGTCCCGGCAGATTCAAGCTTTATTAGGTCTATCCTTCACTCAGCTCGTAGCACGGAACTTTTTTGTGATGCTTTGATGATAGAGTTACTTTTATTCTGTTTCCATGAGCGATTTCTACTGATGGGAAAATTATGAACCGTCACTCTTTTCTATGTACTTTTTATAATTTGTAGAGTGGAAGAACTGATGGAAATGAGTAAAGGAGAACTGGCTCATCGTGCTGTAGCAGGTGCATTAGCCGCCGGAAAGGCCAGTGCCGCAGCTGTCAGGCTCCGGACAGCCCTGGTCAGTGCGGCCAACAGAGCCGCCTCGAGGATCCGGAGTGAGAGACTGGCAGCGAGACAGAAGGCTAACATCGCAGCCCAGCACTCCTCCCAGGCCATAGCCAGGCATCAGAAGTTTATAGAACAGCTAATCAATGAGAAGAAGACCCTGGCTGAAAGAATAGGTTTGTGTGCTGACAATTTGCCTGTAAAATATGGTCCTACCACTTAGAACATCATTGTAACCCTTCACTCATACCTATATGAAAAGGTGTTATTAAAGTATGCCAATGCTAGGAAACTTGTGAACGTTTTTAAAACAGCTATGAAACCTTTAATTTTCATATATCAGGGTGCAGAAAACTACCAATCAAATTAGTAGGCAGTTTGTATATTTGTGTTTAAACATAACCGTGCCAATTATGTATTCTTGTGCCATGACAGGAATTGAGCACGACTCAAAGTTAAATGCGTGGACCATTACACTAAGAGGCTAAATGACTAAATCTAAAATATTGGAAACATAGCATTACACAAATTATAAGAAAAAAGACTTCTGGATCACAAGAAGCATGCGGAAAAATTCTGGACTAAAATACCTGTGGTCCTGCCATTGAGAGCTAGTTATGTTCATCATATTAGGTCCTTACATATGAAATTGGCGTTTTGCCATACTGGCAAATTTGATCTCAAATATCTTCTCTTTGGTTAGGAATTCCAAATTCAAATTCATACAGCTATTTACTCATGTATTTGTGTTTCGAAAATTATAATTCATTTGTTTTTTCCTTAATTGTTTTTTTTTCTTTGTGTCACTTAGTTTACAAAATGGAAAACTTGAAATATCGCGTTATTTACGAGTACGAGTTCCACCGTGGCACCAGTGCTGCACAAACGGCTCGAAGGATTAATGATGTGTATGGCAACGGTGCCGCAAAAGGAAACACAGTGCGTTTTTGGTTCCAACGTTTTCGTTCTGGAAATTCACGTCCACGGGGCCGGAGACCAAAGTTGATAATGAAGAATTGAAGGCTATTGTGGAAGCGGATCCATCGCAAACCACGTCCGAGTTAGCTGCAGGCTGCAGTGTTAGTGATAAAACTGTTTTAATCCACTTGAAGCAAATTGGGAAGGTGAAAAAGCTTGAAAGGTGGGTACCTCACGAATTGAGTGAAGCAAATCAACAAACACGCGTTAGAACGCTAGACCACACATTGCACAACAGACGGCTACCAAATTAGAGGAGCTTCAATTGGAATGTCTAAGACATCCACCGTACTCTCCGGACCTTGCCCAACAGATTACCATTTTTTTCGAAATTTGGATAACTTCTTACAAGGGAAAAAATTCAACTCCGATGGGGCAGTCCAAACCGCCTTCAAAGATTTTATTGATTCCCGTCCGAATGGTTTTTTTAGTAAAGGGATCGATGAACTACCTATGAGATGGCAAAAGTGCATAGATGGCAATGGTACATACTTTGATTAAATAAATATATTATATTAAAAAAAAAAATCGACTTTATGTTCCTCCCATACAAAACGCCGATTTCATATGTAAGGACCTAATATATGGATCTGAAGAATAACCTAATCCCTTTTTCTAATAAACAATACAATTAGCATATCTAGGTTAGAATGAAACTGTCATCGGAATGTCTTATGGCTACACCTTCTGGTGTTTGGCTCTTCGTGTATCAGATCAGTATCCACTTTCAGAGCAGCTGGTGGGGGCGGTGTCGGGGGCTGAGGCCCGGAGTGCTAGGGCTGCCAGGAGTTCTGCCGAGAGACTGCAGCTTGAACTGAGGAACCAGAGACAGCGGCTCACGCAAGCCCATCAGAGGGACAAGAACGTTTGGCTTAAGCAACACACTCAGAAAATTAAGGTACTTAGGTATATCAAAACGAAGATCTAGACTTAATTTATGGTCCACACACAATCTAAAGAGCGAAATGTTTAATCACCAAGAATTTTAAAATCAATCAATCTTGTAAAATCAATCAGTAGCTTACTATTTTGTTTGGTTTATTGCTTGCAGATTCATTCAGTATCTTGCTTACACAAACTCTATCTTACTGATTCATGCAATATACCTGCTGTTGATTTGTAGCTATATATTATTTGCTTTATTCAGTATCTTGCCAATTAATTCAGCATCTTGTTTATTTGCTGCAAGTTGTTTAGTATTACGTAACGCAATTTTTGAAGATTTTTGAACACCCTCCCCCCCATGTAACGCGCCGTAACGTTCTTCCGTACTATCCCCCCCCCCCCCCCCCCCCCCCCCCCCCCCCTAAACGTTATGTAACGCCCAAGTGACAATTTTTACCTGAAAGTTACAAAAAGTCTGGAAAGTTGCTTAAATACCTCTTTTCTTGTTTTAATCGCATTTGCGGTGATAAATAAAACAAGAGATTTTGAGAACGAAAAGGATTGCCAACTTGGAAGATTTTAATTCCCTAGTTTTTTTTATCTAAATAAACAAAAACGTGTGACGTAACGCATTGTTCGAACCCCCCCTCGTAACGCACAGCAACGTTTCACAAGACCCCCCCCCCCACCCCAAGTGCATTACGTAATACATACTTGAATGGCCCCTTAGCAGAATTTGAACAAGTCATCAAACATCAAAGTTAATTTTCAAGTTCTGTGACAGTGGATCCACTGTAGGCAGTTGTTTCACAGAACTTGAATTAAATTTTCACAGAAAATTACCTTTAAAATTTGATGAATTGTTCAAATTCTGTGAAAAAATTGGCCCTTAGTATCTTGCTGATGCTTTCGGACTACATATGTATTATATATTCATTCAGAATACAGAGAAATTAAAAAAGTTTGGTTTATTCGGTCCCTTGGAGACTGAAGAGCACAATTTATACCACACATAAGGTTTTCCCTTAAGAAGTTTTTCCGGTTCTTTGGAAAACTTCTTAATAGAGTTTCACTTTATTCCTAATTCATTTAGTATCTTTTTCAACAATAAAGTAAATACTTATTTAACCTATTTGTTATTTTATAACTGAAGGACATGACAGTAAAAGGACTGGAAGGAGAGCTGCGGGAAATGGAAGATAAACACATGGCCCAGCTGACCGCATTACAGAGGAATGCTGAAGCTAAACTAAATGCAGAAAAGGAGAAACATTCTAAGGAGATGAGGATATTTAAGGAGAATGCGGCAAGACAGTTAGAAGATGAACTGGACAGAGAGCGTTTACTGGCTTCTGAAAGGTAAATTAATTATTAGGGTAAAACATATTAACACACTGTACAGGCAAAAGATATTGTATAAAACCATCATAATATGGTCCTACAACTGAGAGTACTGTTGTAACCTACTATTTCTAAGACTTGCGTCATTCATAAAAAAGAGGGAGAGTTTACAATGGAGCTATCAGCGGTATGCCTGTAGGCAGTGGCGTCGTGCACGGAGTTTTTGATCAGGGTAGGCAGTAGGAAAATCGCCGAATTGATTCAAATAAATAAAATAAAAAACTTACTACAAATAACTCCCGTAAGACAACTAGTTGATAGAAATAGATAACAGCAGATGTCACTGTCTTCACTGATTGCCATTTGCTAATTTTGTTCCAGAAAGCACTTCCTAATACTAACTTTGGTTTGTTAAGTTGCTAACATATCGTTGAAACTTTGTCAGGATGGAAGTGAAGCGAGCAGAATGGGAGTCTGCCCTGGCCGCCGCGGCCGAGAGGGCGGGGGTGGAAGGGCGCGAGGCGGCACGGGTTGCGCGGCGGGAGGGGCAGGAGTGGCGCGAGCAGCAGGAGGCCCTGTTGGAGGAGCGCAGGAAGGTGGTGGAGAGACAGTTCGAGGAGAGGCGGGCTGAACTTATGGTAAGTGGAAACATTTTAAACTTATGGCCATGGTAAGGGGAAGGAGAAGAGGCAGGCTCCTAGTAAAAGTAAAGGGACGTGTCTGTTGAAATTGAGAAGCATGTATTATCATGGCAATGAAAGGCGCTGCTCCGAAATAGTGGCAATAGTTTTCTATGACAAAACAGAGTATTGAATAAAAAGTGAAGAAAAAGAACAAACAAACTATACGCCTAACCTAACCTTTTCTTTTAACTTGTTCTGTTTTGTCACAAATCAGTTTTATTCGGTTACTAGGCAATCGGTACACATTTTGATCAAAAGCTTAAATGGGCCAAAACCAGTTTCAAATTTCAAAATGACACCGAACGTCGATTTGATGATCATTACATATGATGGAGTTTGAAACAAACCTGACCCAACGTTAAAAAGATAAAGCAGTGACATGTTTTTTTATTGTCATTTCTTAAAATAATATTATGTGAAAAGGTAACCCTAAATAAGAGAAAGTTTCGAGGCTGAAGAAATGGGATAGAGAAATAATAGAAAAGTTAATTACAGAATTGCAAGTGTGAAAAATGTAATTACATAATTAAATTTCCATAATAAGTACTGACCTGAATTATATTTCCTATTTATTGTTTGATCTACGCGTTGTTATGACTTGTGTTTTTGTTAGATAAAGATTTATTTATGAAGCTATTTTAATTGCAAGCCATTTTACCAAAAATATTATTACTTCAAGAATGAAGATAACATTTTTCCCCATTTTTTCTCCGTCGCTTTAAATCCTTACTCAAGATAAACAAATAAATTTAATGAACTTATACTAGAGACATGGATGAGGATTTTTTACAATTGAATTTTGGTTTTATATCATGCTTGTATCAATACAGCGAGGACTCAAACCTGAAATGAGCTTAGATGCTTCCCGCCACTTGGGGGTTAAAAACATTTGTCATTTTCAGGAAGAAATGTCTCGCCTAAAAGAAACAATCTCGAGAGAGTTCGAAAAATACAAGGAAGACTATGTGAAGAAACACACAGAGGTGATGAAGGAAAAAGAGGCAGAGATACGCGCTCTGTCCAGGAGGGAGAGGGACAGGGAGATCGAGAAGGCCATAGACACAATGGAGATGGAGGCGCAAGAAGGGAGAAAAGAAATGCAAGAAACATTAAGGTAGGTACTTACTTAATTTGCCAATGATTTTTTGGGTTCCATGCCAACTCAGAATCAAATCAATTTAAGAAATTTTTTGAAGTCATTAAAAGCTATGAAAAAAATAATTTTAAATAGCCGTCAACCCCAACCTAACCTATTTAACCGACACCACGTTATCTGTTATCTCCTTCCCCTCCCCACTTACCTTTAGGCTCACAACATACCCCAATTGGGGATGCCAAAGTCTCACTGGCTCCAGACGAGAGCAGTTGGGAGTCTTGTGAGATATTCACCTAATAAAAAAATTAATTCCCACAAAAATGTACTTTATGTAAAAATAATGATTATAAAATAAAACTTTAACTGTCTAACTAGGAAGAATTTCCTGTTTTAGGACAGCCAAATTTCTTTCATAGGCGTTTCAAATTTCAGAACATTTCCTGTTATCTTTTAAATGATACATCAAAGTTTGCTCCCATAGATCGGTGCTGTGGGGCTAAAAGTGTTAAATTATATATTATAGTAGTACCTAAGTTGCGGATAAAACTTGAAACTATGTTAAATTTTTTTTAACATTGTGTACCTATTGGAGAAACACAACAATTCTGTAGGTTGACGCGTTAGCTCAGTGATTATAGCAGTTGTTGTATATTATTTGTTATTATATAGACGGGTCAAAGTAAAATATGAGACAGACATGAAGGCTTTGGAGGAATCGGAACAGACGGCGATGCAGAGATGCAAGGAGGCCAGGGAACTGCTCAGAGATGCTCAGGAACAATGTAAGTTGTGAACCAGAAGTCTTGAACAGAACGGCTGCACAAACCTTTTCATACAAAATTTCATTTTGGATTTGAGGCCCCAGTACCCAAAATGAAATTTTTTTTTTAAATCTAAAGGTATATTTACCAAATATCTAGCATGGGTGTGTGCTACCTTATTTATTCGTATTTTAAATTTTAAAATACTAGCTGGTTCCCGGCATGCGTTGCAATGCCATATTCAAAGAAATTCATTGATTCTCCCTGAATCACCTTTCCCCTGCGTCCCCGCTTCCCTCCCGCGTCCCCTTCCTAGCTAGCTTTATAAATTGTAACCTATATGTTATTCTGATGTATGAGCTATATTATTGTAAATTTTCATTAAAATCCATTCAGTAGTTTTTGCGTGAAAGAGTAACAAACACACATACATACATCCATACAAACATTGGCTTTTATAATATTAGTAAGATGAGTAATTAAAGAAATCAATTTATCATCATTTTAGAGACAACTTTGGCGATTATTTGCAAGAATGATTATTATTTAACGCCTCACACGTCATTATATATGTCTGGCAATGTTGTAGGTAGCTTGAAAACAAACTAATGGGTCCGAGTGGTTAAAAAAATAATTTTGCTTTATTTATTTTAGAAATATGAGATATAAAATGAAAAAATAAAAATGTTAAAAAAGCTTTTGATGTGACATAAATGCAAATTACAAACAAACCAAAATTAAACCAAAATTTCTAGCCAAAGAAATGCTTTTTTTATGATGTTTAATTTTTTAAATTTATTTTTTCATTGTTTTAACTCCGTGGATATGGTAAGATTGTTTTTTTTTATAATTATAATTAACCCTAGATCACTAACCTTCGTCAAAACGACGACGCGAACTCGAAAAAAGTGGTATAAATTTTGAGTGCGTCATCGTACGCATTCCAGATTCCGGCTAATCTCGTCGACCCACAGCTCGCGCGGTGCACGGGTGTGTTTTTTGTGTAGGGGCCCTGTGTGCCCTGTGTGCCCAAGTGCAACAAATCCTTGTGTGGCGAACACAAACTTGACATTTGTCACAAATGTATTAATTAATAGTTTTTTTCTAAAATGTTTCGTTCTTTTGTTGATTTTATTACTAAATTTTAATATTTTAAGTATTTGTTTTTTTAGTTAATAAGATTTAAGCAATTAAAAAAAATGTTCAAATGAGTAAAAACTCTGGTCTCAATTAAAAGACTGTCAAAGTAATTAAAATGTGATTTTATTAAATAAAAAACTTATAAACATGCAAATGATTATTGTAATAAATAAGTAAAACACATATAAATATTTGATTCCATAAACCCCTAGAAGCCTCCCTTTTATACAGCGTAGCCGAAACGATGAAGGTTAGTAATAAGCGTTCTAAAATAAGGTTAGTGATCTAGGGTTAACTCGCAAAAAATGTCAAAGACGCCCCTAAAATCACGAAAAATTGATTTTTTTATTTAACCATATTTTATAATTTCAAAATAAAATAACACATATCCGTAGAAGATATTTGCAATACCTATTGATTACAAAAATAATTACTCAGTTTCGTTAGGTTTTTTGGCCTCAAATATAAAATTAAGTTTTGTATGAAAAGCCGGTTAGGTTTCACACTGGATGTGTCACTTGCGGTGAAATATCAAATTCTAAGTTAACCTTACACATGAAATTGCACAAAACTCAAATTATGTGGATTGCACTAACAATATGGGATAAATAACAGACCAATAGCTGTACATAATTCTGACTATATTACTTTACAGGTGCACTCAATCAAATAACAATGACCCAATTGGAAGGGAAACTCAGGCAAGCAGATGAGGTAACATTCCATTCAAGTATTTTTGGTAGCGTAAAGAAGAACATGCACAAAGTCTTCATATTCTATTGCTTATCAGACAGGCTGACACTATTATTATTATTATTAAAAAACGGAGACTGTTTACATCAGGAGCGCCCAACTCAAATCATTTGGTGGGCCAAAAAAAAATCACTGAACTTAAAGTGGGCCAATCGACGCAGAGGGGGATAATGCGATGTGCAAAAATGCTATCATTGTGAAACTACGATCTTAAATGCTAGAAGGCCAAAAATATGACTGTATACGCTCCTGTGTATCTTTGCACTCACCCTCCACTTATTAAACTCAGATCAGCTGCATTCGACCTTCCGAGAAATGTGTGGAAAAAACAAATGATTGCGAAAATAAATTCCAAGTGCGGCCGTGCGCCTGGCACTTTTCAAGCAATAAATCAAAACTCCCATCGAGAGTACGAGGTCTAATAACAATAATGTTCTAATTTTACCAAATATAATATAAATTTGATAAATTTGTGAAAGCAATTTTTACTTTTTTGTATGAATACTAAAGTCCATCTTGTAAATTCTTTCCATTTTATAATAAATTTCAGCTGAAGATGCAAACAGTGGCAGAGATGGAGATGACGATAAGATCAGTAGAGATGAAGGGGAGAGAAGACATGGAAGAGATGAGAACCCAAATGATGCACATCCAGCAGCAGCACAAGGATGAAATGCACCAGTTATATGCCAAGTAGGAATTAATTATAACATACAACAATAGAAAATAGAAATCAAAGGATTTAAGAGTGCCGACTATCGCTGAGCCACAAGTAAACTGCAAGCAGCGTAGCAAATATGAAAACCCATACCTGCCTACCAAACTTTTCAATTTTTAATTTGCTTCTGCTCACCAGCTGCATGGCAGGCCGGATCGGGAGAGAGTGGTTGAGGGACATACATTAAGAAGTTCCCTTTTAAGAAGTTTGGTTTTTTCAGTCTCTCGACCCAAAATTGGCCGAATTTTTCCCACATATAAGGTTTTCCTGCGAAGTTTGTTTTTTCCGGTCCCTTGGAAACTTCATAAGAGGGTTTCACTGTAATACTAATAAATTTAAACGAACAAGAAACAGCACAAGACACAGAAATATAAAAAAGGTAATGACCGCAACTGGGAATCGAATCCTTGTTGAATCGAAAATTGTTCTTTCCTCACTCGTTTAAGCTTGTAGGAATGGCTAGATTTAACAATTTATCAAAATAAACTTGTTTTTTTCAGTCCTGCTCCAATCTACTTTCATACAATTAGTCCATCTCTTCGTTGCCTTACCTTTGGAGGATCACTTGATTATGAATTTCGGTTTCCTATCAACTTGCAATCCTTCTATATGGCCATTCCACGTCGGTCTTTGGGATCTACAGAATTTTACTTATACAAATATGCATATATTTTTAGCAATAGTAAAACGCCAAGTAAATATTTAGGATGAAATATATTGTCTTCACGGTATATGACAATAATAGCATCCAATAATCGGCAACATTACATTGGGCCATTCAAATTCCCAGCCGCTGGCTGACGGTAGTAGTAGCAGTAGTCGTTAGCCAACCAGCAGGTGTCGGTAGTTCCAGCCAATCCCTTCTGTACCGACCGCAGTAGCTGGAGTAGTTTCCCTATTGGCAAATTGGATGAGCAAACCAAACGCGTAAGGCGGCAATATTTAAATATGCTGCTAACACTTCGATCAAGTCATACGTCAATGTGCTAACAATATAAATAAATTGATTGATAATAAAAATATTTTATTTATCGTTTTCCAGGGTGAAAGTGGCCGTTGCCAAAAAAGACGACGCATTGACTGCAGCCCGGCGCGATGCCATCACATTGCGTGATCGCTGTTTAAGATTGGAGGCAAGACTCGCCACATAGTGCCATCTGGTGGAAGAGTTACAAAGCAAAGCTAGATTAAATAATTATAGAAGAATTGTAAGTAAAATAAATGTGGTCAATGCAAGGGGGCCAACTCGTCGCCTCAGTTCGTATTTGTCCAACAGACCATTTTAGTTTTTGTTCAATCTCTACTTAAAAATTAAAAATAAAGTATAAAAAATGATAGTTAATCACTCAACTAAGAATTATTTAAACTAATGAGACCTTAACCTTTACGGAAATAGCTTTTTCTTAAACACCTATCATACTGATTTATTGAAATAATTAAAGAAAACCTTCTTCTCCAGTAAAATTTTTGAATGGTCTGTTGGACAAATACGAACTAAGGCGACGAACTGTTATAAAGAATTTGAGGTTAATTTATTATTTTCTAATTATGAGTTTGATAAATAATCAAAAAAATGTCTGTGTTATCAAATGTGTTCATTCTAACGCTAATTCATTGTAAGGTACTTTGAAAACTTAGCATAATTATTTGATCTCTTCAGCACCGCTGTTCAAGAGTTACCAAACACATGTGCAACATTCCTACACAATTGATAATTCCCGTATCAGAATGGGTCATTTGTTACCTCCTGCTTGCGCCTAACATCGCTTGTCAGCTTTTGTGTTTTCTCCCTCCCGTAACAGGTTCACTCCATACTTAACACTGTGAGAGACACCTTGCACAGTATCCTCAAACATGTTTGCCCTAATTTGTAACTTTCTCAAAAGTTTATGTGAACTATTTGAATTAATGCAGCACCTTTTTGTTATTTGTTTTTGGGGTGTTATGCCGTGCTGCGCTACCTCCTCCTTTAGCCAACGTTTCGGACAGCGTTACAGTGTCCATCATCAGGGCAGATGTGAGCCCTGCCCTGTTACTTTTGGGGTGTTAAAAACATATAAGAAAAATACTTTTGGCTGTGAAAATCTCAAATCATATCTAATGCAGCACCCTTTAAAATTAACAAATAAAAGGCTGAAGAATCTATGTTTTGCAACACAGATAAAGCAAACAAAGGGAGGTATGATATGGAAGCTTGCCAACTGTCACAGAGCTTTGACCAAACTGCACCGACTATCAAAGCGGCGGAGTCAATGAAAGTAATGCTTTTGGTGTGTAGGTAGAAACAAAAGGCAGGGCGCCACTGTGCATACATGCAATTTGCAGTGGTACAGGTGAACGATGTCAGCAATACTCGTGTGTGCGATTTCACAATAATTACTTTCTATTACATATCAATGTTTTGTACAAATGGGTATTTATTAAGGCTGAAGTAAATTGTGATGATAAATTAATTAGGAGTGTTAAGCATCTGTGTGATTAGAAACCTGTTCATAAAGCACTCTTTTTAGGGTGAATTGCCTATTTCAAAAAAAAAAATACTTGTTCTTTTATATTATGTCACAACTTAATCTTTACTACAAGTTAAGGGAGGAATGCAGATCCTGCCAATGTTTGCTTTTTTGCCAAAAACCATGTTTTTACCGCGTTTTAAGTTGGGCACTTTAATTTGGAAGGTGAAAAAAAGTGCAGAAAGCAATAGAAAAAATTTTTGAACTTAAAAAAAAAAAATTTTTTTCAACGATTTTTTAACTGTTTTTCACCGCAAAGCATACTACTACGACAATCTGCCCGCCATTTTGTCCTGATATGTTGGTATCCCTGACCTGATTCAAACAACAGCTAGATACGATTATAGCCGACTTCGTGGGATACATGACGAGACGCGTAATTATGAAATTTTTCTAGCGGGCTTGTGTATGTTATCTTTACTTTAAAAAACAGCCTACGTTTTTAAATGGTTTGTCTGGCAAAGCAGGGTTTGTCTAGCGGGATTGTGTATGTTATCTTTACTTTAAAAAACAGCCTAAGTTTTTGAATGGTTTGTCTAGCTCCTTGTGTACGTTATCTTTACTTTAAAAAAACATCCCAGGTTTTGAATGGTTTGTTTGGCAAAGCAGGGTTTGTATCTACCTCTTGTTTGTATCAGGGATACCAACATAACAGTGACGCAATACGCAATGGCCGCCGGGCTGTCATAGTTACATTTTCTCAATACTTTGAAAGGTTGTATCTCCCTCAATTTTGCCGAGCGCGCCTTAATTTTTTTTTATTCAGCTTCTCCACACTTTTCTCGTCTAGAAAGTGCCTTTTTATTAAATTTCCAGACATTGGCAGGATCTGCATTTCACCCCAAGTTAAATGCTTTATAACTTTTTGTACGATTTTGTAGAAATTATAAAAGTTATGTCAAGTGAACGTTATGTGTTTGAATTAAATAATTCTTCTTAGGTTCTCATAAGAAGAAGATATTAAAATACATTTACAAAAAATTATATTTTTATTAACCTTATCTACATAGATGTCGCGCACGTGATCCATGAAGTTTCTCTAAAATACAATATATAATGTTGTCAAAAAGTGTCTCAAGACTCATAGATTGTGTTAAAAAGGTCAGCATTGTAAAGATTAAACACAAGGAAGAGAATATTCCTACCTAGGTTAACCTCATCAACGCGGCTGTCATTAATGCAGCCGTATTGATAAGGTTAACCTAGGCAGATATCCTTCTATGCAGATATCCTCGCTATACCACCAGCTATCAGATATACAAGCTAACCTCGTACGCATATGTCGCATATGCGATCCATGAGGTCTCAGTTAAGGTGCGTCCATTCTACACGCAGTGACTTGCATGCGCAAACAGTTTGTGCAAAAGTTTGCAAAAAACACGGTACACTATACGGCGTCCACAGGACAGCAATTTGTATGCGCAAACAGTTTGTTGCTATCATTTGAAGCGTGTGCAAACTATTTCCGCATTATACAGTTTTGATGTTTAACAGCGTTACTGAAAAACATTGTGAATATGTTATCCAATTGATAAACAACCGTATACTTACATAAAACCTTACTAATAGAGAAAGAATAGTTCAAGGAATGATATATTCAGTGCTTTTCCAGCCAAAGAGGGTAGTTTATCTGTTGTATAAATCATTATTAACCTTTTAAAGCCCAATGGTCCCGTACGGAACTGCGGATTTGCGTCGTTCAATGCCCAACGGTTCCGTATTGGGACCTGTGATTATGGTGCATTTTGCTATCGGATTACACTGATTTATTATCGTAATATAATAAGGTCCCATACGGGACTGCGGATTTGCGTCGTTCAATGCTCAACGGACCGGTACAGGACCGGTGATTATGGTGCATTTCACTATGGTATTACACTGATTTATTATTATATTAATTATAATATTTCACAAAAAATGCTTGGGCAGTGGGCTATCTTTATTGCAAGTGGCGTACAAGCGTTTAAAGGTTAAAAATAATTCACCATTGAATTTCGGAATTTTTTCAAGGTATTCTAAATGTCCTACAAATTTCTTATTTTTGAAGATGGTCATAAAAGCAAATACCATTTGAGAAACTAGATAAACTGTCACTTTACTTTTACCTCGTTCGTACAATAAAAAAGTATAAAAAATGTTGAAGTTCCTTTTAAATCTTAAAAAATAAACTGAAATTTTTTATTGCATTGCTTATCTAAAAACTTTAATTTCTTTGCCAACACATACATTAGCCATTTACGTTATAAAAAAATAATCACTTTCAAGAAATTCTAAGAAAATTAAGATCATAAAATTCAATTTTAATATTGGTATAACGGGTAAAACCCCATTTGCTGACAACATGAAAGTTCAATGCTTGATTGGTGTTGCCAGATTGAAATAATATAGTTGGAGATTTTTTATTAGTACCAAATTAAATTTAAAATTGTACAGTTTTTACACAATGTGTAACTAAAACACCGTTTGGGAAACGGTTGGAAAGTTATTTTTTATTAGTAAAGCTGTTAACGTATTCACTTACTTGTCAAAATTAGAGCAAATTAATGTTTGTGCAAGCCGCTTGCGCAGTGATGAAGATGGGACAGATTGCATTGAAAATTGAAAAGACCAGCATAAATAAGTGGTAAACATAAGGAAAAGGATATTCATGGGTTGAGAATTCATATTCTAATAAAAACAGGTGTGTATTTCTTATTAAAAGTTTGTATATTACCCTTAATTGCTATTCATTTTGAGTAACTTATGTACACGGAAAAAGTTATACATATAACCTAGGGATGGATTCTACAACAAATAGTGAACGATTGAGAGCTGCTCGTAAAATGCAAATAATAAACAAAGATACTACACTACAACTGGACACTATGGAAAATAATTATTGTCACCAGGATTTTATATACGATGTTGAACTCAATAAGCAGTAATTGAACAACATTTTTTACAATTGCATTTAGGCGTTCTGCCTAGAATTGAACTGTGATGGGTATTCCTCGAGTAGCTCTGTTTAGAAGTAGGACACAGGTTTACAACACAAATACAAATATACATATATATATACGAATATATAGTCGAATATAAATTATAAATAGTGTAATTTTAAACATTGAAATAAAAATCATATAAAAATTAAAAAGAAGATAACAAGGTTGCGAAACAATAAAAATTCGCAATTATCACAAAAACAGTACCAATCCCATGTTACATTTGCTTTGGCGTTCTATCCAAACTCAATTTAGATTTTACAGTCCTAAATTGTTTTTAACAATCTTACTAAAAGTCCAACATTTCTAGTCTATAATATGTGATGAGCTACGTACATAATAATAATTCTCCTAGAGAACATGTTTTAAAAAATAAAACATGCTGTATCCAAAGTAGGGATTCCTCGTTGCTCTTCAAATACGCACATATTTTTGTAAAGAATCTCGTTATGTGTGATGGATGAGGGAGTATTAATCAATGGTCCAAGATTCTCATGTTACCGGAGACTATTTTGTTTTCTAATAAAGCTCCGGAAGGAATATCTATCCGATCTCCGTGGTTGGCTATGATGATGACAGTCCCCTGGAAAAAAAAAACAGTATTGTCACAAAGCAATTTTGTTGTTGTTGTTTGATATTCTTTAGCCACTGGAACGACCATGCGAAATAAATAAATTTGCCTCAATCGAGATTTCTAGAAGTTAAATTTTTAAATTTTTCGGCAACATTAAAAAAATCATACCTTCGAATTTTAACATGGAGACATGAAAACTTATTATAGTGCTATATAGCCAATGAATTAACCTGTATTTTACCGTTTATCTCATATTTGTAGGATTTATAAAAAAAATCGTTATGTTTATAACCGTGCGAATCCGGCGTGTTTGTTACTTTGAAACTCCGTGAGAGGTACTTATCGAGTCAAAATAGAATATTTTCGTTTTCTGTATGTTGTCTGTGGTATTCTTGATAATGAATGGTGCATATCTATGGAAAAGGACCTAATTTTAACCGTAAACAACTGATCAAAAATATTTAAAGAAAAATTATTTTTAATATTGTTTTAAAATAGTCTACGATGATTGGATTTACGACATCTATGGTCATAACAGATAAAGCATTTCAATAGCTTCGTTTTAAAATAATTGGCTGGCTATGGAAATGTCTTAAATAAATACAATAAATATTTTACGAATGGTAGGAAAATGTGATCCAATTTTTGACCATTTTATGAATCTCAGAAAAATAAAAATGGTTCATTTTTCGACCATAATCGTTCCAGTGGTTAGATGGTCTAGAAAGATTTTAACAGTTCAATGGTGTTTCTCGTCATGATTCTGACACTGGTTTCATTGACCTACGTATTCCAGACAGAAAATCTGCAAATTTCATTACGACAGAGCATCAAAACGAATTTTTGCTTATTAATTAAGAATATTTTTCTCATAATAAAGGAATAAATCAAGAATTTTGGCTTTAAAAAAAATGAACAAATTTGGGTAATTTTTACAATAAATTAATTGATTGTGTAGATAACCACTTGAGCCAAAGAAACAGTTTTCGATTCAGCAGTGCTCATTACAAAAATCAAAACCTCCCAATATTAGTACGGAAACATAACATAAAGTGGAAACTCGCTTAACAAGCACCTCTCATAACGACTAATTTGCATTATGAGAAAAATAAATTGTAAAAATATGGCTCCCTCAATGTCACAATTTGCACGAGTGACGTGGAAAAGGGAAGTCCCCTCTACGAGTCATCCGCTTGTGCACCAGGACTTTCCGCGCCAGTGCTACATCAGCATACCCCAATTGGGGATGCCATAGTCTCACTGGCTCCAGACGAGAGCAGCTGAGACTTTTGTGAGGTATAACTATATATAAAAAAAGTCTGTGTTTAGAATTCGTTTCGCTGGCGTGTTAGTGTCACTTGTGATTACACGTTTTCCCAAACTCGTGTTCAAAATTTAATTACAAGCAAAAGCCACAAAAAGACTGCCATAAGATAATAAAAATAACAATAAAGAAACATAAAACCATTGAAAAGCGAGAACGAGGTGTAAACGTGACTTATCTAGCATGCACATACAATCGGTCTATATCAACGATTTGCACTATCCTCAAGAACAAGGACAAAATTAAGGAGAAAGATGCTACAAAGGAAGTGACAAGAATATCTACGCAACGGTATAACATATTCTTGGTGATGTTGAAAGTTTGCTTCTCATGTGGATAGGCGAAAAGCAATTGCAAGGCGAAGCTATTAACCCTTCGAATAATAAGAAAATAATTTTCTGTCAACTTTTGCCTGTCAAAGTTTGCGCGCTAAATTCCTTGTTCTTCCCATGCAATTTAAATGTTCCTATTTATTAGTTTTTTTTAACGCTTTTGCAAAAATAAAAATTGTTCTAAAATTCAGATAAAATAATCTTTCCGATATGTTTATTAGAAATCAACATTTTTGTTTATAAATATTAAAATTTTAATATTGGAAATGTAAATTGGCTAAAAAATGCATACCTGCGAATATTTGAATTAAAGTAATCAAAATAGAATAAACTTTAAATTTTAAATTCAGATTCCTTTTCTAAACAAAATTTGTAATAAAACTGTCACCTCACTTTTTATCACTTTCATACAATTTTATTTTAAAATTAAATGTGGGTTACGTCACAAATAGGCGCAAAATCAAACCGTCACTTTTGATCAGGTTTGTAAAATATCTGAACAACCTAGCTCATATAATTCTAAGACAATGAGAAGCATTATTTCTTTCCGTTTCTAACATAAAAGAAATCATAAATATTCGCATTACAGAAAGAGAGGTATCTAACTTTTAATAATGCACGGTCGCTCTGGGACAATCTGGGTCTCCTGTTATTATAACGGCATATGATGTTTTGGGACAACTTGGGTCTCCTGTGATTAAACGGGTTAACGAAAACATTATTTGTGAGAAGGCAAAAGTAATTTTCGCCGACATCGTTAAAAAGACGCCAGAATCATCAAAGGACAAGAAAAAGTATTTTAGGGAAGTCATGGATAGTTGGAGAAGTTTAAGAGAAGAACCGGCAACCATAGCGTTGTGAGGCACGGTGAAGCAATAAGCTCCGACATAAAAGTAGCGAAGAACATTGGCGACTTCAAGAAGATTCTGAGGGTTACCTGCCGTAGCAGGCTTTTATTTCACATTACAAGTAAGATTCTGGAACTAAATATGCTCGTCATACGAGGTTTCACTGAATACACATATTGCGGTTTAACCTCTAGGAGCATTGTAATTGCAGTGTTGAAGAATCAGGGCTATCCACAGTGCGAAGCACTGCAATTGCAGTATCAACCTTATAAATTCATTTTGTCTTCGGATATTACTTTACTAGGTTAGTTAAAGATAAAAATAAAAATGTTACTTCATGAAGTAGGGCCACAAAAAAAAATATTTATTGAAGTTTCTTGCTGTCCCCTAAGGGTTAAAGCTGATGAATCCACATAGATTTCACCATTTATCCATTTCATTCTTTTAGGTTTTATAAAAGCAATTCAAATTTAAAAAAAATATATTTGTAATTCATTAATTCATAAAAATCACCTACCCAAATTTGGATAGCTATCGCTCGAGTGGTTATGCTTCGCGAGGGTTACATTTGATTCACCGGCTTCTAAATGGTATAATATAGAACTTTTTCATATTTTATAGAACTCATTGTGTCGAGCTTTTAACCTAGTCACAACGGATGATACACACTGACTGTGATTTACGCGTGCTAATAAGGATAGGTGTTAGCGCGCGGGACGTAGGCAAGGCGTATTGGTGTGTTGGTTTTGTAAACAAAACACTGCTAGTCGTTCTAACCGGACGAATTATCATTAAAATAGGTTAAAACAGGTCGCTTTAAGCAGTTGGTCACTTAAAATGGAGTTGTACTAAACGGATACGTTTTCCTAGTACCTAACTTGAGTTTACATTGTCGTCGCTAAAAACGGCAAGCCATTACAAGTGAAGTTATTATATCCGAATTCTACTGTAATTGCAAGCGCAGTGAAATTAGGTAAATGTCAATGTACGAATGTTAGGTATTTTGCTGAAATCGACCAGTAGTCTCTGGCTGTTTTCTGATAAATATGTTTTGAGAAATAAGTGTTTCGAGTGCCATGGTCGCTTTCTGCACATTTTAAAATATTTTTTTTGTGATCAACAAATATTTCAGAAGGCGATGTCTATGAAATTGTGAATGAAAGCGGCCTGGCTGGTTTCAGTATAATATTGAATTCACCTTACTCCGTCAGATGACAACAATATCTTAGTTTAGTTTATGGATAACATTGATTTAGAAGTCTACTAGAACAACAACAGCCATTTGGTATACTAGGCACTCCCGTTGTAACCATCTACTTTTCTCGTTATAACAGTGAGAGAGGTCATGACAGAGCAGGACCATATTCGTAAGTATTAAAGCATTTAATTTACCTTGAGAGAAACCCCCCTGCCGAATGTAACATCTCCCGACACGGTGAGATGATCCAGTTCAATAAGGTCAGGAATATTGGCAAAGCGTCCCAGGAACTCTTTGACCTTGGCAAAGTGGTTATCGCCCAGCTTCACCAATGGGGTGGTGGGGAACATCCTCTGAGGAGACATGACTAGGGAGCCATGTGACAGGCTGTAGAGATTGGACATCACCAGTAGCAGATCTGACGACTTCTTCACGGGCAAGAACCGACACCTCGGCACATTGATTCCAATACCTCCATCAAATACCTTCATAGCCGCACCGACAGCGGTCTCCAGCTGTATCACATTTAAACCATCCGCTAATGTCTTGTTATTGATAATGATCTCCATATCGAGCGAGCCTTGGTCTAAAACGCGTTCGATGGCGTCCAATTTAACCCAAAGGTTATTCGTGTTGAAAAATTTGAAGGTTTTAACAGATTTAAAGTCTTCAATTCGTTCACTCGGGACTTGTGCGATTTCGAGCAGTCTCAGTTTATTTTCGTACTGGATAAGGGTACCTCCCTTGACGTCAGCCCTGGTCTTGTCGGTAACCTCCATTACGAACTCGATATTCTTGGTGGGCTGCAGCAGGAGGTTGAGAATGTTTAGGTCGACGGTGGCACCGAGGTTGTCAATGTTGCTGATGAAGCAGTACTTGCGGCCTTTTTCGATGAACTGGCGGAGCAGGCCGCAGTTCTTGAAGGATTGGTAGAAGTCACCGTGACCGGGTGGGTACCATCTGGAATTGTATTAATGAAAACTGTGATTATAGATAATATTATACGTAAAAAATTGATTTAAAACAATAATATAATGGCACATTCATAAATCTCACAAGTTAGCAGCCATCTGCTTTCATGGATTAATTTTCGCTAAGCATTGAACTCTCAAAACAATACATGAAAAAGTATGTTGTAGGTCAAAAGCACTGATAAATCATGACTAGTAGGCGGCTGGCGGAGGCAAAATGAAAATTCCTGAGCCGCTCATTATTAAAGGCAAAACAATTAAACTATAGTTATTTAACCGGTCAAATTTGTTTTTTTTATGCAACAGACTTAGCTGTAAAAGATAAAAGATCATTTGGTTTTGGCCTATTCTAGCATATCGCTCGCCATACATTCCCAATGTTTTTGCCTCCATCAGCAGCCTACTAATCATAACTTTATTAACATAATTATCTCCTTTATGCTTCAGAAGCTCACAATTTAACGAGCCCTGTGGCCGAGACGTAAGCTCTTTGGCTGCAGGCCGAGAAGTCACAAGACAGCCACACAAGTGCATCTTGACACACATTCCTCGCTTGATTCACATTCATACATATCCTAAATGATGGTAGTCAACTTCTGCTAAGTTAAATATGTAGTTAAGTAAGAACTTACGCCTCAAGGTCCTCCTGGACATCGCAAGACTTGGCCACCGGCAGCAAGGACTCTCGGTTGATGCGCGGGAAGCAGGACTGGTTGAAGGTGAAGATCTCCACTTTCAAACCCTTGTACTTGCGCACAATCTTCTCTGTGTCCTCGTCCGTGTTGAACGAGTTCATCAGCACGAGGGGCACGTTGCACTGGTACTTCTTGTTCAGGTGCTGAGGACATTAACTTGGCATCATTATAATTTTTACTAAAAACAAAATACCATTCCCTAGCCTCGTCCGAAATAAATCGCACTCGGAAGAGAGTGCATTACATCACACAATCTTTCTCTTGGGGGCTAGATATAAAATTAGTCTGTTAGAAATTATCCAAACCTTTCATTCTAGGTGATTTTTCACAAAAAATGGTGCTATGCAAATCACTCAAATATTATTATTATTACCTCAATCTGCTGCACGGTGAGATCCAAGAAGGTGAGGTCGTTCCTAACAGGGATGACGGATTTTGGTCCCCGGCAGCCCATGGAGGTGCCTAAACCACCATTGAGCTTCACCACCACCAGGTTCTCCAGCATAGCACGCACGCGCTCCGCCGAGGGGTTCTCCAGCAGGCTGTAATCCAGTACAGCACCCTCGGGCAGCTTCTCGATGCGGTCCCATGACACCGACGGGCCCTCTGGAAGAACAATGAAGATTGTCAGTACAATATTTTTCTCGTGACACTTTATTTACCAACGAAATTTTTAATAGGCGGGGCTTTCTTTTTTTCGAAATTGTCGGGCTAAATAGGTTACATTAGGTTAGGCACAGGCTATTTTTTTCATCACTTTTAATGACTTTATACCACCTTTGAAAGGTGTGATGATTTGTCATTTGTCACTGTTTGTTGAGTTATCATATATAGAAAGCCGTCACCCACTAAAAAACTCAATTTGAGAAAAAAGCACTTTTGTCTAAAGTTTGAATAATCAAATTTACACAACACCTAGAATGTTTTTTTACTTAAAATAATTATAAATAATAATATATGGATACCAATCTCTTAAACTTTAAAGTGGATTTAAATGTAGATTTTTTAATGTAAGTAAGTGTAGTGAATGTGTACGCTCTGCAATCAACTGCCTGGCCTTACTATGAGAAATATGCATTCTGTACAAAACAACCATAACTACCAAAAATAGTAGATGTAAGTATAGTAGAATCTGGATATAACGACCCTCAAGGGGCCGGCGATACTTTGTCGTACTAACCGGACAACACACAAAACGGCCAGATAATTTAAGCATGTTTTTATTTGATTCACCGGCTTCTAAACGGAATATTATTATTATTATATAATGAGCAGGCAGCATTCTGCTGATGCGCTAATTTCAAATTCTAATTTGACAATAGTTTGACAGTAAATTTTAATTTTTAACTAAGTTAGTCCTTTCTTCTCTCCAAATATGAATCCAATAGAGCTTTGAATTGGTTTATGTTAGTTGCATCGATGACATGTTGTGGGAGTTTGTTCCAAGCATCCACCACTCTATTTGCAAGGAAGTGTTTTCTAGGATTAGATGCAAAAGGCGTTTTGGTAATTTTTTTTGAGTGTCCACGGAGAATTATATTTTTATTAGTAGTGAAGATTCCTTGGATGCCAGGGCAGCTGTAGTGTCCAGATAAAATTTTGAAAGTCTCAATCAAGTCACCCCTTTCTCTTCTATCTTTTAAGGTTGGTAATCTTAATTTCTTGAGTCTATCTTCGTATCGCCGATCTTTCAAAGCTCTTGGTATTTTAGTGAAACGTCTCTGTACTCCCTCTTTCAGATTTATATCCTTTGCGAAGTAAGGACTCCATATTTGGAAAGCATATTCCAGGAGAGGTCGCACATATGATTTGTATGTTTTTAACATCATGTCCGGTGTTATGTCAAGGAATGCTTTCCTGATTAAATATGTTAGTGAGTTTGCCCTTTTCACAATCCCAGCGATGTGCGGTTCCCATTTTAAATCTTGTGATATGGTAACTCCTAAGTCTTGTTGTAATGTCACTGCTTTTAGTGGCGTTCCATTAAGTTTGTATGCAAGTGTAGGGTTAGTTTTTCCAACATGTAGAACAGTGCATTTTTCGACATTGAGTTTTAGAAGCCAATCGTTTGTCCATTGATATATTTCTTTTAGATCGTTTTGCAGTTGGTCGTGATGTGTGTGGGGGTTGGCATAGAATTTTGTATCATCTGCGAAGCAGCTGGAGTCTGATTTTATTGTATTGTGCAGGTCCGTGATGTACAAAATAAACAGAACTGGACCGAGAACTGATCCTTGAGGGACACCACTGGTCACGTTTCGCTCAGATGACAGTTGGTTGCCAATTCGAACTGGTAACTTTCTCTCAGTGAGGAAGGATTTGATCCATTCGAGAAGTCATCCTCTTATGCCTAGGAATTTAAGTAATATAATATGGCACTTTTTTCTTAAATTGAAAAACGCTTTCGCTTCACGGAACTCGTTGTGCCGACCCATTCAACTCATTAACCTAGTCACAACGGATGATACACACTGAATGTGATTTACGCATGCTAATAAGGATAGGAGTTAGCGCACGGGAAGTAGGCGAGGCGCGAGGCGGCGAGGTATTGGTGCGTAGGTTTTGTAAACAAAACACTGCGAGTCATTCTAACAGGACGAATTATTATCAATAAAATAGATCAAAACAGGTCGCTTTAAGCAGTTGGTCGCTTAAAACGGAGTCGTACTAAACAGATATGTTTTCCTAGTACCTAACTATGAAACCTAACTTGGTTTACATTGTCATCGCTAAAAACGGTAAGCCATTATCACCCACAAAACCACGATTACCTTTTGATGCTGATGCAACATGGTATCTTCAGTACTATTAATACCCCCACTAGGGTAACCAATAACACTGAGTCTTGTATAGACCACATAATGGTAAAATCAAAACATTATATTAAAAGCATAGTCTACGAATCCTCCATTACGGACCACTACACAACTTTACTAGGCTTGACTACACCAACTCCAAATTTGCCTACTCAACGCTATTTCTCAATTAAGATTATTGCCTATGACAACATAAAATCATGTTTAGATGAACAATCATGGGAGCATTTAAGGAGTATAAAGTCAACAGATAAGGCTTGGCACTACTTCATTACATACTTACAAACCATCATCACACAAAATACTAAGACATCAACAAAAATTATTCCCCACCGCAAAAAAAAATTAAAAACTTGGATAACCCAAAGCATCTTAAACTGTATTAAAAAAAGAGATAAGTTACACAAACAAGTTAAACTCAACCCTTCTGATACTACTCTCTACTCATTCTACAAAAGATATAGAAATCTATGCACCCAAATTATACGAACAGCTAAAGAGCTACACTTCAAAAATAAACTGATAGAATCCAATTACGATCCCAAAAGTGTATGGTCAATACTAAAGGAAAGTACTTGCACTCAAAAATTCGATGATGATAATATCAAAAATATTGTCATCAACGATGAAGAAATCCTCTTCCACGACAATCCTACACTAGTTTTAAATTACATTAACAATCATTACACAAATATTGGAGGCATTCTGGCAGAAAACATTACAAGTACTGTGGCAGAGAATCTACATTCATCTATCCAGCAAGATACTCCTCACTCCAATAATGATACACAATTTAAACTCCAAACCATCTCATGTGATAAGACAATTAAAATAATACAATCATTAAAGAATAGCTCTGCTGCAGGTACTGACAACATAGACGCTAAAACCATTAAAACTCTAAGTGACCAACTCCTCATTCCACTTACATACCTGATAAATCGTAGCCTAAAAGAAGGTATTTTCCCTAGCTGCTTAAAAAATGGACTAGTAATTCCTATCTATAAGTCAGGACCTAAAAATGACATCAACAACTACAGACCTATCACTCTTCTAAATACTATGTCCAAAATTCTGGAAAAAGCCATCAAAGAACAGCTCTACCACTACCTAGAAACAAACCATCTACTCTCGAAGAACCAGCATGGCTTTAGAAAGAACAGAAATACACAACACGCTTTAACCTCAGTAACAGACTTTATTAACTCTAACCTTGACTCAAAGAAAAAAGTAATTTCAATATACTTAGACTTATGTAAAGCCTTCGATACAATTTCTCACAATATACTTTTTAAGAAACTTATTAAACTCGGCATAACTGGAAATGAACTTAACTTACTGAAAAGTTTTATGTCAGAGAGAACTCAACAAGTCATTATCAACAAAGTGAAAAGTGAACCCCTTCCGATCAGTTACGGAGTGCCCCAGGGTAGTGTTCTAGGTCCCATAATGTTTCTTATCTACATCAATGATATCTGTGAACTAATTACAGAACGCAACATTGTGACATTCGCTGATGACACCGTAATACTTTGTCAAGCTGACTCATGGATCAAGGCATTCCTTAAAGCTGAGAAAAGTCTTGCTGTCATCAAACAATGGCTCAATGAAAACAAACTTACTCTAAATACAAAAAAAACTAAATTCATAACACATAGTATAACACAAAGAGGTCAACCTCCTCCAACCTTCGCTCTGAAAATACACGACTGCTCCCAAACCTTCTCAATATGCAATTGCGAAATCATAGAAAATGTCAAACAAATAAAATATCTAGGCGTCATAATTGACGAAAACCTACGCTGGAATGACCACATCAACTTAATTACATCCAAGCTCAAAAAAATCATGTATCTCTTAAATAATATAAAAAACATCTTCCCACGCACAATACTAAGATCTATGACGACCTCCGTAGTCCAGTGGCTAAGACTCTTGACTCACATTCCGGAGGTCGCGGGTTCGAACCCGGCATGCGCAAATAAATTTTATTTGATTAATTTGTGTTATTTCACAATTAATTCATTTAAAATAATATATAGTATATTTGCGGCATGTTCCAGAGTGGAAGATACTATTAGTATCGCCCTGGTGTAAGACCACCATTCAGAATTGAAACGTTACTTGAAAATGGCTTTAGCCGTGTTTAGTGACCAGATCTGAATAGCCAGGTACTTCCCAACCTTCCTCTTCCCCACCTCCTTCCCCTCCCCACTACCTTCAGCCTCACAACATACCCCAAATGGGGATGCCATAGTCTCACTGGCTCCAGATGGGAGCAGTTGAGATTCTTGTGCGGTATTCACTGTAAAAAAAAAAAAAAAAAAAAAAAAAAAAAAAAAAAAAAAAAAAAAAAAAAAAAAAAAAAAAAAAAAAAAAAAAAAATTTACTTTGCGCTTTCCCAATCTTTAATCATGTATGGTCTTCTGTCTTGGGGAAGTGCAAGTAATATTTCTCTAGATCCACTAGAAAAAGCACAAAAGGCAACAATCAAACTAATTCTCCAAGTAGCATATGATACAGACTCTGAAAAAATTTACAAGATGCTCGATGTTCTGTCAATCAGACAACTCTACGCTAAAGTGTCTATTCTTCACCTCTTCAAATTCAAACTACATATCCCTTTACTTTCTCAGTCCTCAATAACAAGCCGGTCTTCAACAAACCTAACACTCAACATCCCGCTAAGGCACACGACCCACGGACAAAGATCCTTTAACTACTATTCCATCAAATTATATAACTGCATGCCACCTTCTTTGAAAAAACATGCTGATTATTCACCAACAAATAAACTAAAAACACAAATCACAGACTGGATAAAAACTAAAGGAACACTATTTTTCCAAAACCTATTTACTCCAAACCAAACATAAAAATTAAATTGGTATTTAAATTATACCACTAGACCGACAAAATAGATTAATATTGCATAGCTATTTTTAAAATATTGGCACTAATATCATCTACTTTTGTTTTTTTCTTTTCTCTTTTCGTCTCAACTGCTCTCTAAGTTCACTTCATGTATATTCTTTATAAAAACACTTATATCACACTTTGTAAAATATATTCTTTATTTTTTTTTTTTTTTACTATAATGTATTATCCTTTGCGACTTTAGTATATTATGATGCTCAACATACCTCAACTTACTACATTGTGTCTGTATAATATTATGATGACTATCTCAACACAGCTACCCACACCTACTATATGTACATTACTGCCACAATGGGTGGTACCACGGAGTCCTCCTTGAGAGTCTCAAGGGGGATACTGTGCTATCACTTATGATGGCATAATAATACATGCGTACACCTCAGCACGGGTTCTCCCAGTGAGGTGTTCTCAATCCATAACCACATTCATTTTAACCAATTACATACAGTTACCGATCATATTTCACTCTACTACCTACTATGTTTCATATTAAGAATATTTTTTATTTTACTGAACTTCCACCTTATGTAATTGTCATTGCATTTATTAACTCTATGTCATTGTATTTATACTGTATGTAAGAGCATAGAAATAAATAAATAAATAAAAAAAAAAATTATAAGTGAAGTTGTTATATCCGAATTCTACTGTAATTGCAAGCAGTGGCGGTTCTTCTCAAGGGGACGGTGGGGACAGACCCCACTTCATATTTCAGAAACCTATTGAAAATTTTTTCGATGCTTTATGTTCACAAACAACATTAATTCTTAACATAAAAGTAATTATTAACATTTGCAAAAACATAATCTATAATTTCAATTCAGAACATTTTTAAGCTCGAAAATGAAAAAGTTTCTTCGGACGAACATGCGACCGCTCCGCTCACTTCCTTGTTTCGTACTAACTACGTAACTACGCGATTTCGACGATCGCGACTCGCGATTCTGGCTCGAATCTAGCAATTGCCACTCGCCATGCGCACTGCGCAAACCGTTCTGCGCACCAGGGGGACATCACGGGATTTTTTCCTTGAAATTTATATCTTTTATTCGTACTGAATACGTTTCTTAGGGATTTCGCGAATTCGCGCATGCGCATTTGAGTCATAGTATCTTTCTCGTGGGGATAAACTGTAGGATCCCCTCGTGGATAATTGGGCGTTTGTTTTCGTTCAAATTGAAAGGTGTTAGCTATGCACGTACCGGGATTCGCGTTAGTGGTATTATTGTTGTACGTATTTTGTTATTTTATTTATTGCTTCTTCTTCTTCTTCACAATTTATATGTACATATATTTTTAGCATGTAATTATTAACCCCACTAGGGTTCGCCTGTATTCGCCTTATTAAAATAATAATATAGGTCGGATTATTTCTAAAGCGCCGTTCTGGTGGAAAATTTACCTCAAAGGCGCTCTAAACCTAAGTTGGTTGAATTATATTTGTAATTTTTAATTAAGCTTTATATTCAAATATGTACCTATTTGGTATTTCTGGTGAGGTGCGTAACTTATCCAATAATATTTTTGTGAGAAAAATATATATTTATTCAAAAAATTAATGAATTATTTACTTTAGACTTTAGACATTAGAATTGAAAACATAAAAAATATACCTACTCGTGCAGGTACATGAATATAAAAGAGTAGGTATTTTGAATGTTCTCAATTATACTGAGGTAAATTATCATGTAAGTATATTTATTTATATCTACACATAAACAATATCTGTCCCCACCATCGAAATTGTGCTCGAGCCGCCACTGATTGCAAGGGCAGTAAACGTTTTCTGTTGATTAGGTAAATGTCAATGTACGAATGTTAGGTATTTTGCTGAAATCGACCAGTAGTCTCTGGCTGTTTTCTGATAAATATGTTTTGAGAAATAAGTGTTTGGAGTGCCATGGTCGCTTTCTGCACATTTTAAAATATTTTTTTGGAATCAACAAATAAGTCGGAAGGGGATTACTATTAATTTGTGAATGATAGCGGCCTGGCTGGTTTCAGTATAATAATGAATTCACCTTACTCCGTCAGATGTAACTTTTAGCATATCATCAAAAAGTCAGCCTTCCAACACTCCAAATCTAATTATACACAATTGTCTGCAAAATTGTAATTGTAATTGCCACCATTGAGAAAGAGTAGACTGTATAAGGTACCTAGGTGTAAATATTGATAAATATTTGAGATGGAATGACCATATTGACATGTTAACAAAAAATATAAGAAGACTTACCTATATTTTTAAAGAACTTCGTCATATATTGGATAAAGAGAAATTAAAATCTGTCTATTATGCCTTAGTCCAATCTTGACTTTCTTACAATATAGTTTGCTGGGGATCCTGTCTAAAGTCCAATGTAGAACCACTAAATATTGCTCACAAATTAATTCTTAAAGTCATGTACAAAAAAAAAATTCGTTATCCATGTAAACTACTTTACAAGGAATCTAATGTTATGTGTGTATAAAACAGCTGTACATTACTAAAATAATTTGTACATTTTTTATCAATACTAAATCTGCAGAAAGAACCCAACAAATTCATACCACTAGAATTGGCTCAACAATGAACTTTATGGCAATACATACTAAAACATCTTTTGGCCAAAGAAACTATTTATACCAAGCTCCAATTATGTTTAATATTCTGCCAGACTACATTAAATCTTCAAATTCATTAGCTAAATTTAAAAAGAATGTTAAGATATTTGTGTTAACAGAGGATTGGCATACTGTTTTTTCATCCTTGTCCTTTTTTAAATAATAAGATTTCAATTTTTAAGTAATAAGATTTGTTTTTAATAATATTTGTTTTTTGAATAATAAGCTTTTTTTTTAATATTTATTTTTAACTCAAATAAAATCTATTTAGATTTGCGAGATTTGAGATTGGCATTTGCCAAAATTGGAGTGTCACCCTAGATGTTTTGTACTAGTTTTGTTTCTTGGTGGGTATAGTAATTAAAGATTTATTTATGGTCTATATTGTTACAAATCATACTTAAATTACCCATCTGGTCACTAATATGATATTTTTATTTCTTACTTTATTATGATATTTTAGTGTTTTAAATGTAGTGTATTTTAGTATTTTGTGTGTAAAATCACTCAAATTTATAAAAGTTAACCTCAACACAGGCCTAGTCCTAGTGAGGTTAATTTTGTTTTGTATGTAAACATAAAAATAAGAATGTATGGTGAGAAGTTAAATAAATAAATAAATAAATTCCCTACCTTAAAATACCTGTGTCCTACCTTAAGAAATATCATCGACTATGATAATATACTAGTAAACTGTTTGTTCATTGTTTGACATGATTGAAAAAAAAATACTTCCTATTAGGGTAGCGTAGCGACATCTAACTAAACAGCTTCGAATTAACCAAAGAATCATATTATATCAATTCTTTATTCTGCCCATAGATGGAATTGAAGTAAGTGGTGTGAGGCTGTGCGCGTATTGCAATCACTGCTTAGGGGGAATTCCCAAACAGTTTGGGGATGTTATTCAACGGTTAAGTCATAAATAAACCAATCCCTAGATCGATATCTTCGGGCCTTCTCCATACTAAACGGTTTGTCATCAGATCAAGCACTTGTATACTGCTCGCTAACAATGTATGCAGGGACAATAGGGGTCTAGTTTTAGTTAATTATAATTGGAGGGTAGTTCTATAAAAAAATAAGAGTTCTTGTTAAATATTAACCTTCTCTTACTTACACTGGGCGGGTATGTGGTGGATAACCTCCAATTCACTCCGAATAAGAGAACGTTTTCCTTGAAAATACGTCAGCAGATGAATCCAAAACTGGAAATTTACAGTCTGATCACAAAACTGGTTTTAAATTAAGGATGAATCTGCTTGCGTGTCCACAGATTTAATTAGTATTACTCTCATATGATGCGTAGTATGGTTTTCCTACGAATTACGAATTTTGTAGAATGGTTTGAAATAAAAATTTTAACTCCACTCGAAATATTAGAACGGTTTTCTTCGAAATGTGTCAGCAGATTAATCCGCTACTGGAATTTTGACAGATCATTCGGAACATGAAACTGGTTTTGACCCAGGATTTAATCTGCTACGTCCTCAGCTTAAGCTCAGATACTACACCCAGAACAAGAAAATGGTTTTCCTCTTACTTTTGTACTTGGAACACATGGATGGTTTGATGATCCATTGGATTTGACGATCCATGAAACTTTCTTAGAATTGTCGCGCATCGCCCACGGACCTCTCTCAATCATTCTCACCGAATATTAGTCATAAAAAATCCAAGCGCAAAACAAAATTCGACCCGGACGGTGTTGCCAGTCGCTGCAGTTATCAAGATGACATTATTATACATTCATTTGAAGAAAGGGGATTCCCCAGGTTTGTCACAGAATAAGTAATGAAAAATTCCGTGCCCATTTCAATCGGTCTGAATCATATATGCAACAAAAATATGAAAGAAATGTTTAAAATTTTAACAAGATATTATTATTATTTATTGTGAAATTTTGCCGCCCCTTAAAAGTGCCGCACGGAGCATACCCCCCCCCCCCGACCCAGATTAGATCATTTTACTTGCGCCCTACCTGTAATTACCGCTGCCCTATCTTAAATTCAACTCTAGCTACGGCCCTGCTGTGTGTGTGTGAGTGTGAAAATAGTGTAAAAATGTAAGAGTGGTAAAAATGAAGAGTTTGTTATAAACATTGACTGGACAACTCAAAATCAATTCAAATCAACATCTCTTTTGAAAACACATTAAAAGTGATGAAAAAATTTGGTTAAATATGTTACGTTAGATTAGGTTAGGGGCTATTTTTCAATAATTTTTTTTCACAGCTTTTAATGGATTTTCAAAGAGGTGTTGAGTTGAGTTGATTCTGACTCACCATGGAATTTATGTAGAAGGCAGAAAGCAGTATATTGTAGAGAGACTGACCTTCAGCGACGAAGCGGCTGAAGAGCTGCGCGAAGCCGTCGAGCTCCTGTTTGGCGGCCTGCTCTCGGGCGGGCGGCGCGTCCACCAGCAGGCGGTCAAGTTCCGCGCGCAGCGTCATCAGCGCGTCTCGCTGCGTCAGCTCGCGGAACTCGCGCGACCCCGACGGCGCGCGCTGGTGGCGGACCTAGTACACACAACAATAATAAATACATGGATCTTTATATTTGAGGCCCATCGTGAGGAAAATGGGCTTTATCATTGGGGACCTAACACAATAAATGTATCTTTAGATCTGATATACATCGTAAGGAAATTGGGAACCTAACACAATACAATTTGGATCTTTAGATTTAATGTCCGTCATGAGGAAATTGGAACCTAACACAATACAGTTTGGATCTTCAGATTTTATGTCCGTCATGAGGAACATGGGCATAAAGATTGGGGACTTAATACAATACATGGATCTTAAGATTTGATGTCCGTCATGAGGAAATTGGGAACCTTACACAACACAATTTGGACCTTTAGATTTGATGTCCGTCATGAGGAAAATGGGCATTAAGATTGGGGACTTAATACAATACATGGATCTTAAGATTTGATGTCCGTCATGAGGAAATTGGGAACCTTACACAACACAATTTGGATCTTTAGATTTGATGTCCGTGACGAGGAAAATGGGCATTAAGATTGGGGGCCTAATACAATTCATATATCTTAAGATTTGATGTCCGTTATGAGGAAAGCAGACATTGAGATTGGAAACTTAATACAATACATGGATCTTAAGGTTTGATGTCAGTTATGAGGAAATTGGGAAACTTAAACAACACAATTTGGACCTTTAGATTTAATGTCCGTCATGAGGAAAATGGGTGTTAAGATTGGGGGCCTAATACTATTCATAGATCGATTTGATGTCTATTATGAGGAAAGCACGCATTGAGATTGGAAACTTAATAAAATACATGGATCTTAAGATTTGATGTCCGTCATGAGGAAATTGGGAACCTCACACAACACAATTTGGACCTTTAGATTTGATGTCCGTCATGAGGAAAATGGGCATTAAGATTGGGGGCCTAATACAATTCATAGATCTTAAGATTTGATGTCCGTTATGAGGAAAGCAGACATTGAGATTGGAAACTTAATACAATACATGGATCTTAAGATTTGATGTCCGTCATGAGGAAATTGGGAACCTTACACAACACAATTTGGATCTTTAGATTTGATGCCCGTCACGAGGAAAATGGGCATTAAGATTGGGGGCCTAATACAATTCATAGATCTTAAGATTTGATGTCCGTTATGAGGAAAGCTGGCATTGAGATTGGAAACTTAATACAATACATGGATATTAAGATTTGATGTCCGTCATGAGGAAATTGGGAAACTTACACAACATAATTTGGATCTTTAGATTTGATGTCTAAAAGGAAAGGCCTTAAGGAAATGGGCATTAAGATTGGGGGCCTAATATAATTCATAGATCTTAAGATTTGATGTCCGTTAAGAGGAAAACAGGCATTGAGATTGGGAACTTAATACAAAACATAGATCTTAAGATTTGATGTCTGTCGTGAGGAAAATGGGCATTAAGATTGGGGACCTAATACAAAATATATGGAACTTCAACTAAACATAAATCAAAATAGGTATTTGATTTGAATTATCGCAAAACAGGCCGACAAATCAAAACAGTGTTAAACGGGAATTTAAACCGAATCTTCATCTACTAAGGAGTGTTATTGTTAGTGGCCTGATCCCCAATTTTAACCTTAACGATATTATTGCTGTTTCTTTCTTCTAGCACAAAGTAGAGCACTTACTGTATTTTTTCTGCAATACTGCGCGAATGAAAATAATTTTAATATTAAAAATGCTAAAAGCTGTCAACACACGTGGATGTTTCTACTGCTGACTTTTCGATTGGATGTCTTCAATAACAATAGTGAAAGACCTAGCTATAAAAGTGCCAACGTCATTTGGCTTGGCCTATTTCAGCATATCGCTTGCCATAAATTTCCATTCAGCTAAGTCTGTCACTAAGCATAACAAAAATATCACCAACGAAAATGATTAATGATGAAGTGGGATACAAAATGTAGCAAATTGTGGGTTGGATGGCTTATGCAGCACGGTCCACTTAGTTCAGATCGTAACTTTATATTATACATTACATTAAAGATATTCAAATACAAAAGAGATATGCTATGATGTCCGCGCAACTGTCGGCGGACTACGACCTAATCAGAGTAGTTTTGCATACGAAAAGAATTTGTTAATTTAGTTGATTTTTTGAAGGTGTGCATTAGTATTGGTTAACAATATAGTTTGAATACGGAAAGAATTCGTTCATTTAGTTTAACGTTCGTTTGGTTTATTTGTTAATTATTCATTCATTTAGTTTATTTGTTAATTGGTAAACAATATCGGTGACATCCGGAAGCGCAGTCCCACTTAGTAAAAACTGCAGATAGCACATCTATTATATTTCAATATTTTTGCATTACATAATAGATGGATACATCATACTTATCAAAAAGCAAGTTAAATCACTTTAGTCAAAGATTAATTATGTACTGATGTAATGTATTAGGAAATGTCAACAACCTTTTATCTCTTGTTATGTGAGAATAATAATAAAAATAATAATTAGTCCACCAAACCATTTACCAACAGACAAATTCAAGGATTTTACTTTCGAAACATAAATGTTTGAAAACTGATAAGAGTGTTTTTTTAGGTTAATGCAACCATAGTTGAGTCTAATACAAACACAGTACCCACTCACACATAACATGCCTTGCACAGCTTGTTTTAAACATGATATTCGGCTTCATTGACAAAATTCGAGTGAAAAGGAAAAAAAAAGTTAATTTAGAATTTTTAACCGGTATCCGGAAACTCAAGTACAAGCAGGAAACTTGTAAAACTGCATCGATAGAGACAAGGGCGGATCCAGGATTTTATTCTGGGGGGGGGCACAAGGGCAAAAAAATCAACAATTACTGTTAGGATTTTTTTCACGGGGGGGGGGGGCACAAGGGGCAGATGGGCAAAAAAATCAACAATTACTGTTAGGATTTTTTTCACGGGGGGGGGGGGGGGGGGGCACAAGGGGCAGATGGGCAAAAAAAATCAACAATTACTGTTAGGATTTTTTTCTGGGGGGGGGGGGGGAGGTAAAATATGTAAATAAATAATAAAAGAATTTATTAAAAAAGGTTAAAAATTGTTTTACATTTTATTCTACGAAACACTATCTCGAAGTCTATCTCATTCTCTCGCAGGCTAAATCCAATAGATGTATGTGTTTGTCTCTTTTTAGTGTCGCTCGTTTCCGTTTCATAGAGTTTCAAATCACAACGGGGCTAAAGATATTTTTTTTATAAAAGAAAAAAGAGCTGATATTTTAATCCCATAGCAAAAGATTTTTTTTCAAATTTAACCAAAAAAATTCCAACTTTGACTCGATTTTCTCCAAAACGAAAGCCCAAATAAAAAAAAAGGTATACCACAAAATCAACTCCAAATATGATGTAGACTAATCAGTTTCCCGTTGGAACTATGAGTTCCTGGACACCGTGTATGTCTGTGGCGGCGCCGGCGGCGTGGCTTTGTTTTATGCAAATCTACGGTTTTATTCCGAGATTGATGAAATTTTGCACACTCGACCTTCAAAACAAGAAGACGGCGACTGACTACAAGAGATTGCGCAAAACCACCCCATACACTTTTCCCACCATTAGCAAAATGTTGATACTTCTTGTTGAAATTTTGCTCACTTGATGTTCAAAATGAAAAGAAAATAATTACGGTCTACACCTTATTCCGAAAATTCTGCGTAAAGCCCAACAGGCAAAGCCGGGGACTTCAGCTAATCTTTATATGTATATAAAAATGAATGTTTCTTTTTTTGTCCCGTATGCGTTCTTAAGAGGGTATTACCAGAGAAAACCAGAAATATATCATTTTCAAATCAGATTTTAGACGTATTGACTCTTTTCCACAAAAAATTATAAATGGATTTCGAAAGATTGTTCTTTTATCTAGCATTCGCATGTTTTAAATTTTGAGCAAAAATGTTTATTTTTAGTATAATAAGGTTATACCATAGGTCGTTGGCAGATTTGTTAGATTTCCAAAAAAGATTTTGTATTATACCACACCCATTTCAAAAAATATAAACGTACATGCAGTAAAATAAATCAATACATTATCTGGGTATCGCATGTTTTAGAATTTTAATTTTAGATTAAATAATATCATTAAAAAATATAAACGTACATGTATTTCTTGACGAAAATTGGTCCGTTTGTGTATTTATTTGCGCACTTACAAACTGATATATTTCAGATTTTTTTACATTCTTATTTAATTTAGACATTATTGAAAAATGATAAATACTTATAATCAAAAAATAATTACAAAAGTACATTATTTTAATAGTTTTATCAACACGCCTTTCAGAATTTTTGGATTTAGGTATAAATTAAAGCAAATTTGGAATGAAATAAAATCGGTATTGAGTTATAATTTTAAAAAGCTGGTACGGAGAATAATTAATCTTTCTCATTGTAACCGCCCTGCACGATCGTAAGAACAACTTTCGACGAAATGTGGATTTTCGGCCGCTGGCTGGTTAAACGCTCTTAATCCGATTGAGATAAAACTTTGGTGAGTTGATGTGCGCACTTCCGAGAAAGTTTTTACATAAAAAGCTGAGCTCTGGCGTTATGAAATTGATGAGGGATGGCGGGGAAGATGGAAGGGGAACGCGGGAGAGAAAAAACAAAAAATATCGTGCATCCAAAAGAATCCATTTCAAGAAACAGAATTAAAAAAAAAAACACTGTATTTGGCATTGCAACGCTTGCCGGGTACTCGCTAGTATGTAATAAAAATAACCCACTGTAAAACTTGGTACCGAACCTACATAATATTCAAGAAGAACTCACAGTTGACTAAAAAATATTCTAAAACTTATTAGAATGCGCGAAGCTCCCATCAGATCGAAGAAAATTATTACATTCTGACTATTCCAAAATAATTTTAAAAAAAAATATTCCAATGAACACCCGAGTAAGTGCGTGGTCTGTAAATTAATAAAAATGATCCCATTGAGATAGTTTTATTAATATGAGTCTAACACTTAATTAACTATTTGATATGCGATAAACACGTTACATCATAATGTCCATTGTGTAAGAAACAAGATGTAAAATAATGACTTGCGTAAAAGAAAACAAGTCATTGTGAATAGATGGAAATAGCAACGGTTATAATGACAAATAAATCAATCAATTCAAAAAACTGGATTTGCAAACGCATTTCTTCGATACAAGTTATCTTTATCTTTATAATAAGACTAGCTTTTGTCCCCGGCTTCGCTCGCATAGTATTAGGGGGTTTCCCACTCCACCTCCCCCCCCCTACCCCCCAACCTCCGCCCCTACCCCCCCCCCCCCCTTACCACCCTCCACACTCCCCTAACCCCCTCTGTAGTGTAACACACTAATACGTTTTGGTAAAAAGTTTTTTTTTACATGAGCTCCACACAGGAGGCCCTGAGAATAATAATTTCCCTCAGGGCCTATGTCATCTTTGGGGATGCTGAATATTAGTGTACATTAGTATTTTATACATTTTTGAATTATTATTATCAAAGGGATCTCCATAGTAACCGAAATAAATAACAAAATGACAGCGCACGTCAAACAATTACTTAGCAACGCTTTGCTTTTAATCTGGACAATAAACGTATAATAAATAATTTCATTACGCCAGAGCTTACCAATATATACTAGCAATAGTACTAGCAAATAATGTAGCTTTCTATTAGTGAAATCAGTATGTTTTGCGTGAAAGAGTAACAAACATACATCCATACAAACTTTCGCCTTTATAATAAATATATAATAATATATAATAATTTATAATATATAATAATAATAATAAAAGTATAGGATAGAATATAAAATAAAGTCGGGTTAGTTACACCATTTATAACTCGAGAACGGCTGGATCGATTTTTATGATCTTTGGTTTGTTGGATTTGTCTCCGCCCCGAATAGCAGAATAGCTATTAAAACATCGGAAAAATTCACGAAAAAAATAATTACGAAGAAAATTCTTTTACTCATACATTTTGTACGGAACGAATTCTCATCTTTTGAAAGAGCTGCCGGAGTATTGTGATAAATATAATATTGAGTAGTGAGTGAATTCCAAAAATTCAAAAAAGTCAAATGTCAATGCGCTGATTGTTTTGCTTTTGTTCTTAAACATATAATGCTGTCCCTCTTTCTTACACACTAAAGGTCAACAGTCGAAATTGAGACAAACGGTGAACGCAAGTCTGCACTCCTCCAAAGGAAAAATACAATAAGTATAATAAATCTCCCTCACACGTGTAAAGAAAATGAAACGCAATTCCCGTAAGTAAGTGGAAAAGTAAGAAAATTAGAAATCCGTACACAACGCCATCTCTGATACAGACAAAAACAAAATACGGACAGTTGCGCATCGATAATTGCTTCATTGTGTAATTATTAAGTTAATTAAAATACTGAATTTAATTCAGCTAATAAGTTAACCCAAAGTTATTGATTTTGAGGAGGTACGAAGTTCGTCGGGTCAGCCAGTTTATAATAGACTAGCAGACTCGGCCACACGTTGCTGTGGCTAACGAAACCTTTATAACCAACGCCATCTGTTAAAACAAATCCACACCGCTTGTTTGTCAGCCCGCTGCCCGCTGCCGCTTGGCCAGATATATTACGTATTTCAACCAATTTACACAAAACCTTGACAAATTATATACCTAAAAACCTTCCTCACGAATCACTCTATCTTTTGGTGAAAACCGCATGAAAATCTGTTGCGTAGTTTAAAAGATCTGGGCGCACATAAAGCGCGAGCGACTTTATTTTATACTTAGTAAAGATAAAGATAGTATTGTGTAGGTAAGTACCATCGATCGTATTACTAGTAACAGATTAGAATAAATAATTAGAAAAAATGTTGCATATTGAATTGTAAGTGAATAAAATAATATAAGGGCAAGGCCGCGTCTTATGTGTGTTTTTATTTTCATGTGAATACCGCACAAGAGTCCCAACTGCTCCCAAGAGTGTTGGGTGCCAGTAGGACGATGGTATACCCAATTGGAGTATGTTCGACTCCAGATACTAATATCTACAGCCTGTATGTCGGACGAATATCTACAGCTCATATGTTGAACTAATATCTACGAACTTCAGAGTGTTGACTAATATCTACAGAGCTAAGGTCGGACGAATATCTATGACGGTCCCAGTGTTGACTAATATCTACTGAGCGTAGGTTGAACTAATATTTACAGAGCGTAGGTTGGACTAATCAGCTAAATGTGTCCAATAGTCCGATAATAGGGATTTTTACATACACACTTACATAAATTAAGTTTTTTAAACTGCATACGCAATATTACGTTATTCCAATATGCTATAAATAATTGCATATCCAACCTCTGCCAGTGCTGTAGATATTCGTAAACACTTTGGTTCTCATAGATATTAGTCAGCAGGTTGAGCTGTAGATATTCGTCAACACTTTGGTTCTCATAGATATTAGTCAACAGTTTGGGCTGTAGATATTCGTCAACACTTTGGTTCTCATAGATATTAGTTCGATTTTTTCAGTTTTTGGAATTCCTGTAGATATTAGTAGACGCCTCCGTATGTTCGCATGTTGCGACGTTGGAAGGAGTTAGTAACGGACTAACGGCAAAGATACGTGTGTCAAATTATACATGGGTCGATTAAAGTTGTTAGTAGGATCGTTCTGGTGAAAGACCACGTTAGCCGTGTTTGGTGACAAGATCTGAATAGCCAGACACTTCCCAACCTTCCCTCCCCATTTCCTTTCCTTCGCTACGCCCTTCAGCCTTACGAAATACCCAAATTGGGGATGTCATACGTGCTCCGGATATTCGGGAGCAGTTGGGACTCTTTGCGGTGTTCATATAAAAAATAAAATAAGAATACGTTCTTGGTGATGAAACACCCAAAAAATAATTTTATTTTGTAATGTCTACGGAAATATCCGATAATTATCACTTTTACCTATCAGGACTTAAAAATATATATATATATTAATACATATAAAAAGGCAATATCGAAGTTTTGAATGTCATATCCACGGTTGAATACAGGGTGTTAAGGGACACACTCCACAACGGAAACCGACGAGTTCATCGAAAACGAATTCATCGAAAATCAATTCATCGAACGCAAATTCATCGAAAACGAGTTCATCGAAAACCAATTCATCAAAAATCAATTCATCGAAAACCAATTCATCGAATGATCAATTCATCGAATCGCCAATTCATCGAAAAAATATATTTTGTAGATATTAGAGCTGTCAAAATTAAATACCCAAAAAGGTCTGGGGGCCAAGTCTCTATCTTTTATTGTTTACTAACAGCCTGTTACTTAACATTAATTACGTCACAAACACGTATTTTGACTTTAACGCTATTTTTTGTAGTCTCTATTATTTCGTAATGCGGAATTTTGTGACGTAATTAATGTTAAGTAACAGGCTGTTAGTAAACAATAAAAGATAGAGACTTGGCCCCCTGTTTAACTGAATTAAATGTGTTTAGCAACTATCAGTTACGTAGTGACAATGTAAAATTTATAGGCTATCTCTTCGATTTCCGATTGTCTGATACTGTAAAAAAGGGATATCTAAGGAACATTGACCAGACAACTCATAATGGAACCAACTCATAAACAACTCAGAAAGGTCAAGAGTGACGATAAAAAAATATTTAAAAATTGGTTAAATAGGTTATGTTAGGTTAGGTTAGTTTAGGTTGACCAATGCTTTTGTAGAGAACGATACTCAACAGCCTAATAATTATGCGTTATACGCTGGCAACTCAGCCGACGTTATAGCCGGTTCACACGGTTCAACTTTAGTTGATCAACTCGACACTTGAAAGCATATTGACAGGTGTGAACCTTCTTTCAACAAAGTTGAACAAGTTTTTTGTTGACTAGCTAAAGTTGATAGCCCGTCTACTTTTGACGTTCAAGTATGATCGCGCCATCTTGGTTACCATAGTTACTCGCGTGCACAACTAGACGTCAAACATTTATGTCCATATTCGTTAGACATTCCTAGTTCTATCGTCATGGAATCCGTTTCAACGAAAAAATATTTGAAATGGTCGGATGATTTGACGTTCAGATTTATGCATCCCTGTCTTTGGGATCAAAAGCAAGAAGTGTACACAAATAGAAATGCCCGTGATACTGCAATAAATAATATGTGTTTCATTTACACTACCTACCCAATATATTATGATAATGACAAAAAAATAACGGTAAATATTCAGAGCATGCGTCACGCATAAATTAAAAGAAAAAAAACTTTGTACAAATCTAATAACAATAACTACCTATGTCAAAGTATGACGTTTGGCATTGTTGTTTTGAGGTTATGGTAAAGCTAATTTTAACGAAATATGGATTATTTCCTTGCTTCTCCGGTTATTGTAGTTAGTAGTAATTATTATTAATTTAAAAGTCTCTGAAAAATTTTATCGCCAATTTTGGAAAGCAGCTCATCAAATTGTTTTTCTGTCATCCATATCCTTCGGAGTCTTCTAGTTCCATCTCTTTCAAAATTGTGTTGGATGCGCCTAATTCATGATCCATTTTCTCGCCCAAATACGACGTTTTTTATGCTTTTTCATAATCTCGAGCTCATCTCGCAAAACATCAGAAGTTAGAGGGACGCACGCACTGACAATTTCAGTTGACGCCATCTTGAATGTCAAATTCGGTTCTACTTAAATTGAAACGTGTGAACATAATCTCGTTCAACTTTTTACGTTAAATAAAAGTGGATCAACAAAAATTGAAACGTCTGAACCCGCCATTAGCTTGCATTCCTTCCGTTCGACAAAGTTACCGAACCTCATTCGTTTTTCGACTACCCGACGTGCGGCTGTATGTAGAGTGTCGTTCCCTACATAATCTTCTGATAAAAATACTTGTTGTGTTTTACGAAATTTAAATAAACCCTAACTTCAGTATTAAATATTCTTCTCGGTCCGCTCGGCATTTCTCTCAAATATCAACAAAATATATTTTTTCGATGAATTGGCGATTCGATGAATTGATCATTCGATGAATTGGTTTTCGATGAATTGATTTTTGATGAATTGGTTTTCGATGAACTCGTTTTCGATGAATTTGCGTTCGATGAATTGATTTTCGATGAATTCGTTTTCGATGAACTCGTCGTGAACCCTCCACAACATACCCCAATTGGGGATGCCTTAGTCTTACTGGCTCCAGACGGGAGCAGCTGGGACTCTTGTGAGGTATTGACATAAAAAAAATTGAAAGAAAAAACATAAAAATGACACCGGAGACAAAAATTTCATTTACATTTTTTTACTCCAAATAATGTCAGAAATCAGCGGTTAATAAAGTAAGCCAAGTACATCCCTTAACACCCTGTATAATTGATCCGTATAATATTATCTTAATGGACGTGAGATAAGAGTGAATTTTATTATGAAAGCCGGTAATCATAATGTTAACTCATATCTTTCCCAGGATATATAGATTAGTCAGATTAGTGAATGATCGACATTAATTATTTGGTACAGGTGGCGTAGGTACCCTATACTTTACTTTAATTTTATAATACCAGAGAATTAATATAATAATAAAAAACTAGATGTTAAAAACCCGCTCCGTAGGTTTTTACTGCTAGGCCCTGCGGGCGGCTTTTGGTTCGGCTTCGCTCAGTTAGTGTTGATAACCATTTTATAAATCCAATAGGAACTGGTTCCAAAAATAGCCCGTTCCTCGGATCCACTGTCATCCAGTGTAGCTAGTCACCGGGACAAAGTAACCGAGACAGAGCAATGACGTCATATGTAATAACACGTATTACCGTCAATCTTTCCATATCCGGAGAGATACTACATATTCACAAATTCGTAGCAGTTGTACCTAGGGGAGAGACGTCCCCATCTCACCTGCTAACGGAAGTAGCGACATCTTGTGACGAATTCTTGAATTCGAAACCGAATTATAACAGTAGCTTTGTGTGAAATTCCACGTACAGAGATGTTATTTGTGGCGCGGCGCGTATGGCGTGGTGTCAGACATGCACTCGAAGCAGGGTTCTGAAATTCAAACACGCAGACGTTCGATTATTGGTTGGAACTTGTAACAAACCATCTAATTGTTAAGCATATTTCCGAGCGCATATTGATTGGTTCTTCAATCTCAAATACTTTCTCATTCCCGCATCGTTTCGTCTCTTACTAATTATTTTCACCCCGCCGCTCATACGTGATCCCTGGAAGGGAAGTAACAGCTGGGATGACAGTTATAATGTCACATATTAACTCTAGAAAGTTAGGTTGCTTCCCGGTTCTAACCGAAAAATCTTCGGCAGGACTGAAGGACTGCGAAGCCGTTGACTTCGGATTTTAGCTAACCTAGAGTGAGTGTACTCGTCGTAACTCTTTTGGGAAAAGTTAAAAGAGCGGTTGAGGCAACAATTAAGTTCGCTAAAGTTTATTATCCTGTGTTGCTAGTATTGAACCGTGTCATACCTGCAAATTGATTGTATCCAAAATAAAGACTAATTGTGTTTACAGTAAAAATTGTGGATTTTATTATCCCGTAACAGTATTTATTAAAACGATTTCTTGCATTATACTTAGGGAACGTATCCATACTACGTAACCCACTTTTTGCAAATTTTAAAAGTTCGTTGGGCAGAGCCACGGGTAGTGGCCACACTCCCTCATGTGGAGAAATCTTAGAAACTTTTTTGAACCCTCTCCAACATGAGGATTCCAGATAAGCGAATCACTCTCCAGCCGACTGCGAACCAGGGAGAAGTATAAAACCTTCAGAGCACGGGTATCCCGAAAAACTCTGATGGTTCATATAGGTGAGACAAAATGCTCTGGTAAAAGTCAGAACTACGCATTTCAGGACGTTGAAATGAAGCTGGTTTCGTATATGTTATCAAAATCAGCTTGAAGGCGCAGGCAGTCCTCAATATTTCTTTTTAGAAGAAATAATTTTAGATCGTCAGCGAACAGCAAAAAAGCGAGAAAAACGGATGACTCCAGCAATGTCGTTAATGAAAATGGAAAAAAGAAGAGGCCCTAGGATTGATCCAAGGGCAAAAACAAGAAATTCAGCAGATTGGAAGATTCAGTGTGTGACAAATTGCTTTCTATTCTTGAGGTAACTTTTAAAAAACTACATCCGAAGAGAAAAATCTATCTGGGCAAGTTTTGTGAGTAAGATATCGTGATTCACAGTATCAAAAGCTTTGGAGAAGTCGTTATACGAACAGTCTACTTGGTATTCACTGTCTAAGGACCTAGCAACATAGTCGGTGAAAACCATCAGATTGGTTTCAGCGGATCTTCCTTTCCTGAAACCATGCTGTTCGGGGATAATGTATGCGTCTATCTGGGGCATAAGGAATTTATAAATTAATTTTTCAAATAATTGATCGATAATTTTTATCGATAGCTTTTTCAAACCATTCTTAAAAATAGGACTTATTTTGGAAGTTTTCCATACTTCAGGAAAAGTGGAAGTACTAACGTCATCCGAAACCGCCTGGGACCCCATAAGGAAGAGATTGACGCGTCATCTAATCCTGACGCTTCAAATTGGATTTTCTTGGATGAAAATAAAAAAAAATATTTACATTTAAGTACTCTAGAAACTTGCTTCATAAAACTGAAACTAAAAAGTATAGTTAAAAATGTTCTTTCTTGATAAGAAATTTTAGCATTGCAAATTCAGTATGTTTATCAGTAAGTTTGCGCAGGGCTAATAATGTACCTATGTGCAGATTACAGGACTGTAAACACGGGTTATACAATCTAGATACAGCTGATAAAGCGTGAGTAAATTCCAAAACAGATGGAGAGAAAATCTACATACAACATCATGGAAAACTTCAGGGGCGGCTGATGGCTTTTGGAAGATTGACAAAAAAATAAATATTGTTTCAGTCGTACCAGAAAGATAATGTTGTCAAGTATGACTTCTTTGGACAGAAAAATAGGAAATGGGATGACGGTTCATATACACGTTAGGGGGCATACATTAATTATGAGCTTGAGCTCAAAAAAGGGGGGGGAGGGGGGGTAATGTATGCCCCCTTCAGAAAATGGCTGCCAGCATTAAGTCGACTCTTGACTTCGATCGCAGCAATAGTTGAAATAGAAACGAAAATAAAAGTAAATCTTTCGCTGAATAGGTACAGGTTTATCACATAAAAAACGACCCACATAACAAAGTTAACGTAATTTATGTACAATTTCTATAGTTACTTTTCTATACAACTCGTAGTACAAGCGAGAAACTGATGAATCTACAAAATACAGAGTTAAGATTAAATACATTAATTTGAAAAAAAAATCGGTTGATAAGGGGTTAATTTCAGCTGTTTGATCTTTTAAAATGCTTCGAAGCTTATTTAAACCCTTAGTTGCCGAGAAAGGGGGAAAAGTTTAATAAATCGACATGCTAAGATCCATTTTTTTTAATCTCTGTCTCTATGAGATATACGAGGGTCAGTCAATAAGTAATGCCTCCTATTTTTTTCTACTTAAATAAAGTTTGTTAAGTGAAAAGTGAAACGCAAAAATTCACATTCATAAAAATGTGTACCATGATGCAACAGTGGACGTCAGCACTGCTAGATGATGGGTTCGTTACTGTAACGAAGTTGAAGGACAAACACCACTGGCTGACGAAAAGCGGAGCTGCAGGCCGGTGATTGCAGTGACTGCATGCAACATTTAGCGAGTTGATGGCTTCATTCGTGGTGAACCCAGAAAATTACAGATGTCGCATTCTCTCCCTCAGTAAAGGCAGTGTGATGGCGATTATTCGACAACTGATTTTTCAACAAAATTTTGCAAGGTGGGTTCCAAGAAATTTAACCGGCCAGAATAAAAAAACAAGAAAATAATGGCCTCACAACACTTGCAGCTCTTAGTTTCTGGAAAAAATTGTGACCGGAGACGAAAAATGGGTTCATTTTTTTACCCGAATCAAAGAGGCAGTCAATGGAATGGCATCACACAAACTCACAAAGGACAAAAAAAAAATTAAAACTGTGTGATCGGCGCGGCGGGGAAAGTTATGGCGATGGTGTTTTGGATATGACCGTGCTTTTTACAACACTGTGAATCATGCCCTTGTTAAAAGATGGACCAAAGCTGTGGAAATGGACGGAGATTATATTGAAAAGTAGCAAATTAATTGTCAATAGTATGGTTTTCAACTCAAGTAATTGTATTTTTTAATTTCTTGACAATTAAAGGAGAAAAAATAGGAGGCATTACTTATTGACTGGCCCTAGTAGATTCCCCAGTTTCCCGCTTCTACTATGAGTTTCCGGACACCGTGTATATTCTAAGTGAAAACTGTACAGGTTTATTCATTTTTCATATTCAGATATAATAAAACACAACCTCTACATCTGGTTGTACAAAATTTAGAGGGAATTCGACCCAAATAAAATAATGTGTTTTTTATTTGATATTTCAAAGCACCAGCCCAAAAATTGTACAGCCACCACTGTTCCGTGGGCGATGATAGTAATTATTATTCCATTTACAATCATTAATTTTCTATTAAATAATAATAGTAAAAATTAGTACAGTCAACTGCAAAACTATGAGGATTTTGATGAACCAAAGATAGTGGTTCGGAAAAAAAAGTTTTGCCTTAAAAATAAATATTTTAGCTTAAAGTCTGCTAATACAGACGCAGCTCTAATTCTACGAGAGTTCATACATCGTGTCACCCCATTAAAGATGACAAACACAAATTTTGACTTCTTAAAAAATTGGTCCGTCTTCGGGGGCGGGGGGTGGCTAGAAAATTGCGCATTTGAGGGGTGACACTCGGTCGGGCGTCACCCCCCCCCATCGGGTGGCAAACGGGCCGGCCCGCCCCCCCCCCCCCCCACTAGCTACGCCACTGGCTCACGTAAGTCTCATAGAAATCTCAATTACTGTCATTGTGAGAATTATGATCGAAACGATGTTAGAAAGAAAAATAAAAATCTAGAAATTCGAATCTAAAATTTAACCGCAGAAAAATTAAAATGTGCAGCTCTATAAAATCAAAGTTTTCCAAAATTTGAGAAAAAATCATAAAACTTCGTGATTTTTTAATTTTTTTTTTTAGTTACGACAAAATAGTAAGGTAACAGTGTCGTTTATAGTACATTTGTCTCGTAAAATACGTTGAGTGTTTTTCTTTATCAGTAATTTTAGTTAGAAAAAAACGTATGGTGAGCCATTGTATAATCTTTTTTATGTTTGCATTCAAAACATTAAAATTTCAAAAATTATACGTTTATTTCTAATAATAAAATTTAAAAGCGTATTTCACCACCTTTCAAAAACTGTAATTAGTTTTTGGATAAATTTAGAAATATTCCAATCATTTGGATTTAATTGCATAGCGGAAATTTTCTGACCTGGCCTGGGGGGTTAAGATGGCTGAGACACAATTATTATTATTATTTATTGAAAATCTATTGATAAAAATTCTATGATCACAATGTTTTCCAGCTTACGGCACATATCTGCATAAAATAGGCCACTTGCATGGACTTCATAACGACTTGGAAAAAATCGTGTGGATAGAGTTTTTTACTAAGATTACGAAAATGTTAGTAAAAATTTTTAGAAATGTACAGTTTTTTTTATTTTTAAATAAATAAATCCATTATTTGGGCTCGTGACTTCACTACATGAAAATCTCCCGTCGCCGAAAATGTTCCTATTAATTTTATAAAATTCCACATTGATTTATTTTTTTTATATGGCATCACTTTGATTTCAGGCGAATTTTTGAATTCGTTCACTAGATTTATTGTTTGTTCTCTGCGAACTATAAGGTATAATGATTATGGTGCTGATTTTAACAAAATAAAATTTTATAATATTCTTATTATTATTACAATTTACAAGTTCAAGTATATTACATTGTATTTAGTAATATAGACGCTGTACATTATAATGATTTATGATCAATAAGATGGATCAAGGAAAAAAATATTTATGAGAAGTAATATTTTTGGTATGCCTCGTTATTCTCCTGTGCCATTCGTGTGGAAAACGTTCTTTTTTTTTTTTAAATGATTTTCGGCTATGTAATTATCGTTTTTTTCACACCTATAAAATTATGTCCCGTCTTTCCGGTTTATAAAAAATGGTCTGATTTTTCGTATTGAAATTTTCAAAAAATCCCCAGGGTATCAAAAATACGATTAAAAAAAAAAAAATACAGAATGTCTTAGAATATTTGCCTACACCGGAAAAAAATTTAAAAAAATGTGATGCAAGTGGCCTATTATATTAGATCTTCTACGTGGGTACAAAGACTAATAAATACTCGTATAATCATGATTATGATTGTCTCGGAAAACACAAATTGTATATTTATCTAAGTGTTGAGTAATAAATTAATGGTCTATTCAGCTGTAAAATGATGTACCAGTCATTGATAGATATTTCTTGCATTCCAATATTATAGCGTTATTAATATTGTTGATTCGAGAAAAAAAAAGTGTTCGGTTTTGTTACCGATTTGAAAATTATTTGACATGTGTCATCTGTTATTGTTTTGGGCGACTACAATATGTGAAAATGTTGCGTGTTTATGTCGTTTTATATTTTTAAAAAATTATAAAAAGACCATAATACCAATTATTATTAGCCTGAAACACTCATCTACATTGAAAAAATTTCCCGAGAAAAGATACATGCCGACGATGGGACTCGAACCCGCGTCCTTCCGATTTCCGGTCAACTGCTCTTATCCACTGAGCTACGTCGGCTTATCTCCTGCCCGCCAAATAATTCAATATATACTAGCGTTTCATTCAACAATTACTGCTTATTACATTTTTCCACCTGCAAACAATCAACTTTATTTTATACTAGCTTTTGCCCCCGGCGTCGCTCGCATAGTATTAGGGGGATACCCACAGCGCCTCCTCCACCTTCCCTATCCCCACTCCAATCCCCCCACCCCCTCTCACCCCTCTCCCCCCCACTCCCTCCCCCCACAAATCCACCTCACCCCTCACCCTCCCCCTCCACCCTCCGCCCTTCCTCATCCTCCCCCCCCTCCGCCCTGCCCCCACATCCTATCCCCCCCTAACCCCCCTCCATACCAATGCCAGAGCTCTATGCTATAGCCTATAGACTATTCTGATGTATGAGCTATATTATTGTAAAGTTTCATTAAAATTCATTCAGTAGTTTTCGCGTGAAAGAGTAACAAACATACATCCATACAAACTTTCACCTTTATAATATTATTAGTAGGATGAAAAAGGCATTGTCGACGCTAAATCTCCCACTAGGTGGCGTCGAGACATATTATGTCTACATTTTTTGGTGAAATGCTTTAACTCGTCGAATATTAATTATTATTTTTAATTGATAAACATTATTTTATCAATTAAATAACTATAAATAAATAATAACTATAACACGATTTCCCCTTCTAACGATTATGTAATTGAAAGGAAACCCGGTCGCCGAGAAATATGATCAGTAGATATTTTACCAAGCTGTTGCTGTCACTATCGCTCTTAATCCCCCGAATACTGAGCGAGAAGGAAAACTGTACCTCAGGCTGTAAATTAATGTAAATAATTTTTAATAAAAAATTTTCATCACTTTTAATGACTTTTCAAAGGAGGTTCTGAGTTGTCCGGTCACTAAACTTATTTACCTAAAAAATATCATCAAAATCGAGGTTTAGTATTGCCCATTTTTCTCCTTCAAAACTGGACCGATTTGTAAGATTTTTTTTAACTAACTGTATTAAAAAAAAATATATATATATATATATATCTGTACGTTTTGCTTTTTTACAAAATACATTGTCTAGTTTGTATAGTGAACGTCTGTCGATGTTGGTCAAACCAGGCAATTTGAACGATTTTTGGAGGGTCCCAAATACTATAAGAAGTAACTTATATCACAAAAAGCAAAACGTACCGACACGCCAGTGGTCTAAATCTAAATTATACTAGCTGATCATCGGCACGCGTTGCTATGCCATTTAAAGAAATAAATTGTTTCTCTCTGCATGTCCATTCTCATGAGTCCCCCCCCCTACCCCTCCTGGGTTTTCCTTCCACTTTCCATGCCTTCACCCGCGAAAACCACATCCTTCGTCACCCTCCCCCTCCAGGCCTCCATCCCTGCCGCTAAAATATATGAAATACATACATTTTCAAACCACTCGCGCACCAAATGTAGCAATTTTTTATACAAATTTCATAACGCCAGAGCTTGCCATTATATAGAAATACTCTTCTGCTAAAATGCAATGTTCTGTAAAAAATTTGGAACAATCCATCGATTAGGTACTTTCCGAGGTTTTCGAACCCAAACATACGAAATCAAAATTTTTATTTATTTATACAAATTTCATACCGCCAGAGCTTAAAATTATATACAGAAACACTCTTCTGCTAATATGAAATATTTTGTAAAATTTTGTGTCAATCCATCGATTACTTTCCAATATTTTCGGACCCAAACATACGGAACCCACATTTTTATATGTATGTATAGTTAGAAGATAGATAGATAAATTTAGAAAAATAATTGCAGTAGTGTAGAGGACATTGGGGAATAGGTTACATGGACAAAACGCCGCCTGGTTTCCTCTTAACTCCCCCACTCCTACCCTTTGTACTCCTTCATCAATTATTCTGGGGATTTTGGTTTGCCCCCCCCCCGTCGCCCTAACTAATCCCTACTCCTCCTCTAACCCCTCTCCCAATGTTAAACTAAATTTAACTTTAGTATACGACTCAGCATGACGAAGAGAACATTGTTATAGAAACACACTTTAAGAGGAATATAAACGCTAGAAATATTTCGAATCTCATGCCTGCAAAATTTTAAAATCGAGCGTCTTTTTGCACGAGGCTAGTAAGCGAAAAAGTGGTTTTTATTTATTTTGTGCATAATTTTATAAGAACGAAAAAAAGTTAGAACATAGATAAAGTCAAAAATAGTCTTAGCCGTAAAGGGGTATTTTTTAAAAATTGTTACCTACATTACTTCATAGTTAAGTCATGAGAAAACATTTTTTTTAGTGGTTTACGCTTATATTTTTTGTTATGTAAATAATAATTTTATTGTAATTCCAATACATAGATAAAGTAGTTAAAGCTTCAATTTATCCGTAGCATATTTTTTGATGTTCATACTGTAAGCCGATTCGTCGTAAAGATTAATCAAAATAGTATCTAAATAGGATTTCACGTATATATTCATCTTAATTTGTATTATTTAACAGTTTAATCATTCAAAAATAATATAAGGTATATTTGCGGCACGTTCCAGAATGGAAGATACTCTTCGAGATTAATAAGATAACTTTCGGTAACTTCTCATCGTTCCCTAGCATGACTGCAGATCGCCAAGTAACAGTTCACAATGACTCTTAATATATTCGACGTCAACTTCTGTTTGTACGTTAGCGATCTGTGTAACGATGAGAAGTTAACGAAAGTTATCATAAATCCTTACCGATCGACCGTGCCATGGGGTCTGGTGTAAGACCACCATTCATAATTAAAACGTTGCTTGAAATGGCTTTAGCCGTATTTGGTGACCAGATCTGAATAGCCAGAACTTCTCCAGCTTTCTCCTCTCCATCTTTTTCCCCTCCCCACTACCTTCAGCCTCACAACATACCCCGATTGGGGATGACATAGTTTCACTGGTTCCAGGCGGTTTGGAATTGCTGGGACTCTTGTGCGGTATTCACATTTAAAAAATACAAAAATATTCTACCAACATGTAAGAAACATTGATACGAAAAATACACAAAATAACAAAACTTTCTTTAAATACATGATGTTCAATGAGGAAAATGTGGGAAACTGGGTAGTAACTAGTACCTAACTCTTAGTTGAGAAAAAAGGAACTTATTCGTACAATTATTATAGCGTTTTGGTTGGCCGGAACCACGAGACGCCCCTGTGCCGCCATAATCTTGTGCATGTAAATAATATTTCAAGGATTATGTCGCCATAATGTTAATACTAATAAACATAATGCATCTACTATTGTGCTACAGTGTGTGCCGATTACTATTGCACCTTTATTACAAATCAAATTACCTCATAACCTCGGCTCATGACCTTCCCTACCAATTAAAACAAATAAAGAAACTTAATTACTAATAACGATGTACGAATGTGAACGAAGCAAGCAGTGCGTGCCAATACACGAAAATAACTTTGCAGTTTGGGAGGCGGGCATGGGTACCGCCGTCCTGGGAACCATTTATTGGATAACCAACACCTCTGCCATAGGTCGCCCCAAGTGTTTCGCTACGTTTGGTGACTTAGCAGGGGTGTCTTGGCGGCCGTAGTATCTTTTCACCTGCTGTGTGGCCGGCCGGATCGAGAGAGACTGGCTGGAGAGGTCAAAAGACCTCCTCCAGCCAGAATCTCTCGACCCATCACCTTGCACCGCAGTCGAAGGGATGGAATTATACATCCGTCACTCCTGGACACACTGACCCCAAGATGCGTACCCACCACTCATACCTATTTCCTTCCCAGAACTTCCCCCTTTTCCTTTCCCTAAAAAACCCCTAAACACAGCATCCCCTAAGATGACATAGACCCTGAGGGAAATTATTTTCCTCGGAACAATGTAAAAAATGAGACAGAGCCTGATATAACCAGACCGATATTGATAAGGAATAAATAAGATATCGATATACGATGGCAACATGGCAACAAATGGATTTACAAAATGTCAAACGGATACGTAAAAATTTAAAATAATAATAAATTGACAATTTCGAATTGAAATACTAACTCGAATATACATTGGCACTTCGCGTGTACTTTTGATACTAAACTGGGTTTCACCTCTTCCTCACACTCGATAAATGCTGGCGTTCCGCAGGGATCGGTTCTGTCTCCGACTTTGTTTTTGTTGCACATCAACGACCTTTTGTCATGTGCACCAATTCACTGTTATGCGGATGACAGTACAGTTCATGATAGCATTTTGTTTGACAAGCCCCCAAAGGGCTCACAAACTCCAACAGCTCGTAAGGCTTTGAAGCAAAGAATGGACGGTTACCTCGAGAGTGTTTTCTCTTGGGGTAAAAATAATCTCGTTGAATTTAATGTTTCAAAGACCCAATCTTGTCTGATTACGTCTAAAAGGGATCGAAATGAAAATCTAGTGTCTTTCAACGGAAGCAATCTTCCGAACAGGCCCTCCATTGATATGCTTGGTGTAACCCTAAGTGACCAGCTCAGGTATGGGGGCTCCATCGAAGCCAGAGTAAAGTTAGCCTCCCAAAAACTGGGCGTACTGTACAGGGCCCGCAGATACTTTAATAGTACACAACTGCTAACCTTGTACAAATCACAAGTGCGCCCCACGGTTGAATTTGGCAGCCATCTCTGGTCTGGAGCTCCAAAATACCTGAAAAATACCCTCGACTCTGTGCAGAAACGGGCGGTCCATTTGATAGATTCTCCCATCTTAACAGACGGATTGCAATCTTTAGAGCACAGGCGTCGGGTGGGAATGCTATCCTTGTTCTACCGGTATTACAATGGAAGATGCTCCGAGGAACTAGCATCATTGATCCCTTCGGCACCGGTGCATAGTCGGGAAACACGCCAAACGCGTGCCCAACATTTGTACACGGTTGACATTTGTCACATGAGAACGAGTCGTTTCTTCGACTCGTTCTTGTGATCAACAGCTCGGCTGTGGAATGATTTGCCGGCCTCTGTGTTTCCTCCTTCCTACAACATGGGTATCTTCAAGACCAATGTTCATTCCTTCCTCTCCTCAAAAAGACCCTCCACACAGCATCCCAGATGACATAGGCCCTGAGGGAAATTCTTTTCCTCAGGGCCTCTTGTGTGGAGTTAATGTAAAAAAAAAAGTTAGAAATTAGTTAACGAGGTCTTTAGTCACATTTCAACCACATTCGTTTCTCCATGACAGAACCGAAAAAAATGATCACGTCTTAGATGAATTAATTAAGTCCATTGATAGCTTATTCGATTTCTTTAAATTTAGTTTCGTTAGTTCACCTCCATTCATTACTAGGCCAGTTATTTTGCATAACGAACGACATTATTAAAAAAAGTTTTGTATATTGATGGCTCAACAGTTGATTAGTAGGATTGGGAATAACGGTCGTAATTATTGTAAACCCATTACTGAACCCTTATAAAAGTATTAAAAACTTAAATCCTTCCAAAAGCAAGGGGGATATTTTGTCCTGCTACCACAGTACCTGCTGCCTCATGGAGCCTCATGAATGAGTTTTTCTTTTGCCCTGTTTAATTTATCTTTGTCTTACTAACCTATTTTTTGCATTTTGTTTTTCCTGTTAAGCACTTGCATACTGCTTACTAACAACGTATGCAAGGACACTGGAAGTCTAGATTCGTTCAAAATAAATAAATGTAGCTTCATTTAACAAAAAAAATTAGAATCTTGCGAGAGCCTTGAAGGAGTAACTATCTGATACTTATACCAGGGCGGGTAAGAGGTGGATAATCTCCACTGCTACCACAGTCATCCCATTTTCAGACTAATGGCCGTTATACACGACATCTTTTTTCAGCCCGTTTCCAATTAGACCCAAAAGTCAACATTTTTCGCTTTACGTGATCGCCATTTTCATCTCTATTTTCATATCTACGGTTTCAATTGTCATCACTGCAAACAACACATGAACCATGCTGTTTGTTGTGATGCCAACTGAAATCGTAGATATGAAAATAGAGATGAAAGTAGCGATCGCGTAGAGCGAAAAATGTTGACTTTTGTGTCTAATTGGAATCGGGCTGAAAAAAGATGTCGTGTATAACGGTCATAACTCCTGTTTTAAAGGGAAATTTGAGGGATTAGCTTCGTGCATCATAAGTCTAGCTTCGTTTATTAAAAACAAATTAAGAGTCCTTGTGAGAGCCCTGAAGGAGTAACCATCTGCTACTTATACCGGGGCGGGAAAGCGGTTGGATTACCTCAAGTGCTACCACAAATTTCATAAACAATCCAAGAATATAAGAATACAGTAAACACAAATAATAGTCAATTTAAAAATATCTATACTCCTATTATAAATGCGAAAGTGAGTGTGTTTGTTTGTTACGCCTTCACGCCTAAACCACTGAACCGATTTTAAAAATTCTTTCACCAATAGAAAGCTACATTATCAGCAAGTAACAAAGGCTGCATATAATGGTAAGCTCTGGCGTTATGAAATTTGTATAAATGAAAATGTGTGTAATTATTGCATATTATAAGTATTTGTCATGCACTGTCATTTTGTTATTTGTCAGAAAATTTAGGTTACTACGGAGATCCCTTTAATAGTTAACATTCAAATATCTATCCATACTAATATTATAAATGCGAAAGTGTGTGTGTTTTTTTGTTATGCTTTCACGCCTAAACCACTACACCGATTTTAAAAATTCTTTCACCAATAGAAAGTTACATTATCAGCGAGTATCAAAGGCTGTATATAATGGTAAGCTCTGGCGTTATGAAATTTATATAAATGAAAATGCGAGTATTTCATATATTTTAGCGGCATAGAGGAAAAACAAGGGGAAGGTGGGGTTCGCGAAGAGGGAAGAGGCGAGGGAGGGGGAAGGCGGGGAAGGTGGAAGGGGACGGGACGCACAAAGGACATGCAGGGAGAATCAATTTATTTCTTTGAAAGGCCTCGCAACGCATGCCGGGTGCCAGCTAGTATGTAATTATAAACGACGGACGTGGCACGAAATGAAATGTTTTCGTCGAAAAGTTAACCTACGACATGCTAAACAATGGCGTATTGTTTTGGGGAATTAAGTAGCCTATTGTCGAAAGCCTGGTCGTGTTCTAAGAATAGAAACAGCTAACAAGTTTTTTTGGTTACTGTAATAAACGATTAAGCGTTACGATAATTTTTAAAAGGCTTCCGATTGCCTGAAGCCAGTGGGACTATGGCATTCCTAATTGGGATTTATGTTGTGAGGCTAAAGGGAGTGGGGAAGGGAAGGTGATATGAAAGTGGAAGGTTGGGATTTTTTTTTACATTAAGAGGGCATTACCAGAGAAAATCAGAAATATGTCATTTTCAAATCAGATTTTAGACGTATTGACTCTTTTCCACAAAAAATTATAAATGGATTTCGAAAGATTGTTCTATTATCTAGCATTCGCATGTAATAAATTTTGAGAATTTTTTTTAATTTTTAGTATAATAAGGTTATTCCATAGGTCGTTGGCAGATTTGTTAAATTTTCAAAAAAGATTTTGTATTATACCACACCCATTTCAAATAATATAATCATGCAGTAAAATAAATCAATACATTTTATAGCAAACGCATGTTTTAGAATTTTAATTTTAGTTTCAATAAAATCATTAAAAAATACGTACGTACATGTGTTTCTTGACGGACATTGGTCCATTTGTGTATTTATTTGCGCACTTACAAACTAATATATTTCAGATTTTTTTAACATTCTTATTAAATTTAGACATTATTGAAAAATGATAAATACTTATAATCAAAAAATAATTACAAAAAGTACATTATTTTAATAGTTTTATCATCACGCCTTTCAGCATTTTTGGATGAAGGTATAAATTAAAGCTAATTTGGATTGAAATAAATTCGATATTGAGTTATAATTTTAAAAAGCTGGTACGGAGAATAATTAATATTTCTCATTGTAACCGCCCTGCAGGATCGTAAGAAATCGACGAAATGTGGATTTTCGTCCGCTGGTTGGTTAAACGCTCTTAACTCCACACAGGAGGCCCTGAGGAAAATCATTCCCCTCGGGGCCTATGTCATCTTTGATGATGCTATGTGGACTGTCTTTTAAGAGAAGGAAGGAGAGGAAGTTCGGGGAAGGAAAACGGTATTGGGGGTGGGTAGGAATCTGGGGGTCAGTGTGTCCAGGAGTGACGGACTTACGATTCCATCCCTCTCACTGCGGTACAAGGCGATGTTCCGAGAGAGTACGGCTGGGACTGTCTCAAGCATTCTCTCCCGACCCGGCCTGCCATGTAGCTGGTGGGCAGGCGCATCCGCCGCCAAGACCCGGACCAACCTCACCCCATGAACCCGGGCACCCTGCTAAGTCCCTAAACGTAGAGAACCACTTGGGGTGACCTATGGCAAAGGTGTTGGTTATCCAATAAATGGTTTTCTGGGCTGTGGTCCCCATACCCGCCTCCCAAATTCAAAATGCTGACTATTGTTAAATGTGGTCACCAAACAAGGCAAAATCCATTCAAGCAACGTTTCGATTATGCAACGTGGTCTTTCTTCAGGGCGATACATGATTGTCTAGATTTATTATCTTATTTTAGTAAGGAATTTGTTGGACAGGTTCGGTTTTGTAATTAATGGTAATTATATGAACAATGGTAGGTTTTATCTACTATGAAGTCGATACCGTTGTGATGAATCTTACACAGATGACTTTACAAGAGTCGTTAAGAGGGCATTCCCAGAGAAAGCCGGAAATACGTCATTTTCAAAAAAGTTTTTAGACGTATTGACTCTTTTCCACAAAAAATTATAAATGGATTTCGAAAGATTGTTCTCTTATCTAGTGAAGTTATGTAATAAATTTTTAGAATGTTTTTAAATTTTTAGTATAATAAGGTTATTCCATAGGTCGTTGGCAGATTTGTTAAATTGTCAAAAATTTTTTTTGTATTATACCACACCCATTTCAAATAATATAATCATGCAGTAAAATAAATCAATACATTTTATAGCAAACGCATGTTTTAGAATTTTAATTTTAGTTTCAATAAAATCATTAAAAAATACGTACGTACATGTGTTTCTTGACGGACATTGGTCCATTTGTGTATTTATTTGCGCACTTACAAACTAATATATTTCAGATTTTTTTAACATTCTTATTAAATTTAGACATTATTGAAAAATGATAAATACTTATAATCAAAAAATAATTACAAAAAGTACATTATTTTAATAGTTTTATCATCACGCCTTTCAGCATTTTTGGATGAAGGTATAAATTAAAGCTAATTTGGATTGAAATAAATTCGATATTGAGTTATAATTTAAAAAAGCTGGTACGGAGAATAATTAATATTTCTCATTGTAACCGCCCTGCAGGATCGTAAGAAATCGACGAAATGTGGATTTTCGTCCGCTGGTTGGTTAAACGCTCTTAACTCCACACAGGAGGCCCTGAGGAAAATCATTCCCCTCGGGGCCTATGTCATCTTTGATGATGCTATGTGGACTGTCTTTTAAGAGAAGGAAGGAGAGGAAGTTCGGGGAAGGAAAACGGTATTGGGGGTGGGTAGGAATCTGGGGGTCAGTGTGTCCAGGAGTGACGGACTTACGATTCCATCCCTCTCACTGCGGTACAAGGCGATGTTCCGAGAGAGTACGGCTGGGACTGTCTCAAGCATTCTCTCCGGACCCGGCCTGCCATGTAGCTGGTGGGCAGGCGCATCCGCCGCCAAGACCCGGACCAACCTCACCCCATGAACCCGGGCACCCTGCTAAGTCCCTAAACGTAGCGAAGCACTTGGGGTGACCTATGGCAGAGGTGTTGGTTATCCAACAAATAGTTTTCTGGACGGTGGTACCCATACCCGCCTCCCAAATTGAAAAAGCTGACTATTGCTAAATGTGGTCACCAAACAAGGCAAAATCCATTCAAGCAACGTTTCGATTATGTAACGTGGTCTTTCTTCAGGGCGATACATGATTGTCTAGATTTATTATCTCATTTTAGTAAGGAATTTGTTGGACAGGTTCGGTTTTGTAATTAATGGTAATTATATGAACAATGATAGGTTTTATCTACTATGAAGTCGATACCGTTGTGATGAATCTTACACAGATGACTTTACAAGAGTCGTTAAGAACTTCAATCTATCTATCTACATATATAAATAAAAAGGAATCGAAGAAATGTATGTACGCGCATAACTTCCGAACGACTGCACCAAATTGGATTTATTTCTGTGTTCGTTATTGTCAGGACAAGGTTTGTATAAAACGACTGGTGAGCTATGGTATTATGAAATATGTATAAAAAAATTGCAATACGTGGCAGGCGAGCTGTTTGAAAGCTGAATGTACCGGGAATGTACGAATGAAACGCGGGAGGGGGGAGGGGAAGAGGGAGGGGGAACTCGGGAGGGGGATTCGCGGGACGGAGGAAGGGGGGAGTGGAGTGGAGAGAGGAAGGTGGAGGAGGCAGAGTGGGAATGCGAGAGGGGAAGGAGACGCGGGAGAGGAAGGGGAGCCGCAAGGGGGACGGGACGAATAGGAAAGGACACGCAAGGAAAAACAATTTCTTTATTAAATGGCATAGCAACTCATGCCGGGAACCAGCTAGTAAACAAATAAATAATATGTCAACAGATATACAAACATAAAAACAAGATATTTACAATAATATGAATATAATAACATATTTTCAAAGACCTTGAAAAAAATACTACCCGTTTTTAATGTTTGTTCGGATTAAATAGTCATTTGATGACGTTGGTGGAATTCATTGTATTCTCATAAAAACGCAGTTCTAAGTACATATAATAACACCAATAGATAATAAGTTAATATTTGTTATTGGCAAGTTAAACATAATTTTAATATTATGCTTGAGAGTGTTCAATATTTTTTTAATAATATTGATTGGGTAATAGTAAAAAAACGAAATAAACACAATACAAGTCAAATTGTGAAAAATCTTTATATTAAGAGGAAACTGAGCGGCGTTTTATCCGTACAAACGTATTCCTCAATTTCCTCTCTCGATTTTGAAACTACTGCAAATATTTTTTATACATAATATACTAACAGACCCGGCATACGTTGCTGTCGCTAACGAAACACAACGCCACGCCAATTTATATTACCCAACCTTTATAACCAACGCCATCTGTTAAATGAAATCCACTAATACGTTAAATCAAAAACCACCTTGTTAAATCAATCGCCCGCTTGGCAGCCCGCTGTCCGCTTTCAACCAATTTACACAAAACCTTGACAAATTATATACCTACAAAACCTTCCTCATGAATCACTCTGTCTAATGGTGAAAACCGCACGAATATCCGTTGCGTAGTTTAAAAGATCTAAGCGCACAGACAGCGGAAGCGACTTCATTTTATTCTATGTAAAGATTATAATCGACCACTATTAGCGTGTCGGTACGTTTCACTTTTTTGATACGTTTCTTCTTATAGGAGTTGGACCCGACAAAAATCGTTAAAATTGCCTGGTTTTAACGCCATCAACACACGTTCAGAAAAAAACCAAAACTCGACAACGTATTTTTTTAAAAGCAAAACATATCTACAGATATAGAGTATTTTCTTCTTATACAGTTAGTAAAAAATAATTGCAGTTCACACGCGGTAGAAGTGAAACTTAACCTACCTACACAATCTCAACCAATAGGAGCCTTGCAAAGTGAGCTCATAATCAAAGCGGCGAATGCGGTAAGGTTTCATTCTATCTCATTCACTCCAAGGCCAAATCCTATAGATGTATGTGTTTGCTTTATAGTTGCATTACCGTTTCAGCGACTTAAAATCACAACGGTGCTAAAGAAGTTTCACTTCAAAAATTTAAAAATCGTTAAAGTTTTGGAGGAGAAAAATTGGGAACACGAAACCACGATTTTAACGATTTTGTTTAGGTATTATCAGCCTGAGGTGCATTTGTCCCCTTTGTTCAGTATTCTGGAGAGTAAGAGCGACAGTGACAGCAACAGTTTGGTAAAGTACTTATTGTTCAAATTTCTTGGCGAACGGGATTTTTTTAATTCCTTTTAATTCATATACACATAAACGGTCTGATAACCAAATTTAAACCATAATGCAGAAATATGATTAGGTACATCACTGAAACAATAGAAATTCGCGAACAGTGAGTTCTGGCATCACGAAAAATGAACAATTTATTTTAAGACATCAAGGTCAAGACGACAATGTTCAACTTGCAATGCAATTTCCATTACGAAATATAGAGCTGTAAAACAATATTAATTGATAAAAAATTAAACAACACCGATCGAAAAAAATAAGCGAAAAATGTCGGGCGAAGCCGGGTAGCAACTACTAGTGAATAATAATAATATTTAATTAAATAAAGACAATATAAGCGAAAGTCAGTCGAAAATTTGAGAACAGAAAAACCAGAAAAAGATATTGACACCTCTGGGACTTGAACCCAGGACCTCTTTCTTTCCGGGCAAACGCGCTAACCACTGCAAGTTCAAGTCCCTAAGGTGTCAATATCTTTTTCTGTTCTCAGATTTTCGACTGACTTTCGCTTATATTGTCTTCATTTAATTAAATATTACAATTTGAGGTTTTACTCATAAAAGTTAAAATAAAAATAATAATACTGTTGACGATTGTATACGTATCATCCCACTTAATTCTTACCATATTTTTTTTTACATTAGCTCCACACGAGGCCCTGATGAAAATAATTCCCCTCGAGGCCTATGTCATCTTTGGGGGTGCTGTGTGGAAGGTCTCTTTACTAAAGGAAGGAGAGTAAGTTCTGGGAAGGAAAAGGCTATGAAGGGTGGGTAGGAATCTGGGGGTCAGTGTGTCCAGGAGTGACGGAAATTCCACTGCGGCGCAAGGCGATGTTCCAAGAGAGTATGGCTGGAGAAGTCAAAGGGACTCCCTCAACCACTCTCTTCCGATCCGTCCTGCCAAACAGCTGGTGGGCAGACGCACCTGCCGCGAAGACCCGGACAAAACTCACCTGCTAAGTCACCAAACGTAGCGAACCACTTGGAGTGACCTATGGCAGAGGTGTTGGTTATCCAACAAATGGTTCCCAGAGCGGCGGTACCCATACCCGCCTTCCAAATTGAAAGTGAATTCAATATTACGTTTTTTTAATGTGAATACCGCATAAGAATCTCAATTGCTCCCAGTGAGACTACGGCATCCCCAATTGGGGTATGTCGTGATGCTGAAGGTAATGGGGAGGGGAAGGATTTGGGGAAGAGGAAAGTGGGGAAGTACCCGGCAGATCCGGTCACCAAGCACGGCCAAAGCCATTTCAAGCAACGCGCAACGTTTTAATCTTGAATGGTGGTCTTACACAAGGGCGTTACTGAGATTATCTTCCACTATGGCGTTTGCCGCAAGGCGCAAATACACTGTACATTATTTTTAATTAATTAATTCTAAAAAACACAAATTAATTAAATAAAATTTACTTGCGGATTTGAACCCGCGACCTCCGTAATGCTAGTCGAGTTTAATTTACCCACCTAATTTAATCCAGTATATAATGTCACCGATTTAATTATGCAAAACGATTAAAACAACTCAAAAATAAATCACCAAACTCAACCAATAAGTGTTTCGTTACGATATTATAGCCATAAGAAAAACGATATAATATTATCTATTGTCGTTTTTGTAACACCGAGTATACATAATATAATATATTATAATTACGTCTACTAAGCGTGTGACCTTCAACATCTTTGAAAGAAAACATAACCTATATATTTGACCTCTTGATTACAGTATTTCGAAAAATAAACTTCTTCCAACATTTGATTTGGTTAATTTATCTGTGTATCTATTAAAACCTTGAAAATCTTACCTGCTTCAAGAATGCTTCCATTTTCCTGTCAAACTTAACAACTCAACACTAAAACTTAAAGTTCGCGCCTTCCGAAAGAAAATAGCGGGAGATTTTCCAAGATGGAGTCTTTGCCACCAGCTGAGCTCACAGACTGACAATCTGACAACTGAAAACCGAGAGCAAGAACTAATGAATTATTCTTTCGGAAAAACATAACGCGTATCACAATTACAGTGTTATCGCAGTACAATATTTATTATCTCCTTACGCTCGTGTACACGGTGGACAGCAAATTATATTAATTTATTTTGACATTAATTTGAAATCTCAACGTTTTTAAAAATCGTTCCAAGAAATTGTTTTAAATAAGTAGGTACGTCTGTGCAAATAAATTGGTACCTACCCAATGACTAATTATTTAACGTTGCCGCGTTTTACAATTGAAGTTTTTAATTTTGTGCACAATTAAATTTAAATAAGTGTGTGTACGATTTATTAAAACAATTTCAGTGAATGTTTGTGTACTTTTTGATGATAGTGTGTTGCGTGTTCAGTTCAATATAAAATTTCAATGTAGTTTTTAGTGTTTTTTGTTGTGTTTTACAGTCACTCTATTTTAAAGAGGGCATGTTTTAATGTATGTGTGCACACCGAAAGTATCGCGAGTACGCGTCGAACTGGTTCGAACTAGTTCGGAACACCCCGCGGTATTCCTACGATACAGTACACCAATACACAAGCAAAAATCTCCTTATTTTGATTTACCCTTTCAATTACATACAGTTTAATATAAAACTATAATAAGAGTTTGTGTAAAAATTTCAATGGTAATTTGTGCACATTTAAATTAAAAATTAGACGGAATGGGATCGGGAAATGGAAATAAAGACATTCATAAAAAAAACCCTTGGTAAAAATACAAAAAACGTCTCACCGTGTTCACCAAAAATTTCATACTGTTCATAAACAATGTCACTGACATCCCACCATTGTGTTCTCCAAAATCATACTCGTACGTGTGGACAGACTCCCAATGATAAGGGAACGTACCCATAGTACGTGACCTGTTCGGGGGGGGAGGCAATCGGATGAGGGGTATAGGAAATAATAAGGGACAAACAAAGAAACATTCATTTTTACGTATACTCGTAGATTACAAGCAATAGTAATTATTAATAATATATAAACTAATATTAAAAAATCTATAACTAAAATAAAACCCGCAGGTTGATACATCATACTAGCCACATGCCACATCTATGAAGAAAAAAATCGTTTCGTATTGATATTAATTTGTGTTAAATAGACAGACGTCGTAATACTGCAACTATGAGAATTAAAAAAAAAAACTTTGTGTTTATCTTCATCCGTAGCGTTGTTTGCTAGTACATAAGCCAATTGAACAAATACAATAATTATTATCAACAAAGTCAAGAACTGCGGATAAAGATAAATACATAAACGAGTCGTTTTTACTAAACATTTTCAAAATTTATTATCTTTTTTAATATTAGCGCGCTTCCTTTAACATTCGTATTTACATATCTCCTTTTTCTTCTTTTTGAGCGGATACTACCGGGAATTAAATCTTTTTACTATTCACTCTGGGTTATCTGAAAGCATTTTAGTCCTGCCAGAGATTTTTCTTTGAAGATGTGCGGGTACGACCGGGAGGCAAATAACTTTCTAGGTTAAAGCATGAGTTTATATCGGTCAGACCGTCCGTAAACCTGTGCGGCGGGGTGCAAAATCTAACCAATAGCATCCCTCGCCTCTAATTAGTAAGGGACGAAGCGATGCGAGAATGGAATGTATTCAAGATTGAATAACTCTCAAAACACGCTCGAAATAATAAGGTGCTTTTGTCACAATATTTTATAATCTTATAATATATAAAACAAAGTCGGGTTAGTTACACCATTTATAACTCAAGAACGGCTGGACCGCTTTTTATGATCTTTGATTTGTTGGATTTGTCTCCGCCCAAATTGAATAGCAATTAAAACATTGGAAAAATTCACGAAAAAAAAAGTTACTAAGAAAATTATTTTCCTCATACATTTTGAATGGAACGAATTCTCATGTTTAGAAAGAGCTGCAGGAATATTGTGACAAGTATAATAATATTGAGTAGTGAATGAATTCCAAAAATTCAAAAATGTCAAATGTCAATGCACTGATTGTTTTGCTTTTGTTCTTAAACATAATGCTGACCTCTTACTTACACACTAAATGTCAGCAGTCGAAAATGGGACAAACGGTGAACGTACGTCTGCACCCATCCATAGGAAAAATACAATCCATCCTCCATCCATATAAATCCATATCCATATAAATAAAAATGAATCGCCGAAATGTATGTACACGCATAACTTCTGAACCACTGCACCAAATTGGATAATTATTTTTTTTTTGTGTTCGTTATTGTCAGGACAAGGTTTGTATAAAACTACAGGTGAGCTCTGGCATTATGAAATTTGCATAAAAAAATTGCAATAGGTGACACGCGAGCTGTTTGAAAACTGAATGTAACGGGACTGAATATATGGAATGCGGGAGGGGGGAGGGGAAAGGGAAACTCGGGTAGGAGGTTCGCGGGAGGGGAACCCGGGAGGGGGTAGGGAAACCTGGGAAGGGGGTTCGCGGGACGGGGGAAGGAGGTGGAGTGGGGAAAGGGAAGGTGGAGGAGGCGGAGTGGAAACACGAGAGGGGAAGGGGGCTGCGGGAGAGGAAGGGGAGGCGGAGGGGGAACGGGACAAATGGGAAAAGACACGCAGGGAGGAACAATTTATTTATTAAATGGCATAGTAACTCATGCCGGGAACCAGCTAGTATAATATAATAAATACGCATTGCTAATTTGATAGTGAAAGTGTAGATAGTGAAAAGACAGGGTAAGGTGATTGATGAATCTTGCATAGATTAAACGGGAGCAATCTGGAACAAGCTTAATCGAAAGACGCTTGTTCCAGATTCATAAGAGCTTAATTAAAAGATTTTAGGACTGGTTACAGAATTTAAACAATTCACCAAATTTGAAAGTTAATTTGCAAATTCTATAAAGGTTTTATTCAAGTTCTGTCATTCTTTCACAAAATTGAAATAATAAAATAACTTAAACAGAACTTTCACAAAACCTAAAAATTAATTTAATTGATTAATTATGACAATTCTGTGAAACAACCGTCCTAATAATTGATTATTATTTTAATTTTATCGATAACCTGTTTAGTCCCCTTCAATTCCCTGACTATACAAAGAGTTTTAGGGTCGACAATGACGTTCCTCTTTTTTGAAGGCGATTTGTGCAAAATTTCATCATCCTCGGATAAAACTGTAGATTTGTGCAAAAATAAAATTCACTAATCCACTAAATAAACCAAAATCAAGTCCCCCCGCCCCCCGCAGGTCACGTACACTTTTCTTTTTTAAACAGAAGACGTTATACTTTTACGATATACTCAAATGAAATTAAATTTATTTGGGATAAAAATGCATAGAAAGAAATTATATACGTTACTAGCTGACCTGGAAAACGTTGTTCTGCCATATAAATTATTTTTAGTGAATATTTCGGTTGTTAAATAAAAAATAACCAAATGGGCCCCATTGCGTCTTGCTGGCATTGTTCACTGTTATAGATAACTTTAAACGCACTGGGTTGTTATACATAACAAATGCCGAATGAAATGTCAAAATGACGTGACGCTTTTCGTGAATGACTTGCGCATGTGTGGATGAAAGTTCGATGAGGCGGACGTAGCGCCATCTGTCATTCAACAACATAAATAAGTTCATTATATTATTCGAAGGGTTAAATTTGTTCGTACAAAAATACTGAAATCGCGATTAAAAATGGGAGGGTTGGGGTAGGAGGGTGAATATTAGACTCCAGATACTAATATCTACAGCCTGTTTGTCGGACGAATATCTACAGCTCATATGTTGAACTAATATCTACGAACTTCAGAGTGTTGACTAATATCTACAGAGCGTAGGTTGAACTAATATCTACAGAGCGTAGGTTGGACTAATCAGCTAAATGTGTCCAATAGTCAGATATTAGGGATTTTTACATACATACTTACATAAATTAAGTTTTTTAAACTGCATACGCAATATTACGTTATTCGAATATGCTATACATAATTGCAAATCCAACCTCTGCCAGTGCTGCAGATATTCGTCAACACTTTGGTGTTCATAGATATTAGTCAGCAGTTTGAGCTGTAGATATTCGTCAACACTTTGGTTCTCATAGATATTAATTCGATTTTTTCAGTTTTTGGAATTCCTGTAGATATTAGTAGACGCCTCCGAAAATTTAAGGTTTTAGGATTTTTTGATGTCAAATAAAAAAAATACATTTTTTTCTGTATAGGGACACCCTTATCACCTAGCGCTATGAAATATTACTTATGACCTATTCTCATACCTACCAAATATACAAAAAAAAATCATAAAAATCGGTCGAGCCGTTTCGGAGGAGTGCGACCACAAACACCGTGACACGAGATTTTTATTTATTTAGATTTTAGAAACGAAATCTATTGAATACCGTGGAAGTAATCGAAAATTCGATTATGCCCATTACTTCTTTGAATAATAATAATAATAATAATAATTGGATAATTTGCATAGCGCCGTTTTAAGAAAATCACCTCAAGTGCGCTGTATTAAGATTTTAATAATTACTAATTAAAAACAATCAATTTGTAATATAGCAAGTTAATCATTGGCTTTTGTACACTAATAGCACTAAACAAATTAAAATCACACAAATTACGTATTATTGGATGAAAAAATGACCTTCAGAGCTCATGGAAATTTGGTATTAATAAAATAATACATATAAAATATCTTAAATACTGACTTTAAACGTAAGTAGATACTTATCACGATTGAGTACCATTTTAAAGACTTCCTAATAGGGAATGCAATCCCGGGATTAGAAATAAAAAAAAATATACAATTAGTTGGAATTTTCTATTGTCATAAATTTTAGTATTGTAATTTAATATTAAATCAATAGAGGTAAATTTTAATGACAAATATGTATAATTACTGATTAATTAAAAATAAAATTACTGTCGCAAATGTGAACACAAAATCAATGGGAAGATGGAGGAGGTAAGAGTGGGTGTAGGGAAACAGAAGGGGAATATCTTAAATATTGGGCTACTCAATAGGGAACGTACCCAAACTACGTGACCAACTTTTTGCAATTTTAAACCCCCCCCCCCCCCCCCCGGTGACCAAAATCCTAAGTAACCCGCCGCTCATTTGTATGGAGCGTGACCTTTTGAAGACCCCCCCCCTCTAAAAGTGTCACGTAGTATGGGTACGTTCCCTAAGTCAAATATGTTTATTTTGTAAAAGGATTTTGTTTATTTTATGTGTTTTATTTATTTATAGAGAGAGCTACCTATAAACACCACTTCTATTGAGTACATATTATATACATATACACCAAAAAAGTTCTGTAAGAAGTAGATTTTTCACTAAAATGGCGCCATTTAAATCAGCCAAATGTCATTGTAACGCGAATTATGAATAACCTACACCTACACTATTTAGGCACCTATGGCGGTATTAAAACACTTTTTTTTTAATTTTGTGGCGACACATCATTATTATCATCGCCATCAAAAGAACATACGAGAAACATCTCCTAATATTCGCGCCCATCGGCAAACCTACTTGCCTAGGTACCTTCGTACCTATACTGGCCGCGATGTACTTTCTCGCCTCCCGTGCCAGCCCGACGATAATAATATCGCCCCGCCTAGAAAGGTCTCGAGACAGCACCGTACAATATCTGTACGGCGCCGAATATTCTCGTCAACTGCCGAAGTGGCTCGTATTACCTACCGCGAGGTAGTTACTCTACCGCGGCTATATAAGCAGCCGATCGCTCGCCCGCTGCAGTTCAGTCCAGTTCAGTCTCACATTAATCGTCGGTCAATATCTCAACATGTAATAAGTGCTCCTACATGGTATCGCTACGCTCCAGGGCAGCTTCCTCGAGGTCCATCACCACGTCTCAGCTCTAAGGCCCACCGTGTCTCCAGCTCCAGAGATCAGCCCCATCCCGCGACTTGGCTTGCGTCACCTTCAGTCCAAGGGATCAGCTCACCACTTCATGGCACCCCGAAGCCTCACCGTGCTTCGCTGCCATGGAAACACGCTCCGCCTCGCCAGGACTACCTGCTGGTGGTTCAGCTCACCGAGCCACTCACCGTTCATCTCCGCGATTTAAAGCGTCGAGCAACGGCCTGGAAGATAGGTCATCTCCACCGCCATGGTGTCGAGCAACTCGCTGACCTTCACCACTCCATCTTCATCACACCGCACGCTTGCAGCATCTCATCACGGCACCCTGCACACATCATGTTACCGCTTTACCGACCTCCGCTACGTAGCCCAATAAACGACTGACTCACCACTTTGACATGACGCCTTTCATTTCTGTCTCCCGCTCCCTCAACTGGTGACCCCGACGTGATATGGATACGCAGCATATAGCATCCTGACAAGAGTGTTACCACGACGCACCGGTAACACCGCAAAACGAGGGAATCGGTAGAGACGCATCAGCATGAACGCACCGACCAGCAGCATCAACCCGGCTTTCCTGCGACTCCTGGCATCATCTTTCAACCCTGTACTCCGTACACTGGGAAGGGGGTGTGTGGCGACAAATCATTATTATCATCGCCATCAAAAGAACATACGAGAAACATCTCCTAATATTCGCGCCCATCGGCAAACCTACTTGCCTAGGTACCTTCGTACCTATACTGTCCGCGATGTACTTTCTCGCCTCCCGTGCCAGCCCGAAGATAATAATATCGCCCCGCCTAGAAAGGTCTCGAGACAGCACCATACAATATCTGTACGGCGCCGAATATTCTCGTCAACTGCCGAAGTGGCTCGTATTACCTACCGCGAGGTAGTTACTCTACCGCGGCTATATAAGCAGCCGATCGCTCGCCCGCTGCAGTTCAGTCCAGTTCAGTCTCACATTAACAGTCGGCCAACATCTCAGCATGTAACAGATCTCCGTACCAGTGCTCCTGCAGTGCTCTACACATCCAGGGCAGCTTCCCGAGGTTCATCACCACGTCTCAGCTACAAGGCCCATCGTGTCTTCAGCTCCTGAGAACATCCCGCGACTTATAAGGTTTGACGCCACCTTCAGTCCAGGGATCAGCTCACCACTTCATGGCACCCCGAAGCCCACCGTGCTTCGCTGCCATGGAAACACGCTCCGCCTCGCCAGGACTACCTGCTGGTGGCTCAGCTCACCGAGCCACACACCGTTCATCTCCGCGACACAAAGCGTCGAGCAACGGCCTGGAAGATAGGTCATCTCCACCGACAAGGTGTCGAACAACTCGCTGACCTTCACCACACCATCTCCATCTCCACCGCACGCCTGCAGCATCTCATCTACGGCACCCTGCATTACATCTTGTTACCGTCCACCGACCATCTGCTACGTAGCCCAATAAACGACGGACTCACACATCGACTGCACGCCTTTCATTTCTGTCTCCCGCTCCCTCAATTTTACACCATTGATACACAACCATATTAACGTATGGTAAATGTTTATCATTTGTGTAAAATTTAAAACACGGGGACGAATGTGTTCACCCTGTTTAAGTACCTAATGCAATATACAATTTAACACACGGGGACGAATGTGTTCACCCCAAAGATATTCAAAACAATATCTTTGGTTCACCCTGTTTAAGTACCTAATGCAATATACAATTTAACACACGGGGACGAATGTGTTCACCCTGTTTAAGTACCTAATGCAATATACGAGAGTAAACACATTAGCAGAAAAACTGGTAGAAAAATAAATGCCCAATGTTAACTCTAAGTTTTTAACCTCTAGAGCGCTTTTTGCCACAATATGGCTCTATTTAAAATACCTCAGATTGTTTTGCTGGCAATTTTATAAAATTTTCTTTTATTTGTAAGTAATTAAGTGGAAGTTTACAATTTTATAATATTTTTTTATAACTCCTACGAATGTGTGATAATCGAAAAAGATAGGTGAATTCCTTGGCTATATACATAGAACTATAATCAGTTTGTATGTCTCCATATTAAAATTCGGAGATACGATTTTTTTAATGTGGGCGGAAAATATTCAAAATGATTACCAAAAAATCTCAAGCAATCGGAGAAAAAAGTTTTAAATTGCGCTGTCGCTCCAGTGGTTATATGATAAATATAAAAAAGTTTTTCGTTAGTATCCAAATATTTTTGTCTTTTCCTACACACAAAAAACTTTAACTGAATTTTGACACTAGAACTTTTTGTATTAAGCCACAGATATTTTGTAATCAAATGACATCATAAATAACCATTATTCAAACATCTAGATACATGTATTACGGGGATTTTTATAGGTATTAAATAACGGCAGTGATATTCCTGACACAAGGATGAGAAATTCTTAAAATCCCGAGGTTAATAGCATTCAAACTCAAGATTTATTGAACTAGAAAAATGCCGGGATTCCGTTTCCCGAGATCACACTCCTTACCCTACTTATAAACCACGACTCGGTGACTATGTGACACACCGAAGAGATAACCGACAGAAGTGTGTTCTGCCGAGAAGGCCCGTACGTCCGAAGTAAGCGAAATTTTAACTTACTTCTGGTGAATTCAATAAAACATTTTCAAATATCGTAATTCTTTCTTAACCCCTCAGGCCTTAGCCATATTCTGTCGGTAGGTCAGAATATTTCCGCTTCGCAATAAAATCAAAATGAATAGAATATTTGTGAATGTATTCGAAAACCAAAAACAGTTTTTGAAAGGTGATGAAATGTGATTTCAAATTTTATTATTAGAAATAATGATGCAATTTCTTAAATACAATTTTTTTAATGTAAACTTTAAAAAGTTTTAAAAATGGCTTACCTTAAACTTTACGTTTTTTCTAACTAAAATTACAGGTAATGAAAAAAAACACACACATATTATTAGATAAATGTATTATAAACGCTATAATCACCCCACTTTTCGTCATTTCATGTATAAATAATTTATAAAAAATAAATAATTTATAAAGGTTTCATAAAGGTGTACCTACATTTTAAATAGTTTACGGTAACTTTTAGATTTGAATATAGAGCGTGGTGTTTTCTCTTTCCAGTACAGTTTAGATCATATTTCTCACTATGATAGTAAGGGAGACAACGATTTCTATGAGATCTATATGAGTTGTTCCGAAAAGCGAACAAATTAGCCTTAGGGGTTAAGACTCCGCTACCCGAATTTCTACCATATTTCTAACATATATCCCTTAAAAACGATAAGTTTTAAAGCTCTTAAAAAATATATGTTATTCTTGAAGATAATATCTAGACATTCCCCGCGCCGAAACGCAAATTATATAAAATTCCCTCGATAGAAAAAAAATCGCAAAATATGCTCCAAAAATTATTATAAACACATTTTTGTTTCAG